>CM063616.1:34818760-35418760 GCA_032357785.1 Periparus ater | reverse complement strand
AAGGATGTTGGAGAAACTTCTCTCCAGCTGCCCTGATGGGGCTGACAGATCTTTAAAGCATGGGGAGCAGCTGAGGAACCCGGGCTCTGTGCAGCCCTTCAGGTCCTGCCTGGGGTGAGATAATTGTGCCCTTCCAGTGCCTGAAGGGGCCGACAGAAAACATGGAGAGAGAATACAAGGATTACAAGGAATACAAGAATTACAAGGCCTGCAGGGACAGGACACAGGGAATGGCTGCCAGTGGCAGAGGGCAGGGCTGGATGGGATCTGGGACAGGAATTGTTCCCTGGCAGGGTGGGCAGGCCCTGGGATAGAATTCCCAGAGCAGCTGGGGCTGTCCCTGGATCCCTGGCAGTGCCCAAGGCCAGGCTGGATGGGTTTGGAGCAGCCTGGGATGGTCAGAGCTGTCCCTGCCATGGCTGGGGTGGCTCTGGGTGGGTTTGAGGTCCCTCCCAGCACAAATCATCCTGGGATTCCCTGAGTCTGTGATCATTCGAAGAGCCAGCACTGCCAAAATGACCTATACAGGGCTCTGCTGTTCCGAGAGAAGTTTCTCTGAGTTATTTTCCAGAAGGGAGCCCTCCCTCCTGTGCCTGTACATGTTCTGCAGCGCTCGGGCTCAGCCAGGCAGGGAAAATGCAGTTCAGACAAGGACATGTTCCTGTGCTTTAACATCTCTCATCTTCCCCATTCCCAGCCTCTCCTCATGTTCTCTCTAATCTTTTTCCAACTCTCATGACTTTCACTTTCAGGAAAGACTCATTTAGCTCAGGAACACTCTTGTCAAGGGAAGGAGAGGGGAGATGAAACAGCCAGTCATAAAGGTGGAATTACCCACGTCCAATTTGTAATGACTGTACTTAAGATGCACTTAAAGACAATGGCAGCACCTTCATTGCTCTGTTATTGCTTCTTACAGCAACGTGCCCCATTACTGGCAAATAAATCCCAGAATCCCACTGTATAATGATTGTGTTTTTTCTTCCATGAATATCGTAAAAAAATACACTAGAAAACCATGAAAAATTTTGACAAAAACTGCAAATAGCAAAGAAATTCTACATCCAACACTAGTAAGTTGTTCTTGTTGGAAATATGAAGAGACCTTGAAGGCTTTTAATCAGCACTGGAGTGTTTGTCACAGGACAGGGATTTAGCAGTGCCTTAAGGATTGAGTGTTTTCCTTTGATGCGTTCCAATTCACCCCATCTCTTATTTCAGTTTCTTGTTCATTTTTAATTTAAATGTGTTCTTGACAGAAGTGTTAAAGTGTCACAGAAATAAATTGTTACCACTACATTTTTAAATTTATGTTTGCTTTGCAAGAACTGTTGGCAGGCTCCGAGATGTTCCAGCGCCTGTGGAATCAATCAGTGATCACAGGGAGGTGCTGGGACCTTCCACATCATCAGGCACTGGCCTGCAGCTGATGTAGGGAAGAAATCCCCCCCTGGCAGGGTGGGCACAGGGTGCCCAGAGCAGCTGGGGCTGTCCCTGGATCCCTGGCAGTGTCCCAGGCCAGGCTGGATGGGTTTGGAGCAGCCTGGGACAGTGGGAGCTGTCCCTGCCATGGCTGGGTGGGCTCTGGGTGGGTTTGAGGTCCCCCCAAACCAAACCATTCCAGGATTCTGTGGTTCTGTAACTGAAATTCAGGAAGAAGGTCTGTCCCTCCCAGGATTTCAGTGCTTCTTTATGCAATTTCCTTCATTGAATTTGCTCACTCACTTTCTGGACAAAACTTGTCACGGGAGACTCCTGCAGTGCCTTTAAATGTGCCCTGGATACCAGGGGGGCTTTGGCAGCAGGACTTCAGAGCTGATGGGAGGGTAATTAGGAAGCTGTGTGAGCAGATTTTCCAAAAGCAAGAGAACACAGGTTTGGGTGCCAGGAGGGGCTGCAAAGCTCAAGGCACCCCTTGTCAGTGAGGGATGGGGCTGAGGTGGCTGCTGTGCCCATCACGGGGACAGCACTGGCACAGCTCTGGGCACAGCTCTGGGCACAGCTCTGGGGCAGTGACAGACCTGGAGCCACCCCTGCTGTCCCCCTGCTCTGCTGCCATCCCCTCACTCACACTCACCACTGCTCCACCGGCCCCAAAAGCTGGCACACTTCAAACCAGTTTGATATTAGCAGCTAAAAGAGAGAATGAACCGGCACAAGAGCACAGCAGAGCACTGATGATATTTACACTGTGAGGGATGAAATGAATTTCATTGCAAGTGGTTGGACATGTGGACTATAATTGGGGAACTCTGCAGCAGAGATCTCAGCTGCATTTCTCCACAGTTAGTGCAGCCCAGTTCCCTGACAAATGAAAACAGCATTGTTTCCCACAGCTGCAAGGGCACCAGCAGCTGAGAGTGGGACAAGATTTGCCTGCACTTTTCCCTCTCAGGGAAGACTTTATCAACAGAGAGGTGATTTCTGTGGGGGTTTGCAGAGTGCTGCTGGTGGGGAGGACTGAGGGGTCTCCAGCAGCAGGGGAGCTGACAGCAGAGTTCTGGTGCTTTTATCACAGAGCAGGGCTGGAGCAAACTCTGGCCACAAAGAGCAGGGCAAGGCTGAAAATCCAAGAGCCAAGTGGAAGGTGTGTCTGCAGGGCAGGGCCTCCACCAGGGACGCTGGGCTCTGAGGGCACTGAGGGCCTGGCACAGCCTGACCTCAGGGCTCCTCTGGCTCGAGACAAAGTGCTCCTCATCCTCATGCTCGGGACACTTCTGTTCATCTCTGCCCCACTGGGGCTGCCCCACACACCTGGTGGGAACAGCACGAGCAGGAGCTGGGTTATGCCCCCATTCCTGAGCACACACAGAGGGGACAGGGACCTGCGGCCCTGCCTGCTGTGAGCCCCAGAGAGCCAAACCCAGCTGCTGCAGAGGAAACAGAGGCACCGTGTGACACCTGGCCCTAGGTGGGACAGTGTTTGATGGGGTCACATCGAGTTCACAATCATCAGGGGCTCACGGGGCTGGCACTCGGGGCTGGAGACAGGCACTGAGTGATGCCACCAGCACCGGCACACCGGGGATTCACCGAGGCAGACACGAGGAGGGTCCGTGCCAGAAACCAGGCAGGGCTGGCAGATCTTGGCAGGTGCCCTCAAATCTGTCTCTGGACACGTGCACAGGGAAGGTCTGTCTGTCTGAGTCTGGCAGGCAGAGCTGGCACGAGCTTTGTGAAGGGATGGTCGTCCCACCAAAACCCCCTCACATCCACAGGCCTGGGCATGAGATTGCTGTCGTTTGCTTGGGATCATGGGTGTGACACCTCCCTGAGGGGCAGAAACACACAGGCTGGCATTTGGAAAGGTGGCTTGGAATAAGAATTTTGAAAGTATTTGTATTCTTGAACTCATAAAGTGTCAAGGGATGCTGCTGCCACGGTCTCTATCCAAGCACTTTTTAGCCTGATACATAATGAAATGTAAAGGAAAGGAAATGAGAAAATGTGAGGAGTGTGATTTGCCTATTGTTGTGTAGCTCGTATCTACAAATTGCTTAGCACAATCCTGTTAGTTACTCCAGGAATGTGAGTGTGCATGAATTTTACCTGGTTATTATTATTTCTAGCAGAAGTCAGCCCTGCCACACGCAGAGCCTGTGAGCCCCAGGTGATCATCATTAGTAGATCAAATCCCAGCACTATGAGCAGCATATTAACACCACAATTTTCAGGAACAGCTCTAATAACACTTTCTGACAGCCAGAGCAGCCATAAAGTGCTGCTGCTCACACCCCGATAAACTGCTTCCCAAAGTGTTTTATGGAATATTCATCACTCGGAGGAAATAATGCAGCTCTCAGAATGTTATTATCCATCTTTTCCTTGTGATCCTCGGCAGGCAGAGAGGTTTGTTCCTGCTGGTTGTGTCTCCAGGCAGCAGCAGTGACCCCGCTCTGGCAGCACGCAGGGAGCTCCAGGGCACTCCAGAGCTGCAGAGCCCCAGCTCCAGCAAAGGCCAACAGCTGCTCAGCACCGCTCAGTGCCTGAGCTCACAGACAGCACCCCAAAAACCAAGGGAAGGAAAGCAGGGAAGGAGCAGAGGTGCTGGAACAGGCTGAGTGAGGTGCAGCCCAGGGGAGGCTGCTGAAGGCAGATTTCTCCCCAGGTTATCCCAGAATCCCAGACAGCTTTGGGAGAGACCTCAAAAGGAATTTCATTCCACCTGCCCTGGGCAGGTTTCCCTTCCACTAGCCCAGGTTGCTCCAAGCCCCATCCAACCTGGCCTGGAACATTTCAGGGACAGCACATCTCTCACTGGAAAATCAGAGACTCCCATCCCTGCCAGGCACTCTGTCCCTTCCAAGTCTCTCCCTGGGCAGGGTTTGTGTGGATGCAGGCTTCCTCTGCAGCTCACAAGGCTCACACGGTGCCATGAGCTGTCCTCACGCTGTCACTCCTTCGCTGGCAGCACAGGTGGGGATGTGGCAGCTCTGGCACAGCCGCTGCCTCTGCCTGGCCATGCTGTATGGGACTTCTGGTTTGCCTTCCCTTGAAAAATTTCCTTCCCTTTCCCCTACTGTCACCAATTACCTGCTGCTAGATTTCTGTCAGTTATTTCCACCCCACACCTTCCACCCCAACCCAGGGCTTCCCACCGCCGTTCCTTTGCTGGGAGTGCTCACAGGACTGGCAGAAGGGCTGGCTGACAGCTGCCCCTCAAAGGCAGGGCCCCAACTTCTCTCTGGCAGTGAATGGCTCATCCTCGTGTTCTCTAGAGGGGTCCGCAAGGTATGAAAGGTTTTTATTCTTCCTAGGTTACTTTTTATGTGTCTGTGGGAATATCTCTCTGAAGGCACCAGAAGTCAGAGCTGAAATAACGCCTGCCTTAAATAAAATCTGTAAAAACTTTGATTGCACCTCCCTGAAGTGGCGGCAGGCAGCTGTGAGGACTGCAGAGCTCGTGGTGTGGTCACCAGCTGCAGCCCCCACTGCAGGGACAGCTGTGCTTTCCTGCAGCGCTGGCTGCAGCTGAGGCAAAGCGCTCCTTGGCTCCCTGCACTTTGCTGAGCAGCAGCTGAAGCGCAGCATCTCCTCCTGAGCTGGGACACTGCAGGGCCTCCCTGCAGGCAGCAGGGTCAGGGGTGTGTTTGCAGCGGTGCACAGTGTCACAGCAGTGTGGGGACACCGTGAGCGGCTCTGGCAGGGTCTGTAACGCCAGGTACCGTGAGCCATTGGTGAGAGATTTACAGGTGGCACCTGCACGCCTGGAGTGGCACCTGGATGCTGTGACCGGCCCGGCTTTCACCTTCCCACTCCCACTGATTTATTCCAGAGTTTCTGGACGTGCCAGTGCCTGCGCTGTGCTTGACTTGTTGAACAAAAATTGGCTTTGACGGGAAACCCCACATGAAAGGAGAGCTGGCACAGCAGTAGTGGATTTGATCTCCATGAGCATTTGGAAACCCAAGAAATATTAATATAGAGGCACTTTGAATTGCTGGCTTTGTTTTCTCTGGATGCTGAGGCAAAAATTTAAATAGCAAATGTTTGAGTTCACAGTGAAGCAATAAATCCACATGCTAGAGGAAACCTTCCTTTCCTCCCCAACGCTGCAGGTAGAGCTTTTTGTGTGTTTTACATGTCCCTGGGTGACTCTTGATGTGGCATTAGGCATGGCACGGTGCCATTTGTTTATCCCCAGTTCCACTGGCACCACTGGAGCCTGTAGACAAAGTCTGGATGGTGACTCAAGGTGCCAGAGCCAGCTCTGGGGAAGTCGTGCTGGGGGTCTGGGGGACCACTGGCCCCAGACTGGGGAGGGTCTCCTGGGTGTGACCCCTGCCTGGGGAGCTGAGATCTCAAACACTGACCCCAGGGGCTGGTGAGAGCTCAGACACCAACCCCAGGGGCTGGTGAGATCTCAAACACTGACCCCAGGGGCTGGTGAGAGCTCAGACACCGAGCCCAGGGGCTGGTGAGAGCTCAGACACCGAGCCCAGGGGCTGGTGAGAGCTGAAACACCGAGCCCAGGGGCTGGTGAGAGCTCAAACACCGAGCCCAGGGGCTGGTGAGAGCTCAAACACCGAGCCCAGGGGCTGGTGAGAGCTCAAACACTGAGCCCAGGGGCTGCTGAGAGCTCAGACACCAACCCCAGGGGCTGGTGAGATCTCAAACACCAACCCCAGGAGCTGCTGAGAGCTGAAACACCGAGCCCAGGGGCTGGTGAGAGCTCAAACACCAACCCCAGGGGCTGGTGAGAGCTGAAACACCGAGCCCAGGGGCTGGTGAGAGCTCAAACACCGAGCCCAGGGGCTGGTGAGAGCTCAAACACCAACCCCAGGGGCTGGTGAGAGCTCAAACACCGAGCCCAGGGGCTGGTGAGAGCTCAAACACTGAGCCCAGGGGCTGGTGAGAGCTCAAACACCGAGCCCAGGGGCTGGTGAGAGCTGTAACACCGAGCCCAGGGGCTGGTGAGAGCTGTAACACCGAGCCCAGGGGCTGGCCAAGGCAGGATGCAGTCGGTCCTGGTGAAGGAGGAGGATGCAGAGGCGGTGCAGAGCGTGGCACAGCGTGGCAGTGCCCAGGGCTGTGGGGTGCAGGAGGTCACAGAGCCCCTGGGTGTCCTTCCCTCAGGATCACTGAGCACATAACTCACTTCTGGGCTGTTTTGGCTGCTCCTTACAGGATCATAACGTGGATGATTTGAATGCTCATCTAGTTCATGCCATTATATAAATTATTGTCTAATATTATGCCAGACAGAAATACAGCAGCATATAAGGAAAAGCGCGTGCTTTGTACAAGAGGGTCATGAGAGATAAAAATGGTAATGGGCACTGTAGTGCCATAATCAAAGTCTAATTGTCTCATTAATTAAGAACAATATTCGGTTATGTATTGGGTCCTGAAGTGATTATGACTCAAATGCCTACTAGAACTCAGGGATTTATCCTCTGCCTTGCAGTTTGCAGCCAGGCAAAGCATTTGGTGGAGGTCAAAGAGTTCAATTGCTGCTCTAAAATGTAGTTGAACTTTAGGCATGAATAATCCCTTGGAGCCGCTCCCGCTGCGTCCAGCCGGCGCAGGGAAACCTCCACCTTCCCCAAACCCTCCTCCACTGCAGCATCCTGCGCTGGGGATGAGCGGAGGAGGCACCTCGGGGCTCCTGGACCGCTCGATGTTCATTTATCCACCATTTGCTCACAGGGAAAACACCCCAATGTCTCCCTCTCCCCCTCCCATTTCTTACACCAATCTAATTTTCACAAGTTTCCTGCCAAACGTGAGCCGCTGGTAACAGTGGCTGTTCTGGGGTAATTAGATCAAGATTCAAGCAATTTGCTGTAGGGCCTGATCTCAGACCATCCTTCACACATGTCTGGGCTAGATCTGTCTTTAAATTATAATGTAATGAGCTTGGCAGCACTATTAATAACCCAGCAAATCATGGCAGAGTGTGGTTTGATTTCATTGCTATAATGCGTGCAATTGAAGGCAAGTAGGTGATTGCCACAAGTTTCTGCCCTGTTTAATCATAGGAATCAAATAGGAGGATATATGAGCTTCTAAAATTAAAAATACTTGAGCTCCTTTACAGCAATAAAATGGATTTAACATAGGAAGTTTAATAATTTATTTTGAGGTGGCACAATTTTGTAAAATATCATTAGGGTCCTGCCTCTGGGGGTTATTTTACTCAAGCGTTGTAGTTTCTGGTTTTAATAAATGAGCATTTGCCTCCCTTTGTGCAGGTGAGATGGGCCGGGGCCGTCTCCCAGCAGGCAGGGAAAGGGGCTGGATGGACTCATGGCTCAGCCTGGAACAGCCACCAGGACCCTCCTCGGGGCTCCTTAGCGACACCTCTTTAAAATTCTGATTAAAGACTTGTGCGGAGTAAGAGGGGAATTTGAGGGCAGTACAAAGTGGAGGGATCTTGTCAGCGCAGGAGGGGCTGGAGCACGGCGCAGAATTGCCAGGAGGAGCGCTGCCGTGAGGAGGGCGGGATGGGCCCGAGGGGGGAGAGACGGGCCCGGGACATGAGGGGAGAGGAGCGGGCCCGGGACCCGAGAGCAGGAGCGGGCCCGGGACATGAGGGGAGAGGAGCGGGCCCGGGAGAGGAATGGGCGGGATGGGCCCGAGGGAGCAGAGGCGGGCCCGGGACATGAGGGGACAAGAGCGGGCCCGGGACCCGAGGGGGCAGAGGCGGGCCCGGGAGAGGAATGGGCGGGATAGGCCCGAGGGGAGAGGAGCGGGCCCGGGACATGAGGGGAGAAGAGCGGGCAGGATGGGCCCGAGGGGAGAAAAGCGGGCCCGGGGCCCCAGGGGGCAGAGGCGGGCCCGGGACATGAGGGAGCAGGAGCGGGCCCGGGACCCGAGGGGAGAGGAGCGGGCCCGGGACCCGAGGAGGCCGCAGTAGGAGCAGCAGAGGAGCTCGGCCAGCCCTGCCCGGCTCTCGGTGCCCGGGAGCAGCAGAGGAGCTCGGCCAGCCCTGCCCGGCTCTCGGTGCCCGGGAGCAGCTGGGCCCGACGGCTCGGGGGACTGTTCCTGGGAGCCGGGGCTGCAGCTGGGGAAGGACAGGCTGCAGGAACGGGGCTGCAGCTGGGGAAGGACAGGCTGCAGGAACGGGGCTGCAGCTGGGGAAGGACAGGCTGCAGGAACGGGGCTGCAGCTGGGGAAGGACAGGCTGCACGAACGGGGCTCGGCTCCCCAGCCCGGCTGCACTGCAGGAGTGTGGGGATGAGCTGCAGAACCCGACCAGATCCCTTCAGGGGCTCCTGTCCCACATGCTGTATTCTGTACATTGAGAGGAGACATAAACGACATCGATCTTTCTCTTCTGGCTTTACTTTCATTCAAAATTTAAAAAGGTGCGAAGTTTCATTGAATTTCTACTTCCTGGAGCCACTGAGCAGACAGCACCATTTCACAATCTGTGTTTTTCAGTCTGTACCCACATTGTTGCTGCAGACCGAATCCTGCTTCCAAGTCCTTTCAGAGCATGCCTGCTTCTCATTGCTTTTCTTCTAATAAAAACGTCAAAAAGAGAAATAGAACATAAACAGAAATGTTCTTGGTTTTATCATCTGTGCAGGACAAATGTAAATTGAAAAAGCGAGTGTGTGTACGCTGTGGAAGGCAGGGATCCCAGCTCGGTCCCCGCTGGTGCTGAGCAGTGGGTTTGGGTTGGGAGAGGTGCCTTGAATCCCGGGAGGAGGAGCTGCCCTGAGCTCAGCGAGGCTGCTCTGGACGTGGAATGGAAGGTGAGCGGGTAATCTTGTGCTTCCAGTCATCTCCAGGGTCACAGGAAGGGCCATGCCAGCCCTCCCAGCCCGTGCTTCGATATTCCGTGCTCTGCAATCCCAAACATCATCCTGAGTAGTGAGAGCGACATAAACAGCAGCATAAGAGATCTTGTTGTTTCCCTCTTCTCACGTACAGGGATAAATATAGATTCAGTGAGGGTGAGAGACAGTAAATTAAAATTCCACAGAAAATGTTTCTTTGCAAGTTGTGCTGCACATTGCGATGAGAAAACACTGAGAGTTTCCTGTAGCAGAGGGAGGATGCCAGTCCAGGCAGACCCAGGAGCAGCTCAGGAGCCAGGGTTATTGGGGCAGCAGAAAGGCTTCGTCCCGCTGTGGGCCAGAGCAGGTGGCAGCCAGCAGGGACTGTCCCCTCCGAGGGCTGAGGGACCGGGACCACGCCTGGCTCCAGCTGGCATCGCTGCCTGGGCACTGGCTGGGCACGGGGCACAGCCTGACGCACACACACACGGGAAGCTTTCAGCTCCATCCCTGCTCTGCTTTTATCTTACCTTTCATCAGACAGCCGGTAAAAAGAGAACTTGGTCTTTCACAGCTTGACCTGAATCGGCAAGACTGGCAGAAGTAAACATCTTCTGCTTCCCCCCGAACAATTTGATATGCAGCTCTGAGAGAGGCTAAAAAAAGAACCCTTTCATCTTCGTTTCCTGAAGTCATTTTTTTATCATATTCTAAATTCATAGATAAAACCCCAGGCAATTTTATTGGATTAAGAATGACCACAAACATCACAGAGTGTCTCCCCATGACATTAATATGCTCGTAATTGATATATTCGCTCTGTGCCTTTCTCCTGAGGTTGAGATCACTGTCGTTACCCTGGTGCAGTCTATCTCCTCAGATCTCCCTCCACACATATGGGCACAGGTATGTGTTTATCTCCAGTGCCAAAATCCAGCAGAACAGTAAATTATTCTGCCTGCTTGGGAACAAATCTGCCCACAGTGCCGTTCTCTGATTGCTTTCCTGCAAAACCAAAAGGGGGTCCCAGCCCAGGTGTCAGGAGGGTGAGGGACCCCGGTTCCGTGGCTGCCAGGGCCTGCACCCCACCCGTGGCTGGCACTGCCTGCAGGGATGTGCTGCAAGAGTTCGGGGGTGCTCTGTCCCCAAACATTCCTGAGTGTTAACTCACCCCGCTGCAGGAGCTGTCTGACTGCTCAGCACTGAAAAATCAACTCCTGCATTGAATTCAACCAGAAACTAGCCCAGAACACTCTGTGTTTCTTGACTTGCTCTTACTCACTTTGAGAAAGCCCTGGGGCACTTTCCCAACAGTACCAGACTCCTTGTCTGCCCCAAATGGTCCCTAATGGCCAGTGCTCCCCTGCCCAGCTAAAAGTGTCACAACCACTCCTCTCAAAATAAATAAATTCACTATGTGGGGCAAAAGTAAAACCCTGGATAAAAGGGAAGGTATGATAAAAAGGAGGAAAGTGATAAAAAAAGCATGATAAAAAAAAAGTATGATAAATTCAGGATAAAAAGTTCTTAATTCAAGTCTGCCAGGCAGGAGGTGGATCTAATTTTCACTTTAAATAGACTCTGGCTCCAGGTTTTATTCTGCCATTTAAGAGCAAGAATAATTACTATGGGAGCCTGTAGTAAGTGTGACACTCGTGCAGGATGAGGAATCATCCCTGCAGCTGGCTCTGGACAGGCTGGATCCACGGGCCAAGGAAAACTGTGTGATGTCCAGCAAGGCCAGGTGCCTGGTCCTGCACTTGTGTCACAACAAGCCCGTGGAGCGCTCCAGGTTTGGGGAAGAGTGGCTGGAAGGCTGCCCAGCACGAAGGGACTGAGGGGTCAACATCAGGAGCTGAACATCAGGCTGGGTGTGCACAGGTGGGCAAGGAGGCCATGGGCTGTTCCAGCCACAGTGTGGTCACTCTGGTCACTGAGCCATTGGCTGTCCCAGCCACAGTGTGGTCACTCTGGTCACTGAGCAGGGCAGTTGCTGTCCCAGCCACAGTGTGGTCACTCTGGTCACTGAGCAGGGCAGTTGCTGTCCCAGCCACAGTGTGGTCACTCTGGTCACTGAGCAGGGCAGTTGCTGTCCCAGCCACAGTGTGGTCACTCTGGTCACTGAGCCATTGGCTGTCCCAGCCACAGTGTGGTCACTCTGGTCACTGAGCCATGGGCTGTCCCAGCCACACTGTGGTCACTCTGGTCACTGAGCCATTGGCTGTCCCAGCCACAGTGTGGTCACTCTGGTCACTGAGCAGGGCAGTTGCTGTCCCAGCCACAGTGTGGTCACTCTGGTCACTGAGCCATTGGCTGTCCCAGCCACAGTGTGGTCACTCTGGTCACTGAGCCATTGGCTGTCCCAGCCACAGTGTGGTCACTCTGGTCACTGAGCAGGGCAGTTGCTGTCCCCTGTGCTGGCTCTGCTGGGGCATCTCCAGTCCCAAAGGCACTTTTGGGCCCCTCGGACAGGAGGGACATGGAGGGGCTGGAGCATGTCCAGGGCAGGGAGCGGGGCTGAGCCCCAGTCTCCATCCAGAGCTCCTCAGAAACACCTTGGCTACGAGGAGATCTTGGGTCCTTGTTTGCCCTCCCTGAGGAGGAAAGGATTTGGGGATTAATCACAGTGCCCTTCCTCCCTTGTCTGCTGTGGAAACAAGGCCTGAGAGGAGGGGAGGGAAGAGCTCCGTCCTGACCTTTGCTGGTAATTAATCATGAAGTGTGAGAATCTGTTTGCTCACAGCCTGGAACAGCGACTGCAAATGATCACCCAGAGATAGGCTCAGGGCTTAGGGGTTTTTTTTCTCCTTTTTTTGCTCGGTAACAATTTTCCTGCCCAGCTCTGGCAGCTGAAATTGCATTTGACTTGAGCTTTTTGGATCTTCACAGCACTGAAAACCAAAGAAAATTAAAGGACAGTGATTTTTGCATAATTTCATTCATACTAAGAATTTCCAATTAGGAAGGCATAAATTGATCCTCTTTGCTTTAATATCTTGGGCTTTTTTCCCCTGCACAGATAACAGCTGAGTTTTAATTCATTTTAATTCTATTACCATCCGTAACACCATGCACTGTGATAAGTATCTCTCCTGTACACAAATGCCTTTGAGAACTACCCATCAAGTACTTATTTAACCTCATTGTTGAGGGAATAATGGCATTTCCTGCATGTGTTTATTTTGCCTCATTTATGGAGCAAATTAACTTTTTTACACAAACACACTGGTATTTTTTTCCACTGACAGTGTTCCCAGTGAGGCTCCACTTTCTGCCTTACATTCCCTAAAGGTTTCCTACATCTCTGTTAGTGCAGCATTCAGTGCGTGTAACCAGACTTTTATACTCAGCTTTATTATTAAATATGATTGCAATGTGACACAAATTTCACTGAGGTGGGTGGGATCCAATTCTTACAGGAAATGCAGCATATTTAAATTCTGATGTGGATAAAAATTTGGTCTTTTAGAAAAGAAATGCAAAGTTGCTACATAGAAACATGTGATGCACTGTAGATGCTGCATAATACTAAAGAGAATAAAGGATAAAAATCGTTGTTATCCAACTGCTCACGAGGGCCTTTGCAGGGAAAATTATGTAAGTGCTCTATCCCAAGTGCTCTAAAAAATCCTTTGGTGTGATGGATATTTTTGACTATGGCAATAGAACTGCTGAAGTCGATCATAATTACAGAGTCGTGCTAGAAACAAAAGTGAGTTCCTTGGGGAAGGGACATTGTGACATGGCTTGGAATTCACTGGGCTGCAGGAGGGCAGCACCCAAAGGTGCCCTCTGGAAAGGACGTTTCCCCACTGAGCTGGAACTTGCAGTTCAGCTGGTGGGATAAAAAATTCATCTCTGGAGCTTGGGCTGGAAAGGGAAAAGTCTTAACAATGAAGAGTTGTTTACAATATTACACTTACAATATTACAACAATAATAGATTGCAGTTGTGGCCCAGGTGACTCCTGTGATGCTCCAGCCCAGGTGAGGAGCAGCAGCACGAGCGGTGCTGCCCAGCCGTGGGGACCGAGCCCAGCTGCATCTGCTGCGCCTGGGACGGGAGAGCTCAGGGCAGGGGGAGGCACTGGGCAGTCTGAGAGCGCTCAGGTTTGGACACCAAAGCCCTGAACTCTTGTCTTGGCACACGGAGGGCTTCCAGGGGCTGGTTCTGGGCAGGTCCAGGAGCTGGGCTCGATGATGCCTGTGGGTTCCTCCAGCTCAGATATTCCCTGATTCTGTGATTCCGTGGTGGTGTAACTTTATCTCAGCTTTTCTCCGTGTTGTCACCAAGGGAAGTGACTGGCAGGTAGGTAAGAACAAACCCCACCGTTCTGCAATGTGTGTTCTCACCTCTTTTGTTTCCCTGCCCACTCTCCAGCGCTTCTCACACTGAGTGATTTTTTTCCCCCTTTCCATTTAAAATGTGAAAGTTTGAGAAGTTATTTTTCTGCAAATAATTAATCATGTTCATGCATTCCTGGGTCTTCACCTCTTGTCACAGAAAAAAAAAAAATGGAAAATATACCATATGGAGGAGGCAGTAATAACAGGATAAAATACTGCTGACCTCTTCATGCCTTCACTTAAAATTAGCATTTATTTTTTTCCTTGTTTGATGCTCTGTCATTACAGGGTATGTGTGTGTTTTAGTTTTGTATTAATAAACATGGTAATTTAACAAGCAGGTTAATGGCAGTTTTAATGAGAAAGAATATTAATTGGACAGGCTGAGGGGATCTCGGGGCAGCCGCAGCTTTTTCCTTCAAATCACACTCGCCCCATCCTCGAAAATACCCAGCATATGTGCCAGGGGCTGGGGGGTTGTTTCCATGTTGACAGTTAATGCCCACAGCTTGTACTATTTGTTTCATTTCACAGAGCCTTTGGAACAAATGTGGTTTTGGGCTGCCCCAGCCTGGGATTTGCACATTGCCAAATCTTCAAAGGTTTGCAGAAACAGGAGCCTTGCTCAGGGTAAGGCAGACAATGTGACCATCTGCCTTTCTCCTGCAGCCAAATGGAAATCACAGCAAGTGTGGGGCTTGTCATTTATCGCAGAGCCCGGGTACCCCGTCCCCTCCCTCCCCTCCCTCGGGGACAGCGGTCACTGCTGCTCCTGGCACTGCTGGGGGATGTTTGCACTCCGTGGGGCAGTTCTGGAATTCACAATTGGATGGTCCCAGGGTTCTCTGGTGGCTCTTGGTGAGCCAGGGCCGCTCGGAGCAGGTGGGTGAAGGCTGGAGGTGGGGGCTGTGTGTGCCCTGTCCTGCTGCTCCACAGCCACCTCCAGCTCCTGCTCTGCCTCATCCCTGGGCTCCTGTGTGCCCTGGGCCCTGGCTGCTCCCTGCAGGGGAGACACCTGCCTTGCTCTCCACCTCTTCACTCCAGAAAGCTTGGCACTCAAACGGGAAAAAAACCAAACACCTCCCTCCTCCAGCAGATTTATGGAGCTGTTTGCTTTCCAGAGATGCTGAACAGACAGCAACAAGTCAGATTTACATGGAGATACTCCAGCAGAAAACAGGTTTTCTGCAGAGGAACAGGAAATCACCATCTCTTAAAACCAGTTTGCAAAATGAGCAGATTTATGGTGATTGTGTGATAACAACGCACAGTTTATACTGTACAGCAGTTTTACAATATTGTCTTAATGCTGCCATCAGCGTGCCACAGCCCATGATGGGCTTTCAGGCTCTCCATAAATCTCCCAGGGCTAATAAAGCTGAGGCGGGAGATTTAGCACATACACGGCAATTCCGAGTGCTGCTGCGAGCTGCTGAGGGCTGCTTTATTATCCCAGGATTGCTGTGCACGTGAAATACCGAGGGCTTGTGTGCAGAATCCTGTCAGCACACAGGGGACGTGGAAAGGCCATGTCCTCCTCCTCCTCCTCCTCCTCTCTTCCTCCTCCTCCTCCTCCTCCTCCCCCTCATCATTACCTGCCCATTGAGTTTTGGTCTGTTACTGCGGGAGGTGCCTTGCGCTGACAAGTCACCCAAACATGAACGGCAACATTGCTGAGATAGCAGGACTCTTATTAAATAATTAGTAAGAGTAATTAATAATAATAGTAACAGTAATAGTTGTAGCAATAGTAATAGAAATAGTAACAGCAATAGTAACAGTAATAGTAACAGCAATAGTAACAGTAATAGTAACAGTAACAGTAACAGTAATAGTAACAGTAGCAGTAATAGCAATAATAATAGTAATAGTAATTAATAGCAGTAGCTTTCCAAAGGTGGACGTGCACGCTCACGGTGTCAGCACTTGGAGCGTGTTCCTGTTTGCCAGCTCTGCTGAAGAGCATCTCTCCAGCACCTGACATCTCCAGGCAGCTCAGCCCTGCAGAGGGGAACACCGAGCTGGGAACTGGCTTCTGCAGGACCCTCTGACCCCAGCCCGTGGCTCGGTGGCTCCTCCTGTCCCTGCAGGACATCCCACAGCAACATCTGGAATGTTCATCCCGGCGAAGGCGGCGAGCGGAGCCTCCCGAGGGAATCCTGGCAGCAGCCGGCGCCCGCTGGAGACGCCAAACTGATGAGGAGAGAGAGGAAACCATCAAAACCAAACTGGTTCCCCTCTGAGCAGGGCTTCAGATGGGCCTTTCTGAGCAATCCAACTTCCAGTCCAAGGGAGGATCCCCTTCAAAGCTGGCCTTCCTCTTGAGCTCCCCTATCAAAGCAAACGCACAATTTCAGCTGATCAGAAGGCAAGGAAGAAGCTGCAAGTGAAATGCCCAGAAAATTAGATTAATCAGAGGTGATAAGAATCGAGAGAGACAATTTTGCCGTGTGAATCCGACTGAAAATTGTACGATAGCAGATTAAGTATTCCAATGGCAATATCTGATTAAAATAAACAAGTTATTATTTTCACAATAATTTGTTTGGCGCTGTCACACCATGCTCTGAATGAGGAAAGACAAAAGCAGCTTTGTGATCTAATTACTTTAAAAAATCCTATTAACAGAACAATTTGATCCAACTCTTCTGGAGATGTCCCTGTTTAGAGCATTCATTCCTATGACAACTGAACCTTTTCTTAAATGTTTCAATTATTTTAAGGCGGGAAATCTTTTCAGGGTGGTGTTTTTAAGGTATGCAAAAAATTTGGCAACAGCTTAGGAGAAAAATAAATTTCATAGAATCCTCTATAAATGGCTCTGAGCTTGGAATAAAAAATGTCCAATATTCCTTCAAGTCACAGTTAGAAAATATGATAAATATTAGCTTTAAAAAGACATTATTTTAGCAAAATATCATGTGGAAATATGTTTTTGGGAACTGCCAGGTAATAAATAATGTTTAATTACTTATTTCTTAAATACATACAAATTAAAGAGGTCTAAGATTTTCTATTCTCACCATTTTTCTCTTAACACTTGCACAGATAGCTATTCCATTGGAAATCTACAATAAGATATTTTAACACTTTATTTTGAGGATCCCTGAAGTAAAGGTTCAATTTTCAGCTGAAGATTAATCATGTCAACTCTTTTTTCCCAGAAAGACGGGAGAAAAGGCCAAAGCAACAAAATGTAATTTCCAGCCCTTTAAATACAAATCCTAAAGCTCATCAGCTTCACAAAGAGGGGCCATAAAATATCAGGGAGCCACAGACCCGTTAAGCTGGAGAAGGCCTTTAAGGGCACCGGGCCCCAGCAGTGCCAAGGCCCCCCTGCCCCTGCCCGGGTGCCACATGCCCAGAAAAGCCCCCAGGATGGGCACTCGGTGCTGCTGGGACAGGGAAGAGCCTGGCAGCGCTGGGGGGAGCGGGAGCAGCACATCCCAACACCCCAATATCCCAACATCCCAACACCCCAATATCCCAATATCCCAGAATCCCAATATCCCCATATCCCAGAATCCCAATATCCCACTATCCCAATATCCCAATATCCCAGAATCCCAATATCCCAGAATCCCAACATCCCAGCATCCCAATATCCCAATATCCCAATATCCCAGCATCCCAATATACCACTATCCCAATATCCCAGCATCCCAATATCCCAATATCCCAACATCCCAACATCCCAGAATCCCAATATCCCAACATCCCAGCATCCCAACATCCCAATATCCCAGCATCCCAGAATCCCAACATCCCACTATCCCAACATCCCAATATCCCAGCATCCCAATATCCCAATATCCCAACATCCCAACATCCCAGAATCCCAATATCCCAACATCCCAACATCCCACTATCCCAACATCCCAATATCCCAGCATCCCAATATCCCAATATCCCAACATCCCAATATCCCAACATCCCGCTATCCCAACATCCCAGCATCCCAATATCCCAATATCCCAATATCCCAATATCCCAGCATCCCAATATCCCAATATCCCAATATCGCAATATCCCAATATCCCAACATCCCAATATCCCAACATCCCACTATCCCAACATCCCAATATCGCAATATCCCAATATCCCAACATCCCAATATCCCAACATCCCAATATCCCAATATCCCATCATCCCAATATCCCAATATCCCACTATCCCAACATCCCAACATCCCACTATCCCAATATCCCATCATCCCAATATCCCACTATCCCAATATCCCAATATCCCAGTATCCCAATATCCCAATATCCCACTATCCCAATATCCCAATATCCCAATATCCCAATATCCCAATATCCCAACATCCCAATATCCCAATATCCCAATATCCCAGCATCCCACTATCCCACTATCCCATCATCCCAATATCCCAATATCCCAATATCCCAACATCCCAGCATCCCAGCATCCCACTATCCCAACATCCCAATATCCCAATATCCCAATATCCCAATATCCCAATATCCCAATATCCCAGCATCCCACTATCCCACTATCCCATCATCCCAATATCCCAATATCCCAATATCCCAATATCCCAATATCCCAATATCCCAATATCCCAGCATCCCACTATCCCACTATCCCATCATCCCAATATCCCAATATCCCAATATCCCAATATCCCACTATCCCAATATCCCAACATCCCACTATCCCAATATCCCAATATCCCAGCATCCCAGCATCCCAATCTGCTCCCTGCTCACAGCCAGGATGATCCCAGCTGTGCCTCTGGAAGCTGTTCCTCCTCTCCGTGCCCTTTTCCCCAGATCAGCTCTCATTAGCTGCCCGAGCTGGGATGTGGGATGATCATTATTTGCTGTGTTTGGGGTGCTGCAGCTCATTTATTGCCTGCTCTGTTTTAGCAGCTGACAGCCAAGGACAGGAGCTGCTCCCAGCCCAGCGTGGTGTGGCACAGGGGAGGCTGTGACAGGGAAGGGATGGACACAAGTCCAGCACCCTGTGATCCTCAGTTTTGCATTCAGGTCAGGAAATGGGGGCCATAGAAATGAAAAATAAAAAAGTTTTATTTGTTCTTCAAAGCAGAGAAAGACTTGTGAAGAAAAGCCATAAAATGAATTGTGAAAATGCCCGTAAAATGACCAGGGAAATTCCAGAACCTATTAGGGAAAATGTACCAAGACAATAAATTAATCTTTGTGAGCATGTCAGTGTGTGCTACTTTTATTGTGAGGGTGAGGAGTGATTTTGGAGCTGTATTTGGAAGTAGAAATTTAAAAACCATCAGAGCCTGAACCCTGTGTGAGCCCTGAGTGGTGGGGCAGAGGCTGCTGCCCGGTCTGTGGGGTCACACACCCGCAGGGAGAAGCTGGCCCGATGTGTTCTGCAGCTGTAATTGTGTTCTGCAGCTGTAATTGCGTTCTGCAGCTGTAATTGTGTGACAGAGCCTGCCTGTGATTGCTCAGGGCTCCTCTCATCCCCTGCCCTGGGAACTGACACAGTCAGGAGTCTCTCCCTGCTCCTGCATGGACCTGGGGCTTTCAGGCATCTCTGTCTCCAGGTTCTGGACAATTTGCAAGGAATTCCCCAAAATGTCCCATTCAAATGCAGGAAGGATTGTTGTTGTTTAGAAGAGGCTCTTGCAGGCTGCTTGGCCAGGATGAAAGAATGCAGACACACTTCCTCAGGCTCCTGTGGAAGTTCCCATCAGAGCTCTGGGCTGTGGGCACAGGGGGAAGCTGAGGGGAGAAGTGGAAGCTGCTGTGCCCTGGGATGGGCAGCTCGAGTCCAGCAGGCTCCACCTGCTCTGCTGGGACCCCCAAAACCTCCCGTGAGGGGCAGGAGGGGGATGAGGGAGGAAAGGATGGGCTGAGGAGCAGGGGACAGGGGACAGGGGACAGGGGACAGGGGACAGCCCCAGCAGTGCAGCATCACCACTGCACCCTCCTGCAGCTTCTGCATTCCTCCCTGTGCCGCCCAACGAGCCCGTCTGAAATCTGCTGGGCTCAGTGGTTTGGGGAGATGAACCCCGGGGAGTCCCTGGTTCAGCACCAGCTCTGTGGATCCACTTTTGCCAGATTAGCTTGATTTACAATGTGCTCTAATGAAGTGTGTTGCTATGGTGAGGCTGCTTTCAAGGGCATCTGTTAAAAAAAAAAAAAGCAGCAGACGAGTAAATTGTCCAAATCAGATCAATAAGAAACCAGTTTCCAGCACTGCACCGGTTTCTTTGCCGGTTTTGGCTCCGCTGAAGGAGAGCAGCCCCAGCTGGGGCAGAGGAAGGCCCTCGGTTCCAGCAGAGGAGATGCTGGCGATTCGGGGTCAGGCTGCAGCAGGACTGGGAATGTTGGGCCGTGAGGATTCCCCGCTGTTCTCTCACCCAGCTCCTTCCCCAGGGCTGCTCTCCAGCACCTCCTCCCCTCCCCACTGCTGGGCTCGTCCCATCCTGGCCCGCCAGGTCCAGGGCACCTTCATTAACGTTTCTCTTGTGTCCCTTGATTTGATTACTTTTCTGCCTCTCGGCTACTTCTGCTCTACAGCCTCCTTAAAATGCAGTTGCAGGGTTTATGCTAAACCAGCCAGCATAATGGGAATTAGTTTTAACAGTTTGTCTCAAGCTTTATAACACCTTCCTCGCTGCACCTGAGGCGAGCAGAGGAGATGCAGACAAGTGTTGGTGTGAGCAGCCCCTCCCCAGCCCCTGGGCAGATGGAAAGGGGGGCTCAGGAGCTGCCCTGGGGAGCCAGGATGGGAGGGGGACACAGAGACACAGCAGGGAGGTGTTTCCCTGCCATGGCCCAGATCAGCTGGGTAGAAACAAAAAATAAATTAAAATCTTTGATTCAGAGTTCGAACTTCCAGCAGAACTTGTCACCTGATCAAACCAATCATAAAAGTGTCTGGAAACACTTGGGAGGGAGGGAGGGAGGGAGGGAGGAAGGAAGGAAGGAAGGAAGGAAGGAAGGAAGGAAGGAAGGACACCTCTTCTCTCCCAGCAATGTCTGCAATTCCAGCAGGTGCAATTGAAAATCCCACTGAGGCATTAGCTACCTTGACAATATAATTTCTCACTTTTTGGTCACAAGCTCCATCTAATTCAGTCTGGCTGAGGCTGGCAGGCAGCACACCGTGGCAGGGCTGCTTCCAGCTGTGTCCTTTATGCTTTTTTCCCATGCTCTGCTGAAGGGCTCAGACACTTTTTCCCTCTTGTGCTTTCTTGCGTACTGGAACCATTCTAGCAGGGCCTGCCACTGAGCAGGCACTCATTTCCTGTGCACTCCTTCCCTGGGCACCCTTCCCTGGACACCCTTCCCTGGACACCCCTTCCCTGGACACCCCTTCCCTGGACACCCCTTCCCTGGACACCCCTTCCCTGGGCACCCCTTCCCTGGACACCTCACACACAGTCCTACACACCTCACACATCCTGGGACTGTTCCATAGTCTGTAGAGTGAGCACAACAAAGGAAAAACAATTTATAAGAATGGAAAATCCCCCAAAGTGAACATTTCCTCAGAGTGAGGAAGCAGGAGCTGCTGAGTGGAGTGTTCCAGCTCAGGAGCACAGCTGCCAGCAGGAGCTGCTGCAGAAAAGCGACACCGAGAGCACAATACAGGAGTGAAAATCTGGAAACTACAGATTTGGGTCAACAAATCTCAAGTTCAGTAAGAGACCTGGGTTTCCATAAAGCACTGTGATTCCTCCACTTAGGGATAATAATCTGCATTGTTCTTAAAAAGCAGGATGTCAGCAGCACAAACCAAATAATAGACCCTTCTTAGGCAGCGAGAGGATAATGGCTCCCAAGACAAAAGGAGAATTTATTTATCATAAAATACTCTTGAGAATCAGGCAGTCACCTGGTGTTTAATGCAGACACTGCAGACCCAAAGGAATTTTGCTTGAGTGTGACAGGGAGTGGGAAAGGTTTCTGTCTCATGAAAATTCATTGAAAATTACATTAACGCTGCTGGGAAGGCAGCAGCATCCAGAGGAATGGAGGCACTGCCTCATCCATATGGATCCCACTCGCTGCAGCCTCAGCCTGTGCCCTGCTGAGGGTCCCATCCAGAGCCCTGTGGGGTGAGCAGGGAGCAGCCCCGAGGGGACACCAGGACAGACCCACCCCAGCCAGGCTGTCCTGGGCCGTGCCCGGTGGGACAGCTGGGGTCTGGCATCCCTGGGACATCCCAGGGACTCAGTTGTTACTGTGGGGTGACAGGAGGAAGCCTCGAAGAGCAGATCATCAATACCAATCAATGAGTATTGGGAAAGCAGCGTGCACGTGCTCGGCTCATTTCATACACCAATGCTTTTCATTCCTGAAGTGCCCTCAGCGTTTGATTTGCTTTCAGGAAAAGGGAAGGTGGGAGCCTCCTCAGGAGCTCTGGAGGCTGGGGAAGGCAGCCCTTCCTCATGTCCCTGCTGTCCCCTGTGTCCCTGCTGTCCCTCGTGTCCCTGCCATCCCTCGTGTCCCTGCTGTCACTGTCCCTCGTGTCCCTGCTGTCACTGTCCCTCGTGTCCCTGCCATCCCTCGTGTCCCTGCTGTCCCTCATGTCCCTGCAGTCCCTCGTGTCCCTGCCATCCCTCGTGTCCCTGCTGTCCCCCGTGTCCCCCGGAGCTGCCATCCATCCGCCAGCGGGGCTGTGCACAGCCGAGCACAGCAAACCCACTGCAGTGCTGACTTCTGCCTTCCACTGGACATCCCAGGGACCTGGGAAACACTGAATGACTCTTCTGTCAGTGCTGGGTCCATTCCAAATGGCTCTTCTGTCAGTGCTGGGTCCATTCCAAATGGCTCTTCTGTCAGTGCTGGGTTCATTCCTGCCGGGAGGGGACAGAACCCGGCTCTGCCTCTCTGTCCTGGCTGCTCCCAGCACCCATTCCTGCTGCTCCTCCGTTCCTGGGGCCCCACTGCTCTGGGGGTGCTGCTGCTGATGGCCTACAGAAACAGAAATTGTCTTTTTGTCTTCCTCTGGGTCAGTGTCCTTCCCAATCCCTGCCCTCCTCGCTCCAGCCCAGCCGTGTCCGAGCCGCGCTGGCCCCGCGGGTGAGGAGCCGCAGACACACTGAGCTGCCACTCATCCCCATGGGATGGAGGCCACTCTCTGCTCAGATAAGGCATTCAAGAACATCCTATTCTTCTTTCTGTTGGGCTCTTTTCCTGCATTTCTTCTCAAAAGGCTTGTTTATACCTGCCTTTCCTGATCAGATAAAGGAAACAATGATCTATTATTAACAGATCCATCTATTTGCAGGTTCTGTCTAATTACTGACTTTCCTCCTACCCTGAAAGAATTCCGAACACCAGCTGTGCACCTGAAGCACAGGCCAGGCAGCATTGCTGCCACACCCAGCCACTGCTGGCCACTGCTGGCCACTGCTGACCAGTGCTGGCCACTGCTGACCAGTGCTGACCACTGCTGGCCACTGCTGACCAGTGCTGGACACTGCTAGCCACTGCTGGCCACTGCTGGACACTGCTGACCACTGCTGACCACTGCTGGTCACTGCTGACCACTGCTGGTCACTGCTGGCCACTGCTGGTCACTGCTGACCACTGCTGACCACTGCTGGACACTGCTGGACACTGCTGGTCACTGCTGGCCACTGCTGGCCACTGCTGGTCACTGCTGACCACTGCTGACCACTGCTGGACACTGCTGGACACTGCTGACCACTGCTGACCAGTGCTGGCCACTGCTGGCTACTGCTGACCAGTGCTGGCCAGTGCTGGCCACTGCTGGCCACTGCTGACCACTGCTGGACACTGCTGACCACTGCTGACCAGTGCTGGCCACTCCTGGCCACTGCTGGCCACTGCTGGCCGCTGGGCTCTTTCCCTGAGCCCTGGCTGGGAAAGCAGCGGGTCTGGCTGCTGTGGCCTTTGTCCCAGGCTCAGTGTCACTGCTGGTGTCCCCTCTTCCTCCCACCTCGTGTCTCCAGCTCCAGTTTGTGTCACCTGTAAAGTGCCACTGCTGTCCCCACTGGCACACGGTGACAATGAGCAGCAGGGACACAGAATCCCCGTCTGAAGGTAATTGTTGTTTCCTCTCGAGAGGCTGAACTCGTGTAGCAAGGAAGGACATTCACCAAAGCTGTGTGAGCACCTCCCCACCTCACATGGTCCCCTGGGTCGGTTTCATTTTTTTCTGTCTTTTTAAACAAAAATATTGGCATATTCTAGTGTATGGGATCAGTGGATGTATATTCGAATAAAGGAAGACAAAAAGGGAAGGGCTGCACTGCAGATGTCAAGTAAAACCAATCCCTAATTAAATGCCCCCAAACACTCAGTGATTGGCAGTGATTCCTTGACAAAGGGGGCCAGTCTGCAGGAGTGGAGCTCCTCAAAGCAGAGGGTTTGTGTTGCTGCTGAAGATGAACAGAACACCCAGACACAGCTCGAGGTGTGCTGAAAGGAAGAAAGAGTTTATTTTTCCTCCCAGGATTTATAGGTTTCTGCCCACGGCCAGGGATTGGATGGTCAGGATAACACTTTCCCACTGCACTGGCCATGAGAGATGTCCATCACAAGATGTGGAACAGAAGGAATATATACCTATCTCTATGTTTACAGTTACTGTCCTGGGAAAGTCTTAGAAAACCATGGCAGCAAGCTCAGAAGCTGAGTTTTCAGGTTTGCCCAGCTGTGCAGCAGCTGGAGGCAGCCCCGGCTGGGCACCGGCCCCACCCAGAGCCCTCTGAGCATGGCAGGGAGCAGCAGCAGGGCGCAGGCAGCTCTCAGCGCTGGTGCCCAGGCAATATTCTGGCAATCAAATGATTCCTCGTGCCCAGGGGCTTGTGTTTGACATCTGTTGTGTCTACAAGGAGCTCCTGCCCTGAGCCCTGCAGTGAAGAGCGGAGCTGTAATTGCCTTCAGCGGGGACGGCTCACCCGGCACAAGTGAAGCCTTGGGAAGAGGAGCAACGACCTCCATCTGCTCCCCAAACTTCCACCAGCGCTCCACTGCTTCCAGAGCACAGCCTGCATTTGGAATTCACGGTGTGTGTAGAGGCAATGAACCCACCAACCCTCAACGGCACAAATCAACAAACACTGCTGTGTACTAATGTGATGCATTATCAAATTAAAGATTAGAAACTGAAACGTTTCTTGTAAAGTATGATCCTCGCCTTGATCTGTGCATTTGGAGAAATCAATAAAATAATGTGCAACAACCATGCAAGCTTTCTTTTAATGACTTGCGTCTTCATAAATACCATATTCATTGCAGACCTCCATCAAAATATATTATCTGCACTTGCCCACGCTGCCGCTCCTTGATTGGAAAGCTTCACCTTGCTAAGGCATGAAAAATGGATAAGAATGGAATGGAATACAAAAGGGCCACTTATTATTTGTCAGCTGGCAGTGTTTGCCCTTTTAAAGCAGATATCAAAATTTTAAATGTGATCTTCCAGCAGCAGCAGGTTTCTCCCGGAGCCGCCCGTGCCGGGCGCGGGGAAGCGCGGAATGCTCGGACAGCGCTGTGCTCATTCCAGAAACGCTGGCAGCAGGAACACCTGGAGGAACACGAGGAACACGTCTGCAGGAGATAATGCCAGGAGGGGCAATTAATGCCTCCCCCAGACCTTTAGAGGCCAGGCAGAGAATCACTTGGAATTCCAAACTCTGCACACTTGTGTCTGCCTTGGGAGAGCGACAGCGCGCCGGCTGCGGGGAGAGCTGGGCAGTGTGGGCTGGGAGGGACCAGGCTGTGCTCAGGGGTCCCCATCCACCCTGATCGGGGCATCCTGATCAATCTGATCCTTGGGAATCTGGGAAACTCCAGGGAAGAGCTTGGAGGACCTGCCCTTGTGGCCAGACCCTGTGCCCGTGCCTGGCTCACCGTGCCCAGCGCCGCTGCCATCGCACAGGGAGCAGGGCTGGCACTGCCCCACTGAGAGGGGACAGAGCTGTCCCCTGTGTCCCTGAGGGGGGACAGAGCTGTCCCCTGTGTCCCTGAGGGGGGACAGAGCTGTCCCCTGTGTCCCTGAGGGGGGACAGAGCTGTCCCCTGTGTCCCTCTGAGAGGGGACAGAGCTGTCCCCTGTGTCCCTGAGGGGGGACAGAGCTGACCCCTGTGTCCCTCTGAGGGGGGACAGAGCTGTCCCCTGTGTCCCTCTGAGAGGGGACAGAGCTGTCCCCTGTGTCCCTGAGAGGGGACAGAGCTGTCCCCTGTGCCCCACTGAGAGGGGACAGAGCTGTCCCCTGTGTCCCTGAGAGGGGACAGAGCTGTCCCCTGTGTCCCTGAGAGGGGACAGAGCTGTCCCCTGTGTCCCTGAGGGGGGACAGAGCTGTCCCCTGTGTCCCTGAGGAGGGGACAGAGCTGTCCCCTGTGTCCCTGAGGGGGGACAGAGCTGTCCCCTGTGCCCTGCTGAGGAGGGGACAGAGCTGTCCCCAGTGAGGGCTCCTTCCCTGCGGTGCTGTGGCTCTGCTCCTGCTCCCTTGTGAGGTGATGATAAATGTCCTGGTTTGTGTTTTCATGTCGTGCACAAGGTGTTTGCACCTGGAGCACTTCCTGCTTCCCTGGCACCTGGAACCAGCCCCGTGTCCGTGGCTCTGCTGATGTTGGTTTATTTATTTATCCCCCCATCCGTGCCCTGAAATAAACCCTCCCTGTTTGCTTACCTGGAAACCGTCTGACTCTGTCCTCCCCTTGATCCATGAGCACAAACACTAGGAGGCCTAATTTCTGCAAGATATTTACCAAAAGATTTACTAATGATTGGATTGGATTTATTGTAGAGAGAGATGGCATTCTTAATCTCAGACAGTACCGAGACCCTTCTCCCCAGCTGCCGAAACCCATTGATCCAATATTAAATTCCACAAAATGAGCAAGCCAATATCGCTGTGTACAAACCCCAACTGCCCTCCCGAAATATTAACAGCTAATTAAAATTAAACATCATTGCTGCCCACACAGCATTACTGCCTGCATCAGGAAGGTCTTCTGGGGACATTCGTCTCCTCCCAGCTCAGGGGACAGCTCGTTTTTGTGGAGAAGGGAAACTCCCAGTTTGTGTTGGATACGGAGCCACCGTGGGGCAGCGGAGCCCCAGCAGGGCCCGAGGCTGCTTTGACCTTGACCTTGACCTTGACCTTGACCTTGACCTTGACCTTGGTTTGTGTCCCACAGGGACGGGCTGGGCTCCTCACTCAGCTGGAAATCCCTGGGAAGCCACAAACTGCTGCTTCCTTCGGTGGGATGTCGATGAACAAGTGTCGGGCTGGCCATTTGCAAGGGATGAGGTGCAAATTGGGCAGAAAATTCCCAATTTAGCCCCTCCTCGGGAGCCTCTGCATGGAGCAGGAGCGGCATCTGCGCTGCCCATCTCCCTTCAGTCTGCCTAAACCTTCTCCAAAGCAGCTCTTCAACATCTGAAGAAGACTCCAAGAAGAAAATGCAAATAAACAGAGCTTTTTTTCCAAGGCGTTGAAGGGGATTAGTGAGAGTCCCACCCTCTCTGCTCCCATTTGCATTCGGTGTTCCGACGGCACTTGACTCTGAAATCATTCCAGTAAAGCGGAAAATTAATATTCTAATATGCCTGCTTCTCCAGCAGCTACAAATAAGTAAAGTGGAAGTAGTAAAGAAAATGTGTTAGAATTAACTCTGGGTATGAATATTTATCGTGGCTTGCCCTCAGCCCCCTGCCCGTGCTGTCCCCGCTCGCTGGCAGGAGCCGCAGCAGGAATCATTCCCTGGCTCCTTTCTCACAGCCTCGGGCTGGTTCCAGGCACGGGCTCTGCTCAGAGCAGGGCAGGGACTGCGGGCACGGCTGGGGCTCTGGGCACTGCTGGGGCTGCGGGCACTGCTGGGGCTGTGGGGCTGTGGATACAGCTGGCACTGCTGGGGCTGTGGGGCACGGCTGGGGCTGCGGGCACTGCTGGGGCTGCGGGCACTGCTGGGGCTGCGGGCACTGCTGGGGCTGTGGGGCTGTGGATACAGCTGGCACTGCTGGGGCTGTGGGCACGGGCAGCCAGCAGCGGGGCCTGGGGTCCCCAGACCTGCCCCCGGCCAGAGCAGGGACAGCGGGAGCTGAGGGATCCATTCTGTGCCCAGCTGGAGTCAGGGATCCGTTCTGTTCCGTGCTGGAGTCAGGGATCCATTCTGTTCTGGAGTCAGGGATCTGTTCTGTGCCCAGCGGGAGCTGAGGGATCCATTCTGTGCTGGAATCGGGGATCCATTCTGTTCTGGAGTCAGGGATCCATTCTGTGCTGGAATCGGGGATCCATTCTGTGCTGGAGTCAGGGATCCGTTCTGTTCTGGAGTCAGGGATCCATTCTGTTCCATGCTGGAGTCAGGGATCCGTTCTGTTCCTTGCTGCAGTTAGGGACCTGTTCCCTTTGGAATTAGAGATCCGTTCTGTGCCCAGCTGGGGTTAGGGATCCGTTCTGTTCTGGAGTCAGGGATCCATTCTGTGCCCAGCTGGAGTCAGGGATCTGTTCTGTGCTGGAATCGGGGATCCATTCTGTTCCATGCTGGAGTCAGGGATCCATTCTGTTCCATGCTGGAGTCAGGGATCCATTCTGTTCTGGAGTCAGGGATCCATTCTGTTCTGGAGTCAGGGATCCATTCTGTTCTGGAGTCAGGGATCTGTTCTGTGCTGGAGTCAGGGATCCATTCTGTGCCCAGCTGGAGTCAGGGATCTGTTCTGTTCCTTGCTGCAGTTAGGGATCTGTTCCCTGCTGGAATTAGAGATCTGTTCTGTGCCCAGCTGGGGTTAGGGATCTGTTCCCTGCTGGATTTAGGGATCCATTCCGTTAGGAATCCTCTCCCTGCCGTGAGGAGCTGAGCCCATCGCTGCTGCCCGGGTCTGGCGCGGTGTGAGGGCTCAGAGCAGCTCCCCACACACTCCTGTTCCTGGCACAAGCTGTGGGAGAGGAGCAGGAGGGCTCGGGGAGATTTCCCGGGAGAGGGATGGTGCTTGTGGCTGATACAAACTCAGGGCATAACATCTGCACTCTCAGGCATGTTATCATTAAAATAGCCTCTAAAAAATCCCAGTTTTGTGACAACATTAGATAATTACGGCTTATTCCCATTTTTTCCCTGTTTTTGTGTGCAGTCTGTGATGGCTGAACATACAGGGGGAGTGAATCACTCATTTCCAATATAAAACTTGCATACTGTAAGGCTGAATTATTCATATTATTCCTGGTCAGCCCTATCGCTATTTACATTCTTGATACTGAAAAATATTCTTCAAAGACGAATTTTAGCAATTAAAATTTAAAGATGGAGTTTGGAACGCGGGTGATTAACTCATCACCAGCAGGACAGTGGAAGTTCAGGGTGTGACTGGTGTCAGGTGCTGCTGAGGCTGGCAGCGTTCCCCAGTGGGACACGGTTTTCTGGAGGGAATTTAACCCAGACTTGAAGGCCCTTTTGGCTTTTTTTTCCCCATTTTCTCCTGAGCAGGAAGCCAAGCCCTCTCTGCTGCACACAGACGGAATTTTGGCAGCTGAGAGCATCCCCGGCAGGCAGAGCCCACAGCCCTGCCTGTGCCACACGAGGGAAGCTACAAACGCATCCCTGCCTTTCCCACTCTCCTCCTTTTCTCACCCAAACAGACTCTGCCTTATTAGCAGCGGGGATTTGCTGCTAATGCTCTTTTACACCTCCATCATAACATTAAGAAGTACTGGAATCTCTCTATTTAAATGGCTCTGGTGAAGTACAATACATTAATCATAAATAATTTATATGAATCTGTCCTTTTTTTGGGCACATCTCAGCGGTGTCTTGGTAACATCCTTTCCACGGAACCTTAATCTGTGTTCTCTTATAAAAGCAAAAATAGAGGGGGAAACAAAGAGCGAAAAGTGGGTGAGTATTTCTTCCCTGTCTCCCACGGGCTGGGAACAATCCCCGGAGGTTTCCCCGAGGCAGGATTTCGGGATTTTCGGGGATCGCTGCGGGTGGAGCCCCCGGAGCATTCCGCTCACGGAACAGCCAGGTGTAATTGTCATTTATTTCCTGCCATTTGATCCTTGCCCTGCATTGTTTCCAATTCACCGCTCCCCTCCGCCCGCTCGGGCTGCTCGTGATGCTCTGCTGCCCTCGGGAATCGCTCGGCCGGGCCGTGGAAGAGCGCTGTGACCCTTCATGTGGATTTTCCTGGACTGGCAACACCCATTGTCTCGGTGTGACTCGTTAAACCCCTCACAGCAGGGGCGTGGACAGCCTTTTATCTCCCATCGTGGCAGGGCGAAGGCTCCATCCCTGGAGCAGCATCCCTCCATCCCTGGAGCAGCATCCCTCCATTCCTCCATCCCTGGAGCAGCATCCCTCCATCCCTGGAGCAGCATCCCTCCATCCCTGGAGCAGCATCCCTCCATCCCTGGAGCAGCATCCCTCCATCCCTCCATCCCTCCATCCCTGGGAGCAGCATCCCTCCATCCCTCCATCCTTCCATCCTTCCATCCCTGGAGCAGCATCCCTTCATCCCTGGAGCAGCATCCCTCCATCCCTGGAGCAGCATCCCTCCATCCCTCCATCCCTCCATCCCTCCATCCCTGGAGCAGCATCCCTCCATCCCTCCATCCCTCCATCCCTCCATCCCTCCATCCCTCCATCCCTCCATCCTTCCATCCCTGGAGCAGCATCCTTCCATCCTTCCATCCCTCCATCCCTGGAGCAGAATCCCTCCATCCTTCCATCCCTCCATCCCTGGAGCAGCATCCCTCCATTCCTCCATCCCTGGAGCAGAATTCCTCCATCCCTGGAGCAGCATCCTTCCATCCCTGGGAGCAGCATCCCTCCATCCCTCCATCCCTGGAGCAGAATCCCTCCAAGCACATCCTCACCCACCAGTGCAGAGCTCCCCCAGCACACAGAGACTCCCCAGCCTGGAAAAAGATTTTTTCTCTTTCCTTCCCCCCAAAAAACCTCACCAGCTCTTCCCTTTCCTTCACATGGCACCAAGGGTTTTGTTTTGGTGTGGGACATTTCCACAGAGCGAGGGCATTTCTGAAAGGCAGCCCTTCCTTCCCAGAAAATAATCCAGGTTTTGGCAAGCTGCAGCTGCAGAGCATCCACGGCCTTTATCCACAAAGCCTTGGGGATGACAAGTCCCCTGGAGAAGTCAGGGATGGAAATTTCCAGCAGAGCTGTGGGAAGAGTTTTATTGTGCTAGAGAGTTTCAGAGGCATTTTGACAGACCCTAAGCTGGAGAGCTGAACTTTGTTTCCTTTCTGTATTACCCACAGAAAAAGAACAAAAAAGTAAAACAGAAAATTCCAGTCTTCGAGTCCTCAGAAACACTTTTTTGCCAGCAACAGTGGGAGTTGTGTGCTGAGGTGAAGAACAGGGGATGATCTTACAGTACATTTTAAATAGCTTCTGAAACATAGGCAACCCTAATTAACATTTTATGGTACTGGAATTATAACAAGAAAAGCAATTTAATCTGTGAAACTCTATTTGTAACAATGGCAATGATAAACAAAGGGAACAAACGTTCAGAGGAAAACAGAAGACGGAATGGAGAACAAGGAAAGGTGGTGGAGACGCAGCTCCCACAGTTATTAAGTGACTGAAAAAAATATTTTTGGGGAATGATGAAGACAAAGTAGAAGGAAATGACCAATGAAGGAAGGCAGGTGGCTGGGGAATCCCTCCCTCCCTCCCCAAGCTGTTTCTCCCCAGCAATGCTTTAATTCAAGGCTGCTCTCTTCTGATCTTCACACAGGCTGGAGCAGCCACAGGAGCAGCTCAAGGAAAGCAGAGCAGCCCAAATGCTCCTGCTGGCCTCAGATCACCAACAGCTCATGGAGCTGCTCATGGAGCCGCAGAGCTCAGGGCAAAGATCTCCTTTATTGCTTCTGAGCAGCTCCAAGGGCCCCAGAGGCTCCCAAATCCCAGGGAATTGTATCTGAGCAGGATCAGGGTCCGGGCTGGGGGCAGCCAGAGCCCGAGCAGTGATCACAGCGGTGAGCACGGGCACTTGGGGATCAGCTCCTCACCCCACCAGGCAGCAATGATGCTACTTAAACACATTTTCTTTTTAATTTTTTATTTTTATTTTTTTTTTCCCTGAGCACGGCTTCAATTCCTTCTGGTCTCAGGCTTCTCTGTCCTGAGTTTTTTGTCACCGTATGGCAAGGCTGCAAAAGGAAAAGTGAGGATTCTTCCACAGATTTTGGGGCATTTCTCTCCAGTTCAGTGGTAAAAGTACACTGAAATAAGCTGCTGCCTTGGCAGCTTTGTGAGGCAGACCCAGAAAGACAAGGAGTTACTGCAGAGCTTTGTTTGGGGGGTCAAAATGCCCTCACTGGGGCACAGAGGGGACACACACCTGCAGTGGGGAGGGTTTGTCTCAGTGCTCATTTCACAGGAACCAGAGGAGCTCCAAGGTCTGTCCCACCCCAAACCATTCTGGGTTTGTGTGATGGCCTGGGATGGAAGCACAGAGCTGCACACAGTTTATTCCTGAGGCTGCAGGGCAGGCAGTGCCATCAGTGGGAGCACAGGCACAGGAATGTTTCTCTGTCCCCCTGTGCCGTGTTTATTCCAGCCATGTCTGCCTGCCCCATGCATCATCTCCAGCCACAAAACCACAGGACTCTTTAATAAATATTTTGCCTCCAATGTCTTGGAGTGAGGAGATTTATGTGCTGATTAGTTCTTTCATCTTGTTTGTTGGAGGAGCTGTTGTTTACAGAGCCCCTGACGGAGCTGCAGGGCCAGCAGACGGTGCCAGGCGCTCCAGGGCTGCTGTCCCCAGCTGCTCCTGCTCGGCCCCACGGTGTCACCTCAGTGCCACACGGCCTGGGACACCTCCTGGGGACAGCCCATGGAGAGGGGCCCTTCCCCTTCATCCTCACAGGGATTTTCTGACGTGCTCTGTTGCTGATGAACAGAACACCCAGACACAGCTCGAGGTGTGCTGAAAGGAAGAAAGAGTTTATTTTTCCTCCCAGGATTTATAGGTTTCTGCCCACGGCCAGGGATTGGATGGTCAGGATAACACTTTCCCACTGCACTGGCCATGAGAGATGTCCATCACAAGATGTGGAACAGAAGGAATATATACCTATCTCTATGTTTACAGTTACTGTCCTGGGAAAGTCTTAGAAAACCATGGCAGCAAGCTCAGCAGCTGAGTTTTCAGGGTGACAGTGCTCCTCCTTGTTCTGCCTGTGTCCATCACCGAGCACACACTGCATTTGCTGTCTCACATGTAATTAAATGGCAAATGCCACTTCTTGTTAGAGAACATGAGGTGGAGGCCACGCTTGTGACACAGAGTGAAAGATGAAAGAATTTATTAGCAACGTTTTTAAATGCACTGTCACATTTTGACAATTTTTTTAAAATACTAAATAATAGAAATAGTTTCAAGTTCCACCAAGAGAATTGTGCTACTCCAACTGCAGGGACACTGAGGAATTTAAATCAGTTTGCTGCTCAGTTTGCTCCCCCTCAGCTCAGTTCTCCTCCCAAGCTGCTCCTTCCAAAGAGATTTGTGTTTCTAGGAGCTGCTTTGAGTGGGAACAGGGGCTCGTGGTGCCTTTTTGTGGGAGCAGAGGGTCGTGGCAGCCCTTCTTTATGGGATAAAGCTGTCAGGGTAAATCCTGTGCCCTTCCCAGGGGGAGCAGCAGCTCAGGGCGAGCTCCCTGTGCAGGGAGCCCCTCTGGTGAGGAAACCTGTGGCCCTGAAAACTCAGCTTCTGAGCTTGCTGCCGTGGTTTTCTAAGACTTTCCCAGGACAGTAACTGTAATCATAGAGATAGGTATATATTCCTTCTGTTCCACATCTTGTGATGGACATCTCTCATGGCCAGTGCAGTGGGAAAGTGTTATCCTGCCCATCCAATCCCTGGCCGTGGGCAGAAACCTATAAATCCTGGGAGGGAAAATAAACTCTTTCTTCCTTTCAGCACACCTCGAGCTGTGTCTGGGTGTTCTGTTCATCTTCAGCAGCAACAGAAACGAGCCCTCCCTGCCGTGCCCCAGGCAGGGGAGACGCAGCCTGGGATCCTGGATCTCCATCCCCACGATCCTGGAGCTCTGGGAAACGCCAGGGAACAGCAGCTCCCGTCCCTCAGAGCATCCCTCTGCACCTCCCTGGCCCGGTGTCACAGCAGGGTTTGGTGCTCTGTGCTCCAGGCACGGGGAATCTCAGCTTTCACCCAGTGACCGCTGATTTGTCTCTCTAATTTCCATCTATAGAATAATGTTTGTCAGTAAAGATGCAGGAAAAATGAGAAATTGGGGGTATTTTTAGTTTGCCTAACATGGCACCACAGGCATGATGAGAGTTCTGAAGACGGGAGTAATCACAGGTTAATGATCTCATCCTCACCATCAGGTTAATCACGCAGACAAACAGCCAGGCAAACCCGGGAAGATTTATTCACTGCTGGAAGAGTGGAAGAGAGAAGGATTTGGCTTCCCAGGATGCTGCATTCCAAATAAACCCTGCCATCAAGGTGCCTTTCGGCCGGCTTCTCGTGATCCATATTTTACTGTGGAATTGGTACCTTAAAAGATTCCTATTTATTGTTTTGTGGGTTGGAAATTAATTTACATCTATTACTGCAAAGAAATCCCCATAGGTGAGGCACTTGCTAGGGAAAGGTTATTTGTAATGACCAAATTTGTCACTGTTTGGGCTCTCATAAAGGTCACGGTGGAAGGTTCCCTCTTGCTTTAAATAAAAATCTGTATTTTAAAAAGAAATGTGCTTAACTTTCATTTCATAGAAATATCAAACCTGTTTGCACTATAATTTACTTCTGGAGCTCTTGACATTTACGCAGCTGCCTGTCTTTGGAGAGCAATCTCTTGATTTGGCTGGGAAGCGCTCGCGAGGAGGGAGCCAGGGAGGGGACGGTGCCACGGAGCCCAGGGGACAGGGGACACTCACAGGGGACACAGGGGACACCCAGGGGACGCAGGGGACACTCACAGGGGACACAGGGGACACCCAGGGGACACCCAGGGGACACAGGGGACACCCAGGGGACACAGGGGACACCCAGGGGACACACCCAGGACACTGCCCCCCTGAGCTGCCTGCCAGGAGCTGGCCGGGCCAGGCTCCCCTGGCTGTCCCAGTGAGCAGCTGGGGAAGGCTGTGCATGGCTGAAGGGTCTGCAGAACCTCCTGGGACACTTCACGGGGAGAGCAGCTTCTGTTCCTCTGCTTCCCCATCATCACCCTCTTCCTCTGCTTCCCCATCATCACCCTCTTCCTCTGCTTCCCCATCATCACCCTCTTCCTCTGCTTCCCCACCATCACCTGCTTCCTCTGCTTCCCCATCATCACCCTCTTCCTCTGCTTCCACAGCCTCACCCTCTTCCTCCACAGCCACAGCCCTGAGCTCGAGGGACAGTGACACCGTGACACCGGGAGGGACGGGATGGGTCCAGTGGATCCCAGTGGGTCCCAGTTGATCCCAGTGGGTCCCAGTGGGTCCCAGAAGGCTGCAGTGCAAGGCTCCCAGCAGCTAACAGGAGCACAGGTGTGGTGTCCCCACCCTGCACCCTCAGTGCCCTGTTGTGGCAGGGAACGGCACCGCTGCTGATTAACCCTTGCAGGGCTGTCCTGGCCAGGCTCCTGGGCCGGTTCCTGCCCTGCTCTACAGGACCTGCTGAGCTGCTGCCCGGGCCTTTCCTCCTGAATGTGAGCAAAGGATTCCTTCCAGAACGGGCTGCAAGCCACGGGCATGGGCTGGGCCCTGTCCCTCTGTCCTGGGGAGCTCCAGGCTGGGCCCTGTCCCTCTGTCCTGGGGAGCTCCAGGCTGGGCCCTGTCCCTCTGTCCTGGGGAGCTCCAGGCTGGGCCCTGTCCCTCTGTCCTGGGGAGCTCCGGGCTGCCCAGGGCCAAACCCACAGCCCCAGGTGGAACCCCCCAGCCCCAGATGGAGCCCCCAGCCCCAGATGGAGCCCCCAGCCCCAGATGGAGCCCCCAGCCCCAGATGGAGCCCCCAGCCCCAGATGGAACCCCCAGCCCCAGATGGAACCCCCCAGAAGGATTCTGAATGAAGTTTGAATTGCCTTGTGCTTGCTTAAAAGAAACCTTTGCCGCTGTCTGTGCATGAAAGATGGCAGCAAAGTGAAAACTTTGGTTTTGTTTTGGGGCAGGATTGTGCTCTGTAAGCTCGCAGGGCTGTGTGTGCTGCCTGCAGCCCCGCTCTGTGCTGGGGTTTGTGGCAGTGCCGAGCTCCTCTCCCGGTTTAACCCCGAGAGGGAAGGGTCTGAGCTGGGGAGGCAGCGCTGGGGAATGGCCCAGGCTCAGTCTGGCCTCTGCTCTGCCCCAAGGGATAATTGAGGATTGCTGAGCCCCCGGGCTGGGCAGTGGAGCTGCCAGCCCCTTGTTGGGGCCGGGGGAGCTCGGGGAGAACATCCTGATGTGGGGATGGGAACGGGGCTGCAGCCGTTCTGTGCCTGCCCCGCATGGCCTCGAGCGACATCGGCTTCCTTTGCGTTCTTTAATGAAAAGGGTTCCGATGGTTCGGCTTTTTTAGCGTTTATTGATGCGAGTGAAATTCCGCAGTTGTGCTGGAGAATTTCCCTGTGAGGGCGAGCCCGGGGGCGCTGCGGTCCCGGCAGGGAAGGGAAGAGAAGGGAAGGGATGGTCCGGGCAGGGGAAGGGAAGGGATGCTCCGGTTTGGGAAGGGATGCTCCGGTTTGGGAAGGGATGCTCCGGTCCGGGAAGGGATGCTCCGGGCAGGGGAAGGGATGCTCTGGTTTGGGACGGGATGCTCCGGTTTGGGAAGGGATGCTCCGGTCTGGTTTGGGAAGGGATGCTCCGGTCCCGGCAGGGAAGGGAAGGGATGCTCCGCTCCGGGATGCTCTGGTTTGGGAAGGGATGCTCCGCTCCGCTCCGGGATGCTCCGGTCCCGCTGGCTCCCTGTGCTCCCGTGGCTCGGTGCCGGCCCCTCCCAGCCCTGCTGTAAAGGGATTTTTCCCGAGCGCTCCCGGGGCGCTGGAGGTGCGGGCAGGGTGTGGAGGCTCTGAGGGCTCTCACCAGGCTCCTCAAAACTTGCTGTAAATACAACTCTGCAGCCAAGGAAGCAATGCAGGAGCTCGGTTTTTATGTCTGCCAGTGTGTGTGTATATATAATGTATATCTTGTGTGTTTGTGTGCATTAAAATCATGGCCCCGAAGCTTTTCAGGCACTTGGGAATTCCAGCATAAATATTTAGCAAGAATTTCTCCACTTAGAGATAAAACATGAGAGAGTTCCTACTGCATCCTGCCTTACGTGTGCTTTTATTTTGTTTTCTATGCGTTGTTGAGCATCTCTTTGCATTTTGTGGAGAAACGTAATTGACAAGGGGGAATGGCTGCCAGTGCCCCAGGGCAGGGCTGGATGGGATCTGGGGCAGGAATTGTTCCCTGGCAGGGTGGGCAGGCCCTGGGATAGAATTCCCAGAGCAGCTGGGGCTGTCCCTGGATCCCTGGCAGTGCCCAAGGCCAGGCTGGATGGGTTTGGAGCAGCCTGGGACAGTGGGAGCTGTCCCTGCCATGGCTGGGCTGGCTCTGGGTGGGTTTGAGGTCCTTTGCCACCCTGAGGTGCTCAGCAGAAGCAAATCCCAGCAGAGGAGGAGCAGGGCTCTTCCCAGTGGCTCTGGTGCTGTGCCTCCTGTGCTGAGGGGAGGGAGAACAGAGCCCAGAGCCCCTGTTTGTCACCAGGCTCTCCCCCTGAGCCTCCTCCACCCAGAAAAAGCAGCAATTTTAATAAGATGAAGCAGGCTGGTACAGAGCCATCAATTGCCGAGTGCATTTTTTTCTTCCTTTCTAAATTGATGTGAAAAATCTGCTCATAACTACCAAACTACAGCTGCAAAAAAGTCCTGACAAGTTTGTAATGATATCCTCAATCTAATAATTGCAGGAAGAAAGCCAATAAAAAAGGACTTGTCATTGTTTTGAACAACACAAGTTTAATGTATTGGGAATTAAAGTTTGAGCTTAATGAGGAAAAGTAATTTAGATGTAAACAACTGGTCTGAGTCAAAGCCTGGGGATTTCAGCAGGCCATTATCCAGCACAGAGTGCTTTTAGAGCTGGCTGAGCTGTCAGAAGGCTGGAGAGCAGCTCCAGAGCGGTGTGCTGGGGGCTGTGGTGCAGAGCACTGGGCTTGGCACGGCTGCTGTGCCAGGGAGAGGGACACAGCTCTGTGACACAGCGAGTGTGGGGTGCTGCTGGGGGCTGTGATGCTGAGCTCCTCCTGGGCTCCCAGTGCCCCTGGGCTTGGCACAGCTGCCGTGCCAGGGAGAGGGACACAGCTCTGTGACACAGTGAGCGTGGGGTGCTGCTGGAGCTGTCCCCTCCTCAGCTCCCGGTGGCACTGGGCTTGGCATGGCTGCTGTGCCAGGGAGAGGGACACAGCTCTGTGACACAGCGAGTGTGAGGTGCTGCTGGAGCTGTCCCTCCTCAGCTCTCAGTGCCCCTGGGCTTGGCACAGCTGCTGTGCCAGGGAGAGGGATGTGGGTGTGTGACACAGCGAGTGTGAGGTGCTGCTGGGGGCTGTGATGCTGAGCTCCTCCTGGGCTCCCGGTGGCACTGGGCTTGGCATGGCTGCTGTGCCAGGGAGAGGGACACAGCTCTGTGACACAGTGAGCGTGGGGTGCTGCTGGAGCTGTGTCCCCTCCTCTGCACTGGGGCTCTGCAGTGCCTGAGCAGCTCCTGGGCTCTCCTCCCAGCAGGGCCTGGCAGGACAGCTCAGGCTCCTGTGTTTGATTCCTGGGGCTGGCACGGGCTTTGTGCTGCTCCCAGGTCTCTGCTGCTGCCTCCTGCTCCAGGGGAGCTGCGGTGCTGATCCCTCTGCTTGGAGCCAGCCTTGGGCTGCTGCTCCCGGCACCTTCCAACCCAGCCACCCCAGGAAAGCCCTGCTGGGACCTCCCAAACCCTGCTCCATGGCCAGCAGCCTGGCCAAGGTTATTCAGGAGCTCTTTGCTACCCCTTCTCTCTCAGTCCAGCAGTTTTTTCATCTCTGTATCTCATTATTTTAGAACAGGAAGTTTAGAGCAAATTATGTGCTAATTATAGCTCTGCTTCACATCTATGTCTTCAGACTGTTACACTCAGGAATAAGAGTGTCAAAATTATGTTGAGAAACGAGAATGTGTCACAGGAAAAGAACTCTTCCTTGTACACATTTCATATAAAATGTGTGTTTTCTTAGTTGTCATTTTGGCTAAGGAAATGATTCCTTAATGCTTTGCCTTAAGGAAAAATGGGTGAAGGTTTATGGTTGAAGCCAGTAACAAAAATGTGGATGCCAGGATGGGATGAGTGATTTCATCGCGGGCAGAGATTCCCTGATGCAGGAATGGCCAGCAAAAAGCCCCCTGAGAGTGTCTGCAGGCAGGAAGGTGGAACACTGTTGTGTTCAGGGTTAAATGGCACAAGCTGAGCTCTGAGGCACGGATCTTTCTCCTGCTTCTCCCTGGGCACCATTCTTGAGGCCAGGGGAGTCTGATTGGCTCCTGGATGGGGAATTTTTTATTCTTTTGTGTGGAGCTGTTCTCCTCAGCCGGTCAGTTGGGTCACAAGTTAGAATGGAACCTAGGGAAAGGGTTCTTATAGGGAGAGGGGAGTTTATCTTCGGAGTGAGCTGAACTTTTGTTATTTTTTTGCAGTACTTGGGCACTGCTGGGGTGGGAGGTGTCCCTGGGCTGAGTGCTGGCCTGGCAGGGGCACAGTGAGGGCTGTGCCAGGGCACTGGCACCTTTGGTGATGGAGCTGCTCTCAGGGGCAGGTCCCAGAGCCCCAGGCTGGTTTGGCTTGGAGGGGACCTCACAGCCCATCCCACACTGCCCCAGGGTGCTCCAAGCTCCATGTCCAGCCTGGCCTGGGGCACTGCCAGGGCTGGGAGCTCCCCAGGTGTCTGAACTTGGAATGGAGAGTGGGTTTTTCTCTTGATGAAATGTGTTTGTAATTCCTCCTCTTGCAAACGGAGCACTTGACCAGAGTGGGGTCAGCTCCTCTAAGTTGCTGCTCGTGTTAATGGGCAAATGAAATGGATTGCATAAACTTTGCATGATAAACACCCTCAATGAGCCTGAAGTCATCCAGTCTTGCCTTAAGGCACACTCAAATATAATGAAGCTGCTGTGATATCTCTTTAAAAATCTCCAGATGCTCTAGAAAGCCCTTCAGTCCTGATCCTCAGAGTTTCTGCTGTTAAAGGGGACTTTGCTGAGGCAGGGATGTGATTGGACACTTTTATGTACTCTCAGGGCTGTTTTTGTGGATATTTCTTTGGTATAAAACACTTACAATTTGCACCCATTATCAGCATTCTCTGTAAATCCATATCTGCTATTCATCTGTGCCGGGTAATTCCCACACTGCTGCAGGAAGCCGAGGGCTTCAATTCCCATTTTTATGTTTATGGTTTGCTATATGGCTTCCCAGCCGTATGTTTTCAGTATTATTCTGCTTGGAAGTAGAATAAATATGTACAGATGAGAGCTCTAAATACTTGAAAGGCTGAAGTATCTGAGTTTAGCTCTTGTGAGAGCAGTTTCCCCCTGGGTAAGTGCACTGGGAGCTCGTGGCTGGGGCAGGGGAAGGGAGGGTTTGCACCCTGAAACGCTGCATGGAGCACCAGGGGCATCACCCAGGACAGCTTTGCGGTTTGTGCCAAGGGAAAGTGCTGCAAGAGGCTTTTATGAGCACTTTGGCAGTTCACAGGCTGCAGGCAGTGAGTGCTGGAGGCAGAGCAAGCTGTGCTGGGCACAGCCCAAAGCACCCTCGGGAATCCTGGAAGAGCTGCCCTGAAGCAGGATGGGCACAGGCAGGAGGAGATGAGCGGTGTTCCTGGGCAGAGAGGCAGCTGCCCTGCTCTGAAGGAGCTCACAGAGGAGGGGAAGCTGCTCAGGCAGGGCTGGGAGGGCCTTGGCTTGTTCCTCTTCTGGGGAAAATGGCACTGAGAGGAGACCTCAGGGTGTGGCAGCTCCGATTTCTGCCTCGGGGACAGGACCCAGGGAGCTGGGCAGGCTCAGAGTGGATTTTGGGAAAGGTTTTTCCCCCAGAGATGCTGGCACTGCCCAGATCCCAGGGATTCCCCAGGGCATGGGCACAGCCCTGGGAGTGCCGGAGCTCCAGCAGGGTTTGGACAGCACTGCCAGGGATGCCCAGGCTGGGGTTGTTGGGGTTGCATTGAGGATCCTTGCATGTCCCTCCCAACGCTGGATGTTTTCTGTCTTCTTGGTTTTGTTTTCATCTGGTGATAACAGAAACTTATTCAAATGAGTTCCAGGAATAATTGCAGCAATCATCATTGCTCATGTCACAAGGTGGGGCTTTGGCACTCCTTGGGTTTTGTCCTCTTGGCCTTCAGCCAGGCAGAAAATGCTCTTGCACAAATCTCAGAAGGATGAAGAATAAACAGCCCCCACCCCTCCAAACTGGGGCTGCCTGGGACCATCCCTTCCCCCTGCAGTGCCTTGCAGGGAGGGGGATTCCCTGCCAGGGGGATGCAGGATCCTCCAAACTGAAATCCCTTTGTGTGCCCTGAACCAAGGAGCGAGAGGTGGCTGCCAGCTTCCCTTCTCCATCTGCATCACCAAACACTGACACTGCAGGGAAGTTCAAAACACAACCAAACACCAGGAACCAGCCAGAGGTACAGACAGAACCTTGGGCAGGCTGATGCTCCGGGAGCTGTTCGCTGAATTCCGGCGCCTTTGTTCACAGATGGTTTTATTTAGCTCTGTGAGTTAGTGCAAAGTGATGAGGGAGAAACACTTGCTGGATAAATCATAGCACCAGAGCTGGGACTGTGTGAACTCTCCAATTAAACTTGACAACTCCTTCAGAAATGTGATCCCACGGTGCAGGATGCCAATTCCCAAAGTGTGGCAGGACCTGCTCTGCTGCGGGGCAGGGACCCGGCAGGACCCCAGCGAGCTCCTTGGACCAGCCTGGCTGTGGCACTGGGGTGCAGGCTACAGCAGTTTGGGATCTCTGGTTTTAGTCTTCCTGCTCAAAAAGGGCAGCTTCAGCAGGAGCTGACAGACTCCTCTTGCCAGAAAAATTAACCAGAGGAAGGACCGGGAGATGAGCTGTTACCTGTCACTGTGCCACTGCTTGTTCAAGCACTCTTTAATTGAACTCAAGTGTTTGGATGGAACCTCCCTGCAGCAGTGGGCTTGCCTCTCCCCGGGCCCTGGGGTGCTCAGTGCTGTGATTAATGGGGGGCCCTGGGGTGCTCAGTGCTGTGATTAATGGGGGGCCCTGGGGTGCTCAGAGCTGTCATTAATGGGGGGCCCTGGGGTGCTCAGAGCTGTCATTAATGGGGGGCCCTGGGGTGCTCAGAGCTGTCATTAATGGGGGGCCCTGGGGTGCTCGGAGCTGTCATTAATGGGGGGCCCCGGGGTGCTCAGAGCTGTCATTAATGGGGGGCCCTGGGGTGCTCAGTGCTGTGATTAATGGGGGGCCCTGGGGTGCTCAGAGCTGTCATTAATGGGGCAGGTGTCGCTCCTTGTGCTCGGAGCCCACCTGAGAGCGAGGATGGCATTGTGCCACAAGGGTCTGGGCTGTTTTCACCCAGGGAGCAGATGGGATGGGTGTGGGAACAATTTTCCCATCCCCTGGGCAGCAGGAGCTGTGCCTGATGCACTCGGGCCCTGCAGCTCAGAGCCCCAGGGGCTGCTCGGGGCTCTGAGTGATGCTCAGCTCCCTTCTCCACACACAGCAAAAGGAACAAAGCACCTCTGTCATTACAACATTTACCTGATAAAAGCACTTCTGTGCCTGTCGGTGTTTTAGTACAATTTCTGTGGGAAGGCTTTTCATTCTGCATAATTCTGAAATGTGTGTAAAAGGAACCCGACTACTCTCACCCTCCTCTGCCCTGCCCCTGTCTGAGGGGTTTGCTCAGTGCAGGGGGAGATGAAACAAAGGGGTTTAAAAAAGTAACTGGGGACTGGGGGAGCAGTTTTGTCATTGATCAGGAGGAATTTGCCTCCTTCATTAGTTCCAGATGTTGACAGAGGCTGCAGGTGAGGGACTCGATGTACTGCTGGGCTAGAGACTGGTGCCAAAGGTGGGGAAAAGGAACAAAATTTGGGCTGTAATTTGATTGATATTTTTAATGGTCAAGCTACTTCATTTGAAATCAAAGTACGAAAATGAGCCACCCCAAAATCATTATTTAATAGGGAAAAACATATTTTTTCTTGTTACATCCTTTCTTCTACCCTCATGCACTACCTTTGACTTAAATCTCGCTATTTTCTGGTAGTTGGGAGCATGGTGTGAGGTCTGCTCTGAGTGCAGCAAGCAGCTCAAATCTGTGCTCAGGTTACACTCAATTTTCAGGCAGAGGTGGTGTGAAATACCTGCAGTCCCCAGTCCCTCTTGTCTGTGTTTGCTTCAGAGCTCATTTGTGTTCAATGAGAAGTCTGTGCTTGCTGCTGGAGGTCAGGTGTGGCAGCTGTGTGACAAAACAAGACCCAAAATTCTGATGAGGGTTCTGCACGCTGCTGCAAACACAGAAACAGCTGTGGGTGCCTTTCACAAGGGGCCCCTCGTGTTTTCAGAGGCAGCCACTGCTCTGTGAGGCAACTCTGTGGAATTTGGGGAGTATGAACTTGTTCAGCCACCTCCTCATTATCCTTCAATTGTGTAGCAGGTTGATTTATCTTAGATTTAATGGCTCGATAGTAATCACAATAACTTGCATATTTGCCATAGACAGATCAAGATTAAACACTTTTTTTTTTAAATCCAGGCTATGTTTGCAGTTGTGTACTTGAAGTGTTTGTGGTTCTCCTTTCCCTGGTGCCCCACTGCAGCTTGGGTCGGGGTTGGAATGAGCCAGGTGTTGTCAGAATTTGGCAGGGTCACATTTGTCAGGGAGCTGTTCTGGTAAAATCCTGGGCTGGGAGTGACCTCAGAGCCCACCCAGAGCCCCCCTGCCCTGGCAGGGACAGCTCCCCCTGTCCCAGGCTGCTCCAAACCCATCCAGCCTGGCCTGGGACACTGCCCGGAGCCCCCTGCTCTGGGAGGGTTTCAGTAATGGGAAATTCATCCTCTGGCACGGGAATTTATTGTGGCCATGGCTTCAGATGGGACCATGAAGTAAAAAATTGCATTGATCCAGGCTGTTGTGACACTTAGAAATGCCCTGCAATTACTGGTGCTGTTAATTAACTGCAAGGAGTGTACTTTTGCAATTAGTTGCTGGTACTTGCCAACTGCTTCAAAGGGCAGCCAGTGAGTGGTTCTGGTGGGGTTGGGGTCAGATGAGGTGGGAGGAAAGGGGGAGCAGGGCCCTCTGAGCCTGGCAGGAGGAGGAACCCCGAGTGCCACATCCAGGGTGCTGCTGCTCCTATCCCGAGCGCTCGGAAGGAGTCTGGAGGGATGGCTGCCCTTCCTCACCAGTGATGGAAAAAGGAGAGAGCCTTGTGAAAACCGAGCCTGTTCTGTAGGCCAGAGCAAACTGCTCAGTTGGAAATCCTGATGAAAACCAGGGGGAAATGGAATAATCACAAAGCAAACACTTTCCTTTCCCTAATCAAGTGGTGTAACTGAGCTGTCTTGAATCCCCAGCCAGGTTTGGGTGGGAAGGGACAGTGAAGCTCACCCGGTGTCACCCCTGGCATGGCAGGGACACCTCCTGTGCTCCCTGGCTCACCCAGCCCTGCTCAGCCTGGCCTGGGCACCCCAAGGGGCTGCAGCGGTGGGCATGGCTGGGCAGGGGCAGTGCCTGGGCTTGGCTGGGCAGGGGCAGCGCCTGGGCATGGCTGGGCAGGGGCAGAGCCTGGGCTTGGCTGGGCCTGGCCCAGACCTGGGTGAGGGCTCAGGCTCGGGTGGGCCAGGCCCAGACCTGGGTGAGGGCTCAGGATCAGGTGGGCTCAGGCCCAGGCTCAGGCTCAGGTGGGCCAGGCCAAGTTCAGGTGGGCCAGGCTCGGGTGGGCCGGGCCCAGACCCGGACTCAGGCCCAGGCCTCGGTGAGGGCTCAGGCTCAGGCTCAGGTGGGCCAGGCCTGGACCCAGGCTCAGGCTCAGTTGGGCTCAGGCTCAGTTGGGCTCAGGCCTGGGTGAGGGCTCAGGCTCAGTTGGGCCAGGCCCAGGCCCAGGCTCAGGCTCAGTTGGGCCAGGCCCAGCCTGGTCTCTGTGTGTGCAGCACAGGCCGATCCCACAGCAGGCACGGGGAATGGAGGAGGCTCAGGCCGCGGCCCCTCACGGGTGTGTGTCCGGGTGTCCGTCTGGGTGTCTGTCCGTGTGTCCGGGTGTGTGTCCGTGTGTCCATCCGCATGTCCTGTGTCCCCGGGGCTGTGTCGGTGGCATTGTCCCTTGTCCCCAGCTCTGCCATGTTCCTGAGGCTCCAGGGTGACCTTGCTGGGCGCTGTCCCTGCCGCAGCCCCCGGGACGCTCCCACGTCTGTGCCCGGTGATTAATTGCCGTAACCTACGCTTTAAAAGGCAAAGGCAATTAAATAAATCTTTTCATGTTCGCTCCTTTTCCTGTGAGCCAATAGATGTAAAAGTGTCTCTAAAGCCTTATTTATCTTGCATTAAATCAGCTGTAATTGTAAAAATATTCCACGGCATCTGTGATCCAAATGCTGTGGCTGGTTTGATCCTTTCCAGTTGCTGTCAGGGTTCAAGGCTCTGCCAGGCACAGCTTTTCCCATGAACTCTGTGGCTGTGTCGCTCTGCTGGCTCTGGATGTAACTGTTACCCAAAAAATGGAGAATGGCAGAGAGGAAAGCATCAAATGTGCTTTTTATGTGGCGATTTTAAGACCTCATGGAATTAAATTGAATTTGTCTGGGCTGCTGATCCAAGCTGTGAGCCTGGCTCCGAGGCTGTTGTTTTTATTGAGCATGGTGCTGCCCCCGGGGCCGATGTGAGAGATTCCAGTGGGATCACGGAACCATCAAGGCTGGAAAAGCCCTCCAAGACAGAGCCCAACTGTTCCCCAGCACTGCCAAGGCCACCACTGGCCCATGTCCCCAGGTGTCCCACCTGCAAGGTTGTGACCCCTGCCTGGCATGGTGGTTCCACCACGGCTGCTCACGGCTTGTAGTGGTTTAGACTGGCTAATTCGACATTTTGGAAATTTGACATTTAGGGAACATTTAAAGCTGTTCCCTAAACAGGTTTAGGGACCCTGTGTGTAAGAGATGGGTTTCTTTCATGGATTCAGGTTTTTTTTCTCCAGAACAAAGTGGAAGTTGCTCTTCCTACAAGAGAGGAGGTGACCTGGTTATGGGAAAATACTCTTGATTCTAAGAGAACTATTTGGAAAAGCCAGAAGAGAGCGCAGTGGCCGTGGCTCTGCAGGGCACAGGGATTGCTTGGCAAGGTGCAGTTTGGCCCTCGTGGTGCTGAGGACCTTAACCCCCCTCCTCCTGAGTTTGTGGGGCTGGAGGGGACAAAACAATCCCATTAGCAGGGTCCCTGTGCTGCCTTGGAGGAGGATCCTGGTGTGATGGGGTAAATCAGGCTGGAAGGAGCTGCTGCAGAGCTGCCCAAGCTTTCCTGCAGCTGCCAACACCCAGGAAACTTGCCTGGCTTATCCCACCCTGACGAGTCCCTGCATGAAAGATAACTCTGTCCACAGGCTGCTTTGAAATGGCTTTTCTTTGCTGCTGTGATGTTGCTTTGATAAATAATTCTTTTTTTAAATCAAAATGTCTAGTAACTTTTTGTGTTTCTGGCCTTTAAGTGCTGCCAGAGCTGTGAATCCCAAAGCTCTTTGGCAATGGTGTGAGTGAGCAAGGCCTGAGGGAGGGCTGGAGTCTGAGAGGGTGAATTTGCTCTGAGGTGGGGAGATGCTGTCTGAGCTTTGGGAGTAATGCTGGACGAGAGCTGCAGCAATGGCCTGAGCAGTCCTCCCATATTTAATTTGCATGAAGGTGTGCTGAGGTATCTGTTATTTGGCTGTGAGTTTTTAATATCTGGAGCTGGGATGGTGAATTCAGCTAGAAACCCAGGAAGGGCTGGTTTCTCCCAAGTGTCCTGAGAGCTTGACCTGCACTTTGCATTCTCAGCTGTGACTGTGCAGCAGCCTGTGCTCCCTGCACACAGCACAAATCCTCCAGGGCTGGGGCTGAGAGGTGTCAGAGACTGCCAGCAGCTCCTCATCCCCTGCTCTGCCCTGTTCTGCAGCCCAGGCATCCTGTGGCCCTGGGCTCTGCACTAGCTCAGCACTGATCCACAAGGGTTTCTCTGGTTTATCAGGACCTCTGTGTTGCTATATTTTATATATTAGTAAAGGCCTGTATGCACAAACCAGCCTTTGAAATAAGTCGTGATATTAAGGGCTAAAGTCCTTGAAACCTTCATGCAGAAGGGAAAGTAAAGCAAAACAATATCCCTGTGTGTAAGAGAAAAAATGTAAACTGTGTGTGTTAGCCAATAGTAGCTTGCTCTGCCTGCAGACCCTGTAGAACCCTATAAAAGGTGTGCTAAAGATAGAAATAAACGGCGTTCACGATTACTTCTGTGAAGACTGGTGAACAGCTCAGGGGTCTTTCAACATCTGGCGCTCCGACCAGGGACACCCCTGCGGGCAGAGGGGCCTTGGAGTCAGCGGAGTGGATCTGGCCGTTAGACGTCGTGGGCTTGGATCGGCACCGGATCGGCAGCCTGAGCGCGGTGAGACGCGGAGCGGTTGGACGTGGAAATTCAGGCTGCTGGGGGGGCCCAAAGGCAAGTGCGTGTGAGAGGGATCGCGACCTTCCGCCTTGCGGGTTGCCGTCAGCATGGCGGATTTGCGGCGGCAGATAAACTGCTTCTCTGCATCCTCGTTAAACGAGGCGAAGCAGCCCAGGAAAAGGACCTGGAGATGCTCATTATATGGGCTAATTGTCATGGGCATTTGCAGTGCTCACACTGCTTTTTGCAGTGCAAGAACGGATCTAGAGCGGTTCTGGAGCGGGGAACGGTTCTAGACTCGGTTCTAGACTCGGTTCTAGACTCGGTTCTAGACTCGGTTCTAGAGCGGTTCTAGACTCGGTTCTAGACTCGGTTCTAGACTCGGTTCTAGACTCGGTTCTAGACTCGGTTCTAGATCGGTTCTAGACTCGGTTCTAGAGCGGTTCTAGACTCGGTTCTAGACTCGGTTCTAGAGCGGTTCTAGGGCGGTTCTAGGGCGGTTCTAGGGCGGGGAACTGTTGCTATATTTTATATATTAGTAAAGGCCTGTATGCACAAACCAGCCTTTGAAATAAGTCGTGATATTAAGGGCTAAAGTCCTTGAAACCTTCATGCAGAAGAGAAAGTAAAGCAAAACAATATCCCTGTGTGTAAGAGAAAAAATGTAAACTGTGTGTGTTAGCAATAGTAGCTTGCTCTGCCTGCAGACCCTGTAGAACCCTATAAAAGGTGTGCTAAAGATAGAAATAAACGGCGTTCACGATTACTTCTGTGAAGACTGGTGAACAGCTCGGGGGTCTTTCAACACCTCTGAACTGGTTTGGAAACTCTGGCTGCTGGGTTTCAGCCCCTGAGTCCTCCCTGCAGATGCAGAGGAGCATTCCCAGGGCAGGCTGCTGCTCCAGCACTGACTGCAGTGCTGGCTTTGCCTTGTGCAGGAGAAAGGATTTGTATCTGTGGTCTCTAGTTCATCTTCTGGCTAATAAAATTCCAGTTGGTTTTCCCATGGAATAACACATCTGTGCTTGTCATAAGCCTTCAGGTTAAAATAAACTTCCATGTTTCATTGCAAGGAAAACCAGAAGCTTTACAATTTTCCCTAAATTTGTTGTCTTTACCTGTGGATTCCCACCTGTGCCTGCTGTGGGATTGGATCACCTGTTCTAACGACTGATGTAAATGTGCCAGGATAATTTTACTGTATTTCCCTGATTGTGCCTTGTTCTGTATCTTCTGGAGTATCTTTGTTTTACCTCTTGGATGATAATTGCAATCCCTTCCTCACGTCTTCATCTCTCATATACATAAATGTTCAAATCCATTTCAGGTTGCTGAAGCTTTTCCCTCCAAAGCTGCTGTGAACTAAAAGCCTACTTTAGCTGTCTAAGGCTAAATTACATTTGGTGATCCAGATAAAATCTTTTTTCTCTTTAAACCAATTCTGGGAAATAAATAATACTTATCCATTGCTAGGTGGTGTTTCTTGGTTTTTTCTTCCCAAGCAGACGTCCCAGTTCGCTGCTTTTAGATGTGTTTTCCCTGGAAATTCTGGTGGGTGCTCAGCTGATTCTCCTGATGGTAAACTCTTGTTAAAAGCTTCTGGTTTTACAAAGTGAAAATGAAGTTAATACTGCAAACAGGGTAATGGGAAAGGGGAGTTCCTTGCATTTTACTGAAATGATGTGTAACTCCCCAAAACAGTAGAAGAAATCACTTGTGGTGTTTGAAGAATTGCTCTCCGTGCTCCTCCCCAGGGCTCTGCAGGGCTGCTGCTGTCCCTGGGTGCTCTGCAGGTGCTCTGTGCCCAGGGCAGCCCCTGGTCCTGCTCTGGGGGCTTTACAGGGCTCACTGGGTTCCAGCTGGGATCCTCTGGGCTCACTGGATTCCAGCTGGAGTGCTCTGGGCTCACTGGATTCCAGCTGGGCTCCTCTGGGCTCACTGGATTCCAGCTGGGATCCTCTGGGCTCACTGGGTTCCAGCTGGGATCCTCTGAGCTCACTGGATTCCAGCTGGGGTGCTCTGGGCTCACTGGGTTCCAGCTGGGATCCTCTGAGCTCACTGGATTCCAGCTGGGATCCTCTGAGCTCACTGGGTTCCAGCTGGGATCCTCTGAGCTCACTGGATTCCAGCTGGGATCCTCTGGGCTCACTGGATTCCAGCTGGGGTGCTCTGGGCTCACTGGATTCCAGCTGGGATCCTCTGAGCTCACTGGATTCCAGCTGGGGTGCTCTGAGCTCACTGGGTTCCAGCTGGGGTGCTCTGGGCTCACTGGGTTCCAGCTGGGATCCTCTGAGCTCACTGGGTTCCAGCTGGGATCCTCTGAGCTCACTGGGTTCCAGCTGGGGTGCTCTGGGCTCTGCTGAGTTTCCCCTTTAGCCCCAGGCAGGACATTTCACTGCAGGTTTTTTCACCTGGGCTCAGGTGTCCCCAGCAGCTTTGGGCTGGGACCCTCTGCCCGGATCCCTCCTTGCCTGGCAGGATGGGGCAGGGCCATTGAGCAAAGCCCTGTGGGATCAGGAGGAAACCAAAGCGGGTTTGTACCTGCCCAGACAAATGTAGGTCATCACAAATGTGTTGTTCTTCATCCACGTGGGGAAAAACAAGACAGCACAAAACAAGCCAGAATGGAGGGCGATAAATCAGGGAGTAAATCATTCATTTACTGCTCTTAGGAATAGGTTTTATTAAAAATGGCTTTTAATCTTGCTTTTGATAAGAAAAAGTAATGTGTGTCTGCTGCTCAAAATCCAGATTTAGAGGGCACAGGGAGGGGGAAGGCTTTTGTAGCTTATATTTTGTGTCCAATACTTATCTGCTGTTAAGAACCCAGCCAAATTGCTGCCTGCACTGGCTGTAGGAACACTGAAGAGAGCAGGGTTCTGTGCCCTGTGCTGTTCTCTGGGCTGGATTTTATACCCTAGGAGCACACTGGTGAAAAGCTCACCCTGTTTCCTCCTGCAGGTCGTTATGAGTCATTCTCAGCCTTCTTCTTCCAGAGGCTTTGTAGAAAATCCTGATTATTTATTTCAGCATCTGCTCCCTCAGGCTGTTTTTAGGGCAGTGTTGAAGGCCATGTGAAGGAGTGAATGATGTGAGTTTGCAGTTGTTCTCTTGCTCTGCTCCGTGGGCAGGAATGCAGATTGTCCTCAGCTGAAAGTGCTGCTCAAACTTCTGTGTTTGATTTGAATAAAAATGATTTTATTTATCTGCTGTGTCAATTTTCTGTGGCCAAAGACCCAGTTTATGTTCTTGTGGATCTCTGGGCTATTCCTGGGCTGGCTGGGGTCAGTAACCCCTCTTGGAGTGACCTGTTTGGGGATTGTCAGGTCTGCCAGGACCCCTGGTTCCTCTGTTAGGAAGTGTTAAAGGTTGGGATAAAACCTGTGTGAAGCCACCCCAGGGAGGCAGAGCTGCTGTGGCAGCCCCAGGGTGACCAAACACAGAGCACAGAGCTCAGGCACAGCTCTGCAGGTGCTTCAGGCACCCATGAGGGACACAGCCACTTCTTCTCCAAGGGATTTGGTTTCCTTCTCCCTCTAATTAAAATAATTAAATGGTATTTAATTGTAGGCCTTCCTCTGAGTCCTTGCTCCATCTCATGAGGTGGTTTATTTGGATTGGCACATTTGTTTCCAGGAATGGCTGCAAGTCCAGGCCATTTTCTGCTGCTGCTGGCCCAGGTGAGGCTCCCAATGCTTTTACCTTTGGCACTGGGTGGGAGCTGTACCCCAAAGCAGGGCTCAGCACATCCCCTGCAGTCCCTGGGGAGCTCCTGCTGTCCCCTGGGCTGTGCTGAGCTTCTCCCTGGCTGCAGTTCCTGGGAGCACAGCAATGTTCCTTTGGCATCCTGGAGCATTCCACAGGTTCCACCTCTGCCCCCACCCTTCCCCTCCTGATTCCTTCTGTGCTGGGGCATCTCTGGGAACCAAGGCATCCTTGGGGATGTCTCCATCTCCCCCACGTGCTGCTGCTGTTTGGGTGGGAGTTGTGGATAAAGGGGAAAGCAGGGATGAGTTTTTAATCTCCTGTGTTAAAGGATCAGGTTTTTCTCAGGGCTCACATTGTGTTTTGAAAAGATGAGGCTGAAGCACCTGCTGAAGGCTCAGAAGGAACTGAGGACTCCCAGCAAGCCTGCTGGAATTAAGAATAGCTTGAATTATGGAGTCAGGGTTAGAGACAAAGACAATTTTCCGTTTAGTCTGTCCAAGTTCTTTGCAGGAAGCAGGAAATTCACAATTCTAGGTTTTTATCTCCCTGGTTGATTGGCTGTTCCTCCTGAAAAAGTTCTGGCACTGAATTAGCGTGGCTTGTTTGCTCCCCAGGACCGCAGGGCTCAGGTTTTTGGATGGTTATTCCACATTTGCTGCACCTGTGCTGCTCCTTTCTCCTGGAGCACCTCTTCAGCCAAGATGTATTTAAAGGATTATTGATGGAGCTCTGCTGACCTTTCCTGTGGTTTGCTGGTGTGGATTTGTGTTTGGCTGAGAAATGGAGCCAGTGTTGGATTTCCCCCATCTCTTCCACCACGAGTCAGAGTTGTGGGATGGTTTTGGAGAGACCTCAGAGCCACCCCAGCCATGGCAGGGACAGCTCTGACCATCCCAGGCTGCTCCAAACCCATCCAGCCTGGCCTTGGGCACTGCCAGGGATCCAGGGACAGCCCCAGCTGCTCTGGGCAAGTGACCCACATGGGAATGGGTAAATCCAAGTGTAAAAAACTGCTTGCAATGGGTGATGAACGAAGGCTGCTGGGAGCAGGACACTCCTGATCTGTTGGGTCTCGTTGGGATCAGAGCTCATGTGCGGAGAGGGAGTTGAAAGATAAATGTCACAGGAGAGGTGCAACAACTCTCTGGGCTTTCAGTGATCAAAGGCTCCCTGGAAAAGCCTGTTGTCAACTCCTGACGCCGTGTCACAACTCTTTGTGTCAGTCATGAAAGAAAAACAAAACAGAGATGATTTCTGGAGATACAAGCAGAGCCATCCGTGTCTCCTAGGCAGAAACACAGCTGCTTATTAGGAGGGGCTTTTTCCCCTAAAATGTCTTTTAACTGTCTGGTTACAGTGTTATGGCTGCAGGCAAAACGGGATCTGCACATATTGCATTGCCTCTGGCTAGCAAATGTTTCTGGGGTTTGTAATATTTTAAGCAGGTAGCAGGAGCGAGGCTGCGAGTCAATCTGGCTACAACCAATCAATTATTCACAGCGCACTTCCAGCAGAATCATTGCAAGGAAAAGTCTCTTGCCACTCACTAACAGGCATGCAGACAAAGAAATGATGTCTATAGCAAAAATCAGCAGCTTACAGTGTGATTGCCAATAAAAAATCAAACCTAGCTTGCTAGAAACAACTCCACCTGCTTGCTAAAAAAATCTGTCAATTGAATATATTTTTAATAAGGCGATGGATTTTGATGACTCAGAGCTGTGGTTTGGGAAGAGTTTTAGTTTCAGCTGACCCAGACTCTGCACATGAATTTGGTCAAGGTAAGCATTTTGCCATCCCCAAAATGGGCTTGGGAAAGATGCTGCTCCTGCAGGGGGGTCCCAAACCCCAAACCTGCCCGAGGGGTTGGGGTGGAGGGACCTTGAAGCCCCTCGTGTTCCCCCCTGGGCAGGTTCCCCCACCCCAAACCCCTCTGTGTGTCCCAGCACCCACACGGGGCAGGGCAGGGTGTCCCTGGGCTCCCAGAACAGCCAGGGCAGGACGGTGACGTGTGGGCAGAGCTCTGGGACACAGGAGGAGCTGTTTGCTGCCCTGCTGCCCCTGAGAGAGGGGAGAGCTGTGCAAGGCTCCTCCTGCCCCTCTGCTCATCAATAGGAGCCAGCAAACCACATTTGGACTTTATGGAATTAATTTCCAGCAGCTGCTCTGTGCTGTGCCACCAGACCAGGCCCCAGCTGTGGCTGGTCCTGTGCCAGTGCTGTGACATGATTTTATTGATCTGTATGGTATTAATGGCTATTCTTAATCTCTTCTCTACGTTGTTTTCCCTGGTGTAGCTGCAGTTTCTCTCTTTGCATGGTTTCTGCAAAGATCCCCAAAGGAATGTGATCCCTGAGGGGTTCCTGGTGAAAATAACTCAGCTACAGGGAGGGCTTTGCTCAAAGCAGCCAAGATTTGTGTTCGTGTAGCCAGGAGGGATCCCTGATCCCCAGGGGTTCTTTGTGGGGTCAGAGATGAAATTACAGGTCTGTATTTCAGATATAATTGCAGTTCCTTTCACTTTATTTATTGGATCTTCCTGAAATGAAAATACCGTCAATCAAAGGCTGAACTGAATATTGATTTGGGTTTAATTCCCCTGGTTTTAGTTTTCCCTCATTGGGATACTCCCTGAGTAAGATGGTTCATAGCTTTACTGAAGAGCCACTCCATCCTTCCCTGGCTTTTCCTGAAATAACCAAAATCACTGAATCAGATTCTTTATTACTTTTTTCTTTTATGAAACTTTTTTCCCCGTGTAAGTTCTCCATCAGAAGAAAAGAAATAACTTGTCATTTAGTTTAATAAAAGATGGATTTATTTTTTGCCACTTAATCATGTTTGAAGTACGTGTCGATGTCAAAGATCAAAATCTTTCTGGAATTTGAGGGGGGAAAATAATCCATTTTGAACTTCACCTGTCAAATACTCCTACCTTGTGGGATCTGGGAGGCTTATGAAATTTTAATTTGATATTAACCTGAATGGCACCTGGGAGAGGCAGGAGCAGCCTCCCCTGGCTCCTGGAGGATTTGGGGCATTGATCCTTGCAGGCTGGGCTCTGGGGCTGTCCTGGATCCTGCAATCCCAGGGGGAGGATGCTGATTGCTGAGCTTCAGGCAGGAAACAGCTTCACCTCTTCTGCAACAGAGAAACATCTCCTTGATGTCAACCCCAGACTGATCAAAGTGAGAGGATAATTTCAGCAGTAATTTGTTATTTTTAAGTGGGTTTTTTCCTTGTCTTCTCATGCAAGACAAGAAAAAGGCCTGCTGGAGCACAAAGCCAGCAGAAGATAATGTTGGCTGTGTGGAAGAAAAGCTATTCACAGGTTGATAATGCAGCCCTGTAAACGAGACTGCAGCCAGAGCCCCTCATTCAGGTGCTGAGCACAATAAAATCCCCGAGCAGTGGCTGTGCTGGCAGCTGATAACCCAGCACAGTGCCCTGGGCAGGGGGAATTGTGCTGCACCGAGCACAGCAGGGCTGTCCTGCCCTGGGACACCTCACACAGCTGACACAGAGCCCGTGTGGCCTCACCCTCCCAACAGCCCCAAACTCCTTTTTACCTAAATTATTGCTTTCTTCTTCCCTGTACGTGCCACTAAAATTTGGAACAATCTTCATCAAAATGTCAGTTTTTGTTAGAAATCATTTTCCCTAAAAGGGCAAGCTACTCCTGTTTTATGTTGGAGCTGCCTTGTGCTCATGTAAATCGTTCCCATTGATTCACCCTCCTTGGAAAGGAGATTTTATTTCTTGGGTCTCTGCAACCCCGACTGCTGGGGAGCCTGGCTGGGTTTATATTTCATAAATATATTGCAGGGATTATATTGTGCTAAGGGTCAGCTACATGTCCACAAATGGCAGATTTAAATGTCTCAAATGCACTTGAGATTTATCCAGCTGAAATATTAAATAGCTAAATTTCAGCTTTTAACCGGAATAATGGGAGAAATCAGAGGCCTGGGTTTTTGCTGGCCATAAACATCAGTGAGACCTTTTCTTCTTGTTTCCCGTTGCTTTGCTTTGGTATTTATATTTGCTTTTTTTAAAGCAGTGCAGCGCCCTATATTAAGGGTTGACAACTTAATTATATGTGATTGATCTGCTTATTTTGAGTGAGTTGTTAGCAGAATGCAAATGGCAAACGTTATTTTTTGTCGTGTTTGCTGTCTGTGAGCAGGGGCAGGGAAGGAGCCACCCCAAAGCCTCTCTGCCAGCAGGCACGGCCCTTTGGGTGGGCAGAGCCCCCCGGAGCACCGAGCGCAGCCTGAGCCCCGGGCACGGCGCTGCTGCCCTTCCATAGCCCAGCCTGAGCCCTGGGGCACAGCAGTGCTGCCCTTCCATAGCCCAGCCTGAGCCCCGGGCACAGCGCTGCTGCCCTTCCATAGCCCAGCCTGAGCCCCGGGCACAGCGGTGCTGCCCTTCCATAGCCCAGCCTGAGCCCTGGGGCACGGCGCTGCTGCCCTTCCACAGCCCAGCCTGAGCCCTGGGCACAGCAGTGCTGCCCTTCCACAACCCAGCCTGAGCCCCAGGCACAGCGGTGCTGCCCTTCCATAGCCCAGCCTGAGCCCCGGGCACGGCGGTGCTGCCCTTCCATAACCCAGCCTGAGCCCTGGGGCACAGCAGTGCTGCCCTTCCATAGCCCAGCCTGAGCCCTGGGGCACGGCGGTGCTGCCCTTCCATAACCCAGCCTGAGCCCTGGGCACAGCGCTGCTGCCCTTCCACAGCCCAGCCTGAGCCCTGGGCACAGCAGTGCTGCCCTTCCATAACCCAGCCTGAGCCCCGGGCACAGCAGTGCTGCCCTTCCACTGCCAGGGCTGGCTTGGGATCGTCTGAATCCTCCAGCAGGGCTGGGGCAGCGCAGGGGATCCCCACGGAGGGGCGCGGGCACCGGCTGTGGGCACCGAGCACCGACCCTGGGCACCAGGCACGGGCACTGGGAACCAGGTGCAGGCACCAAGCACGGGCACCGAGCACCGAGCTCAGGCACCAAGCACCGGCCCTGGGCATCGAGCATGGGCACCGGGCGCTGGCACCGAGTGCAGGCACCACGTGCTGGCACCGAGCACTGGCACCGAGCACGGGCACTGAGCACTGGCACCGGGCACCAGGCACAGGCACCGAGCACTGTGGCAGCGGCCTCAGGGGAGACAAAGAGTTACATTGTCCCACCCCAGACCCCTTGTGAAGGGCGGCCCAGGAGTTCTGATTGGGTTTGTGTCCCTGGGGGGTTTCTCCCTTGCTGTGTTTCTAATGGTCCCTGACCCTGAACTCCACCCTCAAAGGTGGAGACCCTTGGGAGTTCTGTCCCTCAAAAACCCCTGCTGTGCCTCTGTTCGGGGCTCTCTGTTCTGGACCTGAGTTTGTTCCCATGCTGAATAAATGGTTTCATGAACGGGAGCCCGTCTCGTTGGTGTTTCATGCTGGTCCCCAGAATCCTGCTGCTTCCCTGGACGAGATCCTGAGGTTGCTGACTGCAACAAATGGTGAGAGAATGCGGGCATCCAGCGAAGCAAGAGAACAGCAGAACCCGGCTCCATGGACACCTCGTAAGTCTCCGGCTGATGGCTTGAGAGCCGACGAGACCCCTGCCTTGGAAAGGAGGACTCGAGAGTACCTGGCAGGAAGGCTGGGTTGAGAGTGCCTCGGAGGCATGGGGGAAGAAAAGGGCTTACGGAGGTGTGGGAGCCGAGACCAGACGCTGGGACACCTTACATCACCCAACGAGACGTATTATGGACGATTCTATTAACATTATGGACGATATCAACATTATGGACGATTCTGTTAACATTATGGACGATTATGGACGGTATGGCTCTTCCAGTGGACTGTTTTTTGTCTTCTGTGAAGTTCCTTTTTTTTTTTTTTTTGGTGTATACCTCCCTGTACCTTCCCCTTTCCTCTGTTCCTAAGGGCAGGACAAAGGGTGAAAAAAGCCAAGACGGCTCGGGGTTGCTGCCGACTCCCCGTCACCCCGGTGTCTTTCTGCCATCCCATCCCCTGTTTTCCCGAAGGCAGGCAAGGGACGGAGAACAGCCAGAGCGATGCGGGTTTGCTGCCGTCTGCCCGCCGTTCCGTGTCCTCCTTCACCCCCTGTCTTTCCATATTCCCGTTCCCTGTCCGGGAAAGTCCGTCCCGGCCCCCCCCATCCCAAGATGGCGCCGGCCACGCGGTCTGGGATCCCTTGTTTCCCGCCTTGCTCCTTCTTCTCCGGTCCCGAACCTTCCCTTCCCCCAGTAACTCCTGCTTCACTCCCACCCCTTTGTTCGGTGCTCCACCCTGGGGGCTCTGCCTTTGCCATCGTGGGCAACACCCCCTGTGGGGAGATCGAAACTGTAACCTGAGCTCCCAAAGCCAGTGTTACACCGAGATCATCTAAAGAGGCGACGCCCACATGGGAGCCGAAGCTATACAGATCGAAGAACTGCCCCTCGTGAGAGGAGATCCAAGAGGTGCACCCTTCCTATAAGAGAATCCTAAAGTGGAAGAGACTGAACTGAAAAACCATCATGTTTGTATTAAGTACCATCACTGTTTCATTTGCCCGGCGTGGTCCGAGATTTAAGTGTTTTTAATTTTGTTTTTTCTGTTTGCTTAATGTGTTTTGTTACTGAGTTTTTGGTGTCCCACAAAGCAAAGCGGGTGCTCTGTGGAGAAGGTGAGATTTTAAGGTGTATGTTTGGAAACATTTTAAGCTCCTAATTAAACTTAAAAAATAAAAAAATTAAAAAAAAAAAAAATAAATAAAAAAGGAGCAGATGTGGCAGCGGCCTCAGGGGAGACAAAGAGTTACATTGTCCCACCCCAGACCCCTTGTGAAGGGCGGCCCAGGAGTTCTGATTGGGTTTGTGTCCCTGGGGGGTTTCTCCCTTGCTGTGTTTCTAATGGTCCCTGACCCTGAACTCCACCCTCAAAGGTGGAGACCCTTGGGAGTTCTGTCCCTCAAAAACCCCTGCTGTGCCTCTGTTCGGGGCTCTCTGTTCTGGACCTGAGTTTGTTCCCATGCTGAATAAATGGTTTCATGAACGGGAGCCCGTCTCGTTGGTGTTTCATGCTGGTCCCCAGAATCCTGCTGCTTCCCTGGACGAGATCCTGAGGTTGCTGACTGCAACAGAGCACCAGCACTGGGCACTGAGCACGGGCACCAAGCACCGGCACTGGGCATCGAGCGCCGGCACCGAGCGCTGGCACCGGGCACCGAGCACCAGCACCGGGCGCGGGCACCAGGCACTGAGCACAGGCTCTGAGTGCGGGCACAGAGCACCAAGCATGGGCACCAAGCGCTGGCACCAAGAACCAGGCGCGGGCACCGAGCGCTGGCACCGAGCGCTGGCACCGAGCACTGGCACCGAGCACCAGGTGATGGCACCGAGCACCGGGCACCAGGCACCGGGCACGGACACCGAGCACTGGCACCGGGCACCAGGCACCAGGCGCAGGCACCGAGCACCAGCACTGGGCACCGAGCGCGGGCACCGGGCACCGGGTGATGGGCACCGAGAGTGGGCCCCGAGCGCGGGCACCAAGCGCCGGCACCGAGCGCCGGCCTGGCTTTGTCTGGGCACAAGAGCCCCTTGTCCAAGGCAGAGCCCAGCTGGGCTGTGCCCCCCCAGCGCCTGGGGAGCTCCTGCCCCACAGGAGGGCTCTGGGGGGACCCAGCCCCGCTGCTCGGAGCATCCTGGGCTGGCTTTGCTCTGGCCATGGCAGTGCCACCATGGCACCATCCCTGCCCTGCCTGCCCTGCCCTGCTTGCTCTTCCTGCCCTCCCTGCCCTGCCCTGCCCTCCCTGCCCTGCCCTTCCCTCCCCTCCCCTCCTTGCCCTCCCATCCCTGCCCTGCCCTGCCCATCCCTGCCCTGCCCTCCCTCCCCTCCCTGCCGTGTCTCTCCTGCCGCCTGCACGGCTCTGTGCCTTTCCCCGGGCTGTGCTGCTGCTGCCTGCTGCCCCTCAGGGATAAACAGCCTCGGTTTCTGCCCTGCAGGGGCATCAGGGCCTCTGGGCAGTGCCAGTGACACCCCACTGCTCCCCAGAACTGCCAGCACTAATTACTGACAAATGCTGGGAATTCCAACATCAGCTCCCAGGTTTTGCTCTGGGCAAAGCCACTTCCAGTCACTCTCCTGTGCTTGGTTTCCTGGAGGGGTCAAATGCTGCTGGCAATTGTTGTATTTTCTCATTCTGCCTTTTCTTGTGCACAGATAAACCACAGTTGGTTCTGGGTTTTCAATTAAGCATTGAAATTCTGTCCCAAATTATTTAAAATAATATTTTCTGCATAGTTTAATTTTTTCCCCTTGTTGCTGTGTCAGACACAAATTTCAGCCTTGTGCATTACACCAGCAGAACATCTCTGCCTCTCCACCCAAAAATCACATTGCTGCTTACAGTGGATCATCACTGCATTTATTGCTTTATTATTATTTATTGCTTTATTATTTGTTTGATTGTTTTTATTGCTTTATCCTCCATTAGACTTAGTTTAGACTCAGTTCTGGCCTTTGCTCACCTGCATATCAGAGCTGACTCTTTGTGCTGGAAATTCTGTCCTGATGCTTTCCGAAATCTCTGGCCATGGAAGCCAAGGGTTGTTTCTGAGAGCCAAGAAAGTGAAGTGAGTGCTGAACCTCAGGATCCCATCTCACTGAAATCTGTAAATCTGGTTAAAGACCCCAAGGTGCTGCTGCTTTGGTACCTGGAGCCTCCAGCCTTTGTGCAGCTGGGAGCCAGGAGCAGCTCTGAGTGCTGGGCCATGGCATGGGGGCTTGGGCTGGAAACAGATGCCAAAAGCTGGGAAAATATAAATTATGGTGACACAGGCTGGTTCAAATGCTGAAAAATCTGCCTTTGCAATTGCAGGTGTAAAGGGGAAGGTTAAAGGTGTTGATTATTGCCTGCCAGGACCTCTGTGGAGAGACTTCTGTGGGCATCAGGAATCCTGCTGGAGAGGCATGGCAGGAGCAGACACCCCAGAAATGTTCGATGTGTCCCACACGAGTGACACACCTAGGGACATGCTGGATTCTCAGGCACAGCCACTTTAAAGTTATTTTAAATGCAGATGTAATTTCTTTGTTGCCCCCTCCTGTGAGTCAGCATTTCAGGGCTGAGCTCCTGGTGGCCGATAAAGGACAATTGTTGCACCATTTCTCTCCGATGGGGCACTAATGGAGTGTCTCTGGTTCCTTAATTTCATAATGTTGATAGCAGCAAATTGTCATTTTGAGCTTTGTCTTTGTGGGCACAAAGCCACAAACAGGGCTGGGGCCATCAGCCCCGCTGGCTTAGAAAAGAGGGGATAAAAACCTGCTGAAGTGTAATAAACAGACTTGTGCTCGATGGAAAACTGTTTTCACACTAAGGCCAGGCATTTCATTGATATTACAGTTTGAAAAAATAGTAATTAAAGAAATTCCAGGTAAGTCACCAGATGTTTGCTTTTGGGGCAATAATATCTGACTGATTCACTTAATCCTGCTCTGATTTGGATCAGCATTTAAAAATGTGCAAATGAGTGTTTCATGGGCAGGTCCTGGAGCTGATCTTTCAGCAGGTTTTGGAATGCCTAAAAGTCAGAATTTTGAGTGGGTGTTGGAAAGTTTCTCTTCCCAAGGCAGCCTTTGAGGGAGCCCTGTCTGTGCCAGCTCCAGCGGTGATTTCTGTTGCACAGGAAGGAAATTGGCTCAGTGTGAAAAACGAGGTTCACGCAATTTTTATAGAATTTAAAAGTTTAATAAAAAAAAACAATTAGGAGAAAAAAATGAAGTATCCAGATGTGGCCGGGTGTCTCTGCATTCACCTCACTGACAAAGGATTGTCCCTTAAAAACAGAACCCTGCTACAGATCCATAAATTCTCACACATATTCATACATTCTTCTTAGGATCTTTGGGGTTCTTCTGTTTAGTTTTCTCTTGCCCCCTTCCCAATAGATCAATCCTCTTGGTGCCATCGAGATTTACATTCCCTGATACCAGAAATGCAATAAATTCCTCCCCCAGAGTTCTGGTCACTGCTGTCCTCATCTGGGTAAGATATTTTACAAATGCAGGAGTCTCTAGCTATTTTCCCTCAGTCTTTGGGTTATACAAACAAAAGCAGTTTTTTATTTTAATACTATGCCATAGCCTAACATATATGTATTATACTACTGTTTCTAAATTTCATCAATAACAGAAATAAAGAAAACTATATTAATACAACAAAATTTCTCATTCTTATACACATAACATTCATGTTAATATTTGCGAAAAGCCAACAATATAAAATGTATCTGTAACACTCAGGTTGTGTTTGTGTGTGTGTGGAGTGTTTGTGTGCCCAGGGAATTCATGTCCCAGGCATCACGAGGGTGTGCAGCAGCCTCTGGGAGTAACTGGGCTTATTTTAGAAGTCTATCATCTCCCAGCAGACTGGGGGTCATCTCTTGTGCTTATTCAATTTATTTGACAGGTACGGGTTCTTTTTCAGATGCCACTCTGAGGCTGGAGTGGGAATACTCAAACCCTGAGCTGCGTGGTGCTGCTCTCAGATGGGGGAGATAAATCACATTTTGCAGTGGTTGGTTTGTGTTTTTCTGCTGTTTCACCTCCTCTCACACAAACCTTTCTGTGTTTGTGAGGATAATTGGTCTCTGGTAATGTGACTGTGAAATTCCATTTCTGTTCTCAACCAAGAGCATGGCTAAAGTTGACTTTATTTTCATTTATTCACCCATTTTCACTAATAATGGCCAAGCTTGGGGGGAATTTCTGGCTCTGCACAAGTCCCTGGCAGGAGGGGACAGCCGGGGGGATTTGGGATCTGCTCCTGGAACAGGGACAGGAGGAGAGGGAACGGCCTCAGGCTGGGCCAGGGAGCTCAGGGTGGGCAGAGCAGGAATTTCCCCATGGAAAGGGGGGTCAGGCCCTGGAAGTGCCCAGGGAGGTTTGGATCCCATCCCTGGAGGTGCCCAGGGAATTCCTGGAGGTGGCACTGAGGGCTCTGGGTGGGCATCGGGCACAGCTGGAGCTGCTGATCCTGGAAGGATTTTCCAGCCCCTCTGCTCTGGGATTCTGGCTCCGTTCTCGGTGTTGGCTCCAGAAGTGCCGGTGCCTTTTCACTTCCCAGCCCTGGGAGAAGAGGAGATTGATTTTTTCTGGAGCAGTGATGAACCTTTCTGCTGCTGCTCCCTGCCCAGCACTCACAGCTTCCCCAGCCCCTGTCGTTAGTCAAAAGCAATGACTGATATGCAAATGTTGTTTCCTATAAACTCCAGCCGTGATTCCAGCATCAATTATGGAAGTGCTATAAGGCACGGCTTTGTAGCATCGCTCTGAGATTTACAAAGGCGCTGCCAGGAGATTCCTCAGGTTTTTAATCTCAGCACCCTAGGAGAAAACATGCAGTCCACACAGCCTCCCCATCTGATATTTTATTAATGAGATTAAATGAGTAAGTAAATTATACATGTAAATCAAACAGAAAACAGAACGGGATAATATGAAGTCAGCACATTAATCAATTTATCAGCTTGGTTTGTTTGATGTGCTGTGATCAGCATCTCTGTATCCTCCAGCCACTGTGCTGCATACCAAAAATAAAGAGCACAATTCCCTCACCCCCCTTTAAACGCTGAGTTCCCATCATGCAGATATTCAGAACTGTGTGGATGGTCCTGTGCTCTGGGGTGACCCTGCTGAGCTGGGACTGCTGTGGGCACTTCCAGCCTCACCCACCCCGGGATTCTGTGCTCTCCTGCTGTCACTCCCTGCTTCTTTCCCTGAGATTTGCTGGAAAGCAGCTCCTGACCAGGGCAGGGATTGTCCCCCTGTGCTGCTGCTGCTCAGGCACCTCCAGAGCTGGGCTCAGTCCTGGGCTCCTCATGCCAAAAGTGACCCTGAGGGGCTGCAGCGTGTCCAGGGCTGGGAATGGGCTGGAGAATCCCTGAGGGAGCTGGGAAGGGGCTGGAGAATCCCTAAGGGAGCTGGGAAGGGGCTGGAGAATCCCTGAGGGAGCTGGGAAGGGGCTGGAGAATCCCTGAGGGAGCTGGGAAAGCTCAGCCTGGAGCAAAGGAGGCTCAGGGGGAATTTCTGGCTCTGCACAAGTCCCTGGCAGGAGGGGACAGCCGGGGGGATTTGGGATCTGCTCCCAGGAACAGGGACAGGAGGAGAGGGAACGGCCTCAGGCTGGGCCAGGGGAGCTCAGGGTGGGCAGAGCAGGAATTTCCCCATGGAAAGGGGGGTCAGGCCCTGGAAGTGCCCAGGGAGGGTTGCAGTGCCCATCCCTGGAGGTGCCCAGGGAATTCCTGGAGGTGACACTTGGGGACCTGGGTGGCCATCGGGCACAGCTGGGACTCCATGGGCTGGGAGGGCTTTTCCAAGAGGAACAATTCTGAGATTCCTTGCTCAGCAAACTCCATCGTTTCCCTGTGTGAGTGTGGGGCTCCTGAGCAGTGGAGCAGCCTGGCAGGTTCCCTGTGTGTGGGGAATGTTTGAGTGCAGAGTGCCTGAGCCTGCAGCTCCCGGGGATGTTTCAAACTGTGCTCACCCTGCTCAGAACAGGGCAGAGGGCTGGGGCTGTCAGCCTTACCCCTGCCTTTGGCACCAATATTAGCGAGCTGCTGCTGTTTGGTGATTGTTTTCATCCTGCACCATATGGTGAGAATGTTTTCACTCACCCACGGAGCAGCAAAGGCTGGCTGCTGTGCTGGGCAGGACTGCAGAGGCTGCAGGGAGGCTTTGGGGTGACTGCAGCGTTCCCATCCTGCTCCTTCCCGAGCTTTGGGGGTGCTGGGGCAGCACTGCTCCTCCTGAGGCTTCTGCCGAGGCTGAAGAGAGAATTGTTCACAGTTTCTTTGTGGGAAGGGTTGGAAACCACTGCCAGGGGCTGCCCAGGGCAGTGCTGGACTGGAAGGTGCCTGGGCAATGCCTGGATGGGGCACTCTGGGCTCCAGGTTGGATCAGTGACCCTGAGCTCTTTCCCACCCCCAGTGCTCCTGGGTTTGTGTTTGTGCTGAGCCCTCCTGCCCAGGAGGAGCTGAGTGTGCAGGGCAGGGATCCAGAGCCCCCCTGGACACAGGCAGAGATCCAGAGCCCCCCTGGATCCAGAGCCCCCCTGCACACAGGACAGGGATCCAGAGCCCCCCTGGATCCAGAGCCCCCCCGGCACACAGGACAGGGATCCAGAACCCACCTGAATCCAGAGCCCCCCCGGCACACAGGACAGGGATCCAGAGCCCCCCTGAACACGGGGAGGGATCCAGGGATCCAGAGCCCCCCTGGATCCAGAGCCCCCCTGAACAAGGGACAGGGATCCAGAGCCCCCCTGGACACGGGCAGAGATCCAGAACCCACCTGGATCCAGAGCCCCCCTGCACACGGGGAGGGATCCAGAGCCCCCCTGGATCCAGAGCCCCCCTGCACACGGGACAGGGATCCAGAGCCCCCCTGGACACAGGACAGGGATCCAGGGATCCAGAGCCCCCCTGCACACGGGACAGGGATCCAGGGATCCAGAGCCCCCCTGCACACGGGACAGAGCTGCAGGACTCGATGCCCCCAGAGCCTTTCCCAGCAGGGCTGGGGCTGCAGCAGCTCTGTCTCCTGGGTCGCTGCAGGGGATGTGGCAGCAGTCAGGTGCTGTCAGGCAGGACAGAATCCAGCACGGTGACATTGCCGGGGCTGCCAGCGCGGTAATTAGAGCCCGTGTTTTATAAATAGGCACCCCTGGATTTGCTCCTCCTTTGAGAGTTCCTTATTATCCGTGTTTTCCACCGTCTGATGCGGGCTGAGCGTGTTCTGCAGCCTTGTTCTGTCACTTTGGAACCTGCAGAAACCATCAGAAACCATCAGATGTGTGCAAGGGAGCTCCTGCTTGCCCTGCCCAGAGAATTCCTGCAGGTGCCAGCTTCGATGGCAGCTCTGCAGGATTCTCCTGTGAGTGTGGGAAATAATTCTGTATTTTACTGCACACATCTGTACGTGGTTGTGTGATAGATCATGTGAAAATGGAAAATGCATTTTATGGAGATTTTGGCATTTGCTTTCAATCCTATTAACAAAAACCCCCAGATTTGTGCCAGGAATGCTGAAGTCATTGGTGACAGAGACACTTGAAAGGAAATTTCTGTGGATTCCAATGCTTGACAAAATCACAATTTTAATTTTTCAAATGTAGGAGATTTCAATAATATTAAGGAATAATAAAAAGGAGACAGACAAAAACATTTTAAATGTCAGGGTGCTGGGTCTGAATTTTCTGAGATTTATCCTTATCTGCACCTTCCACCCCTTTTCCAAGTGGAGTTTTCAGGGAGTGCCTTTTGCAGAGCCTTTCCAGGCTGAGGCTGATGCCCCGGTGGGATTGGCCTGGGGGAGCTCTTTCTTCCGCAGAACCATCAGAAACTGCTCTTTGGGAACTAAAGCTGACAAAGTCTTAGGGTGCCCTGGGTGTTTGTTTAAATTTTAGGCAGCTTGAGACTGTTGAGAAGAGCACAGAGCAGTGGCTGGGTGCTCCTTGGAAGGGTTGTGCTGCAGCACAGGAGGAAAGCGTTGTCCTCATTTTGCTACAGGAGGAAAACCAAACTGCAGCTGTATTAGAGATTATTACTGAGAATTCCTAGGCTAATTGGAATTATTACTTTTTTTTTTTTCCCCCCTCAAAGATATTAAAATAATATTTAAAAACTGGGTTTTACCTCCAGGAGCACTTTACTGATTTCCTCTGTGATTCTGCTGTGCTTTGGTCATTGTGGAAATATTTAAACCTTCTGAAGCCTCTGTGAATTTGGACATAAACCACAGCTCTTAAAATTCAGTGTAGCGTGGGTGGGGTTTTGGATTTTTGTTTTTGCTGTGTCCCCTCCTTGTCGTGTCACCTTCTCTGTCCTGGGAGGGACCTTAAATGTCACCCATTGCCACCCCTGCTGTGGCAGGGACACTGCCATTGTCCCAGCTGCTCCAGCCCCAGTGTCCAGCCTGGCCTGGGGCACTGCAGGGATCCAGGGGCAGCTGCTGAGTCCTGGCAGGATGGACACTGTGTCCTGCTGGGATGGACACTGTGTCCTGTGCTGTGTCCTGGCAGGATGGACACTGTGTCCTGCTGGGATGGACACTGTCCCTGTGTCCTGTGCTGTGTCCTGGCAGGATGGACACTGTGTCCTGTGCTGTGTCCTGGCAGGATGGACACTGTCCCCAGTGCTCTGTGCTGTGTCCTGGCAGGATGGACACTGTGTCCTGCTGGGATGGACACTGTGTCCTGTGCTGTGTCCTGGCAGGATGGACACTGTGTCCTGCTGGGATGGACACTGTGTCCTGTGCTGTGTCCTGGCAGGATGGACACTGTGTCCTGCTGGGATGGACACTGTCCCTGTGCTCTGTTCTGTGTCCTGCTGGGATGGACACTTTCCCTGTGTCCTGTGCTGTGTCCTGGCAGGATGGACACTGTGTCCTGTTCTGTGTCCTGCTGGGATGGACACTGTGTCCTGTGCTGTGTCCTGGCAGGATGGACACTGTGTCCTGCTGGGATGGACACTGTCCCTGTGTCCTGTGCTGTGTCCTGGCAGGATGGACACTGTCCCCAGTGCTCTGTTCTGTGTCCTGGCAGGATGGACACTGTCCCCAGTGCTGTGTCCTGGCAGGATGGACACTGTCCTGGCAGGATGGACACCGTGTCCTGGCAGGGTGGGCACTGTCCCAGTGCTCTGCTCACAGGCAGCTGCCAGCCCAGGCCACGCTGCCTCCGTTGCCCACGATCTGTTCCCGAGGGGAATGCTGCCTCTGGGACACAGACCAAAAGCACTGAGCCTCTTGGAATTTATTTTTGTCATCCAACTTCCATCTTGTGTCGCCAGCGGGAGGGAACGGGTGCAGGAGAGTTAAACACACAGAAGGAAACCAAGCAAAAAGCCAAGTGTGAAGTCTGGGAATCAGTCTTGAGTATTTGTGCAAACTGTTGAACGAATACTTGCAAACAACAACTAAATTTAGCTTTTTGAAATGGTTCTAAACAAAAATACACAGCTGAATTACCAGGAATGATCATATGGCGTTAGCAGGGCTGGCTTTGAGGGACCTGGTGCTGGAACAGCCACATGCAGTCAGAACAAGCTGCAGGCTCCTGCTGCCCCCATGGGCAGTGTTTGCTCCAAAGGCTCCATTTGGAGCCTGAGCTGGGCCAGCAGCCCTGGGCTTGTCCCCCTGTGCTGGCACTGCTGGGCACCTCCAGTGCATCGGGCACAGCCGGGACTCCATGGGCTGGGAGGGTTTTTCCAGCTCAGGCACCCTGTGAAACACTTCCTCTATGTGTGCACACATCCTGTGTGAGATTTCCCCTCTTTCGTTCTTTATTTCCCCCCCCCCCAAATTCTTCCTGGGCTTAGGGAGGAGGTGGGGCAGATTCAGATGAAAGAATTCAGTCTCCAGCCCAGCCCTGACTGCTCTTGCCCCCTGCCCTGCTCATTTTAACATTGATCTGCAGATAACAGGAAAGGCAAGATGGGAATCTGAAAATGAACAAATAAAAAGCTTCATCTTCGCTATTGCTGATTGAGATTTGCAGGATCTTTTGCTAAGTGACTGAATGGTGCTGGATGTCTTTTGTGCTGCTCATTCAAAGAGGAGCAAATTATTTGTTTAAGGTCGAGCCAAAGGAACATCACTGGCCTCATGAAAGGTTCCAGAGCTCTCTGTGAGGTTAGAGCTGGGCTGTTCCACCCTGGCTGTCTGGGTGAGCTGAGCCCAGGATGGAGCAGAGCACTCAGTGGCAGCCCTGGGAAGTTTGTCCCATCCAGGTCCCAAATCCCTGCGGCTCCTGCTCTCGGTGGGACCCCCAGAGCTCTGGTGCTGTCCCCCCCAGGCTGTGGGAGAGCTCTGGTGAGCACAGACCAGCATTTTCTGGGTGTTCTGCTCAGGACTGAGTGCATTTGGCAAATGTCTGATGGGCTGTTCCCGCTTTCCCGGTCTGCCAGGGGAGGAACCGTGTTCCACACAGAGCTGTGCCAGAGGAGATCCACTCTGCTGCCTCAGAGCCCTCCTGGGGCACACTCCCCTCGGTTAGAGCTGTGTAAATGGAATTATCCAGCCTGGGTCCATCCCACAGGGGCATGGAAGGAGGAGCAGAAAGCCTTGAGGAGCAGGGGTGGGGGTTTTGCTGGTCCCCTCGTGTTGTCACAGCCCTGTCTGGGTTCCTGGAGCCCTGGACCCTTCCGTTTCCAGCTGTTCCCTGCGGGATGAGTCTGGCTGTTCCCTCCAGCAGCTCCTGGGTCTGGAGAGGCCCTGGGGGAGGTGACTGAATCTCTGGGTGGGTGCTGAGGGCTGGGACAGCTCTGAGTGCACAGCATCGTGTGGCCAGGCAGCTCCTGATGGCACAGAATTGTTCCTGAACCACTCCTGATGGCACAGAATCATTCCTGATCCGCTCCTGATGGCACAGAATCGTTCCTGATCCACTCCTGATGGCACAGAATCATTCCTGATCCGCTCCTGATGGCACAGAACCGTTCCTGATCCGCTCCTGACACTCCACGCTCAGCCTGTGCTCGTGAGGAGCCGCTGCTGCCCCGTCCCGAGGCTCTGTCCCCGGGCCCTGGTGTCCAGTGCTAAAGGAATTGTGTCCAGTGCTAAAGGTATTGTGTCCAGTGCTAAAGGAATTGTGTCCAGTGCTAAAGGAATTGTGTCCAGTGCTAAAGGAATTGTGTCCAGTGCTAAAGGAATTGTGTCCAGGGCTCTGGGCAGTGCTGCCAGCCCCTCTCTTCCCCCTCTCCCCCCTTCCCAAGGAAGCTCTGTTGCACCGTGTGCCGCAGGGAAGGGGCAGAATTCCCTTTTGTGGACACTCGAACTCCTCCTGGCAGCTGCAAACATCTAAAGGGATGTGGAACCGCAGGGAGAAGCTTCCAGGAACGGGGATCTGGGTTTGCTGAGGGAGCAAGCGGAGGGAGCATCCCGATTATCGTCTCTTTTAATTGGAATATTCCACCCCCAAATCCTTCTGATGCAAAGTGTGGCTGGGGAGGGAGGGCACCCAGAGCCACGCACGCCCTGGCAGGGGATGAAAGGGAGATGATGGCACAGGGACAGTGGCACAGAGGGGCCGGGGCTGTGGGAGGGACAATCGGGACATTGTGTGGGCCAGATGTGCCTGACTCACTCTGGGAACAGCCCCAGTGCAGCAGCCCTGCAATTCCTGTCCTTGTGCAGCCTCTCTGCAGCTCCAGAGGAGAGGAATTCCTGCAGGGACCCCGGCGAGGCACAGCCAGGGCTCTGCTGCTGAAAGCTGGACCTGGGCAGTGTTTAACCTGGAATGTTTAACCTGGAATGTTTAACCTGGAATGTTTCACCTGGAATGTTTAACCTGGAATGTTTAACCTGGAATGTTTAACATGGAATGTTTAACCTGGAATGTTTAACCTGGAATGTTTCACCTGGAATGTTTAACCTGCAATGTTTAACATGGAAAGGGGGTCTGGGTAAACAGAGGCAGCAAACAGAATCCCTGCTCCGTGTGTTTGCCTCAGCCTGGCAGGGTTGGTGTGTGTGTGCTGGAGAGGACCCCGGGGGAAAAGAGGCTGCTCATTCCTGGCTGTCCACAGGGAGCTCAGCTGCCGGGGGATTTGGGCTTTTTTGAAGGTCTCTGAGTGTCCCAGTGGAATTTTAGGAAATAATCTGTCAGTGCATTTATGTTCCTTGGTGAAAGGCTTTTGATGCTCTGGTGGAATCTGTCAGGGAGGGTCTCCGGATGCCCTGCTGGAATCTTGGGGGAAAATCTTGGTGCTTTATCCCTCCTTAGCATGAAGGTCTCCACCTGTCCTGGTAGAATTTTGGGAAGTAATCTGACAATGGATTTTTGTTCCTTGGTGAAGGCTCCTAAATATCCCGGAAGAATCTTTCAGTGGATTTTAGGTCCTTGGCAAAGGTCTCTAGATGCCCTGGCAGAATTGTGGGAAATAACAGATCAGTGGGTTTCAGCTCCTTGGTGAAGATCTCCAAATGTCTTGGGACAATTTCAGGAAATGATCCGTTGGTGATTTTTCTTTCCCCTCGGTAAAGGTCTTTGGCTTTCCTGGTCGAATTTGGGGAAACAACCTGTCAGTGGTTTATTTGTTTTTTGGTGAAGGTCTCTAGCCTAGAGTCTTTTTTGGTTTGTTTTTTTTTGTTTCCTAGGTAGAATATTATGAAATGGGAGTGCCAGGGTGGGAACCCCGTGTTCCAGAAAGGTCTGGAGCTTCCAGCGGGTCCCAGGGGCCCGCGGCCGGAGCCGCTCCCAGCGCGGCAGCCCCGGCGCTGCTTCTGGCTCCGGGAGGAGCGGGGTGGGTGTGCCGGGCTCGGGGGGGCCGGGATGCCGGGGAGGGCGGAGCGGGCGGCCCGGCACGGAGGGCCGAGCATCCTCCGCCGCCGGGCCGGTTGCCAAGGCGACGGCTGCGTGGCAACGGGGCTGGCAGCGGGGACCGCCCGGCGCCGCGCGGAGCGGAGCGGCCGCGCTCCCTCGCTCCTCGCTGGATGCTGCGGCGGCCGCCCGGGAGCAGCCGCGCTCCGCCGAGCCCAGCCGGGGCCGCCCTTCCCGGGAGCAGCCGCGCTCGCTCGCTCGGGGCCGGCGCGGAGCGGAGATGGTGCCGCTGCTGCGGGGCGCCGGGGGCTCCCACCCGTGGCTGCCCGTCGTTTTCCTCGGCCTTTGCTGGTTCCTTCCTCCCGGGAGACTCGCCGCGCCGGGCGGAGACTTCCCGGGCTCTGCCGTGGACAATCTGGTGGTCAGGAAAGGGGACACGGCCGTGCTGAGGTAGGAGGAGGCTGCGGGCGGGAGGGATGCGAGCAGCGAGCGCCGCGGCTGCCGCAGCATCCCCGAGGAGCCCCGGCCCCGGCGGCTTCGCTGCGGCGGGGCTCGGCCCCGGGGCTGCTCCGGGGATGCTCCGGGGATGCGGGAGCTCGTCCCCAGCGGTACCCGCAGCCCTGCGGCTCCGGGCCGCTCGCCGGGCCCCGGCGCGGTTTCGTTCCGCGGTTTTGCCCTTTTTAAACTCTATTTCGGAAGCCCTGGCTGTTGCTGGAAGTTTAGAAATGCGTTGTTGGGGTGAAACGATGCGGGTTTGGCTCCCGACAGCGGTCCGGGGCTCTGCGGAGCGAGCGGCGCGGGGCTGTGGCGGGGAGAGGACGATTAAAGCCTGCCAGGAGCGCTACCATCGGGATTATTTATTTTGATACACAGTTCTGTATTTGCCCACGATTGGAGCGCTGGCTCCACGCCACGAGCAGGTTTTGTGCTTCCCGTGGCTCTGTTCCTGCCTCTCCTGATGGACCCTGGGCTCCTCATCTCTTGACTGGAGCAAAATTTGTTTACCAGCACTCAGGCATCGCAATGGACTCGAGCCTTTCGTTCTGGTTTGTGTTCTGCAATCCTCTGCCTCGATTGAATCATTCCTGCAGCCCCCACTGTAACTTTTCATCCATGTGTTGCACTTTTGCCTTGATCCTGCCATAGTTCAAAACCCCCATTTTCTCCTGCTCTGGAATTCGGCTGCAGTTGGTTGAAGCTCCTGGCTGGTGAGAAATCTGTGATTTCATCAGCAGCACCTCTCAGCTGTGAAGTCTCTGTTTTCTGTTGGGCTGCCACAGAAATCTCCAGGTTACAATGCAATTTATCCATCAGCATTTTTAATGATCCGACAGTCTGCTGTGAAATGCTGCGTGAGGCATTTTCCGTAGGGATCTGGAAGCGTTTTTAGGCTGCTCCTGTTGTAGTAGCTCCTGAAAATACAGTAGATGTCTATGTAGGGCAGCTGACAAGTGGTTTTTATGTGTACCTCAATTATCCTCTGTATTTTGAGACGTGCTCAGGTCCTCGTGCTGTGTGTGGCACAAATGGGGAATGAAAGGAAATAAGAATTGGAGAGAGGTTCATTTGCAGTGTTGCAGGGGCAGTAACTCGGTGTTTTCCCGGGCTGTTAGAGCCGTACCCGGCCGCTGTTCACTGCTGGATGTGTCTGAGCTCCCCGTGGAAGGGCGGTGTGAGCTCCGGGGCTCCGCTGGAGCCGGCCTGGGATGGAGCTGGGAGTGTTACGGGAATGAAATGGGAGCTCTGGGCTGGCAGCAGCTCCTGGGTCAGCCCTGGGGAGGGAGGGAGGGAGGGAGGGCCGGGGGGCTCCGTGCGGAGCGGCAGCGAACGCTGGCAGCGCTGCTGAGCCCCGGGATGCCGGAATGTTGTGTGTGTGCCTCGGCTCCTCTCATTTCCCCTGCCCTCGGCACGCTCGCTTTGAGCCCGGCCTTATTCCGTTCGAGGCTGGCAGCGGGAAATGCGGGATGGCGGTGGGAGAGACGAGCAGCAGCCCCGGGCTCCTCATCCCGAGCCTCGCTGCACATCGCCTCTGCCCCTCGGAGTCTGTCCCTGCTCCAGCCTCTGCCCCTCGGAGTCTGTCCTGCTCCAGCCTCTGCCCCTCGGAGTCTGTCCCTGCTCCAGCCTCTGCCCCTCGGAGTCTGTCCTGCTCCACGCTGGGGCTGGAAACACAGCCCGGAGTGCACGGAACTCATTGCTGTAGCTACTGGAGGCGGTGGAAATCGCCCTTTGTGTGAACACGAGCTCCAGCGAGCTGGGAAAAGCCCTCTGGGTGCTGAAAATGGAGTTTGCTGCTCCCAGCTCCGGAGCCAGCTGAGCTCAGCCCCTGCAGTGCTCCGCAGCTCCCGGGCTGTCCCGGCAGGGTGCCCGGGGCTCCCTGGGCCAGCACGAGTTGATTGTCCCTCCCTGCTCCGGCTTCAGCCTCCCTCTTCAGCCTCCCTCTTCAGCCTCCCTCTTCAGCCTCCCTCTCCAGCCTCCCTCTTCAGCCTCCCGCTGCCAGCCAGGGCTCCAGAACACCCGGCCCGGTGTGTGCCCGGGACAGCCCGGTGTGTCCCGGTGTGTGTCCCCAGAGCAGCCCGCTGTGTCCCCGGTGTGCCCCGATCAGCCCGGTGTGTCCCCGGGACAGCCGGGTGTGTGTCCCCGGTGTGTGCCCAGGACAGCCCGGTGTGTGCCGGTGTGCTCCCGGTGTATTCCCGGTGTGTCCCGGTGTATTCCCGGTGTGTCCCGGTGTATTCCCGGTGTATTCCCGGTGTATTCCCGGTGTGTCCCGGTGTATTCCCGGTGTGTCCCGGTGTGTGTCCCCAGAGCAGCCCGGTGTGTCCCGGTGTGTCCCCGGTGTGCCCCGATCAGCCCGGTGTGTCCCGGTGTGTCCCGGTGTGTCCCCGGTGTATTCCCGCTGTGTCCCGGTGTGTCCCGGTGTATTCCTGGTGTGTCCCGCTGTGTCCCGGTGTGTCCCGGTGTGTCCCGGTGTGTCCCGGTGTGAGTTATTGCCGGAATACGGGCAGCACTGCGGTGCTTTCCGTGCCTGGAGGGGCTGGGGGTGTTTGCCGGGCCGGGGCTGTCCCGGGGCTGTCCCGGAGGTGACAGCACCGGGGATGGACCGGGCTGCCGCTGGGACCGGGGACAAACTCCGACTCTGGAGAAGGGGCCGAGCTGAGTGGGGCTCAGGGGGAGCCGGGTCCCAGCTCTCTCTCAGGGTTTCGTTGTCCTGCCTGAGGATGAGGAGCAGAGGCTCCTTGGACTGCTGAGGGTTTCGGGAGAAGCCCCTGTGCTAACAGCAGGTTCAGCTCCCTCACTGGAAATGGTTAATTGGTGTCGGAGCAATCAGCCGGTTTGGGTCAGACACACAGAATGTCCCTGGAGCTGCAGGGGCACCCTGAGGGTCATTCCCTCCCTGTGCCACCCCTGGAGCATGGCTGTCCCGGGGACACCCCCAGCGTGCTGCTGCTGCTCACCCAGAGCCACCCTGAGCCCCGAGGGGCTCTGCTGGTGCCCAGGGGTGGCACTGGGGTGCTGGGATTGTCCCGAGGGTGGCACTGGGGTGCTGGGATTGTCCCAAGAGTGGCACTGGGGTGCTGGGACTGTCCCGAGGTGCCCAGAGGTGGCACAGGGGTGCTGGGATTGTCCAGGGGTGACACAGGGGTGCTGGGATTGTCCCGAGGGGCACAGGGGTGACACAGGGGTGCTGGGATTGTCCCGAGGTGCCCAGGGGTGGCACTGGGGTGCTGGAATTGTCCCAAGAGTGGCACTGGGGTGCTGGGATTGTCCCGAGGGTGGCACTGGGGTGCTGGGAATGTCCCAAGGTGCCCAGGGGTGGCACTGGGGTGTTTGGATTCTCCTGTGGTGTGCAGGCCAGCACTCCCCAACCCCAGTCACGGTGCCCACGTGTCCCTTCCCGAGGGACTGATGGAGGAGAGGGTTTGCCAAGGATGTCACTGGGCACCTGCTTTGGTACCAAAACTGCTCAGCGTGGGGATTTGAAAGAAAACCCCTCCTTACCAAGGAGTTCTGTCTGTGATGAGTTATTTCTGCAGGCTCAGTAATTAAAGTTTGCTCCCCTTTGTTTGGTTTCAATGGGTGATGGATCCCCGCAGTCCCAGCGCTGTTTGTGTTTGTTGAAGTTGTCAGGAATTCTGTCACTAACGCACTTGTTTTGCATGGCAGAACAATTTTGGGAAGCCGCTGATTTTCAGCAGTGGAATCCCATCCTGCATCCTCTCTGTATTCCTCCCAGGCAGCTGGTTAAGGTTTCATGAGAACACACGAGGACGGAGCGAGCAAGTTCTAAAAACACGGTTTTATTAAAAGAATAAATTGCTGCACTGTGGACTGGCAGGAGTTCAGCAACTGGGCTGTGCTTCCAGAACTGGGCTGTGCTTCCAGAACCGGGGCTGTGCTTCCAGAACCGGGGCTGTACTTAAAGAACCGGGCTGTGTTTGTTTCCAGAACTGGGCTGTGCTTCCAGAACCGGGCTGTGCTTAAAGAACCGGGGCTGTGTTTCCAGAACCGGGCTGTGTTTCCAGAACTGGGCTGTGTTTCCAGAACTGGGCTGTGCTTCCAGAACCAGGGCTGTGTTTGTTTCCAGAACCAGGGCTGTGCTTAAAGAACCAGGGCTGTGCTTAAAGAACTGGGCTGTGCTTAAAGAACTGGGCTGTGCTTAAAGAACTGGGCTGTGCTTCCAGAACCGGGCTGTGCTTCCAGAACCGGGCTGTGCTTCCAGAACTGGGCTGTGCTTCCAGAACTGGGCTGTTCGTAAAGAACTGGGCTGTGCTTCCAGAACCGGGCTGTGCTTCCAGAACCGGGCTGTGCTTCCAGAACCGGGCTGTGCTTCCAGAACTGGGCTGTGCTTCCAGAACCGGGGCTGTGCTTCCAGAACCGGGCTGTGCTTCCAGAACCGGGCTGTGCTTCCAGAACTGGGCTGTGCTTCCAGAACCGGGCTGTGCTTCCAGAGCCGGGTTTCCCTCCCTGTTTTCAACCCTTTGCAAGGTGCCCTGTGAGGAGGAGAAGGATGTTCTGTGAGGAGGGGGAGGATGCCCATGAGGAGGGGATGTCCTGTGAGGAGGAGGAGGATGCCCCACGAGGAGGGGATGCTCTGTGCTCCAGCACATCCATCGCCGCTGGCAGAGCAGCGGCTCCGGGACAGGAGGATGCTCGGAGAGGTGGCAAATGCAGAGCCCGAGGCAGGGAGCTGGCAGGGGCAGCCTGTGTCCCCCTCCCCTGTCCCCTCCTGTGTCCCCCTCCCCTGTCCCCTCCTGTGTCCCCCTCCCCTGTCCCCTCCTGTGTCCCCCTCCCCTGTCCCCTCCTGTGTCCCCTCCCTGCCTGGCCTGGAGCAGGGCTGGACACTCGTGGGGAGCAGAGGCCGCCTCTGGCTGGGGGTGACTGCTCTGCTCCCCTCTCGGGGCTGTGGAAGGGGATGTGGGGAGAGCAGGGGAACTCACCTCAGGGTGTGGGGAGGGGATGTGGGCAGGACAGGAGAACTTGTGTCAGGGTGTGGGGAGGGGATGTGGGCAGGACAGGGGAACTCAGCACGGCAGGAAGGGAAATGGGGAGGACAGGGGAGCTCATGTCAGGAAGGTGTGGAAGGTGTGGGGAGGATAGGGGAAGTCATGTCAGGATGGTGTGGAAGGGGATGGGAGGGCAGGGGAGCTCAGCACCGCAGGAAGGGGATGGGAGGATAGGGGAACTCATGTCAGGATGGTGTGGAAGGTGTGGGGAGGACAGGGGAGCTCATGTCAGGAAGCTGTGGGGAGGACAGGGGAGCTCATGTCAGGAAGCTGTGGGGAGGACAGGGGAGCTCAGCACCGCAGCCAGACGCGTTCCTGCTGCAGCAAAGGGAGGATCAGGAATGGGCTCTCACCGCTGGAGCTGCTCCGGGCACGGGGCTGTGCCGGGGGCTCTGGGGGAGCAGGGACTGTCAGCACCGCCTGCACAGCCAGCCTGGAGCCCTGGGGATCCGAGTGTGAGGAGCTGCACATGATCAAAAGGGTTTTTAGCGAGTAAAGGTTTTTATCGTGCGTTTTGTTTTCCTCAAAGCTCTCAGGTAATGAGAAGCAGTCTAAGTGAGAGTACCTTTATAGTACCTTTACGTTGTGTCAGCGCAGCAAATTGGGCTTTAGAAGCTGTCATGGCTCTTAAAAAAGCAGCAGAGCTTTTTAGCAGGGTGTGCTCACGGAGTTTAGGGAGCTCTGTACAACAGCGTGGGTTCTTTGCACAAAGGGTTAAACCTGGGGCTGGGGCTGCTGTCCCCGAGGCTGGCAGGGACAGCAGGAGCAGGGCTGGGGTACATCACTGTGTCCTGGGGTACATCACTGTGTCCTGGGGTACAGCAGGGTGTCCTGGGGTACATCAGGGTGTCCTGGGGTACAGCAGTGTGTCCTGGGGTACAGCAGGGTGTCCTGGGGTACAGCAGTGTGTCCTGGGGTACAGCAGGGTGTCCTGGGGTACAGCAGGGTGTCCTGGGGTACATCAATCTGTGTGTCCTGGGGTACAGCAGTGTGTCCTGGGGTACAGCAGTGTGTCCTAGGGTACAGCAGGGTGTCCTGGGGTACATCAGGGTGTCCTGGGGTACAGCAGTGTGTCCTGGGGTACATCAATCTGTGTGTCCTGGGGTACAGCAGTGTGTCCTGGGGTACAGCAGGGTGTCCTGGGGTACAGCAGTGTGTCCTGGGGTACAGCAGTGTGTCCTGGGGTACATCAGGGTGTCCTGGGGTACATCAATCTGTGTGTCCTGGGGTACAGCAGTGTGTCCTGGGGTACAGCAGGGTGTCCTGGGGTACATCAATCTGTGTGTCCTGGGGTACAGCAGGGTGTCCTGGGGTACAGCAGTGTGTCCTGGGGTACAGCAGTGTGTCCTGGGGTACATCACTGTGTCCTGGGGTACAGCAGTGTGTCCTGGGGTACATCACTGTGTCCTGGGGTACAGCAGTGTGTCCTGGGGTACAGCAGTGTGTCCTGGGGTACATCACTGTGTCCTGGGGTACATCAGGGTGTCCTGGGGTACATCAGGGTGTCCTGGGGTACAGCAGGGTGTCCTGGGGTACATCAGGGTGTCCTGGGGTACAGCAGGGTGTCCTGGGGTACAGCAGGGTGTCCTGGGCTGGGGTACTCATGCAGGGACAGTGGCCATACAGGGTTGGTGACCCCATGTCCCCAGGCAGGGATGGTAACCCCATGTCCCCAGGCAGGGTTGGTGACCCCATGTCCCCAGGCAGGGACAGTGGCCCCATGTGCCCATGCAGGGATGGTGACCATGCAGGGACAGTGTCCCTGTGTCCCCATACAGGGTTGGTGACCCCATGTCCCCAGGCAGGGTTGGTGGCCCTGTGTCCCCAGGCAGGGTTGGTGACCTCATGTCCCCATGCAGGAACAGTGTCCCTGTGTCCCCATGCAGGAACAGTGTCCCTGTGTCCCCATGCAGGGTTGGTGGCCCCATGTCCCCAGGCAGGGATGGTGACCCCATGTGCCCAGGCAGGGACAGTGGCCCCGTGTCCCCAGGCAGGGATGGTGGCCCCATGTCCCCATGCAGGGACAGTGGCCCCGTGTCCCCATGCAGGGTTGGTGGCCCCATGTCCCCATGCAGGGACAGTGACCCCCTGTCCCCAGGCAGGGTTGGTGGCCCCATGTCCCCAGGCAGGGTTGGTGACCATGCAGGAACAGTGTCCCTGTGTCCCCATGCAGGGTTGGTGGCCCCATGTCCCCAGGCAGGGATGGTGACCCCATGTGCCCAGGCAGGAACAGTGTCCCTGTGTCCCCAGTCAGGGTTGGTGGCCTCATGTCCCCATGCAGGGACAGTGGCCCCGTGTCCCCAGCGTGCCCGGGGCAGTGCCAGCACCAGCCATCCCCTGCAGCCTCAGGGCTCTGTGTCATCTCGTGGATTTATTCTGGGAGCTGCCTCTGGTAATTCCCGAGCTGTGCAATCCCAGGGATTCCCGGGGCAGTTTCTCAGGTGGGAATGGCTGTGGAGCCTGTGGGGCCAGGGCACCTCTGCCAAACAATCTTTGCATCCAAACCAGATCAGATCCTCAGGAGGGTGTGGGTGCCTAATTAATATTTAAATTACTGAGGGACCAGTGACTTTTGGAGATTGGGATTTACCAGTTTTGCCTTCTTTTCCAAGAACAGCCATCCTTTATAGCTGAGAGCCTTTGCCTGAGGTGGGCTGGGAAAGCTGTGCCAGACATCCATCCACTGCCATTTGTGTTACTGAGAACAGAACACGTGGGAAGGAAGTTCTGCAGCAGGGGGAGAACGGGTGGACAGTGAGTTTATGCAGGAATTGGGGTTTGGGAATGCTCTGTGCACCCCAGCATTGCAGTCCCCCAGCTGGGCACAGGCACTGCTGGCTGGGGGAGGGTGAGAAATAGAAAAGTTCCCTTCTTTCCTTTATGATTTCAAAAGGTGCATTTCTTGACTTCCATTCTCTTGATATTCTGGTGCAATCTGGGGTCATAAATCCTTTGGCTGTGCGGAGTTTCACTCCTCAAGTGTGACCGTGGGACGTGCAGGCTCCTCTGCACACCCCCCAGTAAATGAAGTTGTTGTTTGCATAAGAATTTCCCATTTCCAATCCCTGCCAATTATTAAGCAACCACATTATGGCACTTGCCTCTTGTCTGTGCGGCAATAATAAATAAATTCAGCGCAAATTAAAATAATTTATCATTTTAAATGATGGTGAACGTTTCAGCTGCTCTGCAGAGGAACTAGCAAAACAAGGAGTCAGTAAGGGATGAAAACTGGGATTTGTTCCAAAGGGCTGTTTTGTTGAGGAGAAAGCAGAGACTTAATGACTTTCTCCTTGCCACGGTGTGTGAGAGCTGAGTGCAGCCAGTGTCCCAGGGAGAGGATCTCTGGGGTTTGGGGACTGCTCCTATGGGGCTGGAATGGGCTGGGAATGGGGTGGGAATGGGGAAGGGAATGGGGAAGGGAATGGGGAAGGGAATGGGGAAGGGAATGGGGCTGGAATGGGGCTGGAATGGGCTGGGAATGGGGCTGGAATGGGCTGGGAATGGGGCAGGAATGGGCTGGGAATGGGGCTGGAATGGGGCTGGAATGGGCTGGGAATGGGGCTGGAATGGGCTGGGAATGGGGCTGGAATGGGGCTGGAATGGGCTGGGAATGGGGCTGGAATGGGCTGGGAATGGGGCTGGAATGGGGCTGGAATGGGGCAGTGCCAGGGCTGGCTGTCCCTGATCCCAGTGGGAATGGGAATGGGGCAGTGCCAGGGCTGGCTGTCCCTGATCCCAGAGGGAATGGGAATGGGGCAGTGCCAGGGCTGGCTGTCCCTGATCCCAGAGGGAATGAGCTGGTTCCTGATCCTCAGGGATGTGCAGAGGGGGATGTGTGACTGGGCTGGGTCTCTTCTCGTGATGCCCCTCGTGGCTGCTGCTGCCCTCTGGGAAGGTTCAGCCTGGCCCAGGAGCTCTGGGAAGGAAGGTTCAGCCTGGCCCAGGAGCTCTGGGAAGGAAGGTTCAGCCTGGCCCAGGAGCTCTGGGAAGGAAGGTTCAGCTTGGCCCAGGAGCTCTGGGAAGGTTCAGCCTGGCCCAGGAGCTCTGGGAAGGTTCAGCCTGGCCCAGGAGCTCTGGGAAGGAAGGTTCAGCCTGGCCCAGGAGCTCTGGGAAGGTTCAGCCTGGCCCAGGAGCTCTGGGAAGGAAGGTTCAGCCTGGCCCAGGAGCTCTGGGAAGGAAGGTTCAGCCTGGCCCAGGAGCTGCCCCACAGCCCTGGCCTGCAGTGAGTTGTGGTGTCACTGGTGTCACTGGTTTTCAGGGTGGAGCTGGAACAGCAGGATGGCCAGATCAGAGTGGGGAATGTGGCAGCTGATCCTTGGTGAGCGGCTCGTGGGGATAAAGGTGGTGACAGAGATGAGGAGGAGCTGAGCATTATCTCTGGTGCCATCTGCCATGGGATCAGAGCCTCCCTGCCCAAATCCCGGTGGTCAGAGGCTGCTGGGGGCAGGGCTGTGACACAGGGAGCTGGAAATGCCAGCTGGAGCCCCAGGGCTTGTCTCAGCCCTTCCCAGCACCGGGCTGGGATGGCCAAAGCCTCCAGAGTCTGCTTTTCCAGCCCTGGAGTCCCACGGAGTCTCCTCTCGGAGACCTGGTGACCACAGAGCATCCCAGGGTCCCTGAGCTGGTGTCCTCTTCTCCTGAGCTGGTGTCCTCTGCTCTGCTCCTGAGCTGGTGTCCTTCCTCTGCTCCTGAGCTGGTGTCCCTCCTCTGCTCCTGAGCTGGTGTCCCTGCTCTGCTCCTGAGCTGGTGTCCTTCCTCTGCTCCTGAGCTGGTGTCCTCTTCTCCTGAGCTGGTGTCCCTCCTCTGCTCCTGAGCTGGTGTCCTCCTCTGCTCCTGAGCTGGTGTCCTTCCTCTGCTCCTGAGCTGGTGTCCTCCTCTGCTCCTGAGCTGGTGTCCCTCCTCTGCTCCTGAGCTGGTGTCCTCCTCTGCTCCTGAGCTGGTGTCCTCCTCTGCTCCTGAGCTGGTGTCCTTCCTCTGCTCCTGAGCCGGTGTCCCTGCTCTGCTCCTGATCTGGGCTCCCAGAAAGGAGGAGCTGAAGTGGAGAGTGGAATCCCCTCCCTGGGATGATGAGGGGTGATGAAGGCTGGATGCTCACAGCCCTTCCCAGCCCAGATCTCTCTTTGGGGGATGTTTCTCTGCAGCCTTTGCTGTTCTGTGCCTGAGCTGTGGCAGGGCAGGGGCAGGGACTGTGCTGAGGGAAGAGGGGACCAGCTCCAGGTGCAGAGCCTTGGTCACATCCAGGGGAGGAGGGGCAGCAGGGATCTGTTATGAAAGTGGCCTAATTATAACGAGCAGTTTTCCCTCTGGCTGGAACAAGTGGACTAGAAAATTGTACTAGACTTTTCATTCAGAGACTATTAAAGAGCAGAGGAAGAGAGAACAAAATATAGCTTTTGTCACAGCTCTTCTTATTCCTTTATTTTTTGTAAAGAGTCCTGCACACAGTCAGAAATTAGTTTCAAATTAATTTAATTATCATGTTTAGTTTGTGATGTTTTTTTAAGCTGCATCCATCCCCTGGATGTTCCATTCCCAGCAGTGTGAAGGTGCTGAGCACAGAGCAGGGGGTCACTTGTGGGGCTGAGCAGGAGTGAAAAGCTCTCCCAGCCCAGGGTGAGAGGAGATGGGTGGGCAGCAGGGGAATGTGCTGCTGGGCTGGGGAGGGGGGAGAGGGCAGTGCTGGGGGTGTGGGGACACAGAGGATCCCAGGACACCCATCCCTGTCCTGCAGGAGCAGGGGAGGTGACACCTGGTGACCTGTGTCACCTCCCCTGTGGGTGCTGAGCTGAGGGGGGCAGGTTTAGGTCGGGTGTCAGGAATAAACCCTTCAAGCCAAGGAAGAGTCAGTCTCTGGGTGTCTGGGTTTCACACAAACTCGGGGTTGGTGACCTCCCCAGCTCTGCTTTCTTTGCTGTGGGTTTGGTTTCTGCACACACCGGTTCTAATCATCACCCCCAGGATATTTACCCTGGATTCTCCCCGTGATTTATTGGAGCTGTACTGACCAGGTCACTCCCCAAACACCTTCTGGGCTCCATGGACAACGTCTGAGCATCCCCTTCCCACAGCCTGCTCTGGGTTCCTGGCTGCTGGCCTGGCTCTGCGCTGAGTCACGAGCAGCTCCTGTCTCAGGGAGACAGAAATGCACTGAGTCATCCTCAACCTCCCATTCCACTTCTTTATTTCCATTAATACCTCAAAACAATATTCCTTCCGAGCCCTCACCCGGCTAATCTTGTAAAGGAAAATGGATTTGGATGTGTATAAAACAGTCACAAAATCAAAAACGTAGATGGAATTCACAGGAATTGAGCTTTTCAAGGCAGCCAGCCCAGAACCATCACTCAGGAATTAAAAACAAATCTGATTGCAGGAAATCACCTTCCCTGCCACTGCCTTCAGCGAGCTGGGGGAGAGGAGAACAGGGGACAGCAGCCAGAGGCAGCAGCTCTGCAGGGACAGCCCAGCACGGCCAGGGCCCAGAGAGAGCTCCTGGGGCACGAGGAGCTCGCTGGGGACAGCTGGGGACAGGGACAGGGACAGGGACAGGGACAGGGACAGGGACAGGGACAGAGCTGGGGACAGGGACAGGGCTGGGGACAGAGATGGGGATGGGGACAGGGACAGGGACAGGGACAGGGCTGGGGACAGGGACAGGGACAGGGACAGGGACAGGGACAGGATGGAGGGGAGCAGGTCCCAGACCTGTCCCGGGGCAAACCCAGGATGCAGCCGCTCCCAGGTCCGGGAGTGACCCGTTATTCATGAATTAAAAGCAGATAAAGGACAGGAGCTAAAGCACTGCTGGGAAAGGCTTTGGGTGTGGAATGGAAATCCCTGCCGGGAGGGGCTGGGCTGGGGTTCCCAGAGCAGCTGGGGCTGTCCCTGCATCCCTGGCAGTGTCCCAGGCCAGGCTGGATGGGTTTGGAGCAGCCTGGGACACGGGAATGTCCCTGCCATGGCAGGGTTTGGAAGGAAATGAGCTTTAAAGTCCCCACCAACCCAAACCAGTCTGGGAGTTTCTCCCTGGGAGAATTGTGTGTTTATATAATTGTTCTGTTTGTTTGGGTTGGTTTGGTTTTGTTTTTGTATTTTTCATTTCTTTGTTTGCTTTTTCCTCTTGCTTTGTTGTGGGTTGTGTGTTTTGTTCTGGCAGCTGTGTGCAGCATCCCAGATTCCCTGATTTTCTGGGAATATTGGCTCGGGCTGCCCCCAGCCCCAGTGTGGCGCTTCCCTCTCAGCAGAGCTCGGTGGGATTGATGCTCTGACCCTGTTCTGGGGGAGCTTTTTAACATTCCTGTGCCTCAACAAAACCGAGACTGTTCCTGTAGTGGTTCCAAAAACATTTTCACCAGCTAAGAAGTTCTTTAAATAGTCCTCACCGAGTGAGGCTGCTAATTTGCATGACAGCTTGATTAAACGTAACCTGCTTCCACGATTTATTTTGAAACTGCCCAACATTTCCATGCCATGCCGTTAATTTTGCATTTGTAGACTGGCTTGATTATTTAAGAAGGAAGGTGATTTTACCACCTTCGTTGGTGTGAGTTCAAATCCATCCTGAAAACTGGCCTGAAAGTGGTTATAAATAACAAATGCCTTTGCTCCACACAGAGATCTGCTGGGCCTGGTGGTGTGCTGCAGAAGGAGATGAAGATTTGGGTGGTTTAATGATCATCTTTGATCAGAGCTGGGGCTGCCAGCGTTGGCTCCGTGTTGTGATTTCTATTCTGGGTGTGTGGCTTTGGGGACCCAAAGCAGCAATGGCCAAGGTTGCCTCTCACACAGGTGCTCCATTTTCCCCAGGAAGGGATATTTTTAGGAAAACAGAGCCTCGGATGCTCTGGCAGAGCTGAGGCCCTTCCCTCAGCAGTGGATCTGTGCAGAAATGGGCCGTAGCTCCTGCCTTTCCGTGCTGCTGGAGCTGCCACATGTTGCTGCCAAGTCCTGCAGAAAAGGGTCCAGGCAAGATCCTCTCAAACTTATTTCCACACTAATTTAATCAGCTTCAGTTTCCAGGGCAAGACAGAAACAGAGTATTTCAGATTTCTTGCAAAACTGGAGCCTAAACTAAAAATTATTTAGGTTATCGACCATCTGTTCTCAAAGGATGCTTTCATGGATATGGCTGTGAATGCAATTTTTAGGTGAAGCTCATAAAATTCCTCCTTTCCTTTTTTCATTTTTTTTTTGTTCCCTTTTGAGTGTTGCTATAATTCCACATTTTTGCCCTGCAGGCAGGTTCCGGATCCTTCTGGATCCCCTTGGTTACCCCTCGTTCCCTCTCTCTGCTCCTGGATGGAACTTGCAGAGTTCTATTTCACATTTGCAAACTGAAATGTTCACTTTCCTGCTGAGCTGTCCTTGCAGAAACCTACCAAGGAACTTTCCTTAAAAGAAAGTTTAATATGAAATATTAAAAATTAAACATTATTTATTATTAAATAATAAAAATTAAATATTTTTTAAAAATATTGAAAGAAAATAAAATCCCTTCTGTCTCACTTCTGCCAGTCCCAGTGAGGGGACGCTTCCTTGGACAGGGCTGGGGTCCAGAGGTGTGCACATCTGGGCGTGGAGGAGACTCCAAAAGCTTTGCTGCCATGGAAACACGTGGGATCTGTTATCCCAAAGCTGCTGGCAGAGCAGAAAGGGGCAGAGGAGGGAGAAAAGCATTGTATGGGGAATAAAATAATGTTTACAAGGAGAAGCTTCAGGAACTCTGGCTAATGAGTTTGGCACAACGGTGTTAGGCACCCTCATTGTGCTGGAGAATGTTTTCATGTCAAAAAACTCCAAAAATCCAATCTTGGCAAAAAACCCCATCATGCAAACTAATGACTAAAAGCTGAAACAGAACAATTCCAACTTAGCTGTGAAGTGAGGGGTTCAGAGGCAATTAACTGCTGGAATCAGCTCTCAAAGCAGTGCAGGGCTCCTCATCTCCAGCCTGCTTCCCTCTGCAGCAGGTACCTGGAGGCCCTTTGTTGAGCTGGATGATGTCAGGAGGGGTTTCTTGGACAGAGGGAAGGGAGAAATTCCATTTTTCCCAGCCCAGAGGGGGTGCAGGGCTGTGCTGAAGCCCAGCTGCCCCCAGCAGTGCTGTTGGTGTCACAGCACAGAACAAGAGTGGGCTCTTTTGAGGGTTTCCCGGGTCCACAGCTTTGTTTCTGAGTGCTAATGGGTGTCTGCACCATTAATCCTGTTCTTCAAAATACATTAAATTCTTATTTGATTTTAGTGCCAAAAGTCAGATTTCTTTAGTGACCCAAATGGATGCTGTTGTGTGTGGGAATGTGACTGAGAATATTCTAATGTAGGCTGCAGGCAGGGAAAAAAATGCAAAACCTGTTGAAGGGATGAGCTTTGCCTTGTCATTGTCACCCCTGTGGCAGCACAGGGCTGCAGGGGCAGCTGAGCTGATTGCAGCTCCTGGTGGAGCCAGAGCTGCCAGCTCCCAGCACTGCCCTGCCTTTCCCCACAGTTATTCAGGAAACAATTTACTCCCGTGTCCTCTGCTCATAAAGCCATAAATCTGGGCTATAAGTAAACAGCTCAATTTAACAGTCAATTTTATCTGCAGATTGTGGAAGGCAGGAGTGTGGAGCAGCAGAGATTTCTGTGGAGCAGTGATTTCTTTGGGGAGCAGTGATTTCTGTGGGGAACAGTGATTTCTGTGGAGCTGCAGTGATTTCTGTGGGGAACAGCAGTGATTTCTGTGGAACAGCAGTGATTTCTGTAGGGAACAGAGATTTCTGTGTGGAGCAGTGATTTCTGTGGGGAGCAGTGATTTCTGTGGAGCTGCAGTGATTTCAGTGGGGAGCAGCAGTGATTTCTGTGAACAGCAGTGATTTCTGTGGAGCTGCAGTGATTTCTGTGGGGAGCAGTGATTTCTGTGGAACAGTGATTTCTGTGGAGAGCAGTGATTTCTGTGGGGAACAGTGATTTCTGTGGGGAACAGAGATTTCTGTGGGGAGCAGTGATTTCTGTGGGGAACAGCAGTGATTTCTGTGGGGAACAGCAGTGATTTCTGTGGGGAACAGCAGTGATTTCTGTGGGGAACAGTGATTTCTGTGGGGAACAACAGTGATTTCTGTGGAACAGCAGTGATTTCTGTGGGGAACAGCAGAGATTTCTGTGGAGCTGCAGTGATTTCTGTGGAGCAGCAGAGATTTCTGTGGAGCTGCAGTGATTTCTGTGGAGCAGCAGAGATTTCTGTGGAGCTGCAGTGATTTCTGTGGAGAGCAGTGATTTCTGTGGAACAGTGATTTCTGTGGGGAACAGTGATTTCTGTGGGGAGCAGTGATTTCTGTGGAGCTGCAGTGATTTCTGTGGGGAACAGCAGTGATTTCTGTGGGGAACATCAGTGATTTCTGTGGGGAACAGCAGAGATTTCTGTGTGGAGCAGTGATTTCTGTGGAACAGCAGTGATTTCTGTGGAGCTGCAGTGATTTCTGTGGGGATCAGCAGTGATTTCTGTGAACAGCAGTGATTTCTGTGGGGAACAGCAGTGATTTCTGTGGGGAACAGTGATTTCTGTGGGGAACAACAGTGATTTCTGTGGAACAGCAGTGATTTCTGTGGAACAGCAGTGATTTCTGTGGAGCTGCAGTGATTTCTGTGGAGCAGCAGAGATTTCTGTGGAGCTGCAGTGATTTCTGTGGAGCAGCAGTGATTTCTGTGGGGAGCAGTGATTTCTGTGGAACATCAGTGATTTCTGTGGAGCAGCAGTGATTTCTGTGGGGAACAGCAGTGATTTCTGTGGAACAGCAGTGATTTCTGTGGGGAACAGTGATTTCTGTGGAACAGCAGTGATTTCTGTGGAACAGCAGTGATTTCTGTGGGGAACAGTGATTTCTGTGGGGAACAGCAGTGATTTCTGTGGAACAGTGATTTCTGTGGGGAGCAGTAATTTCTGTGGGGAACAGCAGTGATTTCTGTGGAGCTGCAGTGATTTCTGTGGAGCAGTGATTTCTGTGGGAACATCAGTGATTTCTGTGGAGCTGCAGTGATTTCTGTGGAGCAGCAGTGATTTCTGTGGAGCTGCAGTGATTTCTGTGGAGCTGCAGTGATTTCTGTGGGGAACAGCAGAGATTTCTGTGGAGCAGTTATTTCTGTGGGGAGCAGTGATTTCTGTGGGGAGCAGTGATTTCTGTGGAGCTGCAGTGATTTCTGTGGAACAGCAGTGATTTCTGTGGGGAGCAGAGATTTCTGTGGAGCAGCAGTGATTTCTGTGGGGAACAGCAGTGATTTCTGTGGGGAGCAGTGATTTCTGTGGGGAGCAGTGATTTCTGAGGGGAACAGCAGAGATTTCTGTGGAGCTGCAGTGATTTCTGTGAACAGCAGTGATTTCTGTGGAGCAGCAGTGATTTCTGTGGGGAACAGCAGTGATTTCTGTGGGGAGCAGCAGTGATTTCTGTGGAGCTGCAGTGATTTCTGTGGGTACAGCAGTGATTTCTGTGGAGAGCAGTGATTTCTGTGGAGCAGTGATTTCTGTGGAGCTGCAGTGATTTCTGTGGGGAACAGCAGAGATTTCTGTGTGGAGCAGTGATTTCTGTGGGGAACAGAGATTTCTGTGGAGCTGCAGTGATTTCTGTGGAGAACATCAGTGATTTCTGTGGAACAGCAGTGATTTCTGTGGGGAGCAGTGATTTCTGTGGAACAGCAGTGATTTCTGTGGAGCTGTAGTGATTTCTGTGGGGAGCAGTGATTTCTGTGGAGCTGCAGTGATTTCTGTGGGGAGCAGTGATTTCTGTGGGGAACATCAGTGATTTCTGTGGAGCTGCAGTGATTTCTGTGGGGAACATCAGTGATTTCTGTGGGGAACATCAGTGATTTCTGTGGAGCTGCAGTGATTTCTGTGGGGAACAACAGTGATTTCTGTGGGGAGCAGAGATTTCTGTGGAACAGCAGTGATTTCTGTGGAGCTGCAGTGATTTCTGTGGAGCTGCAGTGATTTCTGTGGAGCAGCAGTGATTTCTGTGGGGAGCAGTGATTTCTGTGGGGAGCAGTGATTTCTGTGGAGCAGCAGTGATTTCTGTGGGGAGCAGAGCAGCAGTGTCTGTGTTCATTCCTGAGGATGGGCTGGGCTGGCTGGGCTCTGTTAATTGCAATTAGGAGGGGGAGGATGGAGCAGTGGAGATCCCTGAGAGCAGCTCGCTGGCCCTGGGAGCCCGTGCCAGAGCACGGCTGCTGGCTCACACGCGCTGGGATGCTGCCCACGCCAGGCCTGATTAATTTCCTTTAACTTCCCAAACTCCTGAGAGTCCCAGGGTTCACTCAGAGGGCTCTGGGAACAGGAACATCCAGAGGGAAAGGAGCTACAGCTCAAACGAGAAACTGCACAGAAGGTTCGAGTGCAGGTGTCCAGAGCAGCTGTGGCTGGCCCTGGATCCCTGCATCCCTGGATCCCTGCATCCCTGCATCCCTGGATCCCTGCATCCCTGGATCCCTGGTTCCCTGGTTCTCTGGTTCCCTGGTTCTCTGTATTTCTGGTTCTCTGGTTCCCTGCATCCCTGCATCCCTGGTTCCCTGCATCCCTGGATCCCTGGTTCCCTGCATCCCTGGTTCCCTAGATCCCTGGTTCCCTGGATCCCTGGATCTCTGGATCCCTGGTTCCCTGGATCCCTGGATCTCTGGATCCCTGGTTCCCTGGATCCCTGGTTCCCTGGATCCCTGCATCCCTGGTTCCCTGGATCCCTGCATCCCTGGTTCCCTGGATCCCTGCATCCCTGGTTCCCTGCATCTCTGGATCCCTGCATCTCTGGATCTCTGGATCTCTGGTTCCCTGGACCCCTGGTTCCCTTGTTCTCTGGTTCCCTGGTTCCCTGCATCCCTGCATCCCTGGATCTCTGGATCTCTGGATCTCTGGATCCCTGGCAGTGTCCCAGGCCAGGCTGGCACTGGGGCTGGGGCTGGATGAGCTGTCTCCACATTTCCTCAGTTGCTGGAAGTTTCAGGAGGTGTCAGACGGTGCCCGAGGCTCTGGGGTGGGTGCCAGGTCCCTGTGGGGCATCCCCAGGGTGGTGGGAATCTCCCTGCCCGGGTTTAATGCAGATATCTCCTATCCTGGGGATCCGATTTACTGCCACTGTTAATGCAATCCCCAAGAAACACTCGGGCTCTGCCATTCCCGGGACAGAGACAGAATCCATTGCAGGTGAGCACAGAAACTCACCCTGCGAGGTACCTGCGACTGTCAGCGCCGAGCATCCCTGCTAATGAACTGTGTATTATGTGAGGCAGGAAAAACTCCCTCGCTCTCCTCATTTACTTGGAATAATTCATTAGCTCGCACTCCTCACCCATGGCAGTCTAGGTAAATCCCACACTGCAGCTGCTAATTAGAGTTGCAGGATGAAGAGAAGCTACTAATGAGATGCGAGACAAGTCCTCCAACAATAGAGAGGAACTTGTAGGCGCAGAAAGTTTTATTGTTGGTTTTCACAGGAGGGAGAGGGAACGCTGAGGAATTCCCACTTGGGCTGGATGGCTGGGCACAGCTCCCTGGCAGGAGGGGACAGCCGGGGGGATTTGGGATCTGCTCCCAGTCTTAAAAACGAGATTCAATTAATAAATTATAAAAAGAATTTATTATAAATAAAAAGACAATTAGGAGACAAAAGAAATAAAGCAAAGAGTTAAAACGGCCGGGTGCCCTGGTGAGTTGCCAGGAACACACCTGGTATCTGGGAATACCCTTTTTTATCCCATCCTTGCTGTGAGGGGTCAATGAATATTCATACATGTCCCCTCCCTGGTTCTGCCTTCTTGGATCATGCTTTTGCACAACTTAATTTTCTGCTGGTCAGCACTATTTTTGCTGGTCATCATTATTCTTGCTGATGAGCATTATTCTGGAGTTTGGTTTCCTTTTTCCTGCAAATGGTCACTTGTTGACAAAGAGTCCGGGCCCCCATCATCCTTCCTCTGAGGGTATCTGGGCTTCACATCTTCCACTGATAACAGTTTGGGCTCTGTTGTTCTCCTGATAACAGCTTGGGCCCCACTGTCCTTTCCCTCAGGGGCTTCCTTGCCTTGTACCTAGGAAATTCTTTTAAGCTTAAGACTTGTTAGTAAGAAAAAAGTACATACATAGCTAAAAGGTATTTAACATATAAGATTCATCTGCGAAAGCCAATATCACAATACAAATTTATAACACCAGGAACAGGGACAGGAGGAGAGGGAACGGCCTCAGGCTGGGCCAGGGGAGCTCAGGGTGGGCAGAGCAGGAATTTCCCCATGGAAAGGGGGGTCAGGCCCTGGAAGTGCCCAGGGAGGGTTGGATCCCATCCCTGGAGGTGCCCAGGGAATTCCTGGAGGTGACACTTGGGGACCTGGGTGGGCATCGGGCACAGCTGGGACTCCATGGGCTGGGAGGGATTTTCCAACCTCAGGGATCCTGAGAGGAGCAGGAATTACCTGTGGCACCAGGATGGGTCCTCACTGGTCATCCAACATGTGGAGATGAAAAACAGGGCAATATTTCACATTTTACTTACATATAAAGAGTAGAGAGAGTAAATTTGTGTGGATTTTACCAGACAATTCATGGATAAGTGCAGTGCTAAAATAACACCTCTGTCCCAGGTCATATTTTATAGGTTACAGCAAACCCTCGTTACCTGTGTGAGGGTGTGGGTGTGCAGGGTGGTCAAGGGAACCAAAGCAGCGACCTCAGGGAATGAAAAACACAGCTACAGCTTTGGATGGTAGAAATTAACATTTCTGGTGTTTGCTTCTGTAATGTGAGATGTAGAAACAGAATGAATTTCACAGAAATACACAAGGAGTTCACAGAGTACACAAAACTGCCTTTGTATTGTTTGTGTTGATAGGCTGGTTCACTGCATGGACATTTCTGATTTTGCAACACATTTCAATGTGTTTTCTGCTGGTTGGGAATGAGATATCCAGAGATCTGTGTGGGGACATGGAGGTGGATAAAAATACACTTTTAATGATTATTTTCAATGTGCAAATTGTAGCTCTCTGCTTGGACAAAATCAGCTGACTCCAAGCACTTTATTTATTAAAGAAAATATCTGCCAGGGAAATGTGTGCAGCAGAGGCTCCCTGAGCCAGGGCTGGGTTTGTGTGAGGAGGGTGAGAAACGCTGGGAAAGATGTTCTGGAGCAGCTGCTGTCCTGTGGAAACAGGGAAATATTACCACTGCACCTTCCCAATAAAGCAAATTGAGATGGAGCTGAAACACACGGGGCTGTGATTTAAAATGCAAGCAGGCTCTGCAAATCAATAGGAGCTCTTTAAAAAGGGTTCAAAGTGATCATGCAAATGAATCCTGGGGAGAAACATTCCAGGCAGGGACAGCAGATCCCTGCCCCTGTGAGCCTGCTGCAGTCTGCAGGAACACTTGTGGGCTGGGGACATCCTGCTGTCCCTGTGCCACCCCTGGGGGACATCCTGCTGTCCCTGTGGCACCCCTGGGGGACATCCTGCTGTCCCTGTGCCACCCCTGGGACACTGCCATGGGCTGGGGACATCCTGCTGTCCCTGTGCCACCCCTGGGGGACATCCTGCTGTCCCTGTGGCACCCCTGGCCCCGGTGCCATGGGCTGGGGGACATCCTGCTGTCCCTGTGCCACCCCTGGGGGACATCCTGCTGTCCCTGTGCCACCCCTGGGGGACATCCTGCTGTCCCTGTGCCACCCCTGGGGCACTGCCATGGGCTGGGGACATCCTCCTGTCCCTGTGCCACCCCTGGGGGACATCCTGCTGTCCCTGTGCCACCCCTGAGGGACATCCTCCTGTCCCTGTGCCACCCCTGGGGGACATCCTGCTGTCCCTGTGCCACCCCTGGCCCCGGTGCCATGGGCTGGGGACATCCTGCTGTCCCTGTGCCACCCCTGAGGGACATCCTGCTGTCCCTGTGCCACGCCTGGGGGACATCCTGCTGTCCCTGTGCCACCACTGGCCCCAGTGCCATGGGCTGGGGACATCCTGCTGTCCCTGTGCCACGCCTGGGGGACATCCTCCTGTCCCTGTGCCACCCCTGGGGGACATCCTGCTGTCCCTGTGCCACCCCTGGGGGACTGCCATGGGCTGGGGACATCCTGCTGTCCCTGTGCCACCCCTGGCCCTGCTGGGTGTCCTGGGGTGTCCTGGGATGTTCTGGGTGTGTCCTGGGGTGTTCTGGGGGTGTCCTGGAGTATCCTGGGGGTGTCCTGGGGGTGTCCTGTGGTGTCCCAGGGGTGTCCTGGGGGTGTCTTGGGGGTGTCTTTGTGCCAGGGGAGCTGCAGGAACCCTCTCCAGCCCCAGCAGCCCAGGGGGGGCTGCAGCATTTGAACAGAAAAGTGAAGCTCCCTCTTTAGACACAGTGACAAATAATCTGCACAAGGACTCATTAGCAGAAAGTGTAATTATTGCATCTTGCATTGAAAATTATTTAAAGCAGTATTCTTGACAAATAAAGCAGCTGACCCTTGATTAAAAGAGATGATGGGTGTGAGTAATTAAAGCCACACTAAATGTAATACATCTTCAAAGCATCCCTGTGCAATTTGTCTTCTCTTGCTTCTTTTGAAAGCTTCTCCTGCTTGTTTGAGGTTGCTCCTCCAAGGATTCTGAATAACCAGATTATTTTGCTGGTTAGTGAATTGGAAAATAATTTCCTAACCTTGATCATGAAATTTCTGGGAGACACCTGGGTCTCTTCACAGCATGAGAAATCCACTCAGCAGTAGAACAACCATCATTTGAAAACATCCCTTTCCTAGAAGTTGTTAGAAAGAAAGGTGAGCAGAGCTCGTGTTCGGGGTGTCAGGAGCTGAGGCACTTCCAGCACGGTAGGAAAGGGAATTTTCAGCTCTCTGGAGCTGTCCCTGCTCCCCAGGACAGAGAACAACACAAATTTCTGCTGCAGAAATCCATTCCCAGCCAAGGGGAAGGGGATGAGGCTGAGAGGGGGCTCAGGCAGGGTTTGGGCTGGGGTTGCAGGGCTCTGCTCACTGCAGTGCCAAGGCTGTCGTGTGTTTTTAATCAAATGGGGGTTTGGAAAAGCTGGGGATTGCAGCTTTGCCTTCCCAAAGTTTCCAAAGCCCTCCAAAGGAAGCCACTGCGATGCTTCTGCTTTTCACAACATTTGTGTTTTGTGTAGTGAGGAACCTTGGCTTTCCCATTTGGTAATTTAAATTTGTACAGGTCACAGAACCACTGCAGGGCTCATCTTTTACTGGTCTTAAATGGTTCTCTTGCTGTAAATCAAACAGGCTTCAATGTGCTTGTGTCCATGAATTAATTAATTTCACAGTGATATAAAATCAGTGTTTCACAATCAAAGTCTTCTCCCTTTCTGAAGTCTGTGGTGGTGCAATCTTGATGCCGTAGAAATCCAAGGGCACAGGACTCTGCCATCACATTTATAAGCAGTGGAAATCTTTCTTCCTCAGACTGGAAATCCAAGAGCTTTCAGCCTTTAAAGGCAAAGGGAATTTCTGCCTCCCCCTTGTCAGCTGGGAGTGCCCAGGAGCTGGATCTGCACCATGGATGGGCAGGATGCACCAAAATGCCAGCCCTGGAATCGTGGAATCATCCAATCCCCTGAGCTGGGCAGGACCCAGCAGGATCCCAGAACTTCTCGCTGCTTTCTCCAGGAAAACACGAGCCTGAAGTGCTGCAGCCTCGCTGGGAAGGGCCAGAGCTGGGCAGAGCTGCAGGATCTGCTGCTCCCAGCCACTGCCAGTGCAAATGGGAATCACGGCAAGAGCAGGCAGGAAAACTTCTTCTGTAGCCACGGCCAAAACAGGGCCAGAAATGATTCAGGAGGCTGCAAGCTCAGTCCTGGAGGCTCCAGAGAGCTGGCCCAGCTTTCCAGGGTGCTTCATCGTGGTTTGATCTCGGAAGGGAGAGCAGAGCTGAGGTCCCTCCTGCCTCTCCTGCTGAGATTGCACTCGCTCAGTGCCCTGTTAGGGAAAGCAGGCAAGCTGGGTGCCTGTGCTGGGAGGGATCTTCTGTGCACTGGCACTGATTTCAGAGCCCTGCAGCTGCAGCTGTCCCAGCCCTGGCTGCCCCTGCCCCTCCTTTCCGTGCCCTGCATAGGGAGGTTACTCCAGAGCTGCTTCCAGAGGAAGACAGACGCCTTTTCTCCTCCTAAGAGTTGTCTGGGTGACTAATTTCTGCTATTTCAGTGATAAATTAGTCAATATTGCTGAGCAGCCACGTCTTGAATCCTTTTTTTGTTTCTTTGGGCCCTTCAGGTGTCATTTTTAGTCTGGCCATGAATGTTGTGTACAGACACACCCTGACAGCAGTGAGACTGGCCCTGGAATGTGTCTGTGCTCTCCCTGCCACCTCAATTTTCCATTTCCTTCCTACAAGTGAGAGTGAAGTTTGGTAACACAAGTGGGAGTTTTGCCTTCTATCAGAATTAGAGAATAGATTCACCTGATTCTTTTCATCTGAGCCCAGAAGCAGGCTCTGTCCATCTGAGTTCCCATTTTCCTGCATGAATTTCCCAGGCAATCTCAGCAGTCTGAGGCAGGTGGGTTTTTATTGAGGGTGGGCGCAGCTGACGTGCCCATAAACACTCCCAGAGCTCTCCCCCAGCCTGGTGATTGCTCTGTGAGAGGAACAGGCAGAGGATAAATATGAAGAGCAAGACTTGGAGGCAGCTTAATAAAGCTGCACTGCTGTCAATGCAGCGAGGGCAATTTCAGTGCTTTGGAAGGAGTGTAAGTGTAAAATATGGAATGGAGGCAGCGTGGGACAGGCTGCAGGCAGAGATGGATGGATGTGTGCCGAGCTCGGGGGTCTGGCAGCCCAAATTCCCCACCCACACACTCATTTATTTTCACAATAATGTGTTTTTAATACCAGCATTTGAATCTGCCTGCATTCTGAGCTGCATTATCTGCATAGAAACGCCTGAGCTGTGGCTGAGAGTCCTCAGAGATGTTTGTGAACCTGAAAAGAGACAGATTTCTTATTCCTGATGAATCCTGGAATGCTTTGGGTTGGGAGGGTCCTCAGAGCCCACCCAGAGCCAGCCCAGCCATGGCAGGGACAGCTCCCACTGTCCCAGGCTGCTCCAAACCCATCCAGCCTGGCCTTGGGCACTGCCAGGGATCCAGGGACAGCCCCAGCTGCTCTGGGAATTCTATCCCAGGGCCTGCCCACCCTGCCAGGGAACAATTCCTGTCCCAGATCCCATCCAGCCCTGCCCTGTGGAGCCATTCCCTGTGTCCTGTGTGTGAAACCAGAGGTGTTTGTGCCCTGGTTCAGTTTTAGCTCCACTGTGGGGCAAGGAGCCGTGGGGAGCTGTCCCTGGGGGGTTTCAAGAGAATCTCAGACCACCTCACTTTCAGGTGGTTTGGGAACCAAATGACTCCTCTCACGGTGTGGGTGAGATCCACGGGATGCAGAAAAAGCAGAGTGGAGTTTAATTCCCCCTTGGAATTGCACAATGCCCGTCAGTGCCTGCTCCAGCTCTCTTGGCACTTGCAGTGAGAAGAGCTCTCCATGGCTGGAAAAGCTCTCCTGAGCTGAGAGGAGCAGAGCAGACTTCAGTGAGGAGGAGGAGGGTGAGCTGCTGGCTGCCCACAGGAACCAGAATGACCAGAATGCTGCTGGGGGCTGTGCCTGCCCTCTGCCCACACCCCCATCCTGCTGCTGAGCCCCCCCAAACCGCTCCTTGGAGTCATCCTCATCCTGAGCTGGGCCTCCTGCGCTTAATTGTGGAATTTATCAGTGAGCCAGACACTTTTATCACCTTTATGCGCCTCTCAATTGAATCTGGAGAGGAATTTATGGCTTTAATAATTTAGGTTCTTCTGGGTTTATCAGCTACCAGAGAGCACTGAGGAGCCCTGGGCCTGTCCCTGTGGCTCTGGAAAGCTCCAAAATGTCCCAGTTCCCTGGAGCTGCTGCCCACCTCCCGTGCATCCAAAGGGAGAAGGCAGCCAGACATGTCTCCATGTGGAGGGGAATCCTGGAGCAGGGGCTGGCACACCGTGATCTCTGTGGTCCCTTCCAAGCCAGGCTGTTCTGTGATGGCATCTCTGCTTTTAGGGAGAACAGGTTTCCCTCCACCTTTGCCTCTCCCAGCTCATCTCTCTTTTCCCACTCCATCATTGCCTCCTTCCTTCTCTTCATGAGAACGTTTTGTAGATTTCCCAGAGCCTTTCAGATTATCAGCATGGCTGGTATTGTTTTTCCCTCTTCTGATTGCTGGTATTATTTTCCCTACCTCCTGCTTTGATCCAGGTTTTTCCTTGTTGTCTGGTCATGATTAAGAGATGACAACAGAAATCCATGTGTGTTATCTTCCTGCTCTCAGCAGGAGCTCTCTTCAGCTTTCAGCCATTACAGCAAGTGTAAGATAAGTCTGTAATTGGGAATCTTTCCTTTATGGGAGACTCTTTTTCCTGTTAATAAGATTTGCTCAGCAGCTGTTGGGTCCCCACCCTGGAGGTGGCACTCAGGGCTGGGGACAAGGTGGGCATGGGGCACAGCTGGGACTCCAAGGGCTTTTCCAAACACCAGGAGTCTGTGATCCTCTGCAGGGGGAACTCAGATGGGGCAGAGGGGAAGGAGAGGCCCAGGATGTGCTGATCACAGCTGGGCTGAGCAGCACAGCCCAGGAGATGCTGCAGCTCCCCTCGCTCCTGCCTGCTCCTGTTTCCATGGGAGATGGGCACTTCTGTGCCCACAGCTGGAGCTCAGACACGATTGTGGTGCTGGGTTGGGGCAGCAGCTCCAGGAACAGCTCCAGAGACTGCGGGGGTCAGGGGAGCCTCCCTGCCCTGGGGCAGTGCCAGCGGTGGGAGCTCTGGAGAGGCACGAAACCATCCTATAGAAGCACACAAACATCCTCTAGAGACATGAAACATCCTCTAGAGACATGAAACCATCCTATAGAGACATGAAACATCCTATAGAGACATGAAACACCCTATTAGAGACATGAAACCATCTTATAAGGCACACAAACATCCTGTAGGGGCACAAACCCATCTATAGGGGCACAAACCCATCCTATAAGGGCACAAACCCATCTATAGAGACACAAACCCCTCTATAGAGACACAAACCCATCCTACAGAGACACAAACCCATCTCTAGGGGCACAAACCCATCCTATAAGGGCACAAACCCATCTATAGAGGCACAAACCCATCCTACAGAGGCACAGACCCCTCCTACAGAGGCACAGACCATCCTGCAGAGGCCCTGAAGCCCTGGCCAGAGCCCTGCAGGGTGGGAACAGGGTGAGTGGAGTTCTGGCCCAGGGCTGCTCCCCAGATCCAGGATGGAACAGGAGCTCTGGGATGGGGCTGCTCCCCAGATCCAGGATGGAATGGGAGCACTGGGATGGGGCTGCTCCCCAGATCCAGGATGGAATGGGAGCTCTGGGCCGGGGCTGCTCCCCAGATCCAGGATGGAACAGGAGCTCTGGGATGGGGCAGAGCTCCGGGGCAGAACGCTGTGCTTCATCTTCCAGAGCTGCTCACAAACAGCTCAGCACATTCTCTGCCCCTTCCAGGGTTTCCTCTGCATCCTCTGCTGTCCTGGCAGGACATTCCACACCCCACCAGGGTTTCTGCATCTGCAGCTGTGTTTGGTTCCCAGCAAACACTTAAATCAGTTTTTTCTTCAACACCTCTGCCTGGGAGGAGCTCTGCAGATCCCTGGCTGCAGGGGTGTGCTGGCTTCAGTGAGTTTTAATGTGCTGCAATTCGGGATTCCAGAGCACTCAGTGATCAACTCTCTGCAACTGCTTTTCTCAACTAACAAATATTCCTGTACATTTTAGAAGTCAAAAGTCGACTTTTCTCTGTACCTTTTATTTTCACCTTTACTTGAAGTGTGATTTTATTTTAAAAATATTGTGGATTGTGGAATGAAGGCAACCAAGAAAAAGATTTCTTTCTCTTCTTCTCAAAATACAATTTTTTTTTGTTTAACTTTGTTTCCCAGCTGAACACTTTGGGAAATTTGAAAGTATTTTCGGTGCAGTGTTGTAGCAAGCAGAGTTATCAGCAAATGGCCCGTTCCTTTAGCAGCAAAATCATTCCTTCAGCAGCAGCAGCTGCCTCCATGGCAGGGGAGCAGCTGCTGGGGCTGCCAGCAGAAATGAAACCTCGATGGATTCCCAGGCATTCCCCCGGTGCTGCTGAGCCCTGGGACAGCTCCTGGTGACATCCCAGGCTGGGACAGGCTGCCTTTGAGAGCCCTGGAGCAAAGCCAAGCCCTGCTGGTTTTTCTGGGAAGGTTTGAGTGCAAGGTTTGGGTGCTGTGGCTGCAGGGTGAGGCTGCAATGAGGTGGATCCGTGGCCAGGGCTGGAGCCACAGCCTGGGCAGGGAGGGACTGGGGACAAGGGATGGAGGGACAGGACACAGGGAATGGCTGCCAGTGGCAGAGGGCAGGGCTGGATGGGATCTTGGGATTGCAGGAATTGTTCCCTGGCAGGGTGGGCAGGCCCTGGGATAGAATTCCCAGAGCAGCTGGGGCTGTCCCTGGATCCCTGGCAGTGCCCAAGGCCAGGCTGGATGGGTTTGGAGCAGCCTGGGACAGTGGGAGCTGTCCCTGCCATGGCTGGGCTGGCTCTGGGTGGGCTCTGAGGACCCTCCCAACCCAAACCATCTGGGATTCTGTGACACAGGAATAAGAAATTGTAGCCAAAGAGATTTTTCCTCATTAGGATGATGCCTCGTTCCTTTCTGTTGCTTTTCACTCCAGCTTTTATAGCTTGCTCTGAGAAGATTGAGCTGTTTTATTCCTACTCCATTAAAAAATAAAACACTGGTGCAAACTAAATGTTAGTTTGAGAAACAAAGTGTGAGAAATTAACTGTGATTGCACTGTGGTGGAAAAACTTCCTATTTTATTGGGACATAATCAGGATGGATCAGTTCTGCTGAGAGGAGCAAGCTGTGATCAGAGCAAGCCAGGGACCTGCAGCCAAAGCAAAACTGTTCATGGAAAGGCTGCTCACCCTGCTGAGAAACTCACTCAAATGTGACCTAGAATTTTCCTGATATGAACTTAGAAAATGTTGTCCTTTGAGTCCAGGTCTCATTCTCTGCAATTCCCATAAGTCTGGGTAGTGCAAAGATTTCCTATTCCAATCACTCACCCCTCCAGCATTAATGGAGAAAGCTCAGCCAGAATTCTTTTCTCATTATGCATCCCTTCAAAAAACAAACCCCAAACCCACAACTGAAGAGTTTTCTCTGCCTGAGTCCAAGGGTGTCACCCTGAATTCACGGGGTCATTGCAGGTGGAAAGGTTTGTTCCTCCTGACAGCTTCAGCTTCACTGGGGACACAAATTAATATTAAAGGACAACAAATGAATGACAGAGGAAATCTTGAAAACCTTCTCAGCGCAAGACATTGGGGTGCAGACTTTCAATGCACTGAAATATGAATTCCTGGGGGATTTGGGGTGTTGGTTTGTGGGGGGAACGAGCCTCTGACAGGCCCAGAGCAGACAAAGCAAAGAGAGAGCTCCCAGCCACTTGGGTAGCTCAGTGCAGGACATCAAATTTCTGCCATCATCACTCAGTTATCACTTGCTACTTTCCACAGCTAAATTATTTCACAAATCCTGTCCCTCCTGTTTGATGAGAAGAAACAGCTTCATGTTGTGCTCATGGTCACATTCACCCTCTTCTTTTTTTTATCTGTGAATTTTTAATTCTTGCTCCAGCATCCCTGGGAGAAGCTGCACTTGTCAGAGTATTGGTTGTAAAGATTTACTTCTGCAGGAGTCCTGTGGTACTTTGTGCTATAAAATTCAGGACTGGAGAGCAGCACAGGAAAATTTAGGCTGAGTAATTTTTCCGGATCAATAAATGCATCCGTGAGCGCGGCCGCAGAGGGGGCTGGGGCTGGAGCCCTCATCCATCACCGGGAGCCAGGCAGGGACACAGCTTTGTCACCCAGCCCTGCTGGTGGGGACAGCGCTGCTCGTGCTGCTGAAAATGAATTTATTGACAGCTCAGGCCGTATCGATCAAAGCCCAGCTCTTCCTTGGGCAGCATTTCCCGTTTGTTAACAAGGAAATGTGGGATGGGAGCCTGCAGCAGTGCTGGGATTTGTTTAATTGACAGCCCTGAGCACCTGGCAAATCCACAGGTCCAGAGTCAGCACACTGGAGAGCTTCCATTGCTGTGTGGAGGAGACCAAGAAATACTAAATTGTTAATAATAAATAACAAATAACAGGGTCCCTGCCCACTGCCAGGCCCTGGGACTGTCCCTGGCCATTCCCCCACTCTGCAGCTCCCTGGCCAGGCTGCCCAGTGGGGCTGGGAACAGAATATTACACTGGGACAGGCATTTCTGCTGCTGCTCTCCAAAGATCAATTTGCAGGAAGTCAGTTTCATACAGCATTCCCTGAGGGTCCTGTTCAGCCTTTCCTGATATGGTTTTAGTTGTACTTTTAGGGTGTAACTCTTGATTTGCTTGTGGACATCAGCACTCTCTTCTCAGTGCTGGTTATCTTTTATATGTCATAGAGTGAATTAATTATAAAGGGGGGAAAAAATCTCTGGGAATGCAGTCTGTGCACGTGTTTGTCACAGCGATCTGTTTAGGGAGACAGAATTAAATCAAGGGAAATCTAATGGAATAGAAAATCAGATCTCCCCGAGGGGACTGCTTTGGTTCCCTGGAAGTTCAACAGGAACATGTGCATGACTAACCCAAGGGTTTAGGAATAAATAAAAGTAAAGTTATTGCTGCTTCCATGGGAAGGGGCTGCCCAGGGCAGTGGGGAGTCACTGTCCCTGCAGTGTTCAGAAAATGTGTGGCAGTGGCACTTGGTGGTGTTCCAGGGGACGTGGGGGTGTCCAGACAAACTCTGGCCTTGATGATCCCAGAGATCTTTTCCAACCCTCCCGGTTCCTGGATTCTGGGGTAATTCTCCTGCCTGGTTTGTGAAACACTCAGAGTAGTTCCAGGTGTTGGGAAGTGTGGTCTGGAACGTGTTTGGTACCCACAGGGCAAGCAGGGGTTTGGCTGGGGAAGGTTCCAAAAGAGTCACAGAGTTATTAAGGCTGGAAAAGCCTTCCAGGATCCTGCAGCCCCGCTGTGGCTGGGGTGGCACCGTCACACCCTGAGCCCTCCTGAGCCCTCCTGGCACAGCAGCGCTCATCCTCTCACCCATGCAGGTGGGAAAGGAGCCTTGCTGTGCTTCATGGGCTCTCCTGCAGTGCCTGGCTGATGTTCCCACAATCCCAGTAGGATGGAGAGCCCACCCCAGGCCTGTGCTCGCCTCCTGCCCAGGCTGCCAGGAAAGGCTTGTGCTCCCCTGCCTTCTCCTGGAGCGCTGAACTTGTGGGGAACTTTGGGAAGCTGAGATGTCAGCAGTCATCCCGTCCTGCAGCGGGCAGGGATGCTCCAGTCCCTGCAGGCAGGGATGCATTGGAGTCAGGGATGTTCCAATCCCTGGAGTCAGGGATGTTCCAATCCCTGGAGTCAGGGATGCTCCAGTCCCTGGAGTCAGGGATCTCCAATCCCTGGAGTCAGGGATGTTCCAATCCCTGGAGTCAGGGATGCTCCAATCCCTTGGAGTCAGGGATGCTCCAGTCCCTGCAGGCAGGGATGCTCCAATCCCTGGAGTCAGGGATGTTCCAATCCCTGGAGTCAGGGATCTCCAATCCCTGGAGTCAGGGATGTTCCAATCCCTTGGAGTCAGGGATGCTCCAGCCCCTGGAGTCAGGGATTTCCAGTCCCTGGAGTCAGGGATGCTCCAATCCCTTGGAGTCAGGGATGTTCCAATCCCTTGGAATGACCCCGCAATCCCTGCGGGAAGGGCCGGCCTCAGATTACACCACATATGCAAATGAGGTAATTAGTGTAAAGTGCAATTAACTCTGCCCGGGTAATTGTGCAAACCCGGCCCCAGGTGTGGAGTGCTCGTGGTTTTCGGCTCATTTATTTATTTGAATGGCTTTTTTCACACACGAGGACAGCAAAAGCTCCCTTCCCTTGGAACTGCAGGGCTGTGTTGGATTGCAATTTCCCAGGGGAGGGGAGAACAGTTCTCTTTATTTTCACTCCATAGTTTGTTTATAATGGGAATCAGCTCTTGGTAGAATATTTGCAATAAAAAGCTTTGAAATTGATTAAATGCCTGAGGTTCCTCTTGGCCATTAACCAAAGTTGGCAGCCATTTATTGCTTTGAACAGAGCGAGGCAGCAGAGATAATCCCTTCAATGTAATCACTCCCTGCAAGAGAATGAAATGTAAACAGCAGCGTGATGATGTCAAAATTCTGGATTTTAGGAATGATGTAGGAATATTGTATTACCGGCAAGGGAGGTTCCTGCTTTGGGAATTTCTGAGAAACAGAAACTGTCTGCCATTTATGTGCCAGAAAAAAAGGGATGATCCTCCCTGTTACTTCTAGTTAGTATAAAAAAAAGAAAGGGGAAAAAAAAAATAAATGGAAAAAGTGATTGGATAAATGGAAAGAGGAAAGATCTGATCTGCCTCCCTTCTCTCAGTGTCACCCAGGTCACTCAAAGCTGCTTCTGACCACATCCCCTCCCCAGGTTTGGAGAGCAGCCCTTTATTTCCAGTGCTGGGATTAGTGAGGATTTCCTCCTGGGGACAGAGCTGCAGCTCCTGGATCCTGGCAGGGCAGGGACCTGCAGTGTCCCCTCCAAAAACCCCATTAGTGAGGGGGGAGCATCAGCAGAGCTCCCCGAGCCGTGCTGGGGGCATTGCAGAGAACCCTGGAATGCTTTGGGTGGGAGAGACCCCCAAGCCACCCCAGCCCTGCCATGGCAGGGACACTTCCACTGTCCCAGGCTGCTCCAAACCCACCCAGCCTGGCCTGGGCACTGCCAGGGATCCAGGGACAGCCCCAGGAGAACAGAACACACAGTTTGGGTTCTGTTCCACTGAATCGCAGCAAAATGCTCCCACACATTTTAAAGCACGTGTGGGGCTGCACAATGAAGAGATTTCAGTGCAAATACCCCCAGAAATGTTCCTGCAGCAGTGGGACACTGGCTCCCTGCCTGGGCTGCCCAGGAAGCATCGCCCACACCCTGAACTGCCCAGCTCCTGTCTGCTTGTGACAAAACCTCTGTTCCTGGAACACGCACGGTTCATTTTTCACCGGAGCTCTGGGCTTTTCTAGGCCACTTGCTTACCCTAAATATTCTCCTCTGCAGCCTCTGCCTGTTTACGAGAGAGCAGATCAGTCAGATCTCCATCAGGCGAGCTCAGGTTTAATGAGGTTTAATGAGGGCTCCCTTTGAAGCTGCATCCTTGGGGCTGAGGCAGAGGCGGCGCTCCCTGTCCCCTCCTCGGCAGAGCTGCCCCACTTTGGAGCAGGCCTTGTTCTCCTGGGTGTTCCTGCCTTGTTCTCCCGGGTGTTCCTGCCTTGTTCTCCCGGGTGTTCCTGCCTTGTTCTCCCGGGTTTTCCTGCCTTGTTCTCCAGGCTTTTCCTGCCTTGTTCTCCTGGGTGTTCCTGCCTTGTTCTCCCGGGTGTTCCTGCCTTGTTCTCCCGGGTTTTCCTGCCTTGTTCTCCAGGGTTTTCCTGCCTTGTTCTCCCGGGTGTTCCTGCCTTGTTCTCCCGGGTGTTCCTGCCTTGTTCTCCAGGGTTTTCCTGCCTTGCTCTCCTGGGTGTTCCTGCCTTGTTCTCCCGGGTTTTCCTGCCTTGTTCTCCAGGGTTTTCCTGCCTTGTTCTCCCGGGTTTTCCTGCCTTGTTCTCCAGGGTGTTCCTGCCTTGCTCTCCAGGGTTTTCCTGCCATCCCAAGGGTTTTTCTGGTCCTTGAGCAGGACGTGGCATGAGGGCTGGGGTCTGCCGCGGGGGGCCGGAGCTCCAGTGGCCTCAGGGAGTCAGGGGTGTGGGGTCACAGGCTGGAGATGCCAGGACAGGAGCTCCTCCTGCTCCCCAGGAGCCCCGGTGCTCCCAGAGCTGTGCTGGGACTCAGCACGGGCTGTGTGGGTGATCCTGGCCCTGCAGGAGGGGAGCAGGCTCATCCTGGGTCCTGGTGCTCCATCCTGCAGCTCCCAGCTCCATCCTGCAGCTCCCAGCTCCATCCTGCAGCTCCCAGCTCCATCCTGCAGCTCCCAGCTCCATCCTGCAGCCCCCAGCCCCAGCTGCAGCTCCCAGCTCCATCCTGCAGCCCCCAGCTCCATCCTGCAGCTCCCAGCTCCATCCTCCAGGCCCAGCTCCATCCTGCAGCTCCCAGCTCCATCCTGCAGCCCCCAGCTCCATCCTGCAGCTCCCAGCTCCATCCTGCAGCCCCCAGCCCCGGCTGCAGCTCCCAGCTCCATCCTGCAGCTCCCAGCTCCATCCTGCAGCTCCCAGCCCCGGCTGCAGCTCCCAGCTCCATCCTCCAGGCCCAGCTCCATCCTGCAGCTCCCAGCTCCATCCTGCAGCTCCCAGCCCCATCCTGCAGCTCCCAGCCCCATCCTGCAGCCCCCAGCCCCAGCTGCAGCTCCCAGCTCCATCCTGCAGCTCCCAGCTCCATCCTCCAGGCCCAGCTCCATCCTGCAGCTCCCAGCTCCATCCTGCAGCCCCCAGCTCCATCCTGCAGCTCCCAGCTCCATCCTGCAGCTCCCAGCTCCATCCTGCAGCTCCCAGCTCCATCCTGGAGCCCCCAGCTCCATCCTGCAGGCCCAGCTCCATCCTGCAGGCCCAGCTCCATCCTGCAGCTCCCAGCTCCATCCTGCAGGCCCAGCTCCATCCTGCAGCTCCCAGCTCCATCCTGCAGCCCCCAGCTCCATCCTGCAGCTCCCAGCTCCATCCTGCAGCTCCCAGCTCCATCCTGCAGGCCCCAGCTCCATCCTGCAGGCCCAGCTCCATCCTGCAGCTCCCAGCTCCATCCTGCAGGCCCAGCTCCATCCTGCAGGCCCCAGGCCCGGCCGTGCCGGCTCCTCCCGGTGAGGCCGGTGCCTGAGGCCCTGTGAAATCCTGCAGGGAATGTTCAGAGGGCCCATCGGGTCCCCTGCCCTGTGTGGGGCTCCTGAGCAGTCCCACAGCTCCTGGGGCTGCAGCTCACCCTGCCATGGGGGCTCCTTCTGCCTCTCCCTGGCCAGGGCTGCCACGGCCCCGCTGCCACTGCCAGCCCCGGCTGTGTCCCGGCTGTGTCCCTGTCCCTGCTGTGTGTCCCTGTCCCTGCTGTGTGTCCCTGTCCCAGCTGTGTGTCCCTGTCCTGGCTGTGTGTCCCAGCTCGGGCTGTGTCCCGGCTGTGTCCCTGTCCCTGCTGTGTCCCTGTCCCTGCTGTGTCCCGGCTGTGTCCCTGTCCCTGCTGTGTCCCTGTCCCTCTGCCCTGTCCCTGTCCCTCTGCCCTGTCCCGGCTGTGTCCCTGCTGTGTCCCTGTCCCAGCTGTGTCCCTGTCCCTGCTGTGTCCCTGTCCCTGCTGTGTCCCGGCTGTGTCCCTGTCCCTGCTGTGTCCCTGTCCCTGCTGTGTCCCTGTCCCTGCTGTGTCCCGGCTGTGTCCCTGTCCCTGCTGTGTCCCTGTCCCTGCTGTGTCCCTGTCCCTCTGCCCTGTCCCTGCTGTGTCCCTGTCCCTCTGCCCAGCCCCGGCTGTGTCCCGGCTGTGTCCCTGTCCCGGCTGTGTCCCTGCTGTGTCCCTGTCCCGGCTGTGTCCCTGCTGTGTCCCTGTCCTGGCTGTGTGTCCCTGTCCTGGCTGTGTGTCCCAGCCCCGGCTGTGTCCCTGTCCCAGCTGTGTGTCCCTCTCCCAGCTGTGTGTCCCTGTCCTGGCTGTGTCCCAGCTGTGTGTCCCTGTCCCTCTGCCCAGCCCTGGCTGTGTCCCTGTCCTGGCTGTGTCCCAGCTGCGTGTCCCTGTCCCTGCTGTGTGTCCCAGCCCCGGCTGTGTCCCTGCTGTGTGTCCTGCTGTGACAGGACTTTCCTCTGTTCCTGACAGGACTTTCCTCTGTTCCTGACAGGACTTTCCTCTGCCTGCTGCCTTCTCCTCTGAGGCCTGACATGGGAATATCCTGGCCCAGAATTCATCTTTTCCCTGTCCTCTCATTGCCAAATCCATTCCTCCCCTCAGCCCTGAGTGCTGGCCACTGGCTGGCAGCGTGGATATTGTCTTGGAACTTTAGAGATGGGAAATGTCTTGGCTCCAGGTCCAGGAAATCCTTGGGAAAACTTGGAAGGTGCTTGTCTGAGAAATTAAAGTCATCACCTGGAAAGGACAATATTTACAGTATCTCTCTGGGTCTATTTCACAGCTTCGGTGTAAATCCTTACTTCCACACAAATTTATTATTTACCTTTGTCGCTGGAGACCTTGTCTGGCGTTATTTATCATATATATTGTGTGTGATTATATTTCAACTTCAAATTATTACTGGCAGACACGACCATGCCTTGGCATCTCTCTTTATTACACTTTGTGCTCAGCAATTCATTTTACCTGATGGAGCCAGGGTGTCACACGGGCAGGTTCCATGATTTATTGCTGTGCTTCCAGACTTTTTGTCTTGAGCCTCCACCTGTTCCCCAGCTGTTACTGGAGCATGTGTCTCACTTTGGGAGGGTTGGAGCTGTGCTGGTGAAGCTCTAATGCAATTCATCTCTGTAATCCCACTGATTACGTGGGGCTCTGTAATCATGGCTGGTAATCTCCTCTGCTCTGCTTTGTTCTGCATGTGCGTGCAGCCCACAGCAAACTGCAAATGCTGCCTGCTCTGCTCAGCTGGGACATCGGAGCAAACTCTGATTTCAGCTCAGAGATCAAAACCAACACACTAAAGAGTGCAGGAAGCAGTGAGCAGTGGCACTGTAGGGTCAGGGAATCCCAGGCTGGGCTGGGCTGGGAGGGACCCCAAACCCTCCTGGTGAGATGCCTTTGTTCATTTGACTTTATCTGGGGATAATTCTAAAGCTGGAATGTGTTGTTACTTGTTCATCCCAATTCAGCCTGTGACACAATCAAGGAAATTCTTTGTCAGAGGAAGATTTTATTCCCTCTCTCAGTGTTTCATAATTCTGATTACATCTGTGCACGTGTAGCCAAACTGCCTGATTTGTGCCCTCAGTGAGAACGTGGCACCAAGCTAATGGCACATGGCAGGGTTTCTGCCATGTCTCATCAAAAGGCTGATGGAGTTTTCTCCAGGGCCTTTCTGTCATTTGTCCCTGATGCCAGGGTGGGGTTTTTTCAGGACAGGGCCTGACTTTATGCAACACAAGACAAGAATCAGTTTTGCAATGAAGATTCTCGAGCATCCCAGGCTGCAGTGGCTGTGTAAGGATTTTGGTGTTTGGGTTCCATGGAGAATGAAAGGATTGGGACAAGGTGATCTTTAAGGTCCTGAGCCTTCATTCTGTGATTTAGGTGAAGTTCTCTCTTCAAAACTTCATAACAGTAATGTGAATTATTTCCATCCACGCAGTCTGGCACAGAGCAAAGAGGATTTCCAGCCAGTTTTGTGTCTCTGTGCAGCAGTGGCTGCCCAGGGGCTGCTCCCACTTTGGGATCCATTTCTGTGGGGTCCCGTCCTGGCCATGGGGTTGGGGTCTGGGGAGGGGTTTGTGCTGAGCCTCAGCCCTTCCCAGCCCTCTCTGGCCTTGGGGCACTGCTGGCTTCCCTCACATCTGGGAAAACAGGCTCAGATGCAGATTTGGGGCTCATTTCTGCTGGAAAATCACACCCAAAAATTGCATTTTCCACCAGGCAGTAAATGTGTTTGGTCCCTTTTGGGGGACAGCATTCTGTGTGTAACAAGGGGGTTTCCTGCAGCTGTGGGGTGAAGTTCCCTGTTCTGGTCAGCTATTTCCTTCAGGATGGTTTCTCTTGTCAGGCATTTCCTCAGGATGGTTTCTCTTGTCAGGTATTTCCTCAGGATGGTTTCTCTTGTCAGCTATTTCCTTCAGGATGGTTTCTCTTGTCAGGCATTTCCTTCAGGATGGTTTCTCTTGTCAGGTATTTCCTCAGGATGGTTTCTCTTGTCAGGCATTTCCTCAGGATGGTTTCTCTTGTCAGGCATTTCCTCAGGATGGTTTCTCTTGTCAGGTAATTCCTCAGGATGGTTTCTCTTGTCAGCTATTTCCTCAGGATGGTTTCTCTTGTCAGGTATTTCCTCAGGATGGTTTCTCTTGTCAGGCATTTCCTTCAGGATGGTTTCTCTTGTCAGCTGTTTCCTTCAGGATGGTTTCTCTTGTCAGGTATTTCCTCAGGATGGTTTCTCTTGTCAGGTATTTCCTCAGGATGGTTTCTCTGGTCAGCTGTTTCCTCAGGATGGTTTCTCTTGCCAGGTTTGGTTCCCACAAGGAGCATGGAGAAGCACTCCTGGGCGCTGTGGATTTGGGGGTGCAGAGACCCTCCCTGCCCGAGGAGCCTCACACCGAGGCTGCTCTCAGCAGAGCCACAGCTCCCTCTGCTTGCAGCCAATTAGCCACGGCCTTAATTACACTTCATTACACTTGTACCTGGGAGCCAAGGCATTCCCGTGGGCTGGGATCTGTGTCTCAGAACCGGGATGTGCTTGTCAGGACGGGATGGGAGCAGGAGGGTCTCTGATATGTGTGAGGACTTCCAGTAAATCTGAAAAATACAGGAAAATCCCTCTCCTTATCTCTGATTTCTTGGTTCATCTCCTTATCTCAGCAGTAGAAACTATAGTACTGTGTGAGATACATGTGTACATAGATAAAGAGTAATAACACAGTAATGCAAATAACATTAAATAAATTAAAAAGCAATCTATTGCTTCAGTCAATTTAAATGAGCAGGGCCGAACTGGAGTCTGCTGTGAATGGCTGGCTTTGGTGAAATGGTGTTATTGTGATATGTTATTAATACCAGCTCAGGGTACTGCCCCAAATTTCCTAACTTAGGGATTCTTCCTTTGTCTCAAAGGAGAAGAGAGATAATATGTGGGAACAGTCTTGTTGCAGCAGATTGGAGCTGACTCGGGTATTAAAGTTATAAGAGGAGCCTTTCTTGGGATTTAATTGCACAAAGGCCGGGCGGCCGCGGCGCTGTCACTTTGTGTTGGTGCAGTGACTCCTCTGGATTGCTGTCCCAGGAAATGGGGAGGAATTGAGCAGGGATTGCTGTCCCAGGAAATGGGGAGGAATTGAGCAGGGATTATTGTCCCTGCAGGGGAAGCACAGCCTCCCCTCGCTCTACAAAGGCGTTTTTGTGAACAGGCACAAAGTTTGTTCAGAGGTTGGGAGCCGCAGCCTCTGCCAGGCGCTGGCACCGCGGGGTCCTGTGTGTCCTGCTGGGCCAGTCCCTGCAAACAGCATCCCAGAGCATCCCCAGTTTGGGGTGAGGCATCCCTGAGCATCCCCAGCTTGGGATGAGGCATCCCTGAGCACCCCCAGCTCGGGATGGAGGAATCCCAGGGCATCCCCAGTTTGGGATGGAGCCATCCCTGGCTCTCTGGGCTGGGAATTGTCCAGGAGAGCTCTGCAGTGGGGATGGGAGCAGCTGTGGATTCCCCGTGCCTGGGAGCAGCTGGACTGGACTCGCTGAGCTGAATTTGCTGCGATGTCTGAGAGCGGCTGGGTGGCAATGACACGGCTTCCATGAGGGGAAATCCTTTAATTCCCGTGTTCCTCCCGAGGCTGGGCAGAGAGGAGCTGCTGCACAGGGACCAGCCAGGACTGGGCTGAGCTGCTCTGGCTTTGCAGCAGCTCCTTGGGGTTAAGTGCTGGAGCACTTCAGGGCTTGGTGGCAGCTGCAGGAGGCTCCCGAAGGAACAGCGACAGCCACTCCCTGACTGGAGAGAGAGAGAGTACTGAAAATCAGGATATTGCCCCACTCTGTAGTGCCCCACCAGAGATGTTGGTCTGTAGAGCAGCTGGTCACTGCCAGACAAAGCAGGTCCCTTGCTGATACATAAAAACCCCAACACAGATATAACAAAAACCCCACAAACACACAAAAAACCCCAGCAAAAGTCAACAGAGAAAGGAACAGACGATATCAGACCCACCAGAGGAGCGGGAAATAAAGGCAGAGAGCCAGAGAGAAAAGGGCTGCCAGGTGTGTTTCAGCAGGGGGACACAGCCCCTTGTGCCCCTGCCTCTCTCCAAGGGGGACAGGAGGCCCTGGCATGGGATGGGCAGTGTGCAGGGAACAGGGATCCTCTGGAACCTCTGGAACCTCTGGAACCTTCCACAGCAGCGTGCAGGGAACAGGGATCCTCTGGAACCTTCCACAGCCTCCTTCCACAGCACTGTGCAGGGAACAGGGATCCTCTTGTCAGGAAAATTGATCCACAAACACCAGAGGTTTATGTCCAAAAAGGAGACAGAGGAGTCCTTTTTCTTTATTCAAATAAAGGGAGAGGCCATGGGGCATTCCCCTGGGGTCTCTCAAATTTTTGGAGGGTGCAGCCTCCTTTTTATCCTAATTCTTGGCCGCTTGTCCCTTCTCTCTTTCCCCACAGGCTGAGGTACTTGACAGGTACAGACTGCCCGGAACGCCTGATACCTGGAATACCTTCCCCACCCCACAATGCATAATCCCTTCTTAATTCTTTACTTTTGTGGAATTCAAAGTGTTCTTTCAGTGCCTCTTTGATCTTCTACTGGAATCCATCCCATTGTTTCTGTGTCTCTCACTGATAGCTGCATCTAATCAACTGACCCACAGCTTGTTTGTAAAGACAAACGCGTCATTCCTCTCACTCTGGAACCTCTGGAACCTTCCACAGCAGCGTGCAGGGAAACGGGGAACCTCTGGAACCTCATTGCACAGCACAGGGCACAGGGCATGAGGCACAGGGACAGGGCACAGGACACAGGGGCACAGGACACAGGACACAGGGCTCAGGGCACAGGGGACAGGACACAGGACACACAGGGGGCACAGGGACAGGGCACAGGGACAGGACACAGGGCACAGGGACAGGGCACAGGGACAGGACACAGGGACAGGGCACAGGGACAGGGCACAGGGACAGGGCACAGGACACAGGACACAGGGCACACAGGACACAGGGGACAGGACACAGGGCACAGGGACAGGTCACAGGACACAGGGCACACAGGACACAGGGGACAGGGCACAGGACACAGGACACAGGACACAGGGCACAGGACACAGGGCACAGGGCACTGCCAGCACAGCCATGGGAGCTGGGGAGCCTCCAGGTTTAACTGGAGGTGGGGCTGGCTTTGGAGCACTTTGGGGGCTCGGGGCTCCGTGGGCAGTGGGGACAGAAAGGAGCTGCCATCAAGGAGGGCAGTGCCACGTGCACAAGGAAATTCCGAGAAAATTCCTCTCGCCAGGCTTAGGAAATAAGCGGCACGGAGTTAAAGGTATCCTTGATTTTCCAGCCACGCAGCGAGGCTGTGAAATACGGATGTGGGGTCTGTGAGCTGAATGGGAATTTCCTGGAGCAGCTGAGGGCAGCAGGCAGCACTGGCACCGAGGGAAACACCAGAGTGCTGCAGGGCAGAGCTTCCCTCTCCCATTGCAATTCAGGTCAGGACTCTGCAGAACAGCAGCAATGGGGCACAGGCCAGCAGCACAGGGGGGAGGGCTGGAAAAGGAGGAGAGGAACTGCCCAAAACTCTCACCAAAATGTGCAGTGCCAGTTTATAATAACTATATCATATGATATTTATATTATATTAAATATTAATATTATATTAATATTTATATTATATTAATATTTATATTATGTTGATATGATATATGATATTACTAATATATAAAATAATAATTTTATAATTTATATTAATATATAAAACAATAATAATATATTATTTCCATTTTAATGCCATATTTATAATGGTTAGCAAATGGTTCTAATGGTTAGCAAAATTTTAGCTCAGTTTGTAGCCAAATTTACCAAATCTCAGTGGGGTGGTCAGTTAATTAATGAGGTTGTAACTGGTCTGCACTGAAAGATACTAAAATGGTGGAGACATGGAAAGAAAGAAAAGAAAGCGAGCAGAAATCTGTGTCCTGCAGGTGCTGTTGTCCATGAGGTTTGGAATATTCAGATTAATATTCAGCTGTGAGGTTTGGAATATTCAGATTAATATTCAGCTGTGAGGTTTGGAATATCCAGGTCAATATTCAGCTGTGAGGTTTGGAATATTCAGGTCAATATTCAGCTGTGAGGTTTGGAATATCCAGGTCGATATTCAGCTGTGAGGTTTGGAATATCCAGGTCAATATTCAGCTGTGAGGTTTGGAATATTCAGGTCAATATTCAGCTGTGAGGTTTGGAATATCCAGGTCGATATTCAGCTGTGAGGTTTGGAATATCCAGGTCAATATTCAGCTGTGAGGTTTGGAATATTCAGGTCAATATTCAGCTGTGAGGTTTGGAATATCCAGGTCAATATTCAGCTGTGAGGTTTGGAATATCCAGGTCAATATTCAGCTGTGAGGTTTGGAATATTCAGGTCAATATTCAGCTGTGAGGTTTGGAATATCCAGGTCAATATTCAGCTGTGAGGTTTGGAATATCCAGGTCAATATTCAGCTGTGAGGTTTGGAATATCCAGGTCAATATTCAGCTGTGTGGCCACAGTGAGCGAGGGCTGGGAGGGGATGCTCACAGCAGTGCTCGGTGCCAATGAACCCCCAAAACAGGAGAAGCTGCCCAAAGCTTTCCAGTTAGAAACAGCTACAAACTGGGTTCCTTTTAGCTGGCTTTCTCCAGCCTGAGGTGCTTGGTGTGCTCTACAGCCCAGTTTTTGGATTTCTCTGTGCCTTTTGCCATCTGCAGAAAGGGATGTACATGGCAGCTGCAAATGGAGATCTCCTGGAAATGCTGTTCCACCTCCAGGCAGCTGCAGGGAGGATTCTCCTGCCTGTGCTGGGCTCCAGAGCCCTGAGAAGGTGGAGCAAGGCTCTGTCCAGACCCTCATCCCACCCAGGCCAGCAAAGCAGGGAATAAATGGGAATGCTGTGGCCTTTCCTGCAGACAGGGCAGTGCCTCTCTGGGCACCTGTGCCAGGGCCTCGCCCCCTCTCAGGGAGAATTCCTGCCCAGTGTCCCACCTGAACCCACTCTCGGTTTGAAAATCGCCCCTCCTTGTGTCTGCCAGCGTTTCCCCTTCTCTTAATTCTTAATGGCTGGAATGTCAACGAACACAAGTTTGTTACACTGGGATTTGCTGCACAAGCAGAGATTCCCAGAAAAAAAAAAATTAAAATGTCCTCAATGGACATCCCTGAGCTTTCTGAGGAGAAAAAGAATCGGATTTCGGGGCGGGTTTAATTGTTCTCCACGTGGCTGTTAGTGAGGAGGTCGCTGAGCCTCAGCAGTGAGGAGGAGAACTGAGCAGTTCTTTGCCATGGTTACCTCGCAGAATGAAGGGACAATTATTCCCAGAGGTGCTGCACATCCTGCTTGCTTTGCTGTCCTTCAAAGGTGCTTTTCCCACTCCTTTGTGCAAACAACCAAAAAGCCAATTAGGTGCATTTATCCAATTTGAGTGCACAGTGTTTGTAATTAGTTTGCTGCTGGCCCTGGGCTGGGGGTGCCAGGAGGGGCTGGTGGCTGCCATGGAAAATCCCAGTGCTTCCCAGTTCCTGCAGGAAGGTGTGCTCTGATCCTGCCTGTCCCATGAATCCAGGGATCCCATGGATCCTGTACCCCAATCTCTGTTCTCTCAGTGGTCTGCACACGTTGGTTCCCTCCCAGAGCTCTGGGTGTGTCACAGGTGGGGGAAGCTTTGGGATTTTTGGCAGGGGAATGCTTGGATGAGACCCCTGAACACCAAGGGAAGCAGGGACGTGAGCCAGGGGTGGCCTTGGCAGTGCTGGGGAACGGCTGGAGCCGACGCTCCGAGAGGGCTTTTCCATCCTGAATGATTCTGGGATTCTGTGTTTGTTCTTGGACTCTTTCTCAAATCATTCTGAGCTTTGGGGCCCCCAGCAGCAGCTGCTGTGTTTGCAGCTCTCCCTTTCTGTGTCCAGGGGAATCCTGCTGTCTTCTCCTGGCACAGCAGACTCCTGCTCCTCACACCTCCAGCTCAGAGGCAGCCTGGAGTTTCTCTCCCATTCCCACTGCAGTGCCATGAAAAGCTGCAGAGCCAGCTCTGGGTGCTCCTGGCTGTGCTGAGAGAGGCTCAGAGGGTGCTGTGATCCCTCAAAGCTCCCCTGGGCAACTCTGCCACTGAACACAGAGCCTTCCTTTGGGGCAAAGGCTTCACAGAGCTTCCCCTTCTCTTGTCTTGCACCCACCTGCAGAAGAATGGGTTTGATCAGGGGCACTGCACAGAGAGAAATAAAAGGAGCTTTTTTTTTCTGAAAGATAAAAAATATTAAATTTGTTGTATAGGAGCAGGCTAGGGGCAGGATTTCAAAGGAGCTGCTCCCTTTGGTGACTCCTCCTCTTCCTCCTGTGCACGTTACAGTCAGAAACAGAGAAAAGAAAGATGAATTTGTCAAGCAAAGCTGGATTATTGGGTTCTGTGTTCTCTCAGCCATCAGGAACTCGATGGTTTAATGCTGTAATCAAGTGCTGTTCTTGTCCTTTGGTTTTTCCCAAGAGCCCAGGCCGTTCTTGTTACAAAATGCTTTGAGACAGAACCATGAGACAGAACCATGTAACATATTAGAATGGGTGGTGACTTTTGCTTGGCTTTTATCTTTTAGAAGTTTAGTTTTAATATTTAACAATATTTTAATATTTGATGGAGCTGGAGCTGTTGTTCCTGCTGGCTGTGCTGGCCCCTGTGGTGCTGTGCTGCCCAGCTGATGGCGTTGGCAGTGCTGGGTGGGCTGTGCTTGGCTCTCTCTCACTGATGGGGCTGATCTGATGGGGCTGCTCCTGCTCCCAGAGCTCCTTCCTCAGCCTCCCCCGACAGCTTTGGGCTTCTGACAAAGGGGGCAAACAAAAACGGGGCTGTTCTGTCCTGCCTCATCAAAGGGCAGGGGAAAAACAGGCTGCAGTGTTCCTGGAAAAACCAGGGGGTGTGGGGGGATATTTCCTGTCTGGAAAACCAGGGAATCCCAGGCTGGGTTGGGTTGGGAGAGACCTCAAATCCCACCCAGAGCCAGCCCAGCCATGGCAGGGACAGCTCCCACTGTCCCAGGCTGCTCCAAACCCATCCAGCCTGGCCTTGGGCACTGCCAGGGATCCAGGGACAGCCCCAGCTGCTCTGGGAATTCTATCCCAGGGCCTGCCCACCCTGCCAGGGAACAATTCCTGCCCCAGATCCCATCCAGCCCTGCCCTGGGGCACTGGGATCCATTCCCCTGGCAGGAAGGGTGAGGAATTGCTCTCCCCACTGTTTCCCCATTCCAGAGCTGCTCATGGAGCTCTGCCAGCTCTTCCTGCCTGGGGGAAACCCAGGGCCCTTCCCCAGATCTGCAGAGTTCAGTGAATGGATTGTCTGTGGGTTTTGGGCAGGTTGCTCAGTGTTTGTGGGGCCAGGGGCTGCACTTGGCTGGGGAGGAGCTCAGGATCCCCATCTCCAGCTGGGGTTTTGCTGACAGGGATTGTACACCCAGGAATTGCATCCCCTACACGCTCCTGGCTTTTTCACTCCCTGCCCAGAGGATTTCCCTGAGCTGCCCTGGTCCCTGTTCCTCCTGCCTGCTGTTTGGGAGGGATCATTCCTTCGGTGCTGTCAAACCTGTGGCACCTCCAGGATTTGGAGCACGTCTCTGTCCCTGCTGCCTCGTGCCTGGTGGAGACAAGAGGATTCCATTCTGGAAATGGCAAAGCCATCAGCCAGTTAAATATCATTTACTGGGAGAAACTCCAGGAGTGGCTGCATCTGACAGTTCCAGGCTTAACTCATTTCAAACAGTTTAAGCCTATATTCTATTCCCCAGACATGGAAAATAGAACTAATTTCAACTGATTTCAAATAGTTTAAGCATCTATTTTAACCCCCAGGTGTGGCAAAGAAAGAAAACTACAGACAGTTGTTATTTAAAATGCAATTGAAAATAAAGCTGAAATAATAACGACAATAATAGTGATGATGTTCAGTCTGTGTGAGGATTCTGTGCATAATAGCACAATAAATCTTCAATTTTAGAGAGATTGCTCTTATTTTCTGACTTAATATTATTGATGCTTTTTTGGAACAACACCTCTTGGTCTGACATAGACAAGTGCTAACAGAGAAGTGCACAGGGGGGCACAGGGGACACACAAGAAAATCACAATTATTGGGGACTCTCCTGTCCCTCCCCAGCTTTGGGCACAGACAGGGGCCAGGAGTGGCTCCACCCCAGTGTTTCCCTTTGCCTCTCCTCTCCAAAATATGAAATGTTTTTTTTTCCTCCTTGGCTTGCAACAAGCCATTCTCAAATCTCCCTTACAGTCAATTAAATTCATTAATTAAAAGCAGATAAAGATCAGTGAGTAAAGGCTGAGCTAATATATGCCTAATATATTGTTGTATCATGCTTTGTCAAACATACCAGTAATTGCTCATTTAATTTATTCAGCATTACTGATTTAAATATCTTTCTGGACGTTTTGGAGTCAGTTGTCATTTCCTTAATGTCTGCTGGTTGCATATCAAAGTGTCACTTTATTATTTCAATACATTATCTGTGACTTTGGTTTCCTTAAAACCCCTAATTGCTGTGACAGTGCTCACAGAAATACAGGCCTGATCTGAGAATTATTTCAATCTTAATATGAAAAGGCATCTCCCCTTGCCTGGAGGTTTTATTTACACATCACCTTGGCACGATGGCAGCGTCCTGGGGACTCTTCCCTTGTGCCAGGGCTGCTGAGGGCAGGGCCAGGCTCAGGCAGGGGGGTCCTGGGGGTGAATTGTGCTGCCAGGGGTCCCCAGGAACCCTGGTGCCCTGGCTGGGTGTGCAGAGCTGGGTGTGCAGAGCTGGGTGTGTGTGCAGAGCTGGGTGTGCAGAGCTGTGTGTGCAGAGCTGGGTGTGTGTGCAGAGCTGGGTGTGCAGAGCTGGGTGTGCAGAGCTGGGTGTGTGTGCAGAGCTGGGTGTGTGTGCAGAGCTGGGTGTGTGTGCAGGGCTGGGTGTGCAGAGCTGGGTGTGCAGAGCTGGGTGTGCAGAGCTGGGTGTGCAGAGCTGGGTGTGTGTGCAGAGCTGGGTGTGTGTGCAGAGCTGGGTGTGTGTGCAGGGCTGGGTGTGCAGAGCTGGGTGTGCAGAGCTGGGTGTGCAGGGCTGGGTGTGTGTGCAGAGCTGGGTGTGCAGAGCTGGGTGTGCAGAGCTGTGTGTGCAGAGCTGGGTGTGCAGAGCTGGGTGTGTGCAGAGCTGTGTGTGCAGAGCTGGGTGTGTGTGCAGAGCTGGGTGTGCAGAGCTGTGTGTGCAGAGCTGGGTGTGCAGAGCTGTGTGTGCAGAGCTGGGTGTGTGCAGAGCTGGGTGTGCAGGGCTGGGTGTGCAGAGCTGGGTGTGCAGAGCTGTGTGTGCAGAGCTGTGTGTGCCCTGGCTGGGTGTGCAGAGCTGTGTGTGCAGAGCTGTGTGTGCCCTGGCTGGGTGTGCAGAGCTGGGTGTGTGTGCAGAGCTGGGTGTGCAGAGCTGGGTGTGTGTGCAGAGCTGGGTGTGCAGAGCTGGGTGTGCAGAGCTGGGTGTGTGTGCAGAGCTGTGTGTGCAGAGCTGTGTGTGCAGAGCTGGGTGTGCAGAGCTGTGTGTGTGTGCAGAGCTGGGTGTGTGTGCAGAGCTGGGTGTGCAGAGCTGGGTGTGCAGAGCTGGGTGTGCAGAGCTGGGTGTGTGTGCAGAGCTGGGTGTGTGTGCAGAGCTGGGTGTGTGTGCAGGGCTGGGTGTGCAGAGCTGGGTGTGCAGAGCTGGGTGTGCAGGGCTGGGTGTGTGTGCAGAGCTGGGTGTGCAGAGCTGGGTGTGCAGAGCTGTGTGTGCAGGGCTGTGTGTGCAGAGCTGGGTGTGTGCAGAGCTGTGTGTGCAGAGCTGGGTGTGTGTGCAGAGCTGGGTGTGCAGAGCTGTGTGTGCAGAGCTGGGTGTGCAGAGCTGTGTGTGCAGAGCTGGGTGTGTGCAGAGCTGGGTGTGCAGGGCTGGGTGTGCAGAGCTGGGTGTGCAGAGCTGTGTGTGCAGAGCTGTGTGTGCCCTGGCTGGGTGTGCAGAGCTGTGTGTGCAGAGCTGTGTGTGCCCTGGCTGGGTGTGCAGAGCTGGGTGTGTGTGCAGAGCTGGGTGTGCAGAGCTGGGTGTGTGTGCAGAGCTGGGTGTGCAGAGCTGGGTGTGCAGAGCTGGGTGTGCAGAGCTGGGTGTGCAGAGCTGGGTGTGTGTGCAGAGCTGGGTGTGTGTGCAGAGCTGGGTGTGCAGAGCTGTGTGTGCAGAGCTGGGTGTGTGTGCAGAGCTGGGTGTGCAGAGCTGTGTGTGTGTTCAGAGCTGGGTGTGCCCTGGCTGGGTGTGCAGAGCTGGGTGTGCAGAGCTGGGTGTGCAGAGCTGGGTGTGTGTGCAGAGCTGTGTGTGCAGAGCTGGGTGTGCAGAGCTGGGTGTGCAGAGCTGGGTGTGCAGAGCTGGGTGTGTGTGCAGAGCTGGGTGTGCAGAGCTGTGTGTGCCCTGGCTGGGTGTGCCCTGGCTGGGTGTGCAGAGCTGGGTGTGCAGAGCTGGGTGTGTGTGTGCAGAGCTGTGTGTGCAGAGCTGGGTGTGCAGAGCTGGGTGTGCATTGCTGGGTGTGCAGAGCTGTGTGGGTGTGCCCTGGCTGGGTGTGCAGAGCTTGGTGTGCAGAGCTGGGTGTGCAGAGCTGGGTGTGTGTGTGCAGAGCTGTGTGTGCAGAGCTGGGTGTGCAGAGCTGGGTGTGCAGAGCTGTGTGTGCAGAGCTGGGTGTGCAGAGCTGGGTGTGCAGAGCTGTGTGTGCAGAGCTGGGTGTGTGTGCAGAGCTGGGTGTGTGTGCAGAGCTGGGTGTGCAGAGCTGTGTGTGCAGAGCTGGGTGTGCAGAGCTGGGTGTGCAGAGCTGGGTGTGTGTGCAGAGCTGGGTGTGTGTGCAGAGCTGTGTGTGCAGAGCTGGGTGTGTGTGTGCAGAGCTGTGTGTGCAGAGCTGGGTGTGCAGAGCTGGGTGTGCAGAGCTGGGTGTGCAGAGCTGGGTGTGTGTGCAGAGCTGGGTGTGCAGAGCTGGGTGTGTGTGCAGAGCTGGGTGTGCAGAGCTGGGTGTGTGTGCAGAGCTGGGTGTGTGTGTGCCCTGGCTGGGTGTGCAGAGCTCTGTGTGTGTGCCCTGGCTGGGTGTGCCCTGGCTGGGTGTGCAGAGCTGGGTGTGCAGAGCCGTGTCCTGCTCACAGCCGTGGCCAGCAGCTCCTGCAGCCAGAGCAGCCACAGCTCTCAGGGCTCGTCGTGTTGGACAGGATGGCTCTTAGGGCTTGGGTGTTTGGCTTGGGTGTTTGGGGTTGGGGATGTTTGGGGGTTGTGTGTTTGAAGGGTTGGGGATGTTTGAAGGCCTGGGGATGTTTGAAGGGTTGGGGATGTTTGAAGGGTTGTGTGTTTGGGGATTGTGTTTTTGGGTTGGATGTTTGGGGTTGGGTGTTTTTGGGTTGGGTGTTTGGGGGTTGGTTGTGTTTGGGGTGTGTGTTTGGGAGCTGTGTGTTTGGGGTTGTGTTTAGGTTGGGTGTTTGAAGGGTTGGGTGTTTGGGTTGGGTGTTTAGGGTTGTGTTTTTGGGTTGGGTGTTTGGGGGTTGGTTGTGTTTGGGGCGTGTGTTTGAAGGGTTGGGTGTTTGGGAGCTGTGTGTTTGGGAGCTGTGTGTTTGGGAGCTGTGTGTTTGAAGGGTTGGGTGTTTGAAGATTTGGATATATTTGAGGTGTTGTGTAGGTTTGAGTGTGGGAGAGAGAAATCAAAAGTTTCAGTGAATGATTTGAGTCCTCATGAAACCCGAAAGTGAAGAGAATTGCACTGACACTGAACGATAATGATCTGGAGAGTTTTAATTGAATATATAAACTGGGGAAAGACCTGCCCTGTGCTGGAAGAACCAGAGAATCCCAGACTGGGCTGGGAGAGACCTCAAACCCACCCAGAGCCATGGCAGGGACAGCTCCCACTGTCCCAGGCTGCTCCAAACCCATCCAGCCTGGCCTTGGGCACTGCCAGGGATCCAGGGACAGCCCCAGCTGCTCTGGGAATTCTATCCCAGGGCCTGCCCACCCTGCCAGGGAACAATTCCTGTCCCAGATCCCATCCAGTCCTGCCCTCTGGCACTGGGAGCCGTTCCCTGGTCCTGTCTCTCCATCCTTTGTAATGGTCTCAAATGCCAGATCTCCTCCCAGCCTCAGAAAACATCCACCAAAAACCCAGTCCACGACAAAAGACTTTACCTAAAATGTTAAAACAATTATTTTTGCAGGAGACAAAAGGAAAAAAGGATTAAATATTTGTTAAAATGTCAATTTCTAAAGGTCTTCAGACAAATCAATGGAGGTCAGTGTAGGAGCCAGCAGCCAGGAGGCTCAAGGGGAGCTTTAGGACAGGAGTCAATCTAAATTCCATATTCCCTGATGAGCTTTTCCTGGGAGGGCTTGATTCCAAACTGCAGAGGTTGTGAGTGTGTGTGTGTGTGTGTGTGTGATGCACAAACTGCATTTCCTGCTGCCCTGCACGGCTGTGGAGCGCTGATTTTATCCCAAGAACCTTCCTGCCTGGGCTGTGAGGAGCTCTGTGAGCCTTCAGAATGGCTGGTAGGAGTTGTTAGGCACAGCAAAATATTTCAACATTTGGGGCTAATTAACTGTTGGGGAAGGGGTTTGTTAACAGTCAATGGTGGTGCTTTATTCATTCTGGATTTTTTAAGACACTTTCCTTTTTTCTGAGTCCCACACAAATGCAGATAAAGCAGTTGCCAGTGAGTGTTCCAGGAACAGTTTGGATGGCTGTCAGTTTGGATGGAATGCCATATGCCCGCTCAGCTGTTCCGTGGAATCCTCTCGAGCTCTCCTCAGGGTTTTCTGCTCCGAGAAATGGGCTTGGCTTTGTTCTGAGCTGGCCACAGGAGCACCTGGGACAGGAGCAGTGTGGAAGGAGCTGCCCCAAGAACATTTTCACAGACGTTTATGGCAGAAAAAGGAGAATATTTGCATTAAAAGGAGTCTGGGTGGGGAGGGGGGCACTGGAAATCAGCCCCAGCTCAGGTGACCCCTCTGTGCATCAGTGCCAGAAGGGAACCCACAGGAAAGGTGGATATTTCCTGTGACATGGTCAGGTTATGGACAAAGGCAAATCTTGCCCAAATGGGCAACATTCTGTAGGAAATCTTGGAGAAAAGTTCAGAAGGTGTGACAAGTATCTAAAACCAGATTGTGCCATGGTTCCTGTGCTTGGGCTCCATTAACCTCAGCAGTTTTCATCCTTTCTTTGACATTCTCAAGTCACTTTTAAGCTTTTGGTTAACAACTCTGGGGTTTTCAGAGAGGGAAACAGTGAAAGCAGCGTCTGTGCCCGGCCTGTCCGTGGTGAGGGAAGCTGGACTGGCTCCAGGAGAGCAGAGGGTGGGAATGTGGGACCACCACAAACACAGCAGCAGCTCCAGGGTCCCTCTGGAGCCGCCCCAGGGCTGTCCCAGGGGTCACAGATGTGCAGGCTCTGCCTGCCCTGCCTCGTTTGGCATCTCAGCGATTGCCACGCTCCCCTGGCACCGTGATTTTAATGTCTCAGAGGTGAACTGCCCCGAGGTCACCCTCACCCTGAAGGGTTTGCTCACAGAGGATTTTATTTTAGTCCTTCACCAGCGCCTGTCTTAATCTGTTTCCTATTAAAGCCAAGCAAACCCCCTGCACTGCCTCTTTTCCTTTGAAATTGGCAGTAAACTACCACTGGAAAAATAAGAACATTCAGACATCAGCTTGGAAGTGTGAACACTTTGTTCTCTCGGCTGCAAACACAATATTTGTGTTATTTTTGTTCTAATTCTCACTTCACTCCTATTAAGGAACAATCTCAGCACATTCACTTCACGTTGCTGCCAATTTTCGTGGCATTTTAAAGGAACAACAAACAGGTGCAGACCTTGCAGGAGTCAGCGTAGTTGGCTCGTGGCTTCAGTTGGTCTCCTGGAGTTGTACATATTTTTGGGAATTCTGCTGGTGCTCTCAGGGGCTTGGAGAGCCATCCTTCCTCTCGGTGGGGATCCTCTCCTGTGCAGAGCTGGGCTTCCACTGTGCTCAGCATCGCTGCCTCCGGGCTGAGGGACAGGGAGAGGTGATTTCCTGAGATGGGTGAGCAGCCAAAGGCCACCCCCGCCCCCTTTCTGGGACTCGTTTTACCAGGAAAGGCTCATTTCAGCCCAGCTGGGGTCCTGTGTCCTCTGCTCCCTTTTCCCATTCTCAGTTTCTTCCTTCTGGTCATTCTCACCCTCTTTTCCATGAGATTTTCCCATTGGGAAGCGAAGCTTCAGTCTGGGAGTGCTGCAATCAGAAAGTGTTGGGGTCAGGAGGGGCTGGGATCAGAGGCTGGGATCAGATGCTGGGATCAGGATGTGCAGGGATCAGGATGTTCTGGAACTGGGCAGTGCTGGGATCAGGAGGAACTGGGATCAGGAGGGGCTGGGATCAGATGCTGGGATCAGATGCAGGGATCAGGAGATGCTGGGATCAGGAGATGCTGGGATCAGGAAATGTTGGGATCAGGAAATGTTGGGATCAGGAGATGCTGGGATCAGGATGTGCTGGGATCAGGATGTGCTGGGATCAGGATGTGCTGGGATCAGGAGATGCTGGGATCAGGAAATGTTGGGACCAGGATGTGCTGGAACTGGGCAGTACTGGGATCAGGATGTGCTGGGATCAGGAGATGCTGGGATCAGGATGTGCTGGAACTGGGCAGTGCTGGGATCAGGATGTGATGGGATCAGGAGATGCTGGGATCAGGAAATGTTGGGATCAGGATGTGCTGGGATCAGGATGTGCTGGGATGAGGAGATGCTGGGATCAGGAAATGTTGGGATGAGGATGTGCTGGAACTGGGCAGTGCTGGGTCCAGGATGCATTTCCATTCCTGCACACAGGTCCCAGCTGTGTTTCCCAGCTGAGGGAAGGTGTCCTCCTGGTGCAGGTGTTTGTGCTGCTGCAGCCCTGGGCAGCCCTGGGGAGCCTCAGCAGCTCCAGTGCTGCAGTCGCTGCTCCTCGGGGCTCTTTCTGCTGCTGGGGCTCTGCCCAGACCGGCTGTGGTCCTGGAGGGATCACCCAGTGCTGCCCAGCCCTGGGAAGGTCCTGGAGGGATCACCCAGTGCTGCCCAGCCCTGGGAAGGTCCTGGAAGGGATCACCCAGTGCTGCCCAGCCCTGGGAAGGTCCTGGAAGGAATCACCCAGTGCTGCCCAGCCCTGGGAAGGTCCTGGAGGGATCACAAAGTGCTGCCCAGCCCTGGGAAGGTCCTGGAAGGAATCAAACAGTGCTGCCCAGCCCTGGGAAGGTCCTGGAAGGAATCAAACAGTGCTGCCCAGCCCTGGGAAGGTCCTGGAGGGATCACCCAGTGCTGCCCAGCCCTGGGAAGGTCCTGGAAGGTCACTGGTTGTGTTTACACCATGAGTGCAGGGTCTGCTCGGGGCTGCTCACAAGGTGCTGGTTTGGGCAGTGAGGGCTGTGCAGGGCTGGGATTTCTGTGTGACACAGCTCCATGAAGGAGCTGTTGCAGGATGGAGCTGTCGGGGAGGAGCTGAGCTCAGGCCTCGCTGCGGAGTCGGGAGATGATGAATGATGGGATGCAGAGCAGCAGCTCAGACCTTTGGCAGTGTTTATAACACAAAGACAGTCCAGGCTGTATGGAAGCCTCTGGGACAAGATGTGACAGTTCTGGCAGCAAGTCAAGCACTCCCTGGAAGGGAGAGGAGGGTTTGATTGCTGTGGCTGGGGGCAGCCCCGGAATCAGAGGAGGAGGATGAAGGGTCGTGGCAGCCCTGGGGGGACACGTGTGTGACACGGGCACAGGGAGTGTGTCCTGGGGCTGGGCACAGGCTGCTGGGGACAGGGAGCACTGCAGGCACATTTCATTCCCACCAAAATCCCTGCTGGGCTGTCCTGCCCTGCCCCGGAGCCCGGGCTCAGCTCTGGGCGAGCAGGACCAGCTCCAGGAGCTGCCTGGTCCAAAGGTAGCACAGGAATACAGAAACTGCTGCCATGAATCACACAGGATCTCCACAGATGTTCTGCAGGGCTGTTGGGGTTAGGCCATCCTATCCTGGCCAGACAAATCCTGATGTGATTTGGTGGAATCCCAGAACCCCTGAGGTTGGAGAAGCTCTCCCAGAGCCTGGAGCCCAGGCTGTGCCTGCTCCCCAGCTTGTCCCCAGCTTGTCCCCAGCTTGTCCCCAGCTTGTCCCCAGCTTGTCCCCAGCCCAGAGCCCCGAGTGCCACGTCCAGGCCTGCCCTGGGCACGTTCCTGGAGGAATGAAAGGTTTATCTGCAGCCCAGGGGTGGGGATGGCTGTGGCACAGCCCTGAGCAGCCTGGGGGATCTCTGACACTGCTCACAAGCACAGGGGGCTGTGCAATGCATTCCCTGGAGGGAAAATTCGCTGGATTACCATGGAGATGCTGAAGTTTGGTATTTACGATGAAATCACGTGGAAGAATTAAAGGTTTAATCCAAATATGAGAAATGGCATTTATTTTGCCAGGCTAGTTTTCAATATAATTGGCTAAATGGCTTTTCTTCAGTGTTTCGTGGGGTCAAATGCTGCATTAAGTGTTTGAAAGTGCTGATTTTTAAATTAATTCTTCTTGATTGAAAATAAGCTTTTTGTGTGTTACACGAGAACAACAAGAAGCTGCGTGAGTCTGACTGGTGGGGAGCACATTTTGGGCTCATCAAAGCCATTCCTTCTGGAATTCATGGTTCTGGCATTCTGCAGGACAAGTGTCCCTGTGTCCCAACGCCTGGCACCGCAGCACTGCTGACCTTTGATGTGGGGAGCTGCTGGTGCTGGAGAGAGATCACTCCACGAGTTCATCTTTCTGTCCCTCCTCCCAAAGCGGGGCCAAATCCTCCCCTTTTGTCTCTGAAGTGCTTTTTGTGAGATGTGATGCTTGAAAAGCAGCGGTGATCTCTTCCCTGCAGAGGCTGTTGGTGTTGGATGTGCTGATCCCTCTGTGCCATTCCCACCTCGCAGGGGCAGCCAGCGGCACCCGGGTCCTTCTGGGGGCAAACTGCAGAGAAAGGAGAAGGCTGATGGAGAAATGAGCTCAGCATGGATGTGCACAGGTCTTTGGAAAAGCAAACACTGGGTTTGATTCCACACAAATCCCTTCCAAGGTGGGAGCACACACGTGGTGGATGGCAGAGATCCATGGGCTGGGGAAGTGAGGACTGAAATGAGAAGTGATGGGAACGTGACAGATCCTGGCCCAGGGCGGGTGTGGGACACTGCAAGAGCTTAGAGGCAGCTGGAAAACAGAGGGGAGATGTTTTTTACATTAAATATCAGCTGAGGGCTGTTCTGTCCAGGAGAAAAGGATAAAACCGAGCCTGGGGCAGTGAGAGGACACCCAGGAGGAATTAGAGGGGAAGGAACCCCGGCAGGTCTGAAGGAGCTGAGGTTTCTGGGGGGCTGTGCAGAGACCTGGGCTCTGGAAACACCGGGGTTCACCCCCAGCCAGGAACACTCTGTGATCCTCACACTCATTTCCATCAGGGAACGCTCAGACCTGGCCCAGAGCGGGGCAATTATGCTAATGACGGACCTGAGAAGGTAATTTAAAACATAAATAATGTATTATTGACCATAAGATTTCCCTCAAGCTTCCATTTGATTCCTTCTCCATCATTTTGCTGCCGAGGCACATCAGCCTTGTGGAAGGGATCATTTGTGTCCCTTTGGGATCCTGGGCTCTGGCAGGAAGGAGCCGGTGCCGCCTCCCCAGGAACTTCAGGCACAATTGCAGGGAGATAAAGCTGAGGACAAACAGCTCTGCCCTCGCTGGGGCAGTGGATGAGGCTCTGCAGGGGACTGCAAGGAGCTGCCAGCCCCAGCTCCTGCCATGTGCAGGAAAGGGACCTGAGACAGGTCCTGGGAAATGCTCCCAGATCCCCATCCTGTGACCCCACATCCCTGGGATCCCCATCCTGTGACCCCACATTCCTGTGATCCCACATCCCTGGGACCCCACATCCCTGAGATCCCACATTCCTGAGATCCCACATCCCTGTGATCCCACATCCCCATCCTGAGATCCCACATCCCTGGATCCCACATCCCTGTGACCCCACATCCCTGTGATCCCACATCCCTGGGACCCCACATCCCTGTGATCCCACATTTCTGTGACCCCACATCCTGTGACCCCACATTTCTGTGACCCCACATCCTGTGACCCCACATCCTGTGACCCCACATTTCTGTGACCCCACATTCCTGGGATCCCACATCCCTGTGATCCCACATCCCTGGATCCCACATCCCTGAGATCCCACATCCCTGGATCCCCATCCTGTGACCCTACATCCCTGGATCCCACATCCCTGAGATCCCACATCTCTGAGATCCCACATCCCTGTGACCCTACATCCCTGTGATCCCACATTCCTGGGATGTGCCCCGGGGCTGTGCCAGGGGAAATAAACAGAATTTACCAGGGAATGTGTGCTCAGTGCCTGGAAACTGGGAATTATTCTCTCCACACCACACAAATGTTCATTTTCCATGCAGGAATTCCATCTTTAATTACCCAAAAAGGTGTGTGCCACACCCCCACCATGGTTTTGCTGAGTATGAAGAGGTTTGGGCTGTTTTGTGCTGTCTCCTGTGAGTTTCCTGTGATGTGAAATGAATGTTCCCTTCTCCCCCAGCATCTGCTGGTCCCCATGGGTTCCCTGCTGGGAAGGAGGGGATTCACTGGGTGCCCTCCCCTGAGGCACAGGCTGAGCAGGCTCTGGAGGAGCTCTGCTCTGCCAGGACAGGGAATTTCAGTGCAGAGTGAAGAGTTTGGCAGTGGGGTGGTGTCATCCTCGCTTTGCAGGACTTAGGGCACGAAAGCCTTTGTGTGCTGGGTGCCCAGCTGGGCTCTGCAGCAGCAGCTTCAGCGTGGATTCAGCAGGGAAAGGCAGAAACCATCTGAGTCAGAGGGGATAAAGGAGTGTGGCTTGGCTCAGGAGAGAGGAGCAGCCTGGTAAAGGCTGGGATTGGCAGTGCAGCCTCCTGGAGCGGGGATTTCAACACCAGCTGCACCCCTGCTGCAGTGTTGGGGTTACTAGCAGTATATTTTGGTTTTTTGCTAATAATTGTAATTGTGCACAGACAATGGACTAATTACTTCAGCCCAGCCAGACAGAAACTGCTCAGGGCTGGTTTTCCCCTTCCAGCAGCCTGTGCAATTCCATCCATTGAGTGTCTGATGGACCCCATCCCTCACCCCCTCACACAGCCGGGGCTAAAGGGGCTCAGTCTGGCTCGGAGCACTTGGATCCAGAGGCTCCTGAAGCAGAAAGAGCCTTCATCACCCACCTGGGCCCGAGGCTCTGGCTGGGCTCTCCCAGAGAGCCAGCTCATGGATCACAGCATCACCACGCTGCCTTTGCTCAGCCTTGTCCCATTAAATCCTGGAGTGTCCTGAGCTGGAAGGGACCCACAGGTGTTACTGCTGAAGATGAACAGATCACACACACACAGCTCGAGGTGTGCTGAAAGGAAGAAAGAGTTTATTTTTCCTCCCAGGATTTATAGGCTTCTGCCCACGGCCAGGGATTGGATGGTCAGGATAACACTTTCCCACTGCACTGGCCATGAGAGATGTCCATCACAAGATGTGGAACAGAAGGAATATATACCTGTCTCTATGTTTACAGTTACTGTCCTGGGAAAGTCTTAGAAAACCATGGCAGCAGGCTCAGAAGCTGAGTTTTCAGGGCAACACACAAAAGGATCATTGATCCAGACATCCCAACATTCCCACCCTGGGCATCCCTGGAGCACTGTCCAAACCCTCCTGGAGCTGCTCTGGAGCCTCAGGACCATTCCCTGGGGTCTGGGCAGTGCCAGCACCTCCGGGGGAAGAACCTTTCCTGATCTCCCCGAAGCCACAGGATGCTGGATATTCCAGCAGGAATACTGGAAGCACAAAGCCTGTTTGGCAGCACAGGATCAATCCAAGCTGTTTTGTTCCTGCCGTGGAGCAGAGCTCACGTGGATCCTTCCAGGGACCCTCAGAACCAGGGCTCAGGTGTGGGTGGCACGTCCCTACATCTGAACATTTCAGCTTTTACTGACTGCCTGAAACTTCTGCTCGTCATCTGGAAAGGCTTCTGCCACTCTTTTGAAATGGTTTTCTAATTTCTCCCTCCCTGACTGGTCAGTAATGGTATGAGCAGGTTAAATTGCAGCAGGATAATTGCCCAAGGTGATGATAACTGAGCCCAGATGGTGCAGGGAGGTCTGGCAGGGGATCAGCTGTCGGCCCCCCAGGCTGTGAAGCTCAGGGGTGGGATGTGTGCATTTGAAATCAAAGCCTTGCAGTGCTAGAAATGTCATTCGAATCTCCTCTTTTCTGATATTTTCTTTAGGAAAGAATTCCATTCAAAGAGAAATGTTCCAGAGAACAAGAATGAAATGTCATCTTTTATATCTCTTAAAGCCCTATATTGTGAGCTTGTAATACAGCCAGTACAAGCCTTCAGAGCCAGAAAGTTGCTGCACACCAGAATTTTGCCATGGAACATTGTATATTGTCTTCCCTAAATGTCACCCTTTGTGCACTCGGGCCGGACTGAGGGTGGAAATATGAAAGGGCTGAATTAATATTTCATTTGATGTTCCTGGTAATTACAATCAGGATTAATTCCTTCAGTCTGAGAGCAGATTCTGGGCATTATGGGGATGGTAAATTATTGATTGTGAGTGGCAGAAGGAGCGTGGCTGAGCCTCTGCTGCAGGGGGGAGCTGAGGAGAGAGAGCTGCAGACCCAGCACGAGGAACTCCCAGAACCTGGTTTGGGTTGGGAGGGACCTCAAACCCACCCAGAGCCCACCCAGCCATGGCAGGGACAGCTCCCACTGTCCCAGGCTGCTCCAAACCCATCCAGCCTGGCCTTGGGCACTGCCAGGGATCCAGGGACAGCCCCAGCTGCTCTGGGAATTCTATCCCAGGGCCTGCCCACCCTGCCAGGGAGGGATTGCTCCCTAAAGATCTCTCCTGCAGTTTGGGGCCATTTCCCCTCCTCCTGGCCATGCAAGGGCCCCAATCCCAGAGCTGTCCCAGCCCAGGCTGCACCCTGCCCTTCCCGAGCTCCCCTGAGCAGGTGGGACCTCAGGTGGGACCTCAGGTGGGACCTCAGGTGGGAGCTCAGCCCCTCTCCCCACCCCTCCAACCCCCCAGACCTGCCCCAGAACACCCCCAGCCCCAGGGGGGCAGAGACAGTGACAGGAGTGCCTGGGGACACTGGGGACAGGGCTCTGACTGTGACCAAACTCCCGTCCCTGGGGTTCTGTCTGTACCCAAAGCCCTGTCCCTGGGATTCTGTCTGTCCCCAAACTCCTGTCCTTGGGGCTCTGTCTGTCCCCAAACTCCCGTCCCTGGGTTCTGTCTGTCCCCAAACTCCCGTCCCTGGGTTCTGTCTGTCCCCAAACTCCTGTCCCTGGGGTTCTGTCTGTCCCCACAGTCCTGTCCCTGGGGTTCTGTCTGTCCCCACAGTCCTGTCCCTGGGGTTCTGTCTGTCCCCAAACTCCTGTCCCTGGGGTTCTGTCTGTCCCCAAACTCCTGTCCCTGGGGTTCTGTCTGTCCCCACACTCCTGTCCCTGGGGTTCTGTCTGTCCCCAGAGTCCTGTCCCTGGGGTTCTGTCTGTCCCCAAACTCCTGTCCCTGGGGTTCTGTCTGTCCCCAAACTCCCGTCCCTGGGGTTCTGTCTGTCCCCAGAGTCCTGTCCATGGCTCCCAGGCTCACCCTGAGGCTCCTCGGGGCTCTGGCTCATCCCCAGCACCTTGCAGAGGGAGCAGGGAATCCTTGTTTTGCCCCAGGCCTCTCCTGCTGGGCTGCAGCTCTGGTGGGAGCACCTTGGGAACAGGGAAAGGTGGAATATGAAACTCAGCCATTACCAGGGAAATTTCAATTTTGCCAGGGCTGGAAAGCAGCATTAGGCTGTAATTAAAAAGTTATTGGAAACCTCCACGAGGCTCCAGTTCTGCTTAATGACTGCAGCTCTGTGTCCATCATCAGGCACGAGCCACTTCAGGGGGCACAAACCTGGCTTTTACCTGTTTAAAGGCTGGCTGTAATTATCATTTGCTCATATCCATCCCAGGATTTCCAGGAGTGGAAAATCTACAAATCTGGAATATTTCTATTTTATGAAATAAAAAATAGAAATAGAAATAGAAGAACTGAAGTTCTTCTGCTTCAAACCAGGAGATGACCCAACTTGTGCAGGCCTGCAAATTAATTTAAAAAAAAGTAATTATGCTGTTGAAGCCAAAAATGACACCCACACTTGCTGAGTAGAAACCCAAATACACAGAATTTAGTGGGAGCATTTTTTATTTATTTATTCCTAATCAACATTGAAGAGATGTTAGAAAAAAAAAACAACTTTTACATGGCAGATCTGTGAAAAGCTTTACGAAATTAAGTTATATCTGTATATAATATAAAATCAATGGAACAATGGAACTATAAAAATCAGAGGTGCTATTGTGAGAACAAAAAAACTAATCAGAAACAAAACCTTTTGTTTATTTAGAATTAGAGAATACAACTGCTGGGCTGGTGTTTGCATTGGTGTTTTTATGCAGCCTTGCAGCATTTTCCTGCCATGGTTTTCCAGGGTGCAGAGCTGGACCTGGGGCTGAGGTTTGGAAGTGGTGGGAATGCAGGGTTTGGGATAAGTTTGTGGAAGCAGAAGGTTTGCCAGGAGCAGATTTGTGGATTCCACATCCCCATTTTTCAGCTCAGCAGGTCCCAGGGTGAGCTCCTCCTGCTGGAATTTACAAATTGAGACAGAAGCACCCAAAGGTGGCTGAATGGAAGTGCTGATGTGCTCGGGCAGGGCTGTGCAGCTGCACTTTGTCCTGCCCTGTTTTGTTTTGCAGAAGGGTTTGCATTCAGCTCTCCTCACCAGAGCACAGGCTCAGGAGTCCAGCACTGACACTCACTGTTTTATCCCTCTAGAAACTCTGAATTACAGGAAGAGCGCTTTGGAATTCAGCACCATTCTTTAAATGGCAAAACAGCCCAGGCTGTAATTTTTTCCCCCCAGGTGCAAACACATCAGCACAATAACAGCGTGCAGTGTTTGGGGAGCTTGGGATCTCTCACTGCCACCAGGAAAGATTTAAAACTTCGCAAAATTCACTTCCTCTCATTTCTTTAATAAGAAATAGAAAGAGCATTTATTGTAACCCTGTAAAAATGCCAGTGGGCAGCCCCAGGTTGTGTTTCCCACTGGGGGAGCTGGGAAGGTGTCCCTGGCAGTGTGCAGCTGTGGCACAGATGTTCCTGTGGCCGAGGCTCTGCTCCCCCTTCTCCCACGGAACAACAAACAGGAGAGGGGAACAGCCCCAGCTGCGCCAGGGCAGGCTGCTGGGAAAAATCCCTCTTGGAAAGGGCTGCCCAGGCAGGGGATCCCTGATCCTGCAGGATGGAAATGCCTGGGCATGGAAATCCCTGGGGATGGGAATTCCTGGGGATGGAAATGCCTGGGGATGGGAATTCCTGGGGATGGAAATCCCTGGGGATGGAAACTCCTGGGGATGGGAATCCCTGGGGATGGGAATTCCTGGGGATGTGACACCTGTGGATGTGACACTTGGGGATGGAAATTCCTGGGGATGGAAATCCCTGGGGACAGAAATCCCTGGGGATGGGAATTCCTGGGCATGGAAATCCCTGGGGATGGAAATCCCTGGGGATGGAAATGCCTGGGGATGTGACACCTGTGGATGTGACACTTGGGGATGGAAATTCCTGGGGATGGAAATCCCTGGGGACAGAAATCCCTGGGGATGGGAATTCCTGGGCATGGAAATCCCTGGGGATGGAAATCCCTGGGGATGGAAATGCCTGGGGATGTGACACCTGTGGATGTGACACTTGGGGATGGAAATTCCTGGGGATGGAAATGCCTGGGGATGTGGCACCTGGGGATGGAAATCCGTTGGGATTTGGCACCTGTGGATGTGACACCTGTGGATGTGACACCTGGGGCCGTGGGGCAGTGCTGGGGCCGTGGGGCAGTGCTGGGGACCCGGTGGGCTCAGAGGGCTTTTCCAGCCTGAGCCACTCCGGGATTCTGGCCCCAGCTGAGGATTTTACAGCCGGCAAAGTTCTCATTTTCCCCCGGGTGCTGGCGTTTCCAGGCTGGTGTTTCCAGTTCTCTGAGTGCTCATTGATGACACCCCGGGGCTCCGGGACATTGGCTGTGTTCAGTGGCTGGCAGGGACCCCCATGCCCGGCCATTCCCGGCCATTCCCGACCATTCCCGGCCATTCCCGACCATTCCCAGCCATTCCCAGTCATTCCCGGCCATTCCCGGCTATTCCTGGTCATTCCTGACCATTCCCAGCCATTCCCAGCTCCATTCCCAGTCATTCCGGGCCATTCCCAGCTCCATTCCCAGCCATTCCTGACCATTCCTGACCATTCCCAGCCATTCCCAGCTCCATTCCCGACCATTCCCAGCCATTCCCAGCCATTCCCAGCTCCATTCCCAGCCATTCCCAGCCATTCCTGACCATTCCTGACCATTCCCGGCCATTCCCGACCATTCCCAGCCATTCCCAGCTCCATTCCCGACCATTCCCAGCCATTCCCAGCCATTCCCAGATCCATTCCCGCTCATTCCCAGCCTTTCCCGGCCGTTCCCGGCCGCTCCCGGCGCTGGCACGGGCGGTGCTGCCTTTGCCCGGCTCAGGGAAATGGCTTTTCCAAGATAATTTCCAAGATAACGGGCGGTGCTGCCTTTGCCCGGCTCAGGGAAATGGCTTTTCCAAGATAATTTCCAAGATAACGGCGGGAGGCGAGAGGTGCCGTGGGTTTGTCAATAGTCTCCTATCCATGGCTTTGTGTTTAATAGGCTTTGATGGACTTTTCTTCCATTAATTTGTCTAATTGCCTTTCAAATCCATTTATGCGTCTTGCTCCCACGGCATCCTGTGGTAATGAGTTCCACGCTTTAATTATGCACTATGTGAAAAATTGCTTTATTTTCTTTGTTTTGCACCCACTCTCTAATTATTTCCTGACAACCCTTTGTTCTCGCGTTGTGAGGAACAACAAATAATTGCTGGCCACTTCACACTTGTGCTGCCGTCCTGCTTTTCCCTGCTGCTCCTCCTGAGCTGGGTGTTCCTGTGATGGGAACCTCTGCCTCTCCTTCCCTGGGATGGAATTCCCAGAGCAGCCCCTGGATCCCTGCGGTGCCCCAGGCTGGACATTGGGAGCAGCCTGGGGACGTGGCAGTGTCCCTGCCATGGGACAGGGATGGAGGGATGGGATTTGATGTCCTTCCCAAGCCAAACTTTGTGGGATTCTGGGATCTCTCCACCGTTCCCATCACATTTTCCGTGCCTTCTTTAGGTCTTCTGACCCTTTTTGAGGCAGGATGCACAGACAGAGCCCTGGCTGCCAGCCCAGCGCCCTGGCTGGGACCTCAGCTGATGGCAGGGAGGGGACACTGGCCAGTGTGGCTGCAGGGAGGGAGGGGACACTGGCCAGTGTGGCTGCAGGGAGGGGACACTGGCCAGTGTGGCCACAGGGAGGGAGGGGACACTGGCCAGTGTGACCACAGGGAGGGGACACTGGCCAGTGTGGCTGCAGGGAGGGAGGGGACACTGGCCAGCGTGGCTCTCGGCAGGACGGGGACATTGCCCAGTGTGGCCGCAGGAAGGGCAGTGGGTGGCACGGGCAGGGTCTGTCCCTGTGAGCAGCAGCCCGAGGCTGGAGCCCTGCAGCAGCTCAGGCTGTGCACAGCTCCTTTTATCCCGATTTTAGCTCTCCCCTGGGCTGGAACCTGCCTCAGCTTGGCAGCACAGCCACAGGTGACAGCCTGGAGGGCAAAGGGTTAACGGGGCTCGCTCCTGTTCCTAAGCAGACAAATGTAAATAAATAACACGTTTATGGAAGCTGGCTGTAAATAATGCAAATAACTCATTAAATGTTCCTGGGCAGGCAGCAAGACGTGGGCTCACCCCGGAGAGGTCAGAGGCTAACTGAGGGTGATGGTGGTTTGCATCCCGATGTCATAAAATTCCTCTGGCAGGGCAGGGGGAACTGGGGGAACTGGGGGAACTGCAGAGCTGGAGGAACTGGGGGAACTGGGGGAGTTGCAGAACCAGGGGAACTGAGGGAGCTGGGGGAGCTGGGGGAACTGGGGGAGCTGGGGGAACTGGGGGAACTGGGGGTGCTGGGGGAACTGGGGATGCTGGGTGTGCTGGGGGAACTGGGGGAACTGGGGGAGTTGCAGAACCAGGAGAACTGAGGGAGCTGGGGGAACTGAGGGAGCTGGGGGAACTGGGGGTGCTGGGGGAGCTGCAGAGCTGGGAGTGCTGGGGGAACTGGGGGAGCTGGGGGAACTGGGAGAACTGGGGGTGCTGGGGGAACTGGGGGAGCTGGGGGAACTGGGAGAACTGGGGGTGCTGGGGGAACTGGGGGAGCTGGGGGAACTGGGAGAACTGGGGGTGCTGGGGGAACTGGGGGAGCTGCAGAACTGGGGGTGCTGGGGGTGCTGGGGGTGCTGGGGGTGCTGGGGGAGCTGCAGAACCAGGAGCTGCCTGCTCAGCCCTCAGTGCCCCGGGTAAAGCCTGGCTGCTCCCCCTGCTCCCCCAGGACAGCGTGGGCTCAATGCTGGGCTCAGCCTGGACCTCACAGCACTGCCAGAACTGCTCTGCCTGCCCTTCCCCAGCTTTGCCTCTGCTCCTCACAGCTCCTTCCCATCCAAGATAAGCTCATGGAGCAGATTTTGAGAGAAGAGGAGCAGGATGAGGCAATGGTGCTTCCCAGCCTTTGTCCCCCCATCCTTTCTTCCCCTGTCTCCTCACAGTGGTACAGAGCAGGGACAGGGTTCTGGCCATTTCTGGAATCCACACTTTCAGAAGGACCCCGGGATCGTTAGGGCTCATTTAGTAAAACACAATTAGTGAAGTGAACCCACTTCTAGATCCTAATCAGCAGCAGGACCTTCCTGCCCTCCCCCTGCAGAGGGATGGGGTTTCCTCCTGCCCTGCTCCTCATCTGGGTTTTAATCCTTCACCGGGGTTTGATGCTGATGAGATGAGAGCCCGGAGATGTTGTGGTGGTACAAACAGCCAAGTTCTGTAACCATGGTTTCCTTCAGGAGCCGTTCCTCAGGAGCCTCCTCTCAGCAGGGATGGGTGTGTTTGCTTGGGATGAGGCCTGGAGCTGTCCCTGCTTCCCTCTGAACCTGGAGGGGATCCCTGGGCAGAGCCCCAGCCCCAGGGACAGCGCGGCTCTGTGTCCCTGCAGGGACAGCTCTGAGCCCAATGTCACCGACTGGTCACCGAGGGAGGGCTCAGGGTCACCTCCCAGGGCTCTGTGGGCTCAGGGTCACTCCCCAGGACAGCTGTGGGCTCTGTGGGGTCAGGGTGACCCCCCAGGACAGTTCTGGGCTCTGTGGGGTCAGGGTCACCCCCCAGGACAGCTGTGGGCTCTGTGGGGTCAGGGTGACCCCCCAGGACAGCTGTGGGCTCTGTGGGGTCAGGGTCACCCCCCAGGACAGTTCTGGGCTCTGTGGGCTCAGGGTCACCTCCCAGGGCTCTGTGGGGTCAGGGTCACCCCCCAGGACAGTTCTGGGCTCTGTGGGGTCAGGGTCACCCCCCAGGACAGTTGTGGGCTCTGTGGGGTCACAGTTACCCCCCAGGACAGTTGTGGGGTCTGTGGGGTCAGGGTGACCCCCCAGGACAGCTGTGGGCTCTGTGGGGTCAGGGTCACTCCCCAGGACAGTTGTGGGCTCTGTGGGGTCAGGGTCACCCCCCAGGACAGTTCTGGGCTCTGTGGGGTCAGGGTCACTCCCCAGGACAGTTGTGGGCTCTGTGGGGTCACAGTTACCCCCCAGGACAGTTGTGGGCTCTGTGGGGTCAGGGTCACCCCCCAGGACAGTTGTGGGCTCTGTGGGGTCAGGGTCACCCCCCAGGACAGTTGTGGGGTCTGTGGGGTCAGGGTCACCCCCCAGGACAGCTGTGGGCTCTGTGCAGGGCTGGGGGTGCTGCAAGCCCCCAGTTCCAGCTGCAGAGCAGGGCAGGAGCGTGGCTGGGGCAGAGGCACCAGGATCTGCCCAGGGATCAGAGAGGCTGCAGGTCCCCAGGGTGGTTTGGGCCAGGGCAGGAGCTCAGAGCGCTGTTTCCAGAGTGATGGAAAGGGGAATTTTCAGGCGCTGGTGCCCACAGGTGGTGCCAGGACAGGCTGAGCCTCGTGCCCACACAGCTCCTGGGGACCAGCACCATCACACCTCTCACAGAACGGGCTTTTCTCCTCATCTGCCATTCTTCTGGGACCATGGAATTGCCATTTTCCCCTTTGATGAGTATTTTTACAACCAGGAAAGCTCTTCTGGGCATTTGAGAATGACTTCATTTAGCTTTGTTGTTGCAGAGGAGAAATTCCCTCTTCCCTTCTGGATTTCAGACCAAGTCACAGTGAAAACCTTTCCATGTGCATTCTGTAATTTTCTCTACTTCTCTCATTTATTTATATTTTTCTCCAGGAAGGAACCTTTACTCTGTTGTCCTGCTCTGGTTTCACTCTGGTTATTGCTTCTCTTTAGAGAGCTTTTAAAATGGCCTTTAGCCTCCAGCAGCTGCACTTAAAAGCTGTCAGGGAGTGAATTCCCACCCAGACACACCTGTAACCTGTGCTCTCCTGCCATCCCTGTCTGTGTTCCTGCACACAAAGAAAAAACAGGGAATAGCTGAAGAAAGGTTTACACAGAACAAAAAAATATTAATAATAAGGTGGAAGATTTAAAGTTCTTTGACTTTAGCCTGGAACAAAACAAAATTGAACAAACCCAGTGTGGGACAGTCCTGAGTGGGAGCCCTGGGCCCCTGGGCTGGCTGGGACAGGTGCCCAGAGCAGCCCCTGGATCCCTGGCAGTGCCCAAGGCCAGGCTGGATGGGTTTGGAGCAGCCTGGGACAGTGGGAGCTGTCTCTGCCATGGCTGGGCTGGCACAGGGTGGGATTTGAGGTCTCTCCCACCCAAACCATCCCCTGGTGCCATGGAAAACCAGTGAGGTTTGGGGGACTGGGCTGGCTGGGGCTCCCTGGAGAGGGAAGGGGCAGAGCAGGCAGGGAGCCCTGGTGCTCCTGGAATTTCTCCCTGGAGCTGGGAGCAGCCCCCGAGGGGACACAGGTGACACCCTGGGGACCAGTCTGGGGGTCTGTGCAGGGCCAGGGGTTGGGCTCTGTCATCCCTGTGGGTGCCTTTAGGATATTCCATGATTCCTCCTAATCCAACCAAGTCTTTGCATAACTACCTAATTTCTATTTGCATTAGAATAAGGGAATAAATATGCATAAATAAAAGTTATGTTCAAATGAAATGAAGCCAGCAACGATTCCTTCCCAGTATTCCAAACCAATTAAAAAGTTAGGCACATGTATGGCTGCTTTTCCATACAAGAACTGTCTAAAATACCTTCAAAATCTGTTTAAATTCTGGCTTGTGTATTATATTAGTTCATTATAAAGCCTGTTAGTTAATTCACTTTATCCTTACAGGCTTAAATTTCTAATTAAATTTTATATCATACCCCACATTCATTAATATATTCCTTTAAATCATTTATAATTCATTGTCTTTATCACTTTTACAATTAAAAACGTTACTGTGGTTTGGGTCTCAGTAACAAGCAGCAGCTGCCTCTGCGAGCAAGACACAGAGGAGCCTCATCCCAGCATTTCTTTTTGCTCCTTTGTGTCCCAGTCCTGCTTCCAGGGGTGGCAGTGACTCCCCAGGGTCCTTCCCTCCCCATTCCATGGATCCAGCTCTCATTCCATGGATCCAGCTTTCCCCATTCCATGGATCCAGCTTTCCCCATTCCATGGACCCTTCCCTCCCCATTCCATGGATCCATCCCTCCCCATTCCATGGATCCAGCTCTCATTCCATGGATCCAGCTTTCCCCATTCCATGGATCCATCCGTCCCCATTCCATGGATCCAGCTCTGATTCCATGGATCCAGCTCTCATTCCATGGATCCATCACTCCCCATTCCATGGATCCATCCCTCCCCATTCCATGGATCCTTCGCTCCCCATTCCATGGATCCATCCCTCCCCATTCCATGGATCCATCCGTCCCCATTCCATGGATCCATCCCTCCCCATTCCATGGATCCATCCCTCCCCATTCCATGGATCCATCCTTCCCCATTCCATGGATCCATCCCTCCCCATTCCATGGATCCATCCCTCCCCATTCCATGGATCCATCCTTCCCCATTCCATGGATCCATCCCTCCCCATTCCATGGATCCATCCCTCCCCATTCCATGGATCCATCCCTCCCCATTCCATGGATCCTTCCCTCCCCATTCCATGGATCCTTCCCTCCCCATTCCATGGATCCTTCCCTCCCCATTCCATGGATCCATCCCTCCCCATTCCATGGATCCATCCCTCCCCATTCCATGGATCCTTCCCTCCCCATTCCATGGATCCATCCCTCCCCATTCCATGGATCCATCCCTCCCCATTCCATGGATCCATCCCTCCCCATTCCATGGATCCAGCTTTCCCCATTCCATGGATCCATCCCTCCCCATTCCGTGGGTCCTTCCCTCCCCATTCCCAGGGCTGTGGAGCTCTGGCCAAGCTGGCAGGGGGAGGCTGCTGAATTTTCCAAGCAAACAAACATTTCAGGGATTATTTTCCAAGCCTGCTGTGTCCCTGGCTGTTTGGGAGCGGGTGCATCCTCAGGAAGCTCTGCCCTGTCCGGGGTGGCTCCACAGCTGCTCAGCTCCTGGCCAGGGCTCATTTGCATTATTAATGTGTTTTTAACAAATGATCTAGAGGAGCAAGCTGTGACTGCTGAGTGCGATTGCCACTCAAATGAGAGTTAGAATATTGCAGCATCTGCTGCTGTTGCCAGGGGCCAACTCAGCCTCCCACCAAGGCAAATCTGGGCAGCAACCAGGATTCCTGAGCTGGAAAATTCAGGGGCGAAGGAAGGAAGGATGTGCAAGTCTTTTGTTGAGTTTAGAAAAAAATCCCGGAATTTCTGGGTAAATTTAAATACAGAAGGCTCTGGGGCCAGATAAAAATATTCTGGGTTTGATTCTGGAATTGAGAAGCACAGTCAAGGCTGGGGTGTCTGTGTCCCTGTCCTGCAGGGATAAGGGGGAGCATGGATTTCCCATCCCCACCCTCCAGGGCCAGCCAGCCCCACAGGAGCCTCTCCCAGTAGTGTTCCACATCCTCCTGGATCCGTGTAGAGCTGGGTTCCTCATTCCCCATCCTCCTGGATCCCACTGGAGCTGGGTTCCTCATTCCTTATCCTCCTGGATCCCACTGGAGCTGGGTTCCTCATTCCCATCCTCCTGGATCCGTGTAGAGCTGGGTTCCTCATTCCCATCCTCCTGGATCCCACTGGAGCTGGGTTCCTCATTCCCATCCTCCTGGATCCCACTGGAGCTGGGTTCCTCATTCCCATCCTCCTGGATCCGTGTAGAGCTGGGTTCCTCATCCCCATCCTCCTGGATCTGTGTAGAGCTGGGTTCCTCATCCCCATCCTCCTGGATCCCACTGGAGCTGGGTTCCTCATTCTCCATCTCCCCCAGATCCCGTTGGATCTGGGTTCCTCATTCCCCATCCTCCTGGATCCGTGTAGAGCTGGGTTCCTCATCCCCATCCTCCCAAATCCCGTTGGATCTGAGTTCCTCATTCCCCATCCTCCCAAATCCCACTAGAGCGGGGTTCCTCATTCCCCATCCTCCTGGATCCCACTGGAGCTGGGTTCCTCATTCCCCATCCTCCCAAATCCCACTGGAGCTGGGTTCCTCATTCCCCATCCTCCCAGATCCCATTGGAGCTGGGATCCTCATTCCCCATCCTCCCAAATCCCACTGGAGCAGGGTTCCTCATTCCCCATCTCCCCCAGATCCCGTTGGAGCTGGGTTCCTCATTCCCCATCCTCCCAGATCCCGTTGGAGCAGGGCCCCGCTCCTCACTGGGGCTGGAGCTGCTGGCAGAATGGGACATCCCTGGGACAGAAGTGTCCCTTGGCCTTTCCCGTCCCCTTGGCTCCGTGGGGCTGGGCTGGGCTCCTGTGCCAGCAGCTGGGGATTAAACCTGGATAATCTCCTTGTCCTGCCCCCAAAAGCTCCCGACCCCCCAGCTCCAGCTGCAGCGAGGGCACAGACCCGGGCGGGGCAGGGCCAAGGAGGGGGAGGCACTGGAACATCCTGGGGAGGGGAAACTGAGGCAGGGAAGTGCACGATTCTCCAGCAGCCTCAGCAAACAGAGCTGCTGTGAGGCAGTGTTTTTATAAAAGGGCTTTTTATAACAGTGCTTTTTATAAAAGGGCTTTTTATAAGAGTCCTTTTTCTGAAAGTGCTTTCTAAGAGATCTGCTTTCTCGTGGCTTTGATGGTCTCCAAACGCCGGTGCCACGCTGGACACGCACGGCCCTGGGTCACTGGGAGCCCGAGGAGATAATTGAATTCCAGCAGTGGCATCAATCTGATCCGTGCTCTGGATGAACATCCCAATTAGCATCTTCCCCAGCACGGCTAATTACACCAGGAATTACAGACAAGACGCTGCTGTGTGCTTGCATCTTACCCTGAGCCTGGGGGGCAGAGCTCTCCTGAGGCTGGAACCAGCAGCCTGCTGGCTCTGGAAAGGCTCTGGAAAGGCTCTGGAAAGGCTCTGGAAGGCTCTGGAAAGACACTGGAAAGGCTTTGGAAGGGCTTTGGAAAGGCTCTGGCTCTGGAAAGGCTTTGGCTCTGGAAAGGCTCTGGAAAGGCTTTGGAAAGGTTTTGGCTCTGGAAAGGCTCTGGAAGGCTCTGGAAAGGCTCTGGAAGGGCTCTGGAAGGCTCTGGAAGGCTCTGGAAGGCTCTGGAAAGGCTCTGGAAAGGCTCTGGAAGGCTCTGGAAGGGCTCTAGAAGGCTCTGGAAGGCTCTGGAAGGCTTTGGAAAGGCTCTGGAAGGCTCTGGAAGGCTCTGGAAAGGCTCTGGAAGGCTCTGGAAGGCTCTGGAAAGGCTCTGGAAGGCTCTGGAAGGGCTCTGGAAGGCTCTGGAAGGCTCTGGAAAGGCTCTGGAAGGGCTCTGGCTCTGGAAGGCTCTGGAAAGGCTCTGGAAGGCTCTGGAAGGCTCTGGAAGGGCTTTGTCTCCCCCTCTGTGGCCAGCAGGTCCCGCAGAGCCTGGCTGGGAGGTTCCTGCAGGAGCAGCAGCTCCGGCTCCATGGGCAGCGGGAGCTCGGGGCGCGTTCACAGCTCTGAGAGCGCTCCTGGGTCTCCTCTCGTGCCTCCCAAGCTTTGCTCTCTCCCAGCCACGAGCGCTCACGAGCTGCTTTCTTCCACAGATCCACCCAGGCAACGCTTTCACTGCTCTGCGCCAGCATCTGATGTCTTTAAATCCCAGAACCCAGCCTGGGGTGGCTTGGGAGGGACCCAAATTCCATCCAGGAACCCCTTCCCTTGTCCCAGCCCCGGTGTCCAGCCTGGCCTGGGGCACTGCCAGGGATGCAGGGACAGCTGCTGTGGGCAGCCTGTTGTAATTACATTAATTATCATATTGCTGCTCCACAACTGGAGCTGCAGGAGCCGTCCTGAGCCCAGCTGGGAGCTGCTCCCGGGGCTCCTGGCTGCAGGAGGATGCAGGTGCCCGCACCCACCTTCCTTTCCAGCCTGGAATGAGTCATTCCACAGCCTCGGGGCTGTGTTTCTATCTTTCATTTTCTCCCAGATTTTGTTTGGGTTTGTTGTTGGTTTTAACTGTCATCAACCCCTCAGTTGTATAACCCTTTTCCCAGGCTTTTTTGTTATTTTCTCCTTTGCTGCATTAAGATGCAATTATGTACTTCAGCTAATTGCCAGTTACTTAGTGTCAAAATGCATAATGTGTCTGAAATGTCCTCGCCTTCTCTGTCAGGATCCTGTGTAGAGCGGGGAACAAATAGGAGCTATTATTCTTGTCAAGAATTTACCTGAAAAGATGTTTTTTCTTGATCCATCACATTTTTGGGTGCAGTGTTGTGACTGTAGGCGTTTGAAACGTATCAACTTTCTATTTACAAATTATTTGTTCTTGAGGGAGTTTTTGTGCGGGACTTATTTACTCAGAATTAAAAATTCACATTTGGTTTGGCACGGACTTAGGGCTGATAAATCTGGAAACATTTTCAGAGACTAATGTAAGTGGACAGCAGCAAGTGCCAGAAAGCATTAGGAAAATGGAAATCTGTTTCACAGCTGAATTTACCCTTTTAGAGACACTGAATGCATTTGAATATTTTATCTCAGATATGTGTGAGGTAGTTGGGAAAAGGTTTAAATTTTAAAAATGGCATAATTAATGGCAGAGCTAATAATGGCACACCTGGCTGAGGTGTGTTTGCTTCTAAAAAAGGAGCTTTTTCAGTTCACATTGGCAGACTGCCGGGTTTTTATTTTAGAGCTCTTAAGTCACATCATTTTTGGCACATGAAAATTATTTTTAAAAGACAATTAGAAAGTTCCAGAGTCAGTCTTCAGGTGAAGGAATAGTGGAGGAGGGGGCCTGGAGCAGTGGGAGCCTCACAAAGGCACTGGGGCTTCACCAGGCAGGATTGGTTGTGTTTTGGACTCAGTTTCTCTGAAGAAGAAACAGACCCCAAGAGAAAATCTGTTTCATTCTGTGGCTTAAGAAAAAATCACCAGAAATCCTCAGATTCTGGCATTCCCCAGCTTTTTGCACGTGAACTGCCATTCATGAAAAGTTTAATGAGCAGCCTACCTAAAAACATAAACCAAATGAAAAGCAGGCGGGGAGCGATTGTGCCTCAAACCTCCCTCCATTCAGCTGTTCAATATTTGCTAATTTGGGTGATGTTTGGCATGGGAAACAACAATAAAATGTAGTTTTGCCTATAGCTCTGTGTTACAGCTGATGTGGAAAGGGAATATTGGAAAGGCATCTGAGAGGAACCTTCCCTCCTCTCAGGAGCTTCTGGGATTCCATGGAATGAAGGGCAGCCAGGAAATAAATCACACACAGTGCTGAGTTCTTCCCTCTGCAGGACTTTGCAATCCCACAGAATCACAAACTGTCACCAAAAGAGCCCAAGAGAGGCTCTGTCAGGGCCAGGTGAGCTGGGAATTCAGTGGATTCAGGATTTAGTGAGAATAACCAACCCCAAAGGAGGAAGCCCTGGAGTTCTGGGACAGGAGTTGGGACAGGAGTTCTGGGACAGGAGTTGGGACAGGATTTGGGACAGGATTTGGGACAGGAGTTGGGACAGGGGTTGGGACAGGATTTGGGTCAGGATTTGAGACAGGATTTGGTACAGGAGTTGGGACAGGAGCTGGGACAGGATTTGGGACAGGATTTGGGACAGGATTTGGTGCAGGAGTTCTGGGACAGGAGTTGGGACAGGAGTTGGTGCAGGAGTTCTGGGACAGGATTTGGGACAGGATTTGGGACAGGATTTGGGACAGGAGCTGGGACAGGATTTGGGACAGGATTTGGGACAGGATTTGGGACAGGATTTGGAACAGGATTTGGTGCAGGAGTTCTGGGACAGGAGTTGGGACAGGAGTTGGTGCAGGAGTTCTGGGACAGGAGTTGGGACAGGGTTTGGGGCAGGATTTGGGGCAGGATTTGAGACAGGAGTTGGGACAGGATTGGGACAGGAATCTGCTCCATCCTGTGGCCATCCCTGCCGCTCTCCTCTCCTCTGTCTGGGCTCGGCACAGCCCTGGGCTATGCAAGCACTTTCTGCTTTCCTGCCTTCCCCACCCCTCCAAGCTCTGCTCTCCTCCACAGCTGATTTTCTCTTCCCAAGCTCTTTTTCCTCCTGTCTGCTTGACTTTCTCATTAAACTCGTTTGGCTCCGGGCAGCCTGGCCGGTGTTTGGCTGCCGGGCTGCGTTTCGCTGGCAGCTTCATCTGCTCCGAGTACAAAAATATTGATATTTACAGAGCTTGTTGTTCAAATCGATAGTGCAGGAGCAGAGCAGAGCAGCTGCTGTGTGAGGAGCTGCTCCTGCCCTGGGAGGCTGGGAAAAGAGGGAGCCCAGCCTGGTTCTGGGTGCTCCGAGAGCTCGGTGCCACCTCTGCGCTGGCACAAAGACACCCAGGAGAGGAACTGAGCCAGGGACAGGCTGGGAGCGCTGGAATTGCCCAGCCCAGAGAGGAGAAGGCTCCTGGGGGACCTTGGTGCAGCTTCCCAGTGCCTGAAGGGTCTCCAGGAGGGATGGAGAGGGGCTCTGGAGCAGTGTCCCTGCCCTGGCAGGGGTGGCACTGGCTGGGCTCTGGGGAATCACCCTGGATTTGTTCCCTCGGGACACGGCAGTGCCTGGTCAGAGCTGCCACAAATGGGATCACACAATGCAGAGATGGAGATTTTCCCAGTGGGTTTGAACAGGAGGCTGGGAATTACAGGGGCAGCACTTCATCCATTGCTTGTCCATGTGGGAATAGGTTAATTGCTGAGGAAATGTGCTTTTCCCCCCCATTCATGTCCTAGGGTTTAAAGAGAAGGGGAGAGCCTGGCCTCCGAGCAAATCCTTAATAATTCCCAGTACCACAATATCTGTACGTGAAATTCAACCTTCAGCATTGGCTAAATAAGTCCAGATTCTGCACCTGAGGCTGCCTTAGGGAAGCTTGAACTAAGAGAGCTTTTTTCTTAATTTTTCTGAAACATCTTTTTCCAGGGATAGGAGCTTCCTGCTCGCCCAAGTTACCTCACAAAAATGAGATGAAAGCGCTCCAGCCACACCTCCCAGGCTGCATTATGCAAATACGATTTGTACAGAACCATTCCCTCAGGAATCAAGCCTTTAAAGCCTCTAAAGCCACAGAAACGTCCTCAGTGTTTGGCTTTTCCAGCCCTGCCATCATCTGGTGGCCGGATCCTGCAGGAGCCTCTCTGATATTTCATTAATTCCCCTGATTAACCTCCACAAAATCAACTGTAAAACACTTGCTGCAAACTCAGAGCAGCTCCCAGCCCGCTGAACCCTCAGCAGGATGTGCTGCCCTGTTCCCTCAGCTGGCATTTCTCACTGGCCACCGCCTGGGATGGAAATTCCGTGTAAATTCTGCTCTCCCCAGGGCCACACGGGGCTGCTGGTTACACCAGGAGCTTTTGGGTTCTCAGCAGGTTCCTGATCCATCAGGGAATGCCAGGGAGGGACAGCACAGGGGGTCAGGGGGTGTGGGGAGGACCAGTGCAAAGCTTGATAGGAATTAAGATAAGGATTCTTAGTGTGGCACAGAATTTGAATCTTAATTAGGAGTTCTGAATGTCCTTTAAGTGAAAGCAATGGTTAAGCACCCTAAAATACTGCAGGGGTTTGAAAATGGCTTCTCTGGTTTCTCTGTGTTTTCCCCTCTCTGTCCAGTCCTGTCCTGTGACATTTGTCAGGATTTTTTGCAGAGGAAAGTTTGGGATGTGATGGTGCTCGCTGAGAATTGGGGGAATTGCAGTTTTAATTACTTGTCAAGGGCAGCCAGAATCTTAGAAATGCGTTTCTTTATGTTCTGTAGGTTGCAATCGAAATAAATAAATGGGGCTGAGAGCTCAAATGAGTGTCTGCACAGTGGGCAGCAGCACTTGAAATGCTTGGGAGCATTAGGAGGCTGGAATATGTTCCAGCAGCATATTGAACAATGGGAATCTCATCTGGAGCCACGCAGCCAATTCTGCTTGCCTCCCCTCAGCTCTAATTAAGATTGACAAGGTTATCCAGAGCAGGAGAACAAATATTACAGGAACTTGAGATGTGTTGACACACGACTGAAGAACTACATGAAATTAAATTCCTGGACAGGAAATATGAGCACAATTAAGACAAGGCTACTTGAGAAACTGTGGGGAATATTCGTGCGGGAATTCTCAGGCTTGGAGCTCTTGAGCTGATTTTGTGGCATTTTCACAGAATCCCAGAGTGGTTTGTGTTGGGAGAGACCTCAAATCCCACCCATCCCAGCCCAGCCATGGCAGGGACAGCTCCCACTGTCCCAGGCTGCTCCAAACCCATCCAGCCTGGCCTTGGGCACTGCCAGGGATCCAGGGACAGCCCCAGCTGCTCTGGGAATTCTATCCCAGGGCCTGCCCACCCTGCCAGGGAACAATTCCTGTCCCAGATCCCATCCAGCCCTGCCCTCTGGGAGCCATTCCCTGTGTCCTGTCCCTTCTGAACGCCTCTTTCCATCTTTCCTGTAGCTCCTCCAGGTCCTGGAAGGCCACAGTTAGGTCACCCTGAAGCTTTTCTTTTCCAGTTGTTAGAGGAGGGTCTTTGACACTTGTTCTTCCATAAAAGTAAAATATCAGGACTGGCCCAGGGTGCCCAGAGCAGCCCCTGGATCCCTGCAGTGCCCAAGGCCAGGCTGGATGGGTTTGGAGCAGCCTGGGACAGTGGGAGCTGTCCCTGCCATGGCTGGGGTGGGAATGGGGGGGATTTCAGATCCCTCCCAACCCAAACCATTCCAGGATTCTGTGACAGTTCCTTCCAGCAGGATAAAATCCTTGTTCCTGTTCAGTACAAAGCCAAATCTTGGTTTGACCCAGGGCTGTGGGAGCAGGGGCAGCGGTGTGGGAGCAGAGCTGGTGCCTCTGGATTTGTGCCACCAGAGCAGCCCTGCCTCATCCCCCCTCCATGAGACCACCACAAACAGGACAGGGAGCGCTCTGAGGGCAGCTGAGAGCAGCAGGGAGCAGCTGGAACATGGCTCAGCTCCTGGAGACAGCTTCAGGCTGTTTGTGTGCCAGGCTGGATTAGCAATCCCAGCAACGGAGCTGCTTCCGTGAAGTCACTCTTTGCAAATGTCACAGCCGGCTTCCACCTCGTAGTTTCAATTATTTCTGCTCAAAACACGGTGGGCTTTGGGGGTGGTTTGTGTGGCTCAGCTTTCCTCAGGGATCCAGTGGAATTCCTCGCAGCCGCATTTTCCCCAGGAGCAGGGCCTGGCCTGGCCTGGTGCGGCCCAGCCCTGCTGGCCTGGGGAACCAGAGCAAATCTTCCCAATAATTTAAATAAACCCTGACAGAGAGCTGGGGCTGTCCCTGTGGGATGAGGGCAGGGGGAGAGCAGGAGGAGCAATTAGGCAGCAGTCATTCCCATAATTACTGTAGGTAATTACTGTTGGATCCCGAGGCCTGCAGGTGCTCACCTGGAGGAGCAGCTCCGCTCTCACCTGCCTGGGGAAAATGCCCAGGGTTGGAAATGCTTCTAATGGTGCTCATTTAGGGATTGTTTATGAAAGACATTTCTGGCCAACACCTATTTACTTGTCAAACGTGCATAATTAAACCTCATTACTGTCCCAGGTGCCCAGAGCAGCCCCTGGATCCCTGCAGTGTCCCAGGTCAGGTTGGATGGGTTTGGAGCAGCCTGGGACAGTGGAGCTGTCCCTGCCATGGAAACCAGATGAGCTTTAAGGTCCTTTTCATAATTTAATCTGAAATAATGCAAAGTTTGCAGATATTTAACGGAAATATGAATTTCCACCTGCGTTGTTGTGTGTTTTCCAGTGTGATTTCAGTGCATTGTTCCACCCTCAGCATCCACCACACCTCACACAGAGATTATCAATAATCAATAACCGATGATACCGTTCAGAAAAGTCTGTTCTGATGGGAAATTGTTGCATTTCAAAAGATGTGGTTCTATCTTCCTCTTTCTTCTACAAGTAAAATGAGCAGACAACTTGTTTTGAACGTGAATAAGGAGACTGGGTATGTTTTATTCAGAGGGAAACCATAAAGAGAAAAGAGAATTCCCAGTGGTTGTTGCTATTAAAAAGCTGTTTTTAGGTGAAGTGCTCTGGGAACCAAGGGATGCTCCAGAGCTGCCCCTCGGTGCACAGGGCTGTGCAAATGTTGTCAGTGCCTGGGAGCAGGAAGGGCAATCAGCTGGGAAGGGATTCCAGAGCCTTTCCCAGGAATTATAAAGCTAATTACACACAGGCAGAGGAAGTTTGGGTGGCCAGTGAGGGATTTTTGGGCAATCAGTTGGGTTTTCAGTGTTTGTTTGGGGGCTGAGTGGTTGCAGAGGTGCTCAGTGTTTGTTTAGGTGCTCAATGAGTGTTTAAGCACTCAATGATTGTTTAGGTGCTGAAGGATTTTTTAAGTGCTCAATATTTAAGTGTTCAGTGATTGTTTAGGTACTCAGTGTTTAAGTGCTCAGTGTTTGGGTGTTCAATGATTGTTTAGGTGATCAATGATTGCTTAAGTGCACAATGTTTGTTTGGGTGCTCAATGTTTGGGTATTCAACGATTGTTTGGCTGGTCAGTGTTGGTTTGGCTGGTCAGTGTTTTTTGGCTGGTCAGTGGTTTTTGGGTGCTCAGACTGGTTTGGCTGGTCAGTGTTGGTTTGGCTGGTCAGTGTTGGTTTGGCTGGTCAGTGTTGGTTTGGCTGGTCAGTGTTTTTTGGCTGGTCAGTGTTGGTTTGGCTGGTCAGTGTTTTTTGGCTGGTCAGTGTTTTTTTGGCTGGTCAGTGTTTTTTTGGCTGGTCAGTGTTGGTTTGGCTGGTCAGTGTTTTTTGGCTGGTCAGTGTTTTTTGGCTGGTCAGTGTTTTTTGGGTGCTCAGACTGGTTTGGCTGGTCAGTGTTGGTTTGGCTGGTCAGTGTTGGTTTGGCTGGTCAGTGTGGTTTGGGTGCTCAGTGCTTTTTGGGTGCTCAGACTGGTTTGGCTGCTCAGTGTTGGTTTGGCTGGTCAGTGTGGTTTGGGTGCTCAGTGTTTTTTGGGTGCTCAGAATGGTTTGGGTGCTCAGTGTTTTTTTGGTTGGTCAGTGTTTTTTGGCTGGTCAGTGTTTTTTGGCTGGTCAGTGTTTTTTGGCTGGTCAGTGTTGGTTTGGCTGGTCAGTGTTTTTTGGCTGGTCAGTGTTTTTTGGCTGGTCAGTGTTGGTTTGGCTGGTCAGTGTTTTTTGGCTGGTCAGTGTTTTTTGGCTGGTCAGTGTTTTTTGGCTGGTCAGTGTTTTTTGGCTGGTCAGTGTTTTTTGGGTGCTCAGCCAGGACTGTTCCCTTAGAAAGGCAGCTGCTGCAGGTTTCTTTGGGCAGTCGGTGCAATGTTGCTTGGGGAGGTTTTTCCTCGTTCCTCTGAGTGCCCTGAGCCCTCCAGAGCCCTGTGCTGAGAACTGTGTGTGTCTCACATGACACTGGGGATGCTCCATGTCAGAGGAGACAGAAATGGATCCCTTTTCCACCGAGCTGGGCCAGGTGGCTGCGGGGTGGCTCTGAGGAGGGCAGTGCTGAGGTTTCTGCACTTCCAGCCCGGTTTGGTGGCTCTGGGCAGTGCTGGCACTGCCAGCCCCGCTGGGGCAGGGAGAGCTGGGCTGTTCACCTCCTGTGGGCACTCCCTGGCAGGGCTGAAATCCTGCCCTTGCCAGGGCATTCCTGCTCTCCTGTCCCAAGGTGCAGCTCCTTCCCCTGCTGCACCAGCTGGTGTGAGGAGCAGAGATGGCAGGGGAAGGACAGTGCCAGCCCCAGGACCTGTCCCCATCCATCCCCAGGACCCCTCCCCATCCATCCCTGGGATCCTTCCCCATCCATCCCAGGGATCCTTCCCCATCCATCCCCAGGACCCCTCCCCATCCATCCCTGTAATCCCTCCCCATCCATCCCTGGGTTCCTTCCCCATCCATCCCCGGGACCCCTCCCCATCCATCCCCGGGACCCCTCCCCATCCATCCCCGGGACCCCTCCCCATCCATCCCCGGGACCCCTCCCCATCCATCCCCGGGATCCTTCCCCATCCATCCCTGGGATCCTTCCCCATCCATCCCTGGGATCCTTCCCCATCCATCCCTGGGATCCTTCCCCATCCATCCCCAGGGATCCTTCCCCATCCATCCCATGGATCCTTCCCCATCCATCCTTGGGATCCTTCCCCATCCATCCCTGTGACCCTCCCCATCCATCCCTGGGATCCTTCCCCATCCATCCCTGGGACCCCTCCCCAGTGCTGCCCTGCCAGGCTGGTCCAGGGGGGCTCCTTCCCGCCTGGATCCGCCCCCAGGAGCTGTTCAATCGTGTTATTAATAATGCATTAATCTGGAGCAAGCAGCTGGGAGGTTCATCCAAAAATCTGACTGTTGCTGGCAAACACGGCCCGAGCCATCTGTGCCAAGTCCCTGTATTTACATCATCCATCCACAACCAGTTCCTGCTCTTGTAAATCAAGAGATCATTGTGATTCTCCTGAAAGATTCATTGTACTGAAAGACTGCAGCACAATTAAATTTGCCTTCTTTTATTATTTATCACTAATATTCCAACCAGTGGTATATCAACAAAGTAAATGTTCTGGGAGATAAGCCCAGATGAAATCATGGCTCAGCCCTGGTAGAAGGGAGACAAATCAAGGCATTCAGTCCTGAGTTTGGGCACGCAATTCTGCTTCATGAGAGCCTCTGGTATTTTGAAATTTTGTTTTCGTTCCTCCGGGGCTTGGAGATTGCTCCTGAAATATTCTGACAAAATGGGAATTGCAGGAATGGCCGTGTGTGCCAGCAGCTCTCTGTGACACGGATTGTCATCCAGTGACCTGCTGGGGGACACTCGTGGGGAATCTGCTGTGCCTGCCAGAGAGCAAAGATCTGCTGTGGGTCATCCTGGCCCTGGAGCAGAGCCTGAGCTCCTCAGGGGCCAGGAGCTGCTCCTGCCGAGCCTCCTGGCTGGTTCCAGCACTGGGGAGAGGTTCCCCAGCTCCCAGTGCTGCAGGACAGGCTGCAGGACAGGCTGCAGGACAAGCTGCAGGACAGGCTGCAGGACAGGCTGCAGGACAGGCTGCAGGACAAGCTGCAGGACAAGCTGCAGGACAGGCTGCAGGACAAGCTGCAGGACAGGCTGCAGGACAGGCTGCAGGACAGGCTGCAGGACAGCAGCTGTGCCTGCAAAGGGCTCCAGAAGCTCTCCCCTGGGCTTCCCACGCTGCAGCAGAGCATCCTTTGGGAGTGGGGATGAAGCAAAGCCTGGTCCCCCTGGCTGGGAGTGTTTGGGTGGCATTTGGACTCCTTTGGTTTGTTCTCAGCCAGCTTTGGAGCGTTTCTGCACCCAGAGCTCTGCTTGGGCAGACCTGTGGGGCTGGTTATTTATTTATGAACGTGCTGGCTCTGCTATAAAAAGCTTTGCAATAGCCCAATAATAAATGCATTCATCACCACATCTGCTGTAATCACTGCAGCTCCTGAGCTGCTATTTGGCTCTCATTAGCTGCAACTCCCATTCACCTATAATTTCAGAGAACACACAATTATGTGTTATCACTCCTTCAAGTGATTACTACACTGGATGTTTTTAAGATAATGGCATGGAACACGCCGTGATGAATTACACCTCTCCAGGTAGTTTTGCTGCTGCCATTAACTCTATTATTTTATTTAAACCAGCCTGGAGGAGCTGTGGGGCAGGGTTGGCATCACCTGTGCAGGGAAGGGTCCCAGGTCAAGGCTGATCTGGTAAAGGACGTGGCCCAGCACACAATTATCTCCCTCCTGCCTGTCCTCCCCTCTCACACTGGAGGTACCATTATGAGGAGATTGCAAAACCCAACCTGTTTGCACCTGGAAAGGTTTTTCTTTCATTAAGCTTTGATGGGGATGAAAGCCTTTCCAGGGAGAGCAGGAATCCTGAGAAATCCCTGGAGCCTGGGAGAGAAGAGGTGAGTGGAGCCCAGCTCTGCTGATCAGCTGGAGCAGCCACACCTCTGCCTGCAGCTTCTCCTCCCTCTGTTCCCCCTGTGCTGGCACTGCTGAGACCCCTCCTCAAACCCTGCATCCAGCCCTGGGGCTCTCAGGACAAACCTGACCCTGAGGGGCTGCGGTGAGTCCAGGGAACAGGGCTGGGAATGGGCTGGAGAATCCCTGAGGGAGCTGGGAAGGGGCTGGAGAATCCCTGAGGGAGCTGGGAAAGCTCAGGCTGGAGCAAAGGAGGCTCAGGGGGAATTTCTGGCTCTGCACAAGTCCCTGGCAGGAGGGGACAGCCGGGGGGATTTGGGATCTGCTCCCAGGGACAGGGACAGGAGGAGAGGGAACGGCCTCAGGCTGGGCCAGGGGAGCTCAGGGTGGGCAGAGCAGGAATTTCCAGGAAAGGGCTGCTGGCTGGGAAGGAAACCTGGCTTTCCTTTGGAAATTAAAAACAAGGACCAATGGAAGTGTTCCAACACTGACATGAAGGCACTGAATGACTGCTCTGATCCAGCTGGATGTTTCTGGATGCTGAAGCCCCTCAGTGACACGCTGGGATATTGGAAATTTGGGAAGTCACAGGAAATGTTTTCTCGTTCTCCAGACGTTTGCCTTGCTGTGGTCTCAGAGCTTATGGTGCTTTTTATTCCTTTAATTTGTGTTTCAGTTTTGTGTGGTAAAAGAAGAGTCAGAAAAAACCTCTGACTTTGGTACTCCTTTAAAATAAACACAATTGGCTCCCAAATTTTCTGAGACCCTTTCCCTTGGGAAAAGTGTAAAACCATGAAGGCAAAGCCTTGTGATGAATTGTTTCCTTTTCTGCATTGGTAATGTCTTCGTCATAATTTCTGGAAGTTGGTGTTTCTCTATCATAAATCTCCAGGAATTAATAAATATCAAATGCAGCAGCCAGACTCTTTTTAATATTTCAAATAATGTGATGAATTTGGGAGTCACTCTCTGAAGCTGGAACCAAGGCTCTCACACCAACAGGGGTGTGGGATATTATTTCTGAGCCTTCAAAGAGAAAATAACATGGACTCCCATGAAGGAAGTGATTAATGACTAAAAATTCTGAGCTTTACACTGCAGTGTTTTGTCCATTTCAGTATGAAAATACATCTGTGAAGGGGAGGGGGGGATATTTTTGTATAATTAGAAACAATAAATGAATTTAGTGCAGTTGTGGCAGCAGCAGTTTCTCTGTCCACGCTCAGGACAGAGCAGTGTCCCTCTGCAGGACACAGAACATTTTTATCTCTCACTCATAAACGCTTCCTGGGGAAGCAGAAGCTGTTTAGGATTGAGATGTTTAACCCCACTAAACCTTTCTGGTCACCAGCCTCCCTTCCTGGAGCAATTCCCGTGCCCTGTCCTCTGCCTGGGCCACCCTCAGCACCTCCCTTGGCTCCAGCTGCTCCCTCTCAGGCCTGGAACAGCTGGAATTCCACAAGGAAAGGGGAAATGGGACAGCAGCAGCAGCAGCTCTGGGCTGGGGACAGCCAGGGATGGGCTCTGGGGACAGGCTGAGCTGGGCTCTGGGGACAGGCAGGGATGGGGACAGGCTGAGCTGGGCTCAGGGACAGGCTGAGCTGGGTTCAGGGACAGCCAGGACTGTCCAGCACCGCTGCCCAGCCTGGCCAGAGAGGCATCAGCTCCCCGAGGCAGCGATGGAACCAAACCAGTTCTGCAAATAAAATCCAGACCCGGGGGGATGAGCAGCAGGGCAAGGTTTGGTTCTGTGCAGAATTGCAGGCTTTGAGCCACAGCAGATGGGAGAAAGCAAATTCTGAATGAAAAGCAAAAGGATCAATAACATAAATGACTTTAACCCCAAGGGAGGCAGGGTTAGAGTGGAGATTAGGGACAAATCCCTCCTGGCAGGGTGGGATGCCCTGGGATAGAATTCCCAGAGCAGCTGGGGCTGTCCCTGGATCCCTGGCAGTGCCCAAGGCCAGGCTGGATGGGTTTGGAGCAGCCTGGGATGGTCAGAGCTGTCCCTGCCATGGCTGGGCTGGGATGGGTGGGATCTGAGGTCTCTCCCAACCCAAACCCTTCCAGAATTCTGAGATTTATCCTGAGGTTTCTGAGATTTATCCTGAGGTTTCTGAGATTTATCCTGAGGTTTCTCACCTTTCAAGCACTTCCAGCTGCAGCCCCAGGGAGGGTCCTGGGCTCTTTGGGCACAGGGAATGTCCCACATTCCTGGGATTTATGAGCAGGGGAGGCTGGAGTGAATTCCATGTCCTTCAGCTGGGATCCAGCCCCGGGAGCCTCCTGGAGCACAGCCCCTCTGCAGTTTTAATTAAGCAACTGGAGGAACTGTTTTTTTAACAAAGATTAATGGATCTCTGTTTTAATTATGGTGGAATAATAGACTAGAGAGCTGGGAAAGTAGGAGGCATTAAAAAAAAAGAGGATTAAAAACTTGAGGGAAGCTGGGTGAGACTATATTTTCTGTACTTACAAATTACAGAAGATCATCCCCATTAATAATGATTGGAAAAATAATAAAGTGCCCTCAGCCGTGTATGACAGTTAACATTAAAATCTATTTTTTATGCTTGTTGTGTGGGGAATTTCTGATTACAATCATCAGTTAAAAAAGAAATTGTGCTTTTTTCCATCTCCCAAATTTAAATATAGAAGAATTCTCTGCTGAGTTCAGCCATGGTTTCATCAATACTTTCCCAAGCCATGGGAAGGTAAAAGGAGCAAAAGTCACTTTTATTTAATGACTGTTATGCTTTCTTCAGTTGTGCTGCAGTGTTATTATTAATTGCTAAAAATAATTGGTTCTGTGCATAGATTTTAAAAATGCCATTGCAGGAAGAGCTGCTGTGATGTGCAGGGAGTTTAATTAAAACAGAATGCAAGGAAAGGGAGGAAAGGGGAAGAGAGGAAGGGAAAAAGAGAGGGAAGGCCACTGATATTTGCTGGTTTTACTGTTGGGCATCCTTTCAATTAATGATTTCCCAGAGACTGCTGTTGGAAGTGTTATAAATAAAATACAGCCAAATTTATTAATAATAAACTTGTGAAAAATTTGTCCAAAAAAAGAGGAACAGCCACAATCACAGTTAAGGTTAAAGTGTCGAGCCTGGGAATTGACTCTGGGTGAACTCTGAATCAGTTCTTACCCTCCTGACTCCCCCAAGTTCACAGAAAATCTTTTGTAGGAAAGGGTTTTTATCCGGTTTCTATAGCCTAGGGCTGCACAGTTCTTCCTCTCCGAGTCTGTTGCATATTCTTATTTATTGTCAGTTTGTTAATTAGATTTCCAAGAAGGGAGGAAAGGGTTTGAGTGGCTTTACAGGAACTGAGTATTGAGATGCACGATCTGGAGATATTCTGTGTTTGGTTGGTGAAGGAAGTTCCGAGGGAGGAGGGAATTACTGGAACTGAGTATTGAGATGTGAGGGCTGGGATAATCACATCAGTGTGAGATCAGATGTGAGGAATCACATCAGTGTGAGATCAGATGTGAGGAATCACATCAGTGTGAGATCAGATGTGAGGAATCACATCAGTGTGAGATCAGATGTGAGGAATCACATCAGTCTGAGATCAGATGTGAAGAATCACATCAGTCTGATATCAGATGTGAAGAATCACATCAGCCTGATATCAGATGTGAATAATCAATCACATCAGCCTGATATCAGATGTGAATAATCAATCACATCAGCCTGATATCAGATGTGAAGAATCACATCAATCTGATATCAGATGTGCAGAATCAATCACATCAGTCTGAGATCAGATATGAAGAATCACATCAGTGTGAGATCAGATGTGAGGAATCACATCAGCCTGATATCAGATATGAAGAATCACATCAGTGTGAGATCAGATGTGAGGAATCACATCAGTGTGAGATCAGATGTGAGGAATCACATCAGTCTGAGATCAGATGTGAATAATCAATCACATCAGTGTGAGATCAGATGTGAGGAATCACATCAGTGTGAGATCAGATGTGAGGAATCACATCAGTGTGAGATCAGATGTGAGGAATCACATCAGTCTGAGATCAGATGTGAAGAATCACATCAGTGTGAGATCAGATATGAAGAATCACATCAGTCTGATATCAGATGTGAAGGATCAATCACACCAGTCTGATCTCAGATGTGAAGAATCACATCAGTCTGAGATCAGATATGAAGAATCACATCAGCCTGATATCAGATGTGCAGAATCAATCACATCAGTCTGATATCAGATGTGAAGAATCACATCAGTCTGAGATCAGATATGAAGAATCACATCAGTGTGAGATCAGATGTGAGGAATCACATCAGTGTGAGATCAGATGTGAGGAATCACATCAGCGTGAGATCAGATGTGAGGAATCACATCAGCCTGAGATCAGATGTGAAGAGTCAATCACATTAGTGTGAGATCAGATGTGAGGAATCACATCAATCTGATATCAGATGTGCAGAATCAATCACACCAGTCTGATCTCAGATGTGAATAATCACATCAGTCTGATCTCAGATATGAATAATCCCACCAGTGTGATCTCAGATATGAATAATCCCACCAGTCTGATGTCAGATGTGAATCCCTGTGTTGTTTGTACTCTGATCTCGCCAGGTTGGGCTCTGATTTCCCTGGTGCCACTTGGTTCCTTTGCAGATTGTCCTTTTCCTCTCCAGCTGTCCCTGCTGCAACCCCTGATCCCTCAATACATGTAACCAGTTTTTATTTACTTATGTACACATAGAAAGAAAACCGAATTATACATTTATATACCACAGAAGGGCTTTACTGGTTTTATTTTTGTGGAAGCTCGTGGGGCTCTGCTGGAGCCGCTCCCTGGGGCAGGAGGTGCCCGGGCTCACACAAACCATGGGTGGAAAGGCTGCTCTTCCTCGGGAAACTGGGGAGCTTTGGGGGAGAGGCCAAGCCCTCCTTTCAACAGTAAAATTCCTGGTTTTTGTCTGTTTAAAATCCAGTGCAGGCTCTGATGGGCAGAGACTGGAGCTCAGTGTCCTGCAGGAGAGCTGCAGGCACTGACTGGGGCTGCAGCACTGGGAAGCGATTTGCAAACAGAAAGGGATTAAATTTGTTAGATTAGAAAACATTTCTGAGATGAATCATTTGATTGCTGCTTCCACGGGGTAAATATGCACTTCATCCATCACATCCCACGTGGCTGGTGGGAAAATACAGGATATTGGCTGCTGCTGGAGCTGGAAACCGCTCTGGGGAAGGTTCCAGACAAAGTGTGCAGCATCCCAGAGCAGTTCCCAGGGACAGGGCTGGGGACAGGGGAGAGCTGTGGCTGCTGCAGGAGCTGTGGGTGCTGTGGGTGCTGCAGGAGCTGTGAATGCTGTGGGTGCTGCAGGAGCTGTGAATGCTGTGGGTGCTGCAGGAGCTGTGGGTGCTGCAGGAGCTGCAGGAGCTGTGAATGCTGTGGGTGCTGTGAATGCTGCAGGAGCTGTGGGTGCTGCAGGAACTGCAGGAACTGTGGGTGCTGCAGGAGCTTTGGATGCTGCAGGAGCTGCAGGAACTGTGAATGCTGTGGGTGCTGTGAATGCTGCAGGAGCTGTGGGTGCTGCAGGAACTGTGGGTGCTGCAGGAGCTTTGGATGCTGCAGGAGCTGCAGGAACTGTGGATGCTGTGGGTGCTGTGAATGCTGCAGGAGCTGTGGGTGCTGCAGGAGCTGCAGGAACTGTGGATGCTGTGGATGCTGTGAATGCTGCAGGAGCTGTGGGTGCTGTGAATGCTGCAGGAGCTGTGGGTGCTCTGGATGCTGCAGGAGCTGTGGATGCTGTGGGTGCTGGGGGTGTCCCAGGACCACAAATCCCAGCCCATCCCACCCCATGGTCCTGGAGGTCTTTTCCAACCTCAGAGATTCTGGGAATTCTTTCTGAGGAAGGCTGGCTTTTTCCTGGCAAGCCACACAGGGAGAGCAGGAGTTGGTGCAGTTGGGTTTGTGTGCAGGGAGAGGAAGAGGAGGAGGAGGCTTTTCTCTCCTGTGGGAAGAATTCACAGCACTATCACTTCCCTCCAAGCTCTGGATGTGTGAGTGTGAATGAACAGTGGGACAGTGCAATTAATGAAATGGTAAATGCTCACTGAAACTACAGGCTACCTGCAAAAATGCTCATTGGTAACTCACGGTGGATTGTCAAAAGCCGATATAATCACAGACAATAATCACTAATTAAAGTTCCAAAGGGATGTTTATTCACCGGTGGGCAGCAGGGGATCGTCCCCAAAAGGTGTGACCACCCCAAACAAGGTTCTCCTCGATCTGTTTGTTCCCCAAACCCTTCCATCCCCATCCATCCACACCTTCCAGCCCATCTGGCCACCCCCAGCACCTCCCATCCCCACCCAGCATCAAAATGAGCCCCTGGGTCCCTCACCCTGCTCAGTTCTCCTGGTTTGGGTGGCTGGGCTGGGGTTGGGTCAGGGGCCTCAAGGGATGAGCCAGGAAAGTCTTCCTCAGGTGAGTGTGAGCTCTGGCAGGATCCAGGGAGGTCAGGAATGTTTTCCTCAGGTGAGTGTGAGCTCTGGCAGGATCCAGGGAGGTCAGGAATGTTTTCCTCAGGTGAGTGTGAGCTCTGGCAGGATCCAGGGAGGTCAGGAATGTTTTCCTCAGCTGAGTGTGAGCTCTGGCAGGATCCAGGGAGGTCAGGAATGTTTTCCTCAGGTGAGTGTGAGCTCTGGCAGGATCCAGGGGAGTCAGGAATGTTTTCCTCAGGTGAGTGTGAGCTCTGGCAGGATCCAGGGAGGTCAGGAATGTTTTCCTCAGGTGAGTGTGAGCTCTGGCAGGATCCAGGGAGGTCAGGAATGTTTTCCTCAGGTGAGTGTGAGCTCTGGCAGGATCCAGGGAGGTCAGGAATGTTTTCCTCAGGTGAGTGTGAGCTCTGGCAGGATCCAGGGAGGTCAGGAATGTTTTCCTCAGGTGTGTGGGAGCTCTGGCAGGATCCAGGCCCTGCTGGTGATGGTTTGGGGCAGAGCCCAGGTGCTGCCCTTGCTCTCCCTGGGTTCCCTCTGTTCCTATAACAGCTCCTTCACTGCACTTCTGTCAACAACAGAACAATTAGCTCTGGCTTAAGCATCTAATAATCATTAACCTGCCATTTGCTCATCTGACTTACATCTTGATCATTATAAATTGTTTCTAACTCTTGGATAAAACCTTAACTCTTCAGAAATCGTGATTCAGTGGAGTCCCAGGGTGGTTTGGGCTGGGAGGGACTGTAAATCTCATCTCATTCCACGCCAGGGAGCAGGGACAGCTCCCCCAGCCCCAGCTGAGATGGACTGGATCCAGCTGCTGCAGAAATACAGTGGGAAAGAAACACGTGGTAGAAAAACCTCCATGAATTGGAGCTTTCTCTGCCTCTCCCACCCCGCTGTTCATTAGAATCCAGTTCAAAACGTTCACAGGACTTTGAAAGAGGCTCCTTGCCTTCCCTGGATGGGACCAGACCCTTCAGAACTCCTCCTGCAGGGATCCCAACCTCAAAGTGCCACTTCCCGGTGCCATCCCATTCCTCTGCTCTACAAATGGGGAATTTTTATCCCACAGCTTCTCTCAGAACCCTTTCAGATTTAAGGCTGAGATCATTAATTAAATGAATGGTTATTCTCAGGCTTTGTTTCTGAACAATTTCAGCCTGATGTTTCCAGTTTTCTTATTCCTGAATGGAATGTCATTTTCCACTTAAACAATGCTGCCAGATGCTTAAGCCACCAAATCACCATTTCCTCCCTCCACTTTCTATGGCTGTGCTATTTTAATGTTTCATCAAAGGGATGAGCTCTATTGCATCCCCTTCTTCTCCTGGATTTCCTTCATGTAGAAAGCTCTTTATGAAATAAAAAAGTCCCCTTAGTCTGTTGCACTTTGTATTATCCTCCTTATTACCTTCCTTCAGCTTTTAAAATTGTTTCAAAGCCTCAAATTCCAAGGTGGGCGCGGGGGTGAGTCTGAATTTGCCTAATTCATTCTCCACATTTCCTGAAGAGTGGTTAATTTATGGAAGGAGATGCAGATTCCCAGTGCCAGAGCATCGCTTCCCGATGGCTCCTGGCTCTGCAGTTTCCTGCTCCCAGCCCTGGGTCCATCCAGGATTCCCTGAGCCCGTTCTCCCATGGCTGCTCTGCCTTTCCCCAGGTGCTGGATGTGGAGAGCTGGAGCACAGAGGGGTTGAGCCAGGCTTAGACATCCTGCACCCCCTCACCCCTCAGGCAGGCCCAGGCTCCTCCAGCAGCTCCTGGAATAGAGCTGCTCCTGCCTCTTCTCCCTGCCCTGGGGTCCCCTCACTTCCAGCCCCAGGAAGGAGCTCCCTTGTCCCTGCTGGACACCCTGGGCTGGGCTGGGATGGACTGGGATCCATGGGATGGGATGGACTGGGATCCATGGGCTGGGATGGACTGGGATCCATGGGATGGACTGGGATCCATGGGATGGGATGGACTGGGATCCATGGGATGGGATCCATGGGATGGGATCCATAGGATGGGATGGACTGGGATCCATGGGATGGGATGGACTGGGATCCATGGGATGGACTGGGATCCATGGGATGGGATGGACTGCGATCCATGGGATGGACTGGGATGGACTGGGATCCATGGGATGGACTGGGATCCATGGGCTGGGATGGACTGGGATCCATGGGATGGGATCCATGGGATGGGATGGACTGGGATCCATGGGATGGACTGGGATCCATGGGATGGAATGGACTGGGATCCGTGGGATGGGCTGGGATCCACGGGCTGGGATGGGATGGACTGGACTGGGATGTGTCGTTCTAATTGGGAACGGCGGGAAGAACGACAAGGACTCTCAGGGGAGTCAGAACAGGAGAAATCTCTAGTTTATTGTTCTAGCTTTGTCTTATAGACCAGATCGTGGAAAATACAGAAAGGAAACTCTTATTGGTTAGTAAAGTACCACATCACCATCTTTGGTCAGTGGGGCACACCACCCCCCTGACTCTCTCCTGCAAGGAAAACAAGAGGACAGACAAACAGCACCTGCAGGCTGTTTTCTGTCTTTGAGGATTGTTTGGAATCCTCCCATGAAATTCCCAGGCTAGCTCTCAGGCAGGGCAGGCAGGCCATGGCCTACAGCTTGCTCTAAAGCCAGCCTCCACAGGGATGGGCTGGGCTGTCATGTCCCTTCCCACCCAAACCACTGAGGAATGGAGGAATATGAAGTTCTATGAACCCTGTGAGGAGCAGCTGGTTTGGGCTCTCTGTGTCTGGACAGTTTTCCTGGGAAGGGTCTCCTGGCTCCTGAAGTCAGCAGCAGAAAGCGGCTGTGCCTCAGGAACAGGGCAGGAGTTTTCCATGGAGCACAGGTTGCTCTGGCCCTCAGGGCTGAGGCTGCAGGAGAAAGGGCTGGGTCAGGAACATCTGAGGTTTCCCTCCTGCTGCTCCCCCGGGCTCTCCCAGCAGCAGCAGCGGGCAGGAGGCACAGGCACACACATCTGCTTGGAAGCCGGGCTCTGGGCGTGGGTGATTCCGAGTTTACAAAGGATTCCAACGCTGGGAATCACAGCTGTGCCCAGCCCAAACCCAGCAGCAGCCAGAGGCACTGAGCAGCTCCTCGCTCCCTGTGCTCACAGCTTCCCTTTCCGCAGGTGTTACCTGGAAGATGGAGCCTCCAAGGGGGCCTGGCTGAACCGCTCCAGCATCATCTTCGCGGGCAGTGACAAGTGGTCCGTGGATCCCCGCGTGTCCATCGCCACGGCCAACAGGAGGGAGTACAGCCTGCAGATCCAGGACGTGGATGTGACGGATGATGGGCCCTACACCTGCTCCGTGCAGACCCAGCACACGCCCAGGACCATGCAGGTGCACCTGACCGTGCAAGGTGAGCCAGCATTTCCTTCCTCTTCCTTCTCCTTCCTTCTCCTTCCTTCCTTCCTCTTCCTTCTCTTCCTTCTCCTTCCTTCCCTCCTCCCTTCCTCCCTTCCCTTCCTCCCCTTCCTTCCTCCCTTCCCTTCCTCCCCTCCCCTTCCTTCCTTCCTTCCTTCCTTCCTTCCTTCCTTCCTTCCTTCCTTCCTTCCTTCCTTCCTTCCTTCCTTCCTTCCTTCCTTCCTTCCTTCCTTCCTTCCTTCCTTCCTTCCTTCCTTCCTTCCTTCCTTCCTTCCTTCCTTCCTTCCTTCCTTCCTTCCTTCCTTCCTTCCTTCCTTCCTTCCTTCCTCTTCCTTCCTCTTCCTTCCTCTTCCTTCCTCTTCCTTCCTCTTCCTTCCTCTTCCTTCCTCTTCCTTCCTCTTCCTTCCTCTTCCTTCCTCTTCCTTCCTCTTCCTTCCTCTTCCTTCCTCTTCCTTCCTCTTCCTTCCTCTTCCTTCCTCTTCCTTCCTCTTCCTTCCTCTTCCTTCCTCTTCCTTCCTCTTCCTTCCTCTTCCTTCCTCTTCCTTCCTCTTCCTTCCTCTTCCTTCCTCTTCCTTCCTCTTCCTTCCTCTTCCTTCCTCTTCCTTCCTCTTCCTTCCTCTTCCTTCCTCTTCCTTCCTCTTCCTTCCTCTTCCTTCCTCTTCCTTCCTCTTCCTTCCTCTTCCTTCCTCTTCCTTCCTCTTCCTTCCTCTTCCTTCCTCTTCCTTCCTCCCCTTTCCTTCCTCACAGATTTAATATTTATTGTATTGTTCCAGGGTGAACAATTCTTGGTTTTGATTGTCTTCCTAATAATTAATGCCCTCATGCAAGGGCTAAAAACACAAGTTGGAAATTAATTGCATGTGTAAAATATATCAACAGGAGCTTAAAATTAATTAGGCTAACTACAAGCATATAGAGAAATAATAACTCAATAGTTAAAAATATGCATAATTATTAAGCAATTGCATTTGTATCTTCAGAAATGCAAAGTATAACCTAAGGCTTTAACTTATTAGTCTTTGGTGCAATCATCATTAACATTTTCTTTTGCATTTTTATGAGTAATAAAGCAATGAATATAAAGGAAGAATTGAGCTGGCAATCCCTATTAATCCATGTGGCACTTGGAAATGCCCTGGGAATAACGGGGTGAGCCAATAACCCCTGACCAATTCCCCTTACCTGAGGCACCTCTGGAACCCTGCAGGGATGCTGGGCTGGAGCTCTGAGCTCTGTGTCTGGTTTATTCAAATGTCATCCAGGTGTTTTTGTGACCTTTGTGAGAGGCCTCAGGACCCGTCAGCGCTCGGCCTGGGGGGTGAGCAGGGACAGGGACAGAGGAGAGGGAGCCAGGCTGGGCCAGGGGGGCTCAGGGGGGGCAGAGCAGGAATTTCCCCATGGAAAGGGGGATCAGGCCCTGGAACTGCCCTGGGAGGGTTGGATCCCATCCCTGGAGGTGACACTGAGGGCTCTGGGCTGGGGACAGGTGGGGATGGGGCAGGTGTGGGAGGGCTGCTCCAGCAGCTCCTCAGCTCTGCCTTTCCACAGGGACCCCCTTGAATCCATCTGTGTTCCCAGTGGGACCAGCAGCTCACAGCCAGGGCTGCTCTGCCTGCCCTGAGCTCTGCTGTGCGCCACTGGAACGTCCACTCCTGCTCCAGAGGGTTTGTGGGATGGAACAAGGAGTTACCAGGGGATGGAACCAGGAGTTATCCTGGGATGGCACAAGGAGTTATCCTGGTACCCTGGCAGGGACAGCTCCCACTGCCCCAGGCTGCTCCAAACCCATCCAGCCTGGCCTTGGGCACTGCCAGGGATCCAGGGACAGCCCCAGCTGCTCTGGGAATTCTATCCCAGGGCCTGCCCACCCTGCCAGGGAACAATTCCTGCCCCAGATCCCATCCAGCCCTGCCCTCTGGCACTGGCAGCCATTCCCTGTGTCCTGTCCCTCCCTTGTCCCAGCTCCCATCCTGCTGTGGATGGGCTGAGCAGGGAGGGAGGCCGAGGTTTGGGACAGTGGTTCCCATGGGATACCCTGGGACAGGGTGACAGGGACACTGGGAACCAGCAGGACAGGGTGACAGGGACACTGGGAATCAGCAGGACAGGGTGACAGGGACACTGGGAACCAGCAGGACAGGGTGACAGTGGCACTGGGAGCCAGGAGGGGGTTTGGGATGGTGGGATTTGGCCGTGGCAGTGGGAGGCAGGCCTGAGCCCGTGGTGTCCCCAAGGCCAGGGCTGTGTCCCTGTGTCCCTGTGTCCCTGTGTCCCTGTGTCCCTGTGTCCCTGTGTCCCTGAGCGTGGAGCTGCTGCAGCCCCAGCACCCTCTGGCACCCCGGATCGGGGGTTTTGGGGCTGGGTTTGGCTGCTGAGGGTGCACAGCTGGCACAGGTCCCCAGATCCCAGCCCTGGGCCACCCCTGTCCCCCCGGTGTCCCTTCCTTGTCCCCTTGTCCTTCCCCAGCCCACAGCGCTCCCAAACACCCGGAGCGGGGACACAAAGCCCTGCTGCCATCAGCCACTTCACATCTCATCTTTATTTGCCTCCATCCAGGCTGGGCAGGCTCGGGACAGCCCCAGATGTGGCTCCCAGCCCCTCTCCTGTGCCCTCCACCTCATCCCTGTGGGAATCTGCTCCCCACACGGGAGCTGGAAATAATTCAGTGTTCCATGGAAATGCCTTTTACACATTCAGTCAGGAACCACAACCTCGGGTTTTTATTTAAACATGTATAATGTTCCCAAAGTAATACTCTAGGCCCTTTTTCTGTTTAATAAACCCCCTTAATGTCCCCTAAATATTAATGTATTGATTTAGTCTTTGCAATGTTTGCGAAGTCTAATTTGTTTCCTCAGCCAGGCCAAGAGGGACTTGCATTTGAAGCTAACGAGATAAATCTTCCCCAAATTTATTTAAAGTGGGACAAAATAAATATGCAAAAGACTTTAAAATCATCTAACAACCACTTCCCAGCTAAAACTGACAATCCATTACTCTTTTAAATTGCCAGCACTCGAGCAGGGACTCAGTTCCCTTTATAAAATTAACTTGGCTGGTGCCAGCCGCTGTTACCATCCTGTCCCTGCTCAGCAGAGGGGGAAAAAGATGGGAAAAGAGTTCTGGAGAGGGAGGTTTGCTCTGGGAGGTTTGCCCTGGGACAGAGACCCCCCAAGGGTCCTGGCCCTGCCGTTGCCTCGCTGCAGCTCCCCCAGTTCTGTGCCACCAGTGTGTGATCCCAGTGCTCCCAGCAGGGTCTGTGCCTTTTACCCATTCATTAAATTCCTCCCCCATTCCTCCCTCCAGGAGCTGCGGGGGATCTCTCACTCTGAAATGCCTTTGAGTGCTTTTCCCCTGCTCTGCCGGGCTCAGGGCGCTGGAAATGTTGGTGTTGGGAGGTGATCTCATTTACAGGGATGGAAATCAGGGATATTTTATCTGGAGTGGAGCAGGGCTGCTCTCATCTCAAACTCATAATTCTGCCACGTTGGAGGTGCTTTAGTCACGGCTGCCACCGAATTTCCATTTTAAACCTGAAATTTCCATCTTGTGGGATCTGCAGGCAGAGGACAATCGGCACAAAATGATCATTTCCTGGGGGGGCTGCAGAGTGCTGCTCCTGCTCCACTGAATTAAGAGCCCTGGGATGGTTGGTGACCCCTGAGACCCTCGCTGAAGGTGCCTGAAGCAGAGTCCAAAGCATCTTTCAGGAACTTCTTGTGTTATGTGGCAATGCCAGGCACAGAAGGAGGAAAAAAACACAGGATAAAGGGAAAAAACCAAACCATCCCCCCAGAGGAAATGCTTGGGTTAAACAAAATAAGGATCCACCTCCCTCAGTGAAACAAATTCCCAGCTGGGGAGGTCCTGGGAGCCCCAGGCTGCCAGAAGGACCCCAAAGCATTCTGGAGTTTCTGGGGAGGATGGGGATGAAGCAGGAGGACTCTGGATCAGCCCTTGGTGTCTGAATGCCAGGGGCTCTGGAGTTTCTGGGAAGGACAGGGATGGACCAGGAGGATTCTGGATCACCCTTGGTGTCTGAATGCCAGGGGTTCTGGAGTTCCTGGGGAGGATGGGGATGAAGCAGGAGGACTCTGGATCAGCCCTTGGTGTCCCAGCTGAGCTCCCTGGCTGAGGGAAGGACCGAGGGCTCCCCTTTAGCCTGACAGCAGCTCATGGCTTGTGGCACACTAAACATCCTCCTGGAGACACCACCATCGGATAAAAACCTCTTCTCAAATCCAATTAACGCTGGAAGAGCGAGACATCCTCATTTCCTCGTGTTCTGCACACTCTCCTGTGCTCTGCACACTCCTTCACTTCCAACCCCCCACAGTTCCATTCTGATTTTGTAGCCTAGGGAGGGGTAAAGGGAGGATGATGACAATATCTGATATTTGCAAGCAGCCAAATCCACCAGTTGGAAAGAGCAGAAGCAAATGCCTGTCTTTAAAAAGAATGGATGGAGCTAATTTAGGAATATTTCTGGAGACGACTGAGAAAACAACCGAGAAGGGAAGTGGCAGATTCATCCTGTGGGACTGGATGGTGAGGAATTTGAAAGGCAGCTTTAAAGGGTTGGGAGTGAATGTTTCCTGCCAGGAAAATCTCCATTTGAAGGAGTGGATCTTTGATTGCACAGCTTCCCTAAAGGTGTGAGGAAAACTTGCAGCTCTCCATCCAAAGATTCCAGGGCAGCAAAGGCCGTGGTTCTGTCCCTGGCAGGGACAGGAGGGGACAGGAGGGGACAGCTGTGGGGACAGGAGGGGACAGCTGTGGGGACAGCTGTGGGGACAGGAGGGGACAGGAGGGAACAGCTCTGGGGACAGGAGGGGACAGCTCTGGGGACAGGAGGGGACAGGAGGGGACAGCTGTGGGGACAGGAGGGGACAGGAGGGGACAGCTGTGGGGACAGGAGGGGACAGCTGTGGGGACAGCTCTGGGGACAGGAGGGGACAGCTGTGGGGACAGCTGTGGGGACAGGAGGGGACAGGAGGGGACAGCTGTGGGGACAGGCTCTGCTCCCAGGACGAGGACAAAGGGCAGCTTTGGGCTGGAGATCAGGAGGAGCTTTCCCTGGAAAAGCTGTCCAGCCCTGGAAAGGTTTCCAAGCCCTTTGAGGCTCTGTGGACCCGGGGCAGGGCTGGGGGAATGATTTGGGCTCCAGGCTCTGGGAGAGCTTTTCCAGCCCAAAGGACTCTGTGATTCCCTGATTCCCTCTCCCTCTCTCTGTTTCCTTTGAAGCCAACCCTGTGCCATTCCCTGGTGGCTCCTGGGAGCAGATCTGGTGGGGAGATCTGTGAGGAATCTCCTTCCAGCACCCACACAATGCAAACCAGACTGAAATTGTCGTTTCCTGCACGTCAGGACAATAAAACAGTACAAGATCTTTAGCTCCAGACGAGGAAACTACAGCAAAATCAAACCACAGAGCATTGATTCGTAATCCAATCCCATAATATGACTCCAGCTCCTGTTATACCCACTTATCACAGGTCTTTTATCCCAGTTACTCAGACAAAAGCTGGGAATTTGAGCAGGCAGCACAGCACAGCCCCATGGGTGAATTTTGAATGCTGAGCTCGAGGAGATGCAGGCTCAGAGCCTCCTCTTTCACTGCACATTTTGGCATTTATGGTTTTTTTTTTTATTCCCCCCCCACCTGATGTTTTGAACATTTCCCCCTTCAGGTTAATATGTTGGTTTATAAGGAAAGGATTAAACAAAAATCTCACGAGAGAGACGTGGATTTGAATGTGAGTGTGCAGATTTGAATGGATAAAGAGGCACTTCAGGAGCTGGATAAAACCAGAGCGTTCCTAAGCCTCTGATTCCAAACCTGCCTCAAGGCCAGCGGTGCTGGAGACGTTACAGGGAGCAGAATAAACAGCTAAAAATTGCTTACTTAGAAAAAGCTTTGTAATACCAAAGGCTCAAGTAGAGAATTGTAAGAGAGTTATTCTGTTGACCCCTGTGGATTACTTGTTTTGTTGTCTCTAGGATTCAGAAATGTTCTTATTTTATTTAGACTGCAATTTTAATCATCTCCACTTTGCATTTAAAGTATGATATTATTTCCCCTTCTATCATCTGTAAGAGAAAACGGGGAAATTTCCTTAATAGTTGGCAGATTAGCTTTGTTATGTAAAACAGATCCTGGCAAAAGGAATTATAATTAACACAAGTTCCATTACACAGTGAAAGGGTTGGTTTGGAGAAAAAGTCTTCGAAACACTTCAAAGCAGAGCCTTTGTTTTGTGCTCCCACTGAATTGGATGGAGTCAGCACGCCCAAATATTTTGGCCATAAATATTCCCAAATCCCTGGATGTGATAAAAGCAATCTCTGAGTGGAACTTTCCTGGGCCCAGGTTTGGGGTTTGAAAGCTGTGGCCAATTATTTCCTTCATAACTCTGCTCAGCACAGACAGCCAGAGCCCTTGAGGAACCAGAAATCATTCCTTGTTAAAGCTGCCATTGATTTCTGGAAACAAGCTGCTCCTGCTCGCTCACAGGATGGGAAACAACCTCCAGGACACGCCCTGGAGATCTTGTGGAAACCTTTATTTCTGTGCTCTGGGGCTCTCACTGCCCCATGGACGCGTTTCCGTTTGGTTTTGGTTATTTGGGGGGATTTTTTGGGGATAACGTGGCTGTGGCATCACTTCCCTGGCAGGGTGGAGAGACCTGGGATAGAATTCCCAGAGCAGCTGGGGCTGTCCCTGGATCCCTGGCAGTGCCCAAGGCCAGGCTGGATGGGTTTGGAGCAGCCTGGGACAGTGGGAGCTGTCCCTGCCATGGCACAGGGGAGGAACCAGGTGGATTTTAACAGACCCTTGTGGGATCCCGTGGTTCTGTGATTTCCATCAGGTTTGTGCCCCACTTTGGGTCAGCCTGGGCACACCAAAGGCTGCTGGGGCTGTTTCTGTGGCTCTCTCCTTTTGGATCACACATGGAATTACTGTCCAGAGGGGAGCAAAGCACATCCACGGGGTTTAACCAGTTCCAGGGATGCTCCAGGCCCTCTGCCCCAGGGCACATCCCAGGGGAATCCTGGCCCCCACCAGAATGTGGCTTTAAACTTTCAATTAGAATTAATTGAGATTTCATTGATTGATCTGTTTCTCCATTTGTGGGTGCCGAGGCCGTGGTGCCTGATTTGTCCCCGCTGTCGATGTCCCAGAGCTGCTCTGCAGGACCAGGCTCATTAGTACTGGGTAATTAGGCACTGAGTCCCTAATTAAGGCTGGTGTGGAGCGCTCAGCCCCAGCAGCCCTCTCACTGCCCTGGCTGCCCCCGATCCTGCTGCAGGTGGGATTTATCCCCTGCTTTTGTGTCCATAAAAACCGGGGCATTTACAGGGACAGGGCACAGATCTGTGTCCCCTTTTCACCGGGATCTGTCACCCCACTGTCACCTTCTGTCACCCCACTGTCACCTGTCCCTGGGGCTGGATCTGTCACCCCACTGTCACCAGGGCTGGATCTGTCACCCCACTGCACCAGGGCTGGATCTGTCACCCCCAATGTCACCTGGGGCAGGATCTGTTACCCCAGTGCCACCTTCTGTCACCCCACTGTCACCTGTCACTGTCACCCCACTGCCACCTGTCCCTGGGACTGGATCTGTCACCTCACTGTCACCAGGGCTGGATCTGTCACCCCACTGTCACCTGGGGCAGGATCATCTGTCACCCCAGTGCCACCGGGGCAGGATCTGTCACCCCAGTGCCACCTTCTGTCACCCCACTGTCACCTGTCGCTGTCACCCCACTGTCACCTGTCACCGGGGCAGGATCATCTGTCACCCCACTGTCACCGGGGCTGGATCTGTCCCTGGGGCTGGATCTGTCACCCCAACAGGAGCTGGGGCTGGATCTGTCACCCCACTGTCACCCTTCTGTCACCCCCACTGTCACCTGTCCCTGGGGCAGGATTTGTCACCCCCACTGTGGCTGGATCTGTCACCCCAGCAGGAGCTGGAGCTGGAGCCATCGCTGCCATTCCAAGGCTGAACCTGTGCCAATGTGTTCTCCCAGCCTTTGTTAGTGCAGGGATGGAGCTGCTGCTCCTTCTCCTGCACTAAAACCCCGCTGAAATCCCGTTTTGGGGACAATGTCCTGCTCAAAGTGTCACTTTCCCCATCAGCAGCTGAGGCTGGGCTGGGGCCCTGCTGGGAAGAAGCGAAAATCCCCAAATCCCAATGGTTTTCCTGCAGGGCGAGCTGGAAGCTGCTGGGTGCTGTGGAATTCTCTGGAATTCTGCCTGTGCTGCCTCTGGTCAGGCATCCAGACCTGCTGGGCAGAACACCTCTGACAGGAATTCAGAATATGAATATTAATGGTGCCATTAATCCCCATTAACACCAGCAGTTCCCATGCCACTGCAATGTCAGGAAGATTAAATCACACCACTCCCAACACGTTTCTGTGGGATGGGGGCAGCTCTGCAGCAGCTCAGGAGGAGGAATTAATAATGTGGAAAGCAATTCCAGGTTTCAGTGTTGGATAATCATTACTAATTTCTAGGCTCTGTGGTGAGAACAAAAATAAAAACTGAATAAATTCGCATCCAGTGACTTAATCCAGGGAACAAGCTTTGCTCCCCTGGAGTGAGTGGAGGTGCTGGGAAGTTGCTCGGGATGTATTTGTGTGTTTGTGGAGAGATCCATCATCTCACCGACCATCAGGAGCTGAATAATTTAACTTTAACATTAATTTTAGTGCAGAGCCCAGCCTGACAGAGAGGGGATCCCACCCAGGAGGGTCAGGCTCTGTGGCAGCCACATCTCGGTGCTGGGCTGATGCAAACACAACCGGTGCTGCCTCTCTTCTCCAACCATCAGAGCCAGCCAGAGCAAACTGCTGCAAGCTGGGAGCTCAGCTGGTTCAAAATGTACCAAGGGAAGGCTGTAGGGACAGCCTGGGGGCTGTGGGGATCCCAGAAGGGCCTCAGCAGGAATTTCAGTGGATGAACGGGGTGAGAACCAGAGAATGCACCTCTGTAATGTCCCACTGACATCAGAGTGTGAGCGCTTGTGACAGAGGCTTCCAACTCCAAATGATGGATTCCAGAGGGCTCTGGAATCCGTGGGGGGAGATGGGGACAGAGCAGGGGAAGCCTCAGGGAGGAAGCAAGCACAGAAATGAGGAGCAGCAGCACCTGAGCAGTGAGGAAGGATGGCTGTGCCCTGCAGGCAGGACAGCAGCACAGATCCTGCAGGAAAAGCTGCACTGCTGGGCTGGGATGGGGCTCCTGCCTCCCTCCCCTTCCTGTCTGAATCAACCACAACAGGGGGGTTCCATCCCTGGGGGCAGGAATTCCCTCAGGGGATTCTCTCAGGGAATTCTCTCAGGGGATTCTCTCAGGGAATTCTCAGGGAATTCTCTCGGGGAAGAGCAGCTGCTTCCAGTGGGAATCACATCAGGGTCCGAGGGGCCGTGCTGGGGTCCCTGCCCTGGGCTCTGCAGTGAGCTGAGGAGAAAGGGATGGGGAAGGCAGGGACATCCAAGGGGAATTTGTGTAATTGAGCTGCAGGTTCATAAAATCCCAGACTGGTTTGGGCTGAGAGGGACCTTTAACCCCACCCAGAGCCACCCCAGCCATGGCAGGGACAGCTCCCACTGTCCCAGGCTGCTCCAAACCCATCCAGCCTGGCCTTGGGCACTGCCAGGGATCCAGGGACAGCCCCAGCTGCTCTGGGAATTCTATCCCAGGGTCTCCCCTTCTTCCCAGCCAGGAATTCCTTCCCAATATCCAGCTAAATCTATCCATTTCCAGCTTAAAGCCATTCCCTGTGTCCTGTCCCTCCATCCCTTGTCCCCAGTCCCTCTCCAGCTCTCCTGGAGCCCCTTCAGGCCCTGCAAGGGGCTCTGAGCTCTCCCTGGAGCTTCTCCTCTCCAGGTGAGCACCCCCAGCTCTCCCAGCCTGGCTCCAGAGGGGCTCCAGCCCTGGAGCAGCTCTGGGATGGAATTCCCTGAGGATTTGGGGTCGATGCTCCTTGGGGGTCCCTTCCAGCTCTGAATATTCTGTGGGTCTGTGCTCCTGGAACAGGTGGGAGGGAACTGGGGCTGGGAGGAAAGGACCAGGAGCTGCTTTTCACATCAGAGCAAAACACTCAGAATGGGAAGTAAGCAGAGCCATATGGCTGGGATACAGAGGAGGGGGAGTGATGCAGCCAGAGAACTGTCAAGGGAAATTATTTTAATAACTATCTTGGGAAAACGATGTAAATCTGTCATTCAGGCTCACTGGAGAGAGACTGAACCTGTAGAATTCTCCAAAAGGAAAAATGCAGTTATAAGAAATCATCTCAAATCATTACATCTCTTTTATTTAGTTCCTGTGACAGCACAAGCAGCAACAGGTATATCACTGTTTACCTGTCACAACCCTCTAATATTCTCATTTTGCCTGTAAGGAGCAGTGATGAGGTTTTACCTCTAATTTTCTAGTCTGGAATTCTTTTCTTGGCACTTTGTGTGTGGCAGAAATCCTTCAGTGAAAATCCCTTTTCCCCCTTAGGCTGGAATTTGTGTTTAAAAGCTGCACATCCCTGCTGGAGTGTACAAACCCCCCGAGGGGAGATCCAGCCTCTGGGACAGGGACAGGGATGGAGCTGGGCCAGGGGGGGTTAGGTTGGATTTTAGGGATTTTAGGGAAAGGTTCTGCCCCCAGAGCGTGCTGGGGGGTCTGTGCAGGGCCAGGGCTGGGAATGCTGAATATCCAGCTCAGGATATTCCATAATTCTCCAATTCTCTGACTCCAAACTCCCACAGCCCCTCCAGCAGCCTGCACGCCCTGGGTGCAGCTCTCCCTTTGTCTGCCGGGATAACGAAAGGGAAATCTGAGTTTATTTTGATTTATTACATTTTATTGCTTTTCTGGCTGAGCAAACGATGCTGCTCTTGCTGCTGGCTGGAAGCTGAGCCTGGCAGGATTGGGGTTGTGCTGGGGAAGGGGGAGCAGGGGGGTTTTAGGGGATAATGTGTGTGTCCTTATTAATAACAGCAGCTTGTGGACACCTTCTGGGGAGCAGGGCCCGAGGCTGATGGCACAGGAGGAAGGAGGAGCTGGGGATGGTTTGGGCAGCCTGGGGAAGGTTGGAGGGGTTTGCTGGTGCCTCACTGAGGGCAGGGATCCGTCTGCTGGGATATTTGTGGGGTTTTGCTGCTCTTTCTTTGGCCTCTTTCACTCTGCAACTCCTTAATCACAGAGATCTGCAACTCCTTAATCACAGAGATCTTCAGGAGCTTCCTGGGACCAGGAGGTTTTAGAGATGTTCAGACTGCTTTATTGAGATTTATTCAGGCTGTGATTTTAACTGGAAAATGTTCATCCTGTCCCCACCAGCAGTCCCTTTCTCACCCTGGGTAAACTCCTTCTCTTCTCCTCTTCTCTTCTCTTCTCTTCTCTTCTCTTCTCTTCTCTTCTCTTCTCTTCTCTTCTCTTCTCTTCTTCTCTTCTCTTCTCTTCTCTTCTCTTCTCTTCTCTCTCTTCTCTTCTCTTCTCTTCTCTTCTCTTCTCTTCTCTTCTCTTCTCTTCTCTTCTCTTCTCTTCTCTTCTCTTCTCTTCTCTTCTCTTCTCTTCTCTTCTCTTCTCTTCTCTTCTCTTCTCTTCTCTTCTCTTCTCTTCTCTCTCTTCTCCTTCCTCTTTCTCTTCTCCTTCCTCTTTCTCTTCCTCTTCCTCTTCCTGTTATAAAATGAATCCAGGGGGGCAGTGCTTTTAACCAGGTGAAATCTTGGATTATTTTAACCTTTGACTGTTTTCATATTTATGATCCTTCTTCTTTAGCCCCATGCAGCCTGGCCTTGGGCACTTGCAGGGGCAGCCAGGGCTGCTGTGGGCAGCCTGTGCCGGTGCCCAGGGAATTAAAGGAAATAAAGGAGAACCTCAGCTGTTTTCTGGTGCAGAACAAATCCCTGCCCAGGCCTGTGTGTGACTGAGCCCCAGCAATCGCTGCCCAGCTGGGAGGGCTCTGGCTCCAGCCACCAGGAGGTTGCTTTTTTTCATTATTATTTTTGCCCTTTATAACTTTTTGGCTCCATTTCCATGATTAAACCGTTGGCAGAGCTTTGATTGCGGAGTGTTGCTGGCTGGAAGGAGCTTGTGGAGTGGCTGAAAGCTTTTCCAGGGAGTGGGGAAAGCTGAGCTGCAGCTCCTGCTCTGTGCTCCAGGAATGTCCCACTGGGCCAGCTGAGCTTCCCTGGCGGGAGGAAAGGCAGGAGGGCACAAGGCACAGACACAAATCTCACCCCATCCTGTGTTTGCATCGCTCATTTGCTGCAGAATTCCCAAATGGGGTCGTTCCTGCTCCACTCGTGCCCTGAAAACGGCTCCAAATTGGTCTGGTGAAAAACGAGGTTCACATCATTTTTATAGAATTTAAAAGTTTAATAAAAAAAACAATTAGGAGAAAAAAATGAAGTAAAGTATCCAGATCTGGTCGGGTGTCTCTGCATTCACCTCACTGACAAAGGATTATCCCTTAAAAACAGAACCCTGCTCCAGATCCAGAAATTCTCACACATATTCACACATTCTTCTTAGGATCTTTGGTGTTCTTCTGTTCAGTTTTCTCTTGCCCCCTTCCCAAGGGATCAATCCTCTTGGTGCCATTGAGATTTACATTCCCTGATACCAGAAATGCAATAAATTCCTCCCCCAGAGCTCTGGTCACTGCTGTCCTCATCTGGATAAGATAGTTTACAAATGCAGGAGTCTCCAGCTATTTTTTTTTTTCCTCAGTCTTTGGGTTATACAAACAAAAGCAGTTTTTTATTTTAATACTATGCCATAGCCTAACATATATGTATTATACCACTATTTCTAAATTTCATCAATAACAGAAATAAAGAAAACTATATTAATACAACAAAAATTTCCATTCTTATACACATAACATTCATTTTAATATTTGCAAAAAGCCAACAATCTAAAATGTATCTATAACAGCCTCAGATAAACTGACCACAGAAAACAGGTGAAAATAAAGTTCAGAACATCACTGATGTCCCATTAATTCCCAGAGATTATGGTTACAGTGCCACAGATACCAAAGAGCAAAAGATTCATCCCAAACTTTGGAAAGCTCCACTTCTGTGAGAGCTTTTGTCACGCCTCGGCACTGACAGGAATTGGGAATAAATGAAGGCTGGAGATCAAACCATTTCTCTTCCCAGCCCACCCATCATTTATTTCCTCAGCCCCACTTTGCCAAAGCTGCTGTGTTTGAGACAAATTGTGTTTAATTAGGAGGAGGTGGAGACCTTTAGGCAACGCTCTTCAATCACAGTGCCTGGAGGAACTAATCATGGAAATGCAGAATAAAGGGGCTGGGAGCTCTCCCCGCTGCTGCCTGATTGTCAGGAGGGAGGGCTGGGGCCAGCACAGGCTGCAAAATCTCCTGATTCAAAATTTCTGTTCAAGTCACTCTGGAAATTGTGTTTGTGGTGGGGGCATTTCCCAGCTCTGTAAATATTGAGCTCATTGAGTATGAAATGAAAAAAATATATAAAAAGTATAAAAAGCAAAGCAATTTTCAGTAAGTATTGATAAATTATTTTACCACCCTAAAAAGCACAGTTATCTTTTTTTGTGATCGATACTTGGCATGCAAGATGTTCAGCTACACAAAGGAGTGATAATTTTTGGAGATGTTTGGGGTTGTTTGGTTTGAAATGGTTCCAAGAGGTTTAGGGCTGGGTTTAGTTTGAAATCAGGGGTTTGGGGTGTGGCATTGGTGTTTAGGGGATCAGGGATGTTTCCAGGGCATTCGGGGATGTGCTGCTGCAGGGAACTGGGGGACTGCTGGGGAATTGTGGAACTGTGGAATTATGGAATTATAGAATTGTGGAACTGTGGAATTGTGGGACTGTGGAAGTGTGGAATTGTGGAAGTGTGGAATTGTAGGACTGTAGGCCTGTGGACCTGTGGAATTGTGGAACTGTGCAATTGCAGAATTGTAGGACTGTGGAATTGTGGAACTGTGGACCTGTGGGATTGTAAAACTGTGGAATTATAGGACTGTGGAAGTGTGGAATTATAGGACTGTGGAATTGTGGAATTATAGGACTGTGGACCTGTGGAATTGTACAATTGTGGACCTGTGGAATTGTAGGACTGTGGAATTGTAGGACTGTGGAATTGTAGGACTGTAGAATTGTGGAACTGTGGACCTGTGGAATTGTAGGACTGTGGAATTGTGGACCTGTGGAATTGTACAATTGTGGAATTGTGGACCTGTGGGGGGTGCCAGCCCAGCCAGGCCCTCCTGGGTCACATCCCTGCCAAGGAACCCCAAAATCCCCCCTCCCAAACCTGGGGCACATTTAGGCAGGGCTCTCACCTGCTCTGCAGGCAGCCTGTATACCCTGAGCTGATCTCGGGCCTCTCCTGAGCCTTCTTTTCTCACAGCCCAGCATCCCCAGCTCTCTCCATCCTCTCCTGCAGCAGCTGCCCAGGCCTTCAGTCACACCCTGCCCAAAAAGGGAAGGTTTAAATTCAAAACATTCTGCAAAAAGAGAAGGGTTTACTTTAAAACAGTAACATTAAATCAATGCTTTAATTTAACATTAAGAAAGAAAAAGCCAGATGACTGCAAAGCACTTTCCATGTTGGATCCCAGCACCGAATTTACTTGGGAGCTTAATTCCTCTTTCATCCTTGTTTATTATCTCATTTCTTTGCCCTTCCATTAATCCATTTACTGAATAAATGCTTATTTGCTGCTTTATTTAATTTTTTCCTGACCTTCACAGCTCCACGTGATCTGGGTGGGAGGCATGAGGTGGGGAGTAGCTCTGTGATGGGTTTAATGTGCACTCCAAGCTCAGCAGAACAGATTTGAAATGCCAAATCTGCTCCTAGATCAGAGTCTTTGGAGGTGTGGGAAGAAATACGGATGCAAAACAAACATTTTTTTAATTCTTAATAAATATTAACGTTCCATTGTGATGCTGCACATACATTTGAGTCATAATTACTAAATTCCACAGATTTTAGTGATCTGAATGTAATGATCCCTATCAGCCAGTAAAGAATAAAAATTAGCAGCGTTTCTGATGCAGCAGAAATCCTGATTTATCTCAAACTGTGAGGCTCCAGAAATGCTCTGGAAGCCAATTTCTATCCTGGGAAGGATGAATTTCCTGGGAAATGACTGTCAATAATAACATCCCCGATTTGCCACGAGCCCCAGATCAGACTGTGTCACTTGCCAGGATTACACTGTGCAGCAGGGCTGCAGCTCTGGGCTTATTTGGGGGTTATTTTAATTAATGGACCTCTCAGATTCATTTCTAATTCTATCTTGGAAATGCATCGATGCTGTGACCTGCTCAGTGTCATTGTAACGAGACTTACAGACATCTTCAACGAGCTTTGATTTAATTTCCTCGCTGAAAAGCCCAGATTAAAGAAGAGCCCAGTCAATTAGGAAAGGAACAAAGCTCGTACTTAAGAGGAAATCACTTAATCTGCAGCAAGTCTGGAAAATTCTCCACCTTCTACCGTGTCACAGCTCAAATCTTCCCTCGGAAAGACGGGAAAGTTCCTGATGGGAAGCCCCAAAATGCAACAAAAGGCTGCACATTCCGTGTGGATCAGATCTTCATGGCTCAGCAGAACCTGCAGGGGCTTTGTGGCTGTGTGACAGCCTGAGCTGGGCTGGAGCCAGCCTGGGAGAGCTGGGAATGTTCACCTGGAGAAGGATCCAGGAGGAGCTCTGGGCTCTGCAGCCTCCCAGGGGATGTGCAGGCACAGCTGGCTTTGGGTGGGGGCATTTGGGCTGGGACACAGCAAAACCAGGCAGGAATTCGGGAGAGAAAAGCTGGGCAGGCACTTGGGTTAGAATGGACGAGCCCCAAAACAAGAGGAAACAACAAAATAAATCTGTTTTTGTCCTCTCTGCGAGCAGCTTGGACTCTCCAGGTGCACACAGAGCGGCTGGAACAGCATCATTAATTTTTAAAAGTACCAGAAAAACCTAATTTTGTCCTCTTTGCAAAGTGTCAGGAGCAAGCTCAGCCTTCCCTTGAGCAGGAGCATCCATCCTCCCGCAGCTCTCCCGCAGCTCCTGCTCTGGGAGGGGAAATTGTTGCTTTTTGTGGTGTTTGGGGTGCAGGGCTGAGCTCCTGGCTGTGATGGGGAGGGCTGTGCTCCCCTCACTGAGGCTCTGCAGTGTCCCCCCAGCCCTGCCTGAGCTGAGCTCTGTCCCCTGACCCTGTCCCTGTCTCTCTGCAGTCTCTCCCAAGATATTCCGCATCTCCAGCGACATCGTGGTGAACGAGGGCAGCAACGTGACGCTGGTGTGCCTGGCCACGGGGAAACCAGAGCCCTCCATCTCCTGGAGACACATCTCCCCCTCGGGTGAGTGCTAGGGCTGGGGGAGCCTGGGCTGGGCCAGGGGAGCCAGGGAGCGGATGGGAACCGGGGAAAATCCCATTCTTTATCCATAAATAAATAAATACCCATTTATACAGCTGTCAGGGACCCTGCATTGGACTCTGGTGGGAGGCTGAGTTTGCTGCCACTCAGTGCATTGGTTAGAGGAGCATTGGTTTGGTGTGTGTGTCTTTCCAAAGGGGTTTGCATCTTTTCTTTGTGGGTTCTCATGGGACAGACCTGTTGTTATCACAGGTGTAATCTGTTTTTCTCTGCCACAATAGGTTGTTATGCAAACTGATTTTCATTCTTCTGATTTTTTCACACTTACAAGCTAGCTGCTAGTTTATCTAGAGTAGCAGGGCTTAAACTATATCCTATAGGTTGCTTTTTAATAATGTCTAATGTATTATTACTAATATATAGTAATTATAATATTAATATATATTATATTGATATATTATTAATAATCTAATATCTATTATACCTAATATAATATCTATTTTAATAATATCTCTACCTCTAACAGAGGAATGAGGACCCTAAATATGAATATATGTCTTTACATGTGGGTAACAGTCATGGATCAAACAATCCCAGGTAAAATCCAAGCAAGGATGAAATGAGGAACACGTGGGGCTCTCTGGAAATGGGAAATGGGAGAGTTGAACACAGGACCAGGTTTAGTTTGCTGTCATTTCTTCCACTGCTACAGGCTGGGATTTTTGGGGTGTCAGGGTTGGGGGCTGGAATTCTGATCCTGGTGGGTCCCTCCCTGAGGATCCTGCAGGATTCCACAGCACTGAACCATTATTCCATGATCCAGTTTATCAGAATGGCCTTGCTGAACAAATGAAAGGATGTGCATGAAAAACTGTGAACAAAACAGCAACTAAAATATCCCTGCTGTCTGATATTTCCATTTATCCCTCTGGTTCCTGGAAGACACTGAAAGGAGAGGCTTTGGCTGGTGTCAGAGCCTTCTCCCCACTGAAGCTGCTCCCTGTGAGCAGAGCAGGGCCCTGGGGAGATCCCTGCTCTGGAAATGAGCATTTTGTGCTCCCAGAGCTGCTCCCTGTTCTGCCCCAGGCTGGGCTGGAGCTGCCCTGGTTCCCTCACTGGACACTGCAGCTGGAACATGCAGTGAGGCATTTCTTTGCTCCCCCAGCCTGTACAAAATCTGTTTAATTACAGGCAAGAAGGGCTCCATGGGCTGCCAGAGCCTCTCATCATCCTCAGGAACAGTTTGCTTTACAAAGCAAGAGCTGGGAAAAAAACTCTCACTTTTGACCTTTAAAACAATGACAATGAATTGGGCTTGAAGTGTCCATCAAGGGACTGGAGGAAAAATTCAGTTGTAGCAGAAAATGGATTTTAACTAAATGTCAAATGAAATTTTATTGGAAACTCTGGTGATACTTTGGATTAATGGCATAAAGCTTTTGAGTGGCTGCAGAAAGGAGCTGGGGTGATGTTCCTGGAGAGGGAGGAGGAGGAAAGGAGGATGATTGCACTCAGGCTGGAGCAGGGGCTGAGGGGGAGGCAGAGCATCCTCATCTGCAGCTCAGCAAAATGAAGAGCTGGCACTTGGGGACAGTGGTGGCCCTGGCAGTGCTGGGGAACAGGTGGACTCCAGGACCTCAGAGGGACTTCCCAACCCAAACAAATCTGTGGAAATGAATGCAGGGAAACAGAAGGGTTCCAGTGACCCCCTGGATGTGCTCCCATCCAAGCTGGCCTTGGACACTGCCACCCCCAGAATCCTGGGATTCTGTGCCTGGAGATTCCCAGCTGGGTCTGGAGAGGGAGAACACGGCTCCACATGGCTCCGTGCTCAGAAACCCTGTCCATGAGCTGGGAGTGAGCCCACCATTCCCAGGGAATGCTCTGTGCCCCAAATCCAGCGGGAAATTCCCATCCCAGCTCCGTGCTCAGGTGCAGCCAGGTCCAAACAGCACCAAACCCTTCCCAAAAACACAGCCTGGCTCTGTTCAGCCAGCTCCAAACAGCACCAAACCCTTCCCAAAAACACAGCCCTGCTCTGTTCAGCCAGCTCCAAACAGCACCAAACCCTTCCCAAAAACACAGCCCTGCTCTGTTCAGCCAGCTCCAAACAGCACCAAACCCTTCCCAAAAACACAGCCTGGCTCTGTTCAGCCAGCTCCAAACAGCACCAAACCCTTCCCAAAAACACAGCCTGGCTCTGTTCAGCCAGGTCCAAACAGCACCAAACCCTTCCCAAAAACACAGCCCTGCTCTGTTCAGCCAGGTCCAAATGGCACCAAACCCTTCCCAAAAACACAGCCTGGCTTTGTTCAGCCAGCTCCAAACAGCACCAAACCCTTCCCAAAAACACAGCCTGGCTCTGTTCAGCCAGCTCCAAACAGCACCAAACCCTTCCCAAAAACACAGCCCTGCTCTGTTCAGCCAGGTCCAAACAGCACCAAACCCTTCCCAAAAACACAGCCTGGCTTTGTTCAGCCAGGTCCAAACAGCACCAAACCCTTCCCAAAAACACAGCCTGGCTCTGTTCAGCCAGCTCCAAACAGCACCAAACCCTTCCCAAAAACACAGCCTGGCTCTGTTCAGCCAGGTCCAAATGGCACCAAACCCTTCCCAAAAACACAGCCTGGCTTTGTTCAGCCAGGTCCAAACAGCACCAAACCCTTCCCAAAAACTCAGCCCTGCTCTGTTCAGCCAGGTCCAAACAGCACCAAACCCTTCCCAAAAACACAGCCTGGCTCTGTTCAGCTAGGAAATGCAGGAGGGCTGGAGAGGCCAGGTTCTGCCGTGCTTGATATTCCATCAGCAGCTCTTCCTCCATGCCTCAGCTTCATCTGCACTTGCTAATTTCTGCCCGCTGCAATTCCCAGCGGCACTAATGAGGCTCCCGGGCAGGCAGCGCATCTCCCACCCAGCACTAAATTATATTAACGAAGCATATTTAGAATATTCTCAAATTGTTTGTCAAAGCTGCTGCTAAAAGATAAGGAACTGAAATCTCTGAATACAAATGACTCAATGTAGACTAATTCCAGGATATGATCGTGATTTACATCAACACAGCCTCGACTCGCATGAGGTCGGATTCAATTTTTCTGAACAAGAGATAAATTGAACCTTTCGTAGGAATAAAAATAAAACGCATTTCAAGGTGATTTTTAAACTTAGTCCGTAAATTATTGGCCTGGAATCTTTATTGTGCATGTTTAACTTGCAGTCATTATGTAAATGCTTGCATTCCATAAATATTCATTGCACAGCCCCATTATGTAAATCCAGCAAATCTCCCCACTCAGCGTAATCGGGCTGGAATCTCCAGATCTGTATTGCTGAAATGTCACCCCAATAAATTGCAGGTATTACTTATTTTGTTCTGACATTTCCCAGCGAAGTGCAGCTTTATCGATAGTTTAGGAATGAAGGCAGAATGTTAAAGGGTGAAGCTCTGCCCGGGACCCCAGCCCAGCTCTGGCTCTGCTGTGTCCCACCAGTGCTGCCACCCAGACACCTCCTCCTGACAAAATGTCCCTTCTTGCCAAAACTCAGGAGCTGTGAATCCAAATTATTTCCCACTTTGGTTTTGACAAGAGTTTCCCAAGGGGAGCCTCCCCAGCTGTGGAAGGAATGGGATGCTCAGGGGAGTGGATTTAAGGTGAGGGAGGGGCACTTTGGATCAGATCAGGATGGAATTCTCCCCTCTGAGGCCCTGGGATGGAATTCCCATCCCAGCTGGGGCTGCCCCTGGATCCCTGGCCCTGGATGGGTTTGGAGCAGCCTGGGACAGTGGGAGCTGTCCCTGCCCATGGAATGGGATGGGATTTAAGATCCCTTCCAGCACAAAACATTCCAGGATTCTGGGATCCCTGCTTACTTCCCGTTTCATATTTTCCAGTCTTTCCCTGCTCTCTTTCCTTTTTCTCCCAGATTTATCCCCATCATCCCAGGTGAGCAGGTTTCCCACAGCAGGAGGATGACCTGGCTGCAGGGATAGGGCTGTGTTTGGAGGAGCAGCCTTCCAGAAATGTGAATAAAGGCAGATTTTTCCCTGAGGAATGGGAGGCAGGTCCTTGGCAGCAGGACACTGGGTGTTCATTCCATCCACCACTGCACAGCACTCCTGTTCCTTGAGGGAGAAGCACAGAGGGGTTTAGAAATCCTCCCTGAACCCCGAGGAGCAAACCCAGCTCCATCTGCAGCTGTGGCAGACCCGGCTCCTCCTGCCCCACAGCCTCTCCCACGGAGTGTGGCAGGAACCAGAAGGGCTTTGGTGAAGAGCCAGAGCTTCACACCTGCATTTCCAGGCTGCAAATCCTCACCTGACATGAATTATTGTCACATTTCCAGGGCTTTGTGCGTGTACAAAGGGCAAACTCTTAAAATGCTCCATCATCTCCTGCTTCCAGATGGTTTTAAAGCTGGAAGTTCTGGAGAGGAGGTTTCTGGCTGGATCTTTTTTCCTTGCTGGGGAGGTTGTTTTCCCCCAGCAGTGCAGTGTGATCAGAGGGGCTGCTCCAGGCTCAGTGGCCCCGTGTGGAGGATCCCAGTGGCAAACTGTGCTCTCCTGGCCCTGCAATGCCAGTTCAGCTGGCAGAGACTTCCACAGGCAGCACTGACCTCCTTCCTCGGGCTGCTGTGGCCCAGAGAGCCCAAACCCAGCGATTGTTTTCTCCTGGGTCAAGGAATCCTGGAATGGGTTGGGTTGGGGAGGACCTCAAACCCACCCATCCCACCCCAGCCATGGCAGGGACAGCTCTGACCATCCCAGGCTGCTCCAAACCCATCCAGCCTGGCCTGGGACACTGCCAGGGATCCAGGGACAGCCCCAGCTGCTCTGGGAATTCCTCTGGAGGAAGCTCAGGTCAGCTGGAAGCGTGGCTGGGTAATATTCCCTGAAAACAGCCCAAAGCTGCATTCCCTGGGATGGCCCAGGCTCCTCCACCAGCCCTTCCTGAGAGCAGTGACATCCATGGGGCACTGCTGGTGGCTTTAAATATTTTTAAAATTAATATTTTTATTAATTTGATAGGAATTTAATGGCCCAGCTGGGTATCCAGGAGGGATTGTTCAGCTGATAAAGGCACAGCTCATCATTAAATCAGTGGTCCCCGGTATCAAACACAGGGCAGGCGGCTCCAGGGGAGGTGGTGAGGAGTAAATGAGGGCATTAATTAACAGTTTAAAGAGAGCAGAGCAATCAGCAGCACCCAGTGGAAATGAGGGTGGGATTCCTCCCTTTGCCTTTGGATCAGCAATAAAATCACTCCTGGAATGACTTCCCAAAGCACAGCCCTCAGGGAATTTTGGCCTTTTCTTTTTAACAGGAGTTGTTGCAGGCAGCAGCCTGGGAGTTTGGAACTGGGAGCACTGGAGTGGCTTTCAGTGCCATCCCCTGGGCTGAGGTGACACTGCCCTGCAGCTGGGGATTTCTCAGGAAAATGTCATTTTTATCACAAGTTCGGGCATCCCCTCAGGGACAATTAAAGGTATTCCTAGAAATCCTCAGGCCTTCTTAAAACCCTGTTTAAAAAATATTCTGGTTAAAATCCACTTGTCAGGAGAAGAATACTCCAGCTAAGGTGGTGAAATAATTGGGGCTTTGTGAAGGAACTGAGGAGCAAGAGTGAGATCAAAATCTTAGTGAGACACAAACTAAAACTGTCCAGAAATGTTGCACAGAAATGAGCAGGATCTTTTTTCTTTTTGACAATTTCATGATAAATGGGAAGCATTTCTTACTTTTCAATAAAAGTAGATGAACTCATTAATACCCCATAGAATGCAATGAAAATGAGAGTTTTAATACAGGCTGAGCTTATTCCCACGGACATCAGATCATTTTCACTTGAGAAACGTTGCACTTTTGAATGAGCAGTGTGTGGCTCAGGAGATATTTCAGAGCTTTGATGTTCAGAACCAACCCAACATTTTCCCCTCTTTCCAGAGCCCAGGCTTGTGCAGACACACAAATAATTCACCCCTTGATGGCCATGACATAACAGTTCTCCCCAGAGCTCCAAAAGCCACAGTTATTAACAGCCAATTAAAGGCTTTCAGGCTGGGAAAACACTTCCAGCAAGTCTTTTAAACCCTTAGATCTGTAACTTCCAGCATCTGTGGTCATGGCTGCTGCGAGAGGCTGTGCTAAAATAATACATTGAAATAATTACATTGAACTTGGTGGGGTTTGTGGTGTAGGGGGGTTTGTGATGGGGTTTGTGATGGGATGGGGTTTATGATCTGGTGGGGTTTGTGATGTGTTGAAAGACCCCCGAGCAATTCACCAGTCTTCACAGAAGTAATCGTGAACGCCGTCTATTTCTATCTTTAGCACACCTTTTATAGGGTTCTACAGGGTCTGCAGGCAGAGCAAGCTACTATTGGCTAACACACACAGTTTACATTTTTTCTCTTACACACAGGGATATTGTTTTGCTTTCCTCTCTCTTCTGCAGGAAGGTTTCAAGGACTTCAGCCCTTAATATCACGACTTATTTCAAAGGCTGGTTTGTGCATACAGGCCTTTACTAATATATAAAATATAGCAACAGTTCCCCGCCCTAGAACCGCCCTAGAACCGCCCTAGAACCGCTCTAGAACCGAGTCTAGAACCACTCTAGAACCGAGTCTAGAACCGAGTCTAGAACCGCTCTAGAACCGAGTCTAGAACCGCTCTAGAACCGAGTCTAGAACCGAGTCTAGAACCGCTCTAGAACCGAGTCTAGAACCGAGTCTAGAACCGCTCTAGAACCGCTCTAGAACCGAGTCTAGAACCGAGTCTAGAACCGAGTCTAGAACCGAGTCTAGAACCGAGTCTAGAACCGAGTCTAGAACCGAGTCTAGAACCGCTCTAGAACCGAGTCTAGAACCGAGTCTAGAACCGAGTCTAGAACCGTTCCCCGCTCTAGAACCGCTCTAGACCCGTTCCCCGCTCCAGAACCGCTCTAGATCCGTTCTTGCACCGCAAAAAGCAGTGTGAGCACTGCAAATGCCCATGACAATTAGCCCATATAATGAGCATCTCCAGGTCCTTTTCCTGGGCTGCTTCGCCTCGTTTAACGAGGATGCAGAGAAGCAGTTTATCTGCCGCCGCAAATCCACCATGCTGACGGCAACCCGCAAGGGGGAAGGTCGCGATCCCTCTCACACGCACTTGCCTTTGGGCCCCCCCCAGCAGCCTGAATTTCCACGTCCAACCGCTCCGCGTCTCACCGCGCTCAGGCTGCCTATCCGGTGCCGATCCAAACCCACGACGTCTAACGGCCAGATCCACTCCGCTGACTCCAAGGCCCCTCTGCCCGCAGGGGTGTCCCTGGTCGGGCGCCAGATGTTGAAAGACCCCCGAGCAATTCACCAGTCTTCACAGAAGTAATCGTGAACGCCGTTTATTTCTATCTTTAGCACACCTTTTATAGGGTTCTACAGGGTCTGCAGGCAGAGCAAGCTACTATTGGCTAACACACACAGTTTACATTTTTTCTCTTACACACAGGGATATTGTTTTGCTTTCCTCTCTCTTCTGCATGAAGGTTTCAAGGACTTTAGCCCTTAATATCACGACTTATTTCAAAGGCTGGTTTGTGCATACAGGCCTTTACTAATATATAAAATATAGCAACAGTGATGGGGTGAGGTTTGTGATGGGATGATGGGATGGGGTTTGTGATGTGCTGGGGTTTGTGATGGGGTGAGGTTTGTGGTGGGATGGGGTTTGTGATGTGTTGGGGTTTGTGATGTCTTGGGGTTTGTGATGTGTTGGGGTTTGTGATGGGGTGAGGTTTGTGATGGGATGGGGTTTGTGATGGGATGGGGTTTGTGATGGGGTGAGGTTTGTGATGGGATGGGGTTTGTGATGGGGTTTGTGATCTGGTGAGGTTTGTGATATAATTGGGTTTGTGATCTGGTGAGGTTTGTGATATAATTGGGTTTGTGATCTGGTGAGGTTTGTGATATAATTGGGTTTGTGATTTAGTGGGGTTTGTGACGTGGTTAATTGGCCATTCCCTGGGCCAGGCTGCTGGAGAGGAGTGGGAGGACAGCTCAGGAGCAGGGAGCAGCTTCGTGTGAGGGATATCAAACACTCCCTGCCAGGTGGGAGCAGGCAGGGAAGGCTGGCAGGGGCTGGGATTTGGGATTTGCCTGTGCCTGGTGTCAAGTGGGGACAAATGGAGCTGGGTGGGTGCTCCTGGTGTGAACGAGTCCCGATGGTTCCAGGGCACGGAGCAGCCACAGACACCAATGTTTCTGTTTGGTTCTCTGTCATCTCCCACCAGGGAAGTCTCTGCCTGTCCTGGGAATCACTCACGGACTGTCCTTATCCCTGTGTGACACCACAGTCCCACTCCTTTGGGTCCAAGGAGTGCTGTTGATGTGAGACTGTTGTCTCACCTGGCTGGGATCAGCTGCTCCAGGGGTGGCTCTGGTCCCTGCAGGGTCCCCTGGCCTGGGCCTGGCTTTGCTCCATCCTGCAGGGCTGGGCTGGGCTCTGCAGACCATCAGCACACAGGGCTGCTGCAGCTCTCAGGGCAGGAATGCTGCAGGCCTGGGCTGGTTTGGGTTGGGAGGGATTTTATTAAAGCTCATCTTGTCCACCCCAGCCATGGTCACCTGCCTCTGTCCCAGCTGCTCCAAACCCATCCAGCCTGGCCTTGGGCACTGCCAGGGGTGCAGGGACAGCCCCAGCTGCTCTGTTGTGTGGCACCCATGGGGTACAGATCACTCTGCTGTGTCTCAGGGTGCAGATGGGTCAGGAGAGAAGCTTTGGTCAGCTCCAGGAGTTTGAGGGGGTTTCAGCTCACCTTGGAGCTGGGGCTCCTGGGCGTGTGTTAAAGTCTCTGTGCAGGTTTTGTGTGTTCTGTGCTCAGCCTGCAGCAATTTCTTCCTGTGATTGTCTCATTGCAGCCAAGCCCTTTGAGAGTGGGCAGTACCTGGACATCTACGGAATTACGAGAGACCAGGCTGGGGAGTACGAGTGCAGCGCAGAAAACGATGTCTCCGTCCCGGACGTGAAAAAAGTCAAAGTCACAGTGAACTGTAAGTGCTGCTCTTTGTTATTTACTCCCTCAGTGTGGTGGAGAAGGAGAGTCTGGAGCAGCCAACTGGAGCTGCTGGGTTTGGCACGGTGGCCGAGGGGGCTGAGCTCTGTGGTGGCCACCTGGATGTCACCGAGGAGGCCACAGCCAGCTGGAGGTGCAGGCTGTCATTTCTGGGTGATGATTGCAGCGGGTTCTGGTGGCTGCTTTGGATGCTGGGCTGAGCCCTTCCTGCTTTATCTTGTGGTGCTGTGAGTGGAATGAGGAGATGAGGAGCTCTGCTTGGTCACTGGAGGGGTTCTGCTCTCCAGGGCAGTGTGAGCTGCTCCCAGAGGGGCAGCAGGGTGTCAGGGGGACACTGCTGCTGTGGGGACCCTGCTGGGTGACACCAGCAGGGCTGACCTGCTGGGACTCCCGCACCAAAGAGCTGTTCCCAGCTTGGCTCTGAATCTGATTTAGCACTCAGGTGATGTGAAATGTTCTTCTTCCCTCCAACACATGAGAAAACGCAGGCAAGACAATGTGAATCATTTCTGTTGTTCATTCTAACAATTTCCTTTGGTTCCCTCCAATTACCCGGCGTGTCATTTGTTTCTGGCTTTGGAGTCGCTGTGGCAGCTTTATTGGTGACAAATACGAGATGTCAGCGTTGTGTCTCCCCCAGAGACCTGTCCCAGCTGATGTGGGCAGCAAAGCCCCTCGTCCCCATCACTGTGGGGTCACTGCTGTCACCCGGGGGTGTTCACTGCTGGCACCTGAGGGTGTTCATTGCTGTCACCTGAGGGTGTTCACTGCTGTCACCTGAGGGTGGTCACTGCTGTCACCTGAGGGTGTTCACTGCTGTCACCTGAGGGTGTTCACTGCTGTCACCTGAGGGTGGTCACTGCTGTCACCCAGGGGTGTTCACTGCTGTCACCTGAGGGTGTTCACTGCTGTCACCCAGGGGTGTTCACTGATGTCACCTGAGGGTGTTCACTGCTGTCACCCAGGGGTGTTCACTGCTGTCACCCAGGGGTGTTCACTGCTGTCACCCAGGGGTGGTCACTGCTGTCACCCAGGGGTGGTCACTGCTGTCACCCAGGGGTGTTCACTGCTGTCACCCAGGGGTGTTCACTGCTGTCACCTGAGGGTGTTCACTGCTGTCACCCAGGGGTGTTCACTGCTGTCACCCAGGGGTGTTCACTGCTGTCACCTGAGGATGTTCACTGCTGTCACCCAGGGGTGGTCACTGCTGTCACCCAGGTGTGTTCACTGCTGTCACCTGAGGGTGTTCACTGCTGTCACCTGGAGGTGTCCACTGCTGTCACCCAGGGGTGTTCACTGCTGTCACCCAGGTGTGTTCACTGCTGTCACCCAGGTGTGTCCACTGCTGTCACCCAGGGGTGTTCACTGCTGTCACCCAGGGCTGGTCACTGCTGTCACCCAGGGCTGCTCAGAGGTGTTTGTGGCCTTTTTCTCATTTAAAAGTCCCAGTGGACGTGCTAAACCCAGGGACTCTCTCTTGCCTCCCAAGACCTCGACACGCACAACCGACTTTAACACTCGCTGTGCAGCAACAACGTGTCCTGGGCTGAGCTGGTTAATTACTGGCTAATTACTGACAATAAAGAGTCCAAACTGAAGCCACAGAGCTGCTCTGTGTCCCAGTGCAGCCACCTGGGCCACGCTGGGAGTGTCCTCAGCCGAAGCACGGATGTGCTGGTACCGTGTCAGGTTCAGGCAAGCTTCTACAGGAATATTGGAGTGTTTTTAATAACTCCTCACGGCTCCAGAAGGAGGGGGTGGCAATCTGGTGGCAGCAGTGTGGGGCTGGGCTGTGGCTGCAGCTGTGACACACGGCTGGATTGTCACAGCTCCCTGCTCACAGCCCTGCAGGGCTGGGACGTGTCCCCAGGGGCTGAGCACGGAGCAGGAGCTCGGCAGCATCCGCCTGCAGTCACTGCTTGTGAGGAATTTACAGTGGATTGATTCTCAAGGGTGAATCTGGAAAGTTCTTCATGAAAGAAATAGAGAGGAAGCCCTCAGCTCCTCTGGCTGGGCAGTTTCCTTTGTCAAATGTTCTTCAGTCCTGGTTCTTCTTTAAAGACATCGGTTCATTTCCATAACAAACTGGTAAGAGCCAGGCTTTCTCCCCAGAAATTCCATCCTTTTATTTGGTGCCTGGACTTGGGTCAGTGGTGGCTTTGGCAGTGCTGGGGAAAGGTTGGACTTGGAGTCTTGAAGGGCTTTTCCAACCTGAACAGTTCTGTGAGTTCTTTTCCTCTGCTGCTGCTCCCACCCACTCCTGCTGTCCTTCCATGATGGTGTTCCTGCTGTCCTTCCATGATGGTGTTCCTGCTGTCCTTCCATGATTAAATTCTTGCTGTCCTTCCACGATTGTATTCCTGCTGTCCTTCCACAATTGTGTTCCTGCTGTCCTTCCATGATTAAATTCCTGCTGTCCTTCCATGATGGTGTTCCTGTTGTCCTTCTATGATTGTATTTCTGCTGTCCTTCCATGACTCCATTCCTGGTGTCCTTCCACAATTGTGTTCCTGTTGTCCTTCCATGACTGCACTCCTGGTGCAGGACCATGTTGAGATGTGGATATTCGTGGCACGGAGCAGCTGTTCAGCCACCCAGGCAGAGACAGGAAAATGCTCAGGTTTCAAAGACTTTGTGAAATTCAGGTTTCCGAGACTTTGTGAAATTCAGGTTTCCAAGACTTTGTGAAATTCAGGTTTCCGAGACTTTGTGAAATTCAGGTTTCAATGATTTTGTGAAATTCAGGTTTCAATGATTTTGTAAAATTCAGGTTTCTTGGCCGGGCAGGTTCCAGCCCTGCACAAACAAGGAGCTCCCAGCACACGTGCTGTGGCTCTAATGACTTACAGGGGGTTCATTACACTGCTTGATACACCATCATCTACATTTTCCACTTAATTCATGGCTGTCCTCCCTAATTTCCCTTTGAAAGAGGGTGGCCTGAGAATCTGCCTGAATTCCAAAAGGATGGGGGGCAGAAAAGGAGAGAAGCCATTGAAGCTGCTGGGTGGTGCTGAAGGAATGCTCCACCAAATCAAGTTAAAATAGATAAGACATAATCCAATTCCATTTCACAAGTAAATCCTATTAGCATTTCCCATTACACTTTGTAAAGCAAATACTGATTTATAGATTATAATATTGAACCCCGCTTTGAATGAAGCAGTGTCTGGATTTAATGTGTCATCTGAAAGCTGGGCTGAAACTCTCCATGTGCTCCTGCCACCTCGCTCATTCTCTGCTGCTCCATTACTGTCATGCTTCAGAAATATTAAAGGCAGCTGCTAAATCCTGGAATTTCCAGTAGAGCTGAGGCCACAGAGAGAGGATGAGGAATGGGATGCGTGCCTCGGGAAACTGGCATTTATTTGCATTTATTTCAAAGTGTCAGCTGCCTAAATAAATAGAAAATGTGGATTTAAAGTGGAGTGGCATTGCAGAGTTCCCTTTTCTTAGGAAAATGCCTGTTAAGGGTGGGTTTGCCTGCAATTGTACCTTGGACAGCTCTGTTAGAGCTGGAGCTTTCAGACTTGACTGAATCAAGATCCGATGGCTTTGGGGAGGGAAAAGACATTTTTGAACTCGTTGCTGGGTGGTTTTGTCCCATTTTCAGGCTACTTTTTCCATTTCTCTGGATGATTTCAGGGTTGCACTTGCACTGCAGCCCTGCATTTGCTCGATTCAGCCTTTTAATGAGGTTTTGTTGCCCTGAAAACTCAGCTTCTGAGCTTGCTGCCATGGTTTTCTAAGACTTTCCCAGGACAGTAACTGTAAACATAGAGCTAGGTATATATTCCTTCTGTTCCACATCTTGTGATGGACATCTCTCATGGCCAGTGCAGTGGGAAAGTGTTATCCTGACCATCCAATCCCTGGCCGTGGGCAGGAGCCTATAAATCCTGGGAGGAAAAATAAAACTGGCTCTTCTTTTCAGCACACCTCGAGCTGTGTCTGTGTGATCTGTTCATCTTCAGCAGCAACAAGGTTTTAATGCTCACTTTGTTTGTAGCAGTTTGGTTTATCCAAGTATTCTCCACATTGTTCTTTCCTTGTCTTAACCTGGGATACAAAAGAAAGGGTTGGGGTCCCTGTGTTGGTAAATCCTGGGTTTGGAATGGTTCTGTCCCCAGCCTGACCAAGTGCAAGGGCTTGGAAATGCTCTCAGGGAAAGGGGGACTCGTGGGGGTGTCCTGTGCAGGGCTCAGGGCTGGATTCCAGGATCCTCATGGATCCAGCTCAGCACACTCTGTGATTTAACCCTTTCCTTTTCCTGCATGTGGCTTGTGTTCTTCAGCAGCTCATCTCAATCTGGGGTTTTATTCCCAACTTCATCGAGTTTTCCTGTGCCTCTGGATGCTGGGTGTGGATCCACTCCCTGGGTTATGGCCCTGCATGGACATCCCAGCCCTTCCCTGGGTTTTTGGGAGCCCTTGGGGGCTCTCCTGTTCCAGGGGCAGATCCTGTGCCCCTTCCCAAAAGCTTTGTAAGGAATTTCTCGCAGTGGGGTTTTTCTGCTGCAGGAATGTGTGAGTTCCTTGTTAGGAATTTTAAGTGGGGTGTTTGTTTTCGCTTGGCCAGGCCTGCTTGTGCAGAACAGCTCCCCCCATTAGCATTTCTCCCCTCATTAGCATTTCTCCCCTCATTAGCATTTCTTCGAAGGCTCCTCGCTGTTGCTATGGTGCTTTGCATAACATTATGGATAATACTCCGATTTTACTTTGAAATCAGACATCCTGTACAAGCCACGCCGGCCTAATTATATCTGTAACCTTAAAAATTGTATCTGAAACCTTAAAAATTATATCTATAACCTTAAATCTCCTGGGGAAAACCACTCAGGGACTTGAGGGCTTGGTGGGGCTGCCCATCCCTGGACCTGGGAACCATTCCTGACCTAGGATCAGCATTTCCTTGGCAAGGTTCTGAGTTTGGATTCAAGAAGAAAAATTGCCTGAGTTAAATTATTAAATATGAAGACAAAGCCCACATATTTTCTGGAGGTCTCAGTCCTCCTCTGCTTTGGCACCAAGTATAAAACTGCTCAGAGCAATTTAATTTGAATTTCCACTTTCCTCTAATAAAAGAGAGGGAAAGAGGGGGCTTCTCTTGAAGCAGAAATCAATAACCCTGATTCTTTCTGGTTTTAATAGCTGCTGAGTTGCAGCATCTCTACATTCCTGACTAAATCCTGGAATTTGCAGTAGAGCTGAGGCCACAGAGAGAGGATGAGCATCTCGGGCTGGAGATGCTGCTGCAGTGGAAGGCTCAGGGGAGGCAGGCAGGGCAGGATGGAGGGGACCCAGCAGAGAGCAGAGCTGGGCTCTGTGCTGTGGCTGAAGGGGCCAGCACAGCCCTTGGGGGAATTTGGGTCGTGTTTTAAATCGAGGACAGCAGAGCTGGGTTTGGCTGAGCCACCTGTCAAGGGCTGCCAGCAAAACACTTCAGGTGAAACCAGTGTAAATAACAGGTTTGGCTTGTTGGTTTTTTACATGAGATAAAGTCTTTGGGGAATTGCTGCAGTCCTTTAAATTGGAGGTTTTGTTCACACACGATGTCATCTGCGGTAGATTTTTTGCTTTTTGGGTTTTATCTTGTTATTTTTGGTCACCATTAGGACTAAATTGTTATTTAGCTAATTTGCAAGCTGGTCTCATTGCTGAGAACTCAGCTGGGTTATATGATGTCCTATCTCATAGCAACACAGTGAGAAAGAGCTGACACCAATTCGATAGGAACTGGTCTGACAATTAAAGTCACCTCAGTTGGTTGGTGAGGAAAAATATTGCTGCTTTAAAGAAAATATTTCCTTTCACTGGGGAAAAAGCCTCTTGTAAAGTAATGGTTGTCACACTTTATGTCCTTCAGGTGTCTTTATTAACATTTCAGGAGTCAGATTAAAACAATATAGTTCACATTTGAGACTCGAGCGCAATTTGGCTCTTAAATGAATATTGATTTCTTCTGGGGGCGTGGTGGTTTGTGCAGAGTGGCTCTGCAAGCTCTGTGTGGTTCCTGCAGCTCCCTGCCAAGCCCTGCTGCTGTGGGAGGGTGGCAGAGTTGCTGCTGCTGGTGTCCCTGCTCGGGGAGGGTGGCATTTGTGCCACCCCAGCACATCAGCACGGCTTTGGCTGCTGAAGGAGCCGCAGTGCTGGTGCTCCAGTGGCTCTCCAGCAGATAACCAGGGTGTTCTTCATCTTCCCAGAGAAATGCTCTGCTCCCTGTGGTGCCAGGGGTGGTGCAGGTGTGCCAGGACAGTCTGTGCTGCTCTCCAGGTGTGCCAGGACAGCCTGTGCTGCTCTCCAGGTGTGCCAGGTGTACCAGGACAGCCTGTGCTGCTCTCCTTGGGGTGCCAGGACAGCCAGTGCTGCTCTCCAGGTGTGCCAGGTGTGCCAGGACAGCCTGTGCTGCTCTTCTTGGGGTGCCAGGACAGCCTGTGCTGCTCTCCAGGTGTGCCAGTGCTGCTCTCCTTGGGGTGCCAGCTGTGCCAGGACAGCCTGTGCTGCTCTCCAGGTGTGCCTGTGCTGCTCTCCAGGTGTGCCAGGACAGCCTGTGCTGCTCTCCAGGTGTTCCAGGTGTGCCAGGACAGCCAGTGCTGCTCTCCAGGTGTACCAGGACAGCCTGTGCTGCTCTCCAGGTGTACCAGGACAGCCTGTGCTGCTCTCCAGGACCTTCAGGAGCAGGATTCAGCCCGGCTGTTTCAGTGGGAAAGGAGCTGCTGCTCCAGCAGAACCCCAGCCCCGCTGCTACAGAGGCTCCAGGAGCTCAGGCCACAGGAACTGCCCCAGGTTCTCCTCTGGTCTGGGGCAGGGCAGGTTTAGGTTGAATATTTGGGAATGTTTCCCCATGGAAAGGGGGGCCAGGGGCTGCCCAGGGAGGTTTGCAGTGCCCATCCCTGGGGGTGGCACCCAGGGCTCTGGGCTGGGGATGAGGTGGGGATGGGGCACAGCTGGGGCTGGGTGACTTTGGAGATCTTTTCCAGCCTGATTCTGTGAGATAATGGGACATTATGCCATGGCACACTGCCCTAGAATCGCTGGGAAATCCTGTAATCAATAGATTGGTGCTGGTTTTTACAGAGACACCGTGTGAAACTTTCAGGCCACTCTTGGTGAAAGTGTGGGGCCAGCCCCCGAATCTGTGGGCAGGAAAAATCATGAAAGGGTTTTTATGAGGTCTTATCTACTGCTCTACTCCTGCTGTGTTTTTAAAGTGGAAGGAAGAGATTCTGGACACCTCTGAACACGCATTTCTGCTGAAGCCTTTCTGCTGGCCCCAGGGGCAGCAGGAATGTGCTGCTCCCCGTGGGTTTGGCTCTGTAAGGGGTTGGTGGGCAGCCCTCCTCATCCTCACATCCCCAACTGGGGCTGGATGTCAAAGCCCCAGCCCGAGGGGCTGAGGAGCAGCTCCCTGGGCAGCCCTGCCTGGAGCCAGAGCCTTTTCCAGCCTCCAGGTGATCCCACTCTGCACACCAGTGAAAATACAGCTCAGGAAAATTGAGGCTTTAACAGCAATGAGTCATCTCTAAAGAGCTGCTGCGTTTGAAGCAGCAATTTGGAGCAGAGCTGTGTTAGACTCCGGGCTAGAGCCAAAATTAATGGAGAGCTCTCGAGCTTCCAGGAGTGTTCCCTTGCCCAGATCACTCTTCAGCAAAAACAATTACTTAAAATATTTCCTAATAGCCAACAGACTGTAAAGCAATCGTTCTCCCTGTAATTGCATTATTCCTGCTTGCTGTGGGGCCAAGGCTGAGGCCTGTCCCTTGCAGAGCCTTTGAGGTGATGGTCAGAGGGGTTTGAGTGAGCTGCTGGGGTCACAAAAAGCCAGGTCTGAGCAGTGTCAGCCTTGTGCAACTCTCCATCCCTTGATTTATTTTTTTTTGTTCATTTTCTCATCCCAGTAATTGCAGTTTGAAATGGTTCTGTGCTAGAAAAGTGCTGTAATGATATTATTACAACCTGCTTTTTCCTGGTGGCAGGGCTGGGGCTCAGATACCTCCTGTGGCAGCGAGGGCGTGGTGGAGGCAGCAGATGGGAGCTCCAGGAGCTCTGAGAAGCCCCCTTTTGCTTTGAGAGTTAAAACAAAGCAGTGCTGTGGATGCAAAAGACAGGAAAAGCTTCCAGCATCATAATCCATAAAGCTGCTTCTGTTCATCTCTTCCGCTCTTCTCCAATAAAACCGAGCTGTTTTTCAGGCTGTTTTCAGTGACCTTTTCTGCTCCTGGGAGCTGCGGAGCAAACACGAGGCAGGGATGGAAGGTGTCTCCAGGCATGGCCAGGAGCAGCACCCCAGTGCTGGAGCCCCTGGCTTTGGTTCCTGCTGCACTGGGAGAATTCAGTTCACTTGGGAAAATTCCCTTCAAAATGCTCCATTTCCAGTGGATTTGGAACAAAATTCTGTGAACCATCAGCTGTGTCACCATCCACGTGTTCTGCTGCTTCTGCACCTGCTGGGGTTGGTGGACAGGAGAGTGCTGGAGAGGGAACAGAGCAGGAATTGTGTCTGCAGACAGCCCTTCCCTGCGTGGGGAGCTCCCAGTATGGCCAGTCTGCAGGCAGGAGTGTGCTGGGGTCTGTTCTCCCTTCCTGAGGAATGTGGGGCATCCCTGGGGAGTGAGGGGCTGTGCCAGGGACCCCATCCCTGGAGAGTGAGGGGCTGTCCCACCCCATCCATCCCTGGGGAGTGAGGGGCTGTGCAGGGACCCCATCCCTGGGGAGTGAGGGGCTGTGCAGGGACCCCATCCCTGGGGAGTGAGGGGCTGTGCCAGAGACCCCATCCCTGGGGAGTGAGGGACCCCATCCATCCCTGGGGAGTGAGGGGCTGTCCTGGGGACCCCATCCCTGGCGAGTGAGGGGCTGTGCAGGGACCCCATCCATCCCTGGGGAGTGAGGGGCTGTCCCACCCCATCCCTGGGGAGTGAGGGGCTGTGCAGGGACCCCATCCCTGGGGAGTGAGGGGCTGTTCCAAGGTCCCCATCCATCCCTGGGGAGTGAGGGGCTGTGCCAGGGACCCCATCCCTGGGAGCCTGCCGTGTTTCTGGTGCCCAGCCCTGGCTCTCCTCCTGGGCTGAGGGGAGGCCTGGGCAGACCCTGGCAGAGCCACACCGAGCTGGGGTTTTTAGCTTCATTTTTAGGTTACAGTTTTATCTTTTATTGCACGGACTGTTCCCGGGAGTGAGAGCAGCCGGGATTTCCGTGCCTTTGGTGCTTTTTGCAGAGGCTGTGGCCCTGGTGTGCCACTGGCACCTCCCTGCAGGGCTCAGCTCCCAGCAGCTCCCAGCTGCCAGGCTCGGGCAGCAGAACCCCCCTCTGTGTAAACTTCACTTCTTTTTAATACAGAGCAAGAGCTTCGAGACCTTTCATGGCTCCCTCTCGTTCTTCGCGAGCTACATATGTACATCAGCTCCAACACTCTGTCAGGGAACAGGGGTTTTCAATCAAAGAGACTGTCAGGAAAGCTGATTCACTAACAAGAAAGCTGTCAAGCTGTGACAGCTGCTGTCTTTGCAACCCCAAACAATCTGCTCAGTGCTAACTCTGACTTATGCTTCCATTTATTACACGGTGGTAATGAGCGCTGGCCCCGGCAGCAGCGTGTGGGGGACTCACCTGGCTGCCAGGGTGGGTCTCATCACATCTGAGCTGCAGGAGAAGTTCTGCACCTGCCTCTCCAGTGCTCCTCCTCAGTCCCAGGGTCAGTCCTTACCTCCCTTCTGTGCCTAAGTGTGGGGCTGGGGATTTCATTACTCTTGGGAGCTAACGAGAGTATGATTCCTGATTTTTCCCCATTGTGTGGAATAATGGATTTCAGTTTAAACACAGTGTGTTATCCACAGAAAACAGTGAAGGAATTGGTTCTGGTGCTTAAATTCCCCCTGGGAAGGGCCTGAGGGCTCTGGCGGGCGCTGCTGCCCAGATTTCAGTTCACACTGCCAGCCTTTAAAACGAGGAAGGGGAAGAGCACCTTGACATCTCCCTCAAGCAAAGTCTCCCAGCCCCTCAGCACCCCTAAATCTGCTTTACTGCAGTTGTGGCTGACTGCTGCAGGCCTGGCCATGGCAGAGCTGGGCTGCAGCTGGTTCCTCTTCCCTCCTGTCAGTATCCCAGCAAATCCAGCAGATCCAGCAAATCCAGCAGATCCAGCAGATCCAGTGAATCCAGCGAATCCAGCAAATCCAGTGAATGCAGTGAATCCAGCTGCCTTCTGCAGCTCTGCTGGGCCACGTTCCCTCTGTCCCCCTGAGCTCTGGGTGCTCCAGCTGAGCCCAGCAGTGCCTGGGCCTGTATCAGGCCTGTATCAGTGTTTTGCTGTAGGTGACAAGGGACACCTCTGGTTGGCCCTGGCTGATTTAGGGCTCCATGTTCATCTGAGGGAATAAATTCAGCAGAGCTGCAGGGTGCAGCCAGGGCTCTGGTGCTTGCTGGTGACCCTGCTGGGCTTTGGGGGACACAGACAGGCCCCACCTGAGGGTTTGGTGTCCTTCTAATTGGGAACGGCAGGAAAGAACGACAGAGACTCTCAAGGGAGTCAGAACAGGAGAAATCTCTCGTTTATTGCTTTAGGCTTGTCTTATAGACCAGATCGTGGAAAATACAGAAAGGAAACTCTTATTTATTAGTAAAGTGCTACATCACCATCATTGGTCAGTGGGGTTCACCACCCCCCTGACTTTCCCCTGCAAGGAAAACAAGAGGACAGACAAACAGCACCTGCAGGCTGTTTTCTGTCTTTGAGGATTGTTTGGAATCCTCCCATGAAATTGCCAGGCTAGCTCTCAGGCAGGGCAGGCAGGCCATGGGCCTACATCCTGCTCCAAAGCCAGCCTCCATATTTGGGGCCTGGGCACTGCCCAGGGTGACCCCAGCAGGGTCCCTTTGATCCTGGTGACCCCAGCAGGGTCCCTTTGATCCTGGTGACCCCAGCAGGGTCCCTTTGATCCTGGTGACCCCAGCAGGGTCACTTTGATCCTGCTGACCCCAGCAGGGTCACTTTGATCCTGCTGACCCCAGCAGGGTCCCTTTGATCCTGGTGACCCCAGCAGGGTCCCTTTGATCCTGGTGACCCCAGCAGGGTCACTTTGATCCCCAGCAGGTCCCCTGGGGTGGTTTCTCCCTGCCCTCGGTGTCTCCTGCCTGTCCTCTGCAGGGCTCAGCATTCCCCACCTACCCTGAGGCACTTGGCTTTTTACTCCCAAACTTTCCTTGGAAAACCACCAGCTTGCTTTAATTCATTTTCTTCTCAACTCTCCTGCCAAAAGATCTACTTAGTAATTCCTGGGATTCGTTGGAGTCCATTGCTTTTATCTCCCTCGGAGGGAGGGAAGCAGCGAAGCGCTGGTGTGTGTTCCCAGCTGTCCCCTCTGTGGTGACACAGATGTGTGGCAGTGCCCATCCCTCCTCCCCACTCCTCAGTGCCACTCTGGGCTGCTCACACTCATTTTTCCCTCAGGGGAGCTCCCAGCTCTGGGGTGCAAATGCTGGTCAGGTTTGTGTATGTCCAGCGTGGCTCTGGGCACCCCTGGGTGAGGAGCTGCTGGATCTGAGCTGTTCCTGTGTCCCTTGTCCCAGCCAGGTGTCCCTGGTTCCCCAGGTCCTGGCAGAGGGCAGTGGACACAGGGGTTTGTTCCTTGGAACATTCCCACTGCTGGCAGGAATTGTTCTGTCCAACGGGACACAGCAAAGGGAGGAGAGTCCCGGCAGCTGGGGCTGAGCCACAGAACTGTCAGGAAAATTAATCCACAAACACCAGAGGTTTATGTCCAAAAAGGAGACAGAGGAGTCCTTTTTCTTTATTCAAATAAAGGGAGAGGCCATGGGGCATTCCCCTGGGGTCTCTCCAATTTTTGGAGGGCGCAGCCTCCTTTTTATCCTAATTCCCGGCCGCTTGTCCCTTCTCTCTTTCCCCACAGGCTGAGGGACTTGAGAGGTACAGACTTCCTGGAACACCTGATACCTGGGATACCTTCCCCCCCACCCCCAATGCATAATCCCTTTTTAATTCTTTACTTTTGTGGAATTCATAGTGTTCTTTCAGTGCCTCTTTCATCTTTCAGTGGAATCCACCCCATTGTTTCTGTTGTCTCTCACTGATAGCTGCATCTTATCAGCAGACCCACAGCTTGTTTGTAAAGACAAACGAGTCATTCCTCTCAGAACCATGGAATATCCTGCCTTGGGAGAGACCCCCAGGATCCTGGATCCAGCTCCTGCCCTGCCCAGACCCCAAACAACCCCACCCTGAGCATCCCTGGGCATCCCTGAGCATCCCTGGGCATCCCTGAGCATCCCTGAGCATCCCTGGGCATCCCTGAGCATCCCTGGGCATCCCTGAGCATCCCTGGGCATCCCTGGGCACCCCTGGAGCGCTGTCCAAGCTCTCCTGGAGCTCTGGCAGCCTCAGGGCTGGGACCATTCCCTGGGATCTGAGCAGTGCCAGCACCTCTGGGGGAAGAACCTTTCCCAAAACCCACCCTGAGCTTCCCTGGCCCAGCTGGGAGTGGGGAGCATCCCCAGCTGCTCTGGGCTGGAGCAGTGTCCAGGGCCAGGGAGTGTCCCTGGGGGCCAGGGGTGGCTGGAGCTGCACCCCTTGGGTGAATTCCCACACTGGAGCAGCTCCTTTAACAGGGGATCAAACTGCAGTTACAGAGCTGCCTTGAAGGGAATGCGGGAGAAAAGCGCTTTGCTGGAAAATAAAAGGATTAAAGAGATGCAGCAGTGAGATAAACCCCGATGGACAGAGAAACAAAGCAGCTCTTCCAACTTGCCTTTTCTGCTGCAGCTCCCTCTAGGTCTTTGTTTGCTTTGCTGCTTTTGGGGAGGCTTCATTAAGTTCTTTCCTCTTCTTTTCTTTTTTTCTTTTTTTTTTTTTTTTTATCCCTGAAATACCTGGAAAACAGATTGTCCAGATTTCCTGTCTGGCAGCCTATTATTTATTAAGTATTATTTTGTGCTGCAGATTTTTATGTTTTCCACCCACACACCAATTACCCGTGGGTTTTAAGCTTTGTGCTCAGCACCAGAGGTTTTGTGTCCAAAGCCACAAATGGCACAGCAGGCAGGGTTTGGGGGCACCCAGAGCAATGTGGGGGCTGGAGCCGAGGGAGGAGCAGGTTTTGGGGAGCAGATGTGCCTGTGACATCCCAGATCCACACAGGGAATGCCTGAGGCTCCTCTCTCCTCAGGGGACAACACAATTGTTCAATTAATCCACAGTGAAAACAATCACAGCAGTGAAAGTGCAAGGTTGGGAAAGGGAAAGCTGAAGGAAGGGACATTTAGATGGGATGTTGGGAAGGGATTCCTGGCTGGGATAGAATTCCCAGAGCAGCTGGGGCTGTCCCTGGATCCCTGGCAGTGCCCAAGGCCAGGCTGGATGGGTTTGGAGCAGCCTGGGACAGTGGGAGCTGTCCCTGCCATGGCAGGGGTGGAATGGGATGGGATTTAAGGTCCCAAACCAGTCTGGGATTCTGTGAGAAGCTCAAAAGAGACACTGTGTTCCATCCAGAAGTGAATTCTTACCGACATCTCCTGTGTTTGCATATAAAATTTATGGAAATGTGCGTGTCAGGATGGCAGTGAATCCGTGATTCTGATAAGTCATCAAGAAAAGCTGGAATAAATCAGCCTGGTACTTGCTGAGCCCAGTGGTTGTTCCAGTCGTGTCTCTCAAATGTTTCTGCCTGGCAGAGGAGGCTCTGACATGAGGAGCCATTATTAAACCACTCCATTAATCTGGGGAGAGGTAGGGCTGCTGCTCTGAATAAATTAGAGAAATTAAATAATCCAGAGCATCAAAAGCCCATCTTAATTACACAAAGTACAAGTAACACTGTCTGCCTTGTTCCTGTGTTGGTAAAACACTGGGAGGGTGCATATACAGCAAAGAATATATTTGAATATTGCTGATATCTGTTTTTCTGAGCACAAAACGCATCTCAGAAAACCTGTTCTCTTACCTGGAATTTTTTATCTCAACACCCTGGAAAGCAATTTCACTAACAAAAGATGACATTAGGATGCCAAATTAAAAGCTGATGAAAACATGGAAAATAAAAGATCTTTTTTTTTTCTTGACATTTACAATTAATGCCACAGAAATGTTGGTTTAGTCAGACAATACAGGGGCTCACAAAGGTGAAATTGAAAGTTTCCAACCCTGAATGCTCGTGTAAAAGTTAATAAATTCAGCTCGTAATCATTATGCACATGCTAGTTATAATAATTTACTGTCCATACCAAATCTTTATAAGCATTGTAATTAAATATAAAATGCACATTAGAATTATAATGAGTAATTAGGGCAACATAACTAATGTGCATAAAAGTCCCGAAGCTCATTAAAATGTTAAGAGGAAACCTGCTGGAGTTGGTGCATTCCCTGTGCCTGGGAATGCCATGGGTTTAACAACTCCTTCAGACCCCTGGAATCAGCCTGGAATTGTTTGGGATGGGTTTGGTTTGGTTTGGTTTGGTTTGGTTTGGTTTGGTTTGGTTTGGTTTGGTTTGGTTTGGTTTGGTTTGGTTTGGTTGGGTTTGGAGCAGAACTTTGGGGACAGAGTTTGGGTTCCTGTGTGCAGGTGTTGGGGATGTGAAAAACGAGGTTCAAATAATTTTTATAGAATTTAAAAGTTTAATAAAAAAGACAATTAGGAGAAAAAATAAAGTATCCAGATCTGGATGGGTGTCTCTGCATTCACCTCACTGACAGAGGATTGTCCCTTAAAAACAGAACCCTGCTACAGATCCAGAAATTCTCACACATATTCACACATTCTTCTTAGGATCTTTGGGGTTCTTCTGTTTAGTTTTCTCTTGCCCCCTTCCCAATAGATCAATCCTCTTGGCACCATTGAGATTTACATTCTCTGATACCAGAAATGCAATAAATTCCTCCCCCAGAGTTCTGGTCACTGCTGTCTTCACCTGGGTAAGAGAGTTTACAAATGCAGGAGTCTCTAACTATTTTCCCTCAGTCTTTGGGTTATACAAACAAAAGCAGTTTTTATTTTAATACTATGCCATAGCCTAACATATATGTATTACACCACTATTTCTAAATTTCATCAATAACAGAAATAAAGAAAACTGTATTAATACAACAAAATTTCTCATTCTTATACACATAACATTCATTTTAATATTTGTGAAAAGCCAACAATATAAAATGTATCTATAACAGGGAGCTCAGGGGTGCAGAGTCAGAGCCAGGGACAGGTTTGGCTTGGGACAGACTCAAATCCCACCTTGTTGGGGAGCTCAGGGGTGCAGAGTCAGAGCCAGGGACAGGTTTGGGTTCCTGTGTGCAGGTGTTGGGGAGCTCAGGGGTGCAGAGTCAGAGCCAGGGACAGGTTTGGCTTGGGACAGACTCAAATCCCACCTGATTCCAGCCCTGCCCTGCAGGGACCCCGTCCCCATCCCAGTGTCCAGCCTGGCCTCGGGCACCGCTCTGTGCAGGTGACCCTGAGCTCCTGGGGACACCTGGCACCACCTCGGGGCAGGATGGACACAGCTCCCCTCCCTCCCTCCCTGTGCCCAGAGCCCTCCTGTGGGACCCACAAATCGCTGCCTTTGGGGACAATAAATGAGTGTTTGGGCTCAGGGCCAGCTGTCCCTCCCCATGGGGGGACATGGATGGGAGGACATGGATGGGGGGACATGGATGGGAGGACATGGATGGGAGGACATGACATGGATGGGGGGACATGGATGGGAGGACATGGATGGGAGGACATGACATGGATGGGGGGACATGGATGGGAGGACATGGATGAGAGGACATGGATGGGAGGACATGGATGAGAGGACATGACATGGATAGGAGGACATGGATGGGAGGACATGGATGGGAGGACATGGATGGGAGGGCATGACATGGATGGGAGAACATGGATGGGAGGACATGGATGGGGGGACATGGATAGGAGGACATGACATGGATAGGAGGACATGGATGGGAGGACATGGATGGGGGGACATGGATAGGAGGACATGGATGGGAGGACATGGATGGGGGGACATGGATGGGGGGACATGGATGGGAGGACATGACATGGATGGGAGGACATGGATGGGAGGACATGACATGGATGGGAGGACATGGATGGGAGGACATGACATGGATGGGGGGACATGGATGGGAGGACATGGATGGGGGGACATGGATGGGGGGACATGGATGGGGGGACATGGATGGGGAGACATGGATGGGAGGACATCGGGAACGCTCCCACGGAGCTGTGGCCCCAAAGAGCCTTTCCCAGCAAGGCACTCAGAGGAACTGGGGCCATTGCCACCAAGCCAGTTCCTGTAACTCATTTCCAAGGCACATTTATTTGCAATGCCCAACTCTGCAGGGATGAGCCATGGGAGGGGATTGAGCAGGAGCCACCGTGGGGAGAAAAACCTCTGGATGTGAGTCACAGGAGCCAGTGCTGCTGACAGACACAGATAATCACATCTTCCCCCTATCATTTCATTTAACTGTTATTTAGGAGACCTAAAAATGACAAATACATTTTAAATTATTGGTTTTACAGCAGGTTTCCTTGTTAACATCCCCGTTAGATTTCATTGCAGTGGCTCCTCCAGCCCTTGATTTGTCTGGATAATCCTGCCCTGGGAGCTGAGGGGGGCAGGATTATCCAGACACCCCTTCCCTCCTCCTGCAGCCTCTGCCAGCTTTCCCTGCCAGCCTTCCCTCCCTCCTGCTGCCCCCAGCTTTGGGCCAAGGGCTCCTTTCCTTGTTTCCTTGGTTTTTGTTATTTATGAGGGGGTGCCCCACACCCCCTGACCCACGGAATCCCTTCCCACACACGGGGCTGAGGGAAGCTGGAGTTGCAATCTCACTTGTCCCTTCACCTCCCTTCAGCCTCAGCTTCTTTTTAACCAAATTTCTCCCCCCAGTTGTCTCTCCCCATTCCAGAGCAGCAGGGTTGGGGTGTGGGGTTTCACCTGGAGCTGCTCAGTCTTCCAGCTCTGATGGATTTTTGGCTCCCTAATCAGTGCTCCAGGAACACAACAGCATCCCACAGTTTGTCTTTGGACTGAAAGCCATAAAATAACCTGGCAGTGATAAATGCAAGAGATGGAGGCTCCAGCAGTCTCCGCTCTGTGTTTCCATGCCTGTATTAACCAGGGATTTCCTGGAGCAGGGAACATTGATTTCAGTTCTTACTCTGAACAAACAGAAGCTGAGATCCTCCTCAAAGGGTGATCTGAGAAAATCTCCTCCTCAGAAGTTTTCCAGCAGTTTCCAAAGCAGCAGCAGAGCCTGGAGTTGTTCTTTAGGGCTGGGATGTAGCTGGTGTCCCCTTCCACCAGCAGTAAAATGCAGTTTTTTCTGCACCATCCCATCCTGAAACACACTGGCAGGGATGTTCTGCTGCTCTGCCATCCAACCAAAACCAAAACACCCCCAAAATGTCCCCAGAACCCCCAAAACCCCCAGGGAAAGGTGAGCAGGCCCAGGGGGGAGCAGCAATAACCCGAGGGAAGGAGTGGGGATGTTTCAGGTGTCCCTGTGGTTTTTATGGAGTAACAAAAACAATCTGTGGTTTTCCTTGTGCAGATTATGGAGAAGTGGCCATGCAAATTGCCTGTACATTTATTATCCCCTTCCAACGTTAATGTTACTGGGTGAGAGCTAATGAAAGCTAATGAATTTATGGGCTGCTTTGTTGTAATGTTTGTTGTTTGTTGTGAGGCAAAGGGTGAGTTTGCCAGGGTGTGAGTCGGATTTGGGGGAGCGATGGAAGCTCTGGTCCAGCCCCAGGTGCAGCTCCCTCGCCCAGTTGGGTTTAAATCAGGATTTGTGCTGAGCACTGGGTGTGTGTTTGCTGTCCCTGGCCTGGCAGCTGCATTCCCAGCACATTCCCTTCCTGGGGGTGAGGCTGCAGCACAGAGAACACTTCACCCTGTGCCACAGGAGGGGTTTGGTCCCTCAGACACCTCCTGAGGAGCACCAGGAGCTGCGTTTGCCCAGCTCTGTGGAGCTCCAGGCACAGCCCAGCTTTGGGATGGCTCCCAGGGGAGTGGCAGTGGCTCTGCAGGGGACAGGCAGGCAGAGATAACACTGCACAGGGGTTTAGCAGTGTTCACTCATTGAGTATTTCAGATTTACAGCGCCATTGGATCGGGTTTTCTGGAATTACAGCATTATTCTGTATTATTCTGGAAATACAGAATTATTCCAGCAATCCCTGGCTACAGAGCTGAGACAGCCGTGCCCATCCCACAGCCAGCTGTGCAGCTGCTTCCAGGTGTGCAGACAGCCAGAATTCCCCGTGGCTCAGTGGGATATTCCCACCTGGTGCCTTTTCCTTCCCCACGGGGAGGGGTTTGCAGCTGGAGGAGCTGGGGGTGGCCGGGGCTCACTCAGCACCGCTGACCTGGGGCTGGCAGATGTTTCCTGTGGCCACCTCCAGCTCTCCATCCTGGCCACAGCCCAAGCCAGCAGCTCCTGGGCTTTATTCCCAGCTTTTCTGGGAGCTCCTGGCGGGCTCAGGCTCAGCTGGGGTGGCCCAGGGACCCTTCAGCTCTCAGGAGGTTCAGCCACAGCTCGTGAGGAGCTCCTGGATCGGGTCCGAGCTGGGGTGGGGAGCAGCAGCCCCAGGTGAGGGAGGCAGAGCAAGGCAGGCAGAGCCCATAAACACCTTAAAGCAACATCTGGAGAAGTGCTCGGGAAAAAATAAACAGATTTTTATTTATAAGTTATGTGGTTTGGGTTTTACAGCGTTTTGATGATGCACATAAATTATTGTTTAAAACCAGAGAACGTAAAAAGTTCCAGGAGGAGGCAGTTGTTGCCTTTGATAATCTCTTTCCTGAGGAATTTGCTGTGTTTTATTTTCAGCTGGTGGTTCCTTTGGCTGGCAACTGGAAAACCTGACAATTGCTTTTCATCTTTATTTGTGTCTGTAGTTCCAAGCTCAAAAAGTTTATTACTATTTACAATGTTTGCTATTTAAAAAGACAAAATGCACTCAGTGAAACAGCTCCATGTGCAGTGGAATGATGGGAAAGTCTCTCTTCTCTGATATTTGTGGATACTCATCATCTTGGAGGTTTATTCCTTTAGTCTGAGATCCCAAAGGCCACCTGAGCTCTGGGGCTGTTTGCAGATAAGAGCTGCTGGCCCTGGGGATCTGCCAGGGGCTCCTGAGCCTCTCCCCGTGCTCAGGACTGAAATCCTGACCGGGAATTAAACTCTGCTGTGACTGCCCTTGGGCCACTGTTGGGACAGCAGCTCTGGCCACAGCTGGACTGGGCTCTGTCTGCAGCTGGACTGGGCTCTGGCCACAGCTGGACTGGGCTCTGTCTGCAGCTGGACTGGGCTCTGGCCACAGCTGGACTGAGCTCTGTCCACAGCTGGACTGGGCTCTGGCCACAGCTGGACTGGGCTCTGGCCACACCTGGACTGAGCTCTCTGTCCACAGCTGGACTGGGCTCTCTCTCTCTGTCCACAGCTGGACTGAGCTCTGTCCACAGCTGGACTGAGCTCTCTCTCTCTGTCCACAGCTGGACTGGGCTCTGTCCACAGCTGGACTGGGCTCTGTCCACAGCTGGACTGGGCTCTCTCTCTGTCCACAGCTGGACTGGGCTCTGTCCACAGCTGAACTGGGCTCTCTTCACTGATTTCTGGGATTTCTCAGCAGGCACACGGAGCAGGACCTGCAGGGTGGGATCATTTCCCCACAAAGTGCTGCAGTTGTGGCTCAGGCTGGAGAAAGGGAGCAGCAGCGGCCTGGGGTGACCTGCCTATCCAGATGCCAATGTCCGTTTCACAATTCTTATTTTTCAGTTGCCCCCACAATTCAGGAACTTAAATCCAGCGGTGTGATGCTTGGAGGGAACGGCCTGATCCGGTGTGAAGGTGCAGGAGTGCCTGCCCCGCTCTTTGAGTGGTACAAAGGAGAGAGGAAGTAAGTAGCCACTGCTCGCCCACCCCTCGTGTGCCAGGGCTGCTGCCAGGCTGGGGCTGCCCCGGGGTGACCATTCTGAGCTCCAGCAGCTCCCTGAGCTCCAGCAGCTCCAGCAGCTCCAGCAGCTCCCTGAGCTCCAGCAGCTTCCAGAGCTCCAGCAGCTCCAGAGCTCCAGCAGCTCCCCAATCTCCAGCAGCTCCAGAGCTCTAGCAGCTCCCCAATCTCCAGCAGCTCCCTGAGCTCCAGCAGCTCCAGCAGCTCCCCGAGCTCCAGCAGCTCCAGCAGCTCCCTGAGCTCCAGCAGCTCCAGCAGCTCCCTGAGCTCCAACAGCTTCCAGAGCTCCAGCAGCTCCCCAATCTCCAGCAGCTCCCCAATCTCCAGCAGTGGGTGTTTGGAGCTGCTGGCTCCGGGAGCTGCCCCGTGGCTGCAGCTCCTGTTCTGTGAGAGAGGAAACTGCAGGAGCCTGGCATCCAAAGGTGCTGCAGGAATTGCAACCTTTGAAGGGTGAGAGGCAGAAAAGCGCTGGGGAAATCTGCAGAGAGGGTTTTTGTTGAATTTGTGTCCCTCCCCTTTGGAGGGGCTGTGCTGTGTCCTGGCTGTGTTCCCTGGGGCCAGCAGGGCTCTGCCAGGGCGGCTGAACCCCGAAAGCTGCCCGAGTGTGCTGGCTTTGTGTGCAGCCCCTGCCCTGCTGCCTGCTGGGGGCTGTGGCACAGCAGCAGAGGCACCTTCATTCCCCAGGCAGCTCATCCAGCAGGGAGCTGAATTTCTCCTGCACATTCTGGTTTGCAGCTCTTGGCTTGTGCAGGAGCTCGTTTCTGTTGGCTTCACGTGCTGGTGCAGAGCAGGTGGATGTTGTCCCTTGTAACTGGGAAGCTTTGGGAATTTCCCAGCTTCCAAGTGCTGGGTTTTTCAGCTCGAACATCCCCTTAAACCTGGGAGCTGGCAGGAGAATATTAATGACCCTTTTTCACAGAAAGCCATCTGCCAGCTCCTTCCTCAGCTGCTCCCCTCCTGCAGCACGAGCTGCTGTCCTCCTCCTCCTCCTCCCTCTTTGCTGGGCCACTGCATCCCAGCGTATCCTAAAGCTTCTCTTGAGCTGCTCCTTCCTCTGTGCACCGGGAATGTTCCTCCTCTGTTGGTGGAATCCATCTGCAGCCCATGGGATCCATCTGCAGCCCATGGGATCCATCTGCAGCCCATGGGATCCATCTGCAGCCCATGGGATCCATCTGCAGCCCATGGGATCCATCTGCAGATCCATGGGATCCATCTGCAGCCCGTGGGATCCATCTGCAGCCCATGGGATCCATCTGCAGATCCATGGGATCCATCTGCAGCCCATGGGATCCATCTGCAGCCCATGGGATCCATCTGCAGCCCGTGGGATCCATCTGCAGCCCATGGGATCCATCTGCAGCCCATGGGATCCATCTGCAGCCCGTGGGATCCATCTGAAGCCCATGGAATCCATCTGCAGATCCATGGGATCCATCTGCAGATCCATGGGATCCATCTGCAGATCCATGGGATCCATCTGCAGCCCATGGGATCCATCTGCAGCCCATTTCCATGGGCTCGTGCCCGTGCAGGGGCAGCTGCAGCACAAACCCCCTTTCTGTGGGGATGTTCCAGGGCAGCTTTTGGCACTCTGGGTTCAGTCAGCAGCTCCCAGCTCTCTGATCACCTTTCTGTTCATAACAAGTGACCCAGCTCCTCTCTGCTGAGCACCTTCAGTGCCACGGCAGCAGCAGGGAAGGAGAAGCAGAACATTTCAGGGCACCCGAGCTGTGCTTCTGCTCCTGTTTTGGTTGGTGTTTCACCTCAGCAGGAAAAGCTCTGTCCTGTTGGGTCTTGCTGCTCAAATACTGGGTTAAATCTAATGCTCCATCCTTCCAGGAGCTGGGCTTTGATGACCCTTGGGGGTCCCTTGCAGCTCAGGGGATGCTGTGAGCAAAGGTGCTGGGGATCTCTGAGCCCCATCCCTTGCAGGAAAAACACCCAGAGCTATTGGTTTGGGCTGGTTTGGACCCAGTGGCTCCCCTCTGCCTCTGGATGATGGGCAGCCAGCCCAGGGTGAGCCTTGGGCAGCTCAGGGTGAGTTTTGGGCAGCCCAGGGTGAGTTTTGGGCAGCCCAGGGTGAGTTTTGGGCAGCTCAGGGTGAGTTTTGGGCAGCTCAGGGTGAGTTCTGGGCAGCCCAGGGTGAACCTTGGCCAGCCCAGGGTGAGTTTTGGGCAGCCCAGGGTGAGTTTTGGGCAGCCCAGGGTGAGTTCTGGGCAGCCCAGGGTGAGTTTTGGGCAGCCCAGGCTGAGTTTTGGCCAGCTCAGGGTGAGTTTTGGCCAGCTCAGGGTGAGTTTTGGCCAGCTCAGGGTGAGCTTTCGGCAGCCCAGGGTGAGTTTTGGGCAGCCCAGGGTGAGTTTTGGGCAGCCCAGGGTGAGTTTTGGGCAGCCCAGGGTGAGTTTTGGGCAGCCCAGGGTGAGTTCTGGGCAGCTCAGGCACTGCTTTGATGCAGAGCTGAGAAGGTTCAGCACCTCCAGTACCCTGCAGATAATCTGCAGCCGTGCTCAGGGCTGAGCTTACACCCTGGGAGTGCACACCCTCTGGGTTCTCTGCTAACACCACTGAGAGGGACCCATTTTTATCAGAGACTCTTGGACTGGGACTCCTCTTTCTCAGAAATCTGGATGGATATTTCATTTCAATAAATTAGCAGTGGGAGTTAGCCCTGAAATCATAAGTGTGTGTGCAGTGTCTGCAACAAGGCTTTTGGGGGTGGAAACTGCTTTGTTGTTACTGAGATTAATGTAAATCCAAACCCACCATTCCCAGGCTCCAGGGATCACCTCATCATAAAATAACCATTAAAGCTGAACACAGAGGCAGTAACAGACTGCACTGAGTTAAAGTTATTGCTCTTTGAGGCAGAGAGGGCTAATTCTGCCTAATCACCGAGCTCCCAGGAGTTCTGCTCAATAACTTCCCCCAGGGTGGGGAGAGATGGAGAAAATTTGGGGGACAAGTTAATAAAAGCATCTTAAAATTGTGATAGAAACATCACACGGTTGGGTTGGAAAGGATCTTAAATCCCATCCCATTCTCACCTGCCCCTGTCCCAGGCTGCTCACAGCCCCAGTGTCCAGCCTGGCCTGGGGCTCTGCCAGGGGTTCAGGGGCACTGCCAGGGGTTCAGGGACACTGCCAGGGGTTCAGGGACACTGCCAGGGGTCCAGGGGCACTGCCAGGGGTCCAGGGACACTGCCAGGGGTCCAGGGACACTGCCAGGGGTTCAGGGACACTGCCAGGGGTCCAGGGGCACTGCCAGGGGTCCAGGGGCACTGCCAGGGGTCCAGGGACACTGCCAGGGGTCCAGGGACACTGCCAGGGGTCCAGGGGCACTGCCAGGGGTCCAGGGGCTCTGCCAGGGGTCCAGGGGCTCTGCCAGGGGTCCAGGGGCTCTGCCAGGGGTTCAGGGACACTTCCAGGGTTCCAGGGGCTCTGCCAGGGATCCAGGGACACTGCCAGGGATGGGGTGGTGGAAATGTGTGTGGCTTTGGAGACTGCTGAGGGTTCCTTGTGGAGAGCAGAACATCTTCACTGTGCCAGCCCTGAACCCACGTCTGCTCTCAGGCTGTGTTCTGGGGTTACAGAAATTACAACCCAGACATTAAACAGCCACAGGGAAGGAGCCCAAAAGTCACCTAAATAAAATATTAAAATATTAATTCCTTTTTCCTTCTCCAAGCAAACACGACTCACATTTGAAATAACAGAAGTGATGATGGTGGCTCCATCACGGTGAGGTGGCAGCAAAGGCAGCCCCCGGGGCTGGCAGCGATGGCCACGGCTGGGAAACACCTCTGGAATGAGAAGGAGCTCACTCTCCCCTTGGGAGAGGCACAAAGCAGGGGGGAGGAGGCTGCAGGGTGGCTGCAAACACCCCAAAGTGCTGCTGCAGCCTGGGGGGCACAGCTGAGGCACAGAGAGCAGCTAAACCTGTGCTCAGTCCTGAGCAAGGAATTCCCCAGGAAAAGCACATCCACAGCCTCAGGGCAGCTCTGGCCAGCTGCTGCTCAGGGAATGCTCATGGATCTGCACATCTGGCCAGAGGTTTGCTCCAGTACATCCAGTGCCAGCCTTTCCCAGCAGGGCTGCAGGAGCAGGGACTGGGAGCAGGGGAGGGGAAGGAGCTGGCAGCCCTGGGCAGGTCACAGCAGACACTCTCGGCTGTTTTGGGGCAGGTGTCACCTGAGACAGGGCATGGTGACAGCAAAAACCCCAAGGCTCCGTTTTCCCTGGGGGAAAAAAGGAGGTGAAGCAGGTGAAGATGGAGATGGTGTGGCTCAAACTCTGCCTGTGGGCAAAAAACGTGGAGCTGTTGGGAACAGCTGCTGCAAAGCACAGGATCCCAAACTGCTTTGGGTTGGAGAGACCTCAAATCCCATCCCAACCCCTCTGCCATGGCAGGGACACCTCCCACTGTCCCAGGCTGCTCCAAACCCAGTGCCCAGCCCCGCCCTGGGCACTGCCAGGGATCCAGGGGCTGCTCTGGGCACCTGTGCATGGCAGGGACACCTCTCACTGTCCCTCCAGCCCCCAGATCCACTGCAGGGATCCAGGGGCTGCTCTGGGCACCTGTGCATGGCAGCAGCACAGCAGAGGGGCCTGGCAGTGAGGAACTCTTTTGGAATTTTCTGCAGGAGAGGCAGGAAACAGAGGGACAGCCACTGGTGGGTTTGGAGCAGAACATCCACGTGCAAAGGCTGAAGGGACAAGTTTCTGCCTGGCACAGAAGTTTCCTCTTTCTGGACAAAAAAAGAGAGCAGAGTTCACCCCAAACCAGGCACTGCAATCCCATTTTTCCAGGTTTTCATGCCCATGGAAGAGCAGGGTCCTTTACAGCAACACAAACTGCTGGGGAGGAGAAACCCCTGTGTGAGCAGAGCCTGCAGGGATCTGATGGGAAGAGAGGCACTCCCATAACAACGAGCAGTGCTCAGTCCACCACCTGCACTCGTGCAATTAATGACAGATTTACCAAGGTTTCCAGACAGAACGGTAGAAGATGGCATTAATTCCCAGGATATATGATTATATCCTCCAATATTGCAGACAAAAATTGTATTCTTAATCCAAAACTCTGCTCCTTATGGGAAATAGAAGGAATTATGAGTAATAACTGTAGTGAGTTTTTAATAACACCGTTCCCCTTCTCGTCTCCTTGTTTGATCAGACGTGGTTTGCCTACAACAGCATCGTTAGAGTTGGTTCTCCTGCTTTGTCCTGGTGCCCAGCACTGCCCCTGGCATGGCTTTGGGAGCAGTATCCAAACACCTGCATTTTCCCTATGAATTTGGGGTAGGAAGCTCAAAGCTGGGTGAAAAGAGTCCTGTTTTGGCTTTCTCCTGATCCTGCCCAGGCTCTGCCTCAGCAGTGCTGCTGGAGCATTTTGTCCCGAATTGCAAGGCTCATTTGCAGCTGTAGAGCCCCATGAACGAAACCATGGTCACAATCCTGGCTCCTCATCCTCACCTGCCAGCAGCCAGAGCTGTGCAAGCACACAGCAAACTCCAGGGGCTGAAAAAACCCTCTTACAAAGCCTTACCACCACCCCTTTCTGCCCCAGGGAGGGTGTTTTGGTTCCCTGTTGGCTTTGCCCAGTTTAAAATCCCAGTCTGGGAGTTCCTGTGCCCCGCTCCTCCAGGCAGGAAGGGCCGTGGCTGTTTCTTGTCCCTCAGCTGCAGGACACATTTTTTTTATTTTTAAAAATAATAAAAAAAAAAAAATTAAAATTTTTATTTTAAAAAATAAAAAAAAAAAATTTTAAAATAAATAATTTTTTATTTATTTAAAAAGCACCCCCAGGGCTGGCCCTGGCCTCTCCAAAGTGCCAGGAATTGTGCTTGGCACAGGCACTGGCAGCTTGCAAAGAGCTCACGGCGCTCCCAGGGCTGTCTGCAAAACCAGGGAAGAAAAGAGAGCTATGAAAAATAAAAAAAAATAGAAATCTTGGTTGTGGTACATGAGTTATAGACATTTTCTTTTTGCTTTCTAGACTGATCAATGGTCAACAAGGAATCACTATTAAAAATTATAGTACAAGATCCCTTCTTACTGTTACCAATGTGACAGAAGAGCACTTTGGCAACTATACTTGTGTCGCTGCCAACAAGCTAGGGACGACCAATGCCAGCCTGCCTCTCAACCGTAAGTAACGGGGCCAAAGCGTGGCAAATGCTCAGGGTGGGCTCTTCCCACCCCGTGGATTCCCAAGCCGCAGGAAGCTCGCAGCAGCCGGGGAAGGTCGCTGTGCTCGGCGGGACTCGCAGCTTCTGCCGCTCCGGGACGGGGAAGGCACTGGGTTCTGGGAGCCTGGAACGTTCTGGGGGTTCAGGCACTCGTGGCTGTGCCAGGAACCCCAGCCCGTGGTGCCACTCAAAGCAAGGGCAGAGATTTCCCAGCCCATTGCCAGGAATCCCTGAGCTGGAGAGCTGCGATGTGCCGGAGCTCTGGGCTCGCTTTGTCCCTGGTGCAGAGAGGTGAAATCTCTTGGGCAGGACGGCGGGCAGTGTGAGAGGAGAAGCCTTGGGTGCCCAAAAGGCAAATTTACCCCAAAAGGGTCCCCAAGGTGCTGCTTGGGAGGGATTTTTAGCTGTGGCTTTTAGCACTTCACTGCTGGTGGATATTCAGCCATCTGCTGGTGGGTCCAAAGGTGCTGGTGGTGGAGCTGCTCTGTTCTGCTGCTGATAAAAGAGAGACACAACTCAGGGTGGATCCCTCACATGAAGATATTCCTCACTGAGTGGAAATGCAGGGTTTCAGCTGCTTAAATCCCACAATTATTGCCTTTCTTCCGTGAAATTTCCTCCTGAACGTGCTCCCCGCGTGATGAGTGGTGTCAGGAGGTTCTGAATTCCTGCAGGGGAGATGTAACAGGCACAAAATAACAGGGGGCCTTTGCTGCCATTTATTTAATATTTGAGGGATCATTACCAAAGTGGGAACGACGTTACACTTATTTTAAACAGGAAATGCAAGTGGAAACAAAGGAATATTAAGGCAGAAGGAGCTGGAATTTGATGTATTTGCAATTCAGAGCAGGTAAAGTGAAGGTCTGGCTTCATCGCAACAGAGCAGAGCTGAATCTGTCTCTGAGCTGCTGCCAGGATTTTTTCCATCTGAAATTGTGAGGTGCCTTGTAGCCACCCTTGAAAAGCACTTTGGGAGGCAGAGGCTGAAAATGTCACACAAGCACCGAGTGCATTGGTGCAAATCATAAAAATAGATGTTCTCCATCATGAAAGAGAGGGGACGTGGGAGGCAGAATGGTCTGAGAAAATACAAAAATCTGGGTCTGCTCCTGACCTCGGGAGGGAAATGGGGGATGTTGGCTCAGAGGTTTGACTCAAAGACCAAGCTGAAATGTCTTATTTTATACTGTGATTGATTTAATCCAGTCAAAACAAGGAGAGCTGTCCTAAAGGCGGTGGAAATATCTGGATTTTGGTTGGGAACGAGGATCATTTGGTGAAGATTTTTCCTTTGTTTGTAATTTAACATTATCTGGAAGCGTTGTCCCTTTAAAAATAACAATAATAATAATAATAATAATAAAAAAGGCAAAAAAAAAAGAAGTAACAATAATTCTCAGGGTAGCAACTCGTTAAGTGTGGACTCCTTAATCCTTGAGCGAGAATTTTCTGCTGTGAAACTCGGGTTTCATTTTGCTGGCAGGGAGAGTGGACCATATGTGCTGCTTCAGGTACGTGCGAGGGAGCTGCGAGTTCTGCTCGGCTGCAGCGCTCAGGAACCAAATGCAGGGTTCACTCAAGTTCCATTTGTCACTTGAGGGGTGTTAAAATAGAATTTCTGCCTCGTTCCAGAGCGTGCTGCAGCCTGTGGCTGCGCTGCTGGGACGCCAGGAAAGTGAATATTCTGCCCCAGGTGTGAATGCAGGTGGCTCTCGGTGGCTCCCCAGCAGCAGCAGGAGCTGGGGGTGTTGGTGAGGGGCTCTGCAAAGGGGGACAGGGCTCTGCTGTGAAAATTTGGGGAATTGGGGGAATTGGGGGAATTGGGGGCACAGCCCTGCTGCTGCTCCCCACTCCTGGCAGGTGTTGGACTCGCTCCCCGTGATCCAGAGAGAGCCTCCACATGGTGGGCACCTTTTATCCGGCTTCTTCCTCACTTGGGTCCCTTTCCTGGTCCTTCTCTGTGTGTCTGGGCCAGGCTGCAGCCCTGGGCAAGGAGGGGGATCAGGGTTTCTCTGCCAGCCCTGACCCTGCAGCTCCCTGGGGCCACCAGGCTCATTAGGAACTTACACCGCCTTCATTAATTAATGTGCCAGCTCTGCCCTGCTCACAAAGCTCAGTGCCAGCCTGAAACTCAGCACTTTCATTTTACTGACTGAGGAACCACATCTCGCTGCCTCTGGATATGTGTCAGGATCTGCTCGGTTTTAGCTCCACGGCTTTGCCTGGCCCACCAAATCTGACATTTCTGGAGAGAAATGCTCTCTCCAGGGAAATTCCCTTTGTGTCCACAGCTTCTGCTGCTGCCCAATTACCTAAGAAAGGTTTTGCTATTTTATCTCTCAAATACCGGCCTGGAAAGCAAATCAAATTTCAATTTGCATAGTTGTGTCTCAGCCAGGCGGGCTGCTCTGTATCAGAAAATGCAGTATCAGAAGTGTGTGGAGGTATATATATATATATATATATTGATAAACCTCAATGAAAATTCCTGTTCTCATCAGGAGCCTGCTGAAAGCCTGCTGCAGTCGGTCAGAGGACAGCTCCTGGGTGAATAAGGGTTGGATCCAGGCCAAGGTCTCCTGGAGCACAGAACTGGTGCCCTGCAGCTCAATTTTCCTGCCCTGGGTGCAGCCCTGAGCTGCCCCAGCCCCTGCAGAGGATTTCCCTGCTGCTGGCCAGGGAATTGATCTGAAATCCATTGTGGGAAAATCCAAACACTTTGTAAAGGGGCGGTGGCACTTCTGGGCATGGAGATCCCGAAATTCAGGAAATTTCATAAATTTCAAAAATGTCACAAAAGCACAGAAACGGTGCTGAGAGAGGCAGGGCATTCAGGCAGGGCAGGGAATGCTCCTGTTCCCCTTGGGAAGCAGCTCTGGGAGCTGCCAGCCGTGCCCAGGGGGATGCCCAGGCAGGGAAAATCTTCCTCCTCTTCCTCTCTCTCCCCTTGGGACGAAGCTCAGCTGAGGCAGAGCCCCCCTCCCACGCCTGGGAGCCCCTCCCCAGCACCTCTGCTCATATATTCACAGAGAATTAGAGAAATGGCCAAACCCCCCATTTGTGTAAGTCATAATAATTCTGTTAAGTGTTGGGTTTGAGCTCCTTCCATGTGGATGCCAACTGCTGCTCCAGGTAACAATTACCAAGAGTTATGAAGGAATTTTCTCCAAATCCATTTTCCAGCTTGAGCTTTATTATGAATTATATGACAAGAAGTGACTGAGATGGGATGAGGCAGAAATAACCTGGTTGAGCAAGGCCAGGAACACAAGTTTCTCCTTGACATTTAGCAGAAATTTAAAGGCCTGAGAGTGGATCAGGGGAAAATCAAACAAAAATCAAAGAAAGATCAAACAAAACCCGAGGGCTCTTTTCTGTGGGCTCCTGCTGAAGTTGCCCCCATGCTCTGGTTTGTTCCATTTGTGTTTATATTCACAAATTTTACCCACAGCTCGTGGGCTTCAGACTCATCTCCTCACCCACCTGCTTCAGATCCTCCCCTCAAGGGTCAGTGAATTCCCATAAAACCATGGAATATCCTGAGCTGGGAGGGCTCTCAGTGCCCCTGGCCCTGCACAGACACCCCACAGCCCCAGCCTGTCCCTGGCAGTGCTGGCCAGACAATGATTAAATGATTTAATGATTAAATGATTAAAACATTCCTGCCCACCCATGGAATTGAATTCCCCGCCTGTGCCCCCTCAGGGTGAGAAGCACCCCTGGTCAGAGCTCACTGGAACTCCAGTTTCTTCTCAGAGTAGAAAACCTCCAAGTAAATTTAAAAAAAAAGGTTGAAAACCCAAAGAACACCTTGTGTAACAAATGGGATGAGGACAAGGAGTGCTGTGAATGCACTATAAATAATGATATAAATGCATTTTGCAGCCTGGATCACAGCTTTGGGAGGAGGCTCAGGAAGGGGAGGTAGGAAACAGAGGATGAAACAATCCCCAGGCAGGGGGAATAAAGACAATTCCTGACTATCTGGGCAGGAAAAGCGGTTTATTGGAATCTTGGCGAGCCCAGAAAAGGTGCTTTAGGAAGTTTTCTCATAACACAGAGCCAGGAGAGAGTCACTTACACCGAGCAGTGACGAATTTCAAACCCAAAGCTGAGCAATTCTTCATTAGGAGGTTATTAAGTGCAGAACTTATTTTCATATCAAGTTGCTGAGCAAAGCTCAGGGGGCTTTACAAAGGAATTAGATATTGATCAAGGATATCCTGGGTTTTCAGAGAGATCAGAAAATAGATTTTAAACCCAAGACTTTGGTATTTAAGCAAATAATCTAACAGTTTGAAAAATGCCTGAAATAATTTCCCAGATAAATTCTGGGTTAATTGACAAAAGCATTTGCTTAAACCCAACAATTTACCTGTAAAGTTTGTGTGCTTCCATCAAGTGTTTGTGATTTAGAAATCACCAGAAAATACGGAGAGATGGTGATTCCAGAGCTTCCCCTGCATTTTCCTGGGAGCTCTGAGTGTCTGGACACTCAGTGAGCTGAAGGAAAAGAGGAAGGGGAAAAAAAATAAATCTATTTTTCTTCTTCTTTTTTTTTTTTTAATGGCTGCAAGAAAGCTAAAAATAACTTCAGAGGTTTAAAAACAAGAGGTTTTCAGTGAGCCCACATGACAAGAACTAATTAACCTCTGTGCTGAACCACAGAAGTAACAAAATGCTGAGGTGCCTCAACGAGCCTGGAAAATCAAGAGCTCAATTACTGTTCCCCTTAATTCCACCTCCAGGTTTATGTGTGGAGATTTGGACTGGATTTACAATAATAAATTGAGCATAAAAGCTTTTTCTTCTCAGGGCTCTTCCAAGCCTTGGGTGGAATCGCTGCCATCAGAGGCTTTGATTTGTGATATCAGAACTATTCACAGAAAAAGGCCTGTAATGAATTTTTCAGAAACTTCCTTTTTTCCCCCTACATATCTAAAGTAACAAAGCTGATTTCTTGACTTTTAAATGTCCTCCTGTGAAGCACCTACAGCAATAACCTGAATTTTACTGTGGGGAAAGAGACCATCTCTCATAAATTGCCCTGATATTCCCATTTTTTGGCTTGGCAATATTTAGATTTACTAAATTTATTCAAAAGTAAAACACAAACATGAGAACCGGATCATTTAAATTCTGTCAATTTATTCAGTTAAAATTATATTCCGAGGGAAAGAAGAAAAATTTAAAATCTTTACAAGGAAGAAAGGAGCAAACCTCATGGAGTGGCTGCAGCCTCTCACGATGTAGCAGCTTGAATTTAGTCAATATTTTGTCCATCTTTGGCCTTTTCCTGAGGCTGGTGCTGAGCTGTGCAGGGTGCTGTGAGTACGTGAGGAAATCCCTGCAGGAATGGGAAATCGGAGTCAGGATCAAAGCCTGGCTTATCTGAGTCAAAGGGGACGTAAATGTTTGGCCTTTTTAAATGTAGTTTTACAGCCAGAAGTAGTTCTGTGCATTTGTTCAGCTTCTTCATCAAGGTAATTCAATTTGTTCATCTTAATCAAGTGCTGAGTTTATAAAATCGTCTCCTGCTCCCGTCAGAGCTGGATGTTGTATAAAGGATGTCTGGCTCCAAAAAGGACTTTGGAAAATGCTGCTCATCCCCTGTTTGTGCTCCTCTCTCCTTCTCCTTCTCCTTCTCCTTCTCCTTCTCCTTCTCCTTCTCCTTCTCCTTCTCCTTCTCCTTCTCCTTCTCCTTCTCCTTCTCCTTCTCCTTCTCCTTCTCCTTCTCCTTCTCCTTCTCCTTCTCCTTCTCCTTCTCCTTCTCCTTCTCCTTCTCCTTCTCCTTCTCCTCTCCTCTCCCTGGGCCAGGCTGGGAGGGAGCACAGGGACATCAGGGACATCCCAGAGGACAGGATTGTGTCCCAGTGGTTCTGGAATATCCCCAGAGAGGAGATTCCACAGCCTCTCTGGGCTCTGCTCAGGGCTGGGCACTGCCCAGGGCAGAAGTTCTGCCTCCTGTGCAGGGGGAATTCCTGGGATCCATCCCGTTCCTCTGGTGCCATTGCTGGGCCCTGCTTTGGCCTACGTGCACCCAGGGACATCCAGGGACATCCAGGGACAGCCAGGGCTGAGGGACAGAGGGACATCCAGGGACAGCCAGGGCTGAGGGCCCCTCTCAGCTGGGGCTCCTCTCCAGGCTGAGCAGCCCCAGCTCCCTCAGCCTCTCCTGGGCACGGAGATGCTCCAGGCCCTTCCTCAGCTCAGGAGCTGCTGTCCCTGCTGTGCTGAGGATCCAGAGCTGGACACACACTCCAGAGGTGCCTCCAGGGCTGGGCACAGGGGCAGGATAATCTGCTCCTTCGTAAACTCTAACTCCATCTTAATTAATCTCCTTTCACAGAAATTGTAGTCATTTCATGAATCTCATCGTGACACGGGCACATCTCCTGTGTAATTTCTAGAGATTGTAATGATTCATTTGATAGGCATTGTCTGTGGCTTTCGGCTCGTCAGGGATCAGCACAGCTATAATTACACACTAATTACTAAATAAGTTATTCACAAATTGCTGTGCCAGTGCAAGCAAATAGCAGAGCACTGGAGGAGCACCCAGATGTGGCACCTGTGAGGGGATGGGGACACTGGGTCTGAGGGACAGCGGGCTGGGGACACTGCTGGGGACACTGTGCTGTGCTGGGGACATTGCTGTGCTGGGGACACTGCTGGGGACACTGCTGGGGACACTGTGCTGTGTTGGGGACACTGCTGTGCTGGGGACACTGCTGAGGACACTGCTGGGGACACTGTGCTGTGTTGGGGACACTGCTGGGGACACTGTGCTGTGCTGGGGACACTGCTGTGCTGGGGACACTGCTGAGGACACTGCTGGGGACACTGTGCTGTGTTGGGGACACTGCTGGGGACACTGTGCTGTGCTGGGGACACTGCTGAGGACACTGCTGGGGACACTGCTGGGGACACTGCTGGGAACACTGCTGGGGACACTGCTGGGGACATTGTGCTGTGCTGGGGACACTGCTGGGGACGCTGCTGGGGACACTGCTGGGGACATTCTACTGTGCTGGGGACACTGTGCTGTGCTGGGGACACTGTGCTGTGCTGGGGACACTGCTGGGGACACTGCTGTGCTGGGGACACTGTGCTGTGCTGGGGACTCTGCTGTGCTGGGGACACTGCTGGGGACACTGTGCTGTGCTGGGGACACTGCTGGGGACACTGCTGGGGACACTGCTGGGGACACTGTGCTGTGCTGGGGACACTGTGCTGTGCTGGGGACACTGCTGGGGACACTGCTGGGGACACTGCTGGGGACACTGCTGGGGACATTGTGCTGTGCTGGGGACACTGCTGTGCTGGGGACATTGCTGGGGACACTGTGCCATGCTGGGGACACTGTGCTGTGCTGGGGACACTGCTGGGGACATTGCTGGGGACACTGCTGGGGACACTGTGGTGCTGGGGACACTGTGCTGTGCTGGGGACACTTCTGGGGACACTGCTGGGGACATTGCTGTGCTGGGGACACTGCTGGGGACACTGTGCTGTCCTGGGGACACTGTGCTGTGCTGGGGACACTGCTGGGGACACTGCTGGGGACACTGTGCTGTGCTGGGGACACTGCTGGGGCCATTCTGCTGTGCTGGGGACACTGCTGTGCTGGGGACACTGTGCTGTGCTGGGGACACTGCTGGGGACACTGTGCCATGCTGGGGACACTGCTGGGGACACTGCTGGGGACACTGTGCCATGCTGGGGACACTGCTGGGGACACTGCTGTGCTGGCAGGGCACTGAGCTGCCCTGCAGGAGCTGCCTGGCACCCTCGGAGCCCCAGCAGCTGCTGCAGTCACAAATCACAGGGACAAATCCCAGTGTCCCCATTCCCCACTCAGGGGAGCCCCACAAGACCCCAATCCCACAGGGACCCCCCTGGGGCACAGCTCCGGGACCCCTCCCCAGGCAGCTCCCCTGGCCAGACCCTGCCCCTGCCTCTCACATTCCTCTGGATCCTTCCTCTGCTCCCTGCTGAATGTGGGGAAGAGTTCCCAGTGCCCCAGGGCAGGGCTGGATGGGATCTGGGACAGGAATTGTTCCCTGGCAGGGTGGGCAGGCCCTGGGATAGAATTCCCAGAGCAGCTGGGGCTGTCCCTGGATCCCTGGCAGTGCCCAAGGCCAGGCTGGATGGGTTTGGAGCAGCCTGGGATGGTCAGAGCTGTCCCTGCCATGGCTGGGGTGGAAATGGGGGGGATTTGAGGTCAATCCCAGTGTGGGGTTGTGTGAGTTGTGGGGTCAGCTCCTGCAGCTGGGACCTGAGCCTGGTGTTCCCCTGGCACGGGGCTGGCAGCACCTCCCCAAATCAGTGAGAGAAGAGTCCCCGTGGGCAGGACTGCACCTGCACAGGTTCCCCTGCTCACCCCCAGCCCCTGAACTGCTGTGTTTATTCCCAGAAACACAGGCACAGTTGTGCAGGTTTAAAGAGTGACCTCTGAGAACAGCAATATCCTTCCTGGGAGTCAGAGCAGTGCTAATCATATGTTTCTGAGCAGGAAAATGCTAACAGATCTCCAGGCCTGCATTATTCATGAGCCTCCATTTATCCATATGAATGAAAGACCGAGCTCAAAGGACACAGCCAACTTTATCACTTTTTCTTCATTTTGTTATGGTCTCAACAGCTGTAAAAATCATTAAAGCAGCAGTTTTCCCTGGAAAAATCTGAAATGGGGAATGAGGACTATTGTGCAAATATTGTTTATCCTTTAGAACACTGTAGCTTGAATAACTGAGTCAAAGCATTGTCTTCCATGTCCCTTTGGTGATGTAGACATACCCAAATGTATGAATTTCAGTGGGTTTGTCTCTGTGCTTCAGCTGGCTCTGTCACCCAGGCACAGAGCACACGGTGACACCAGGGCTGGGGCAGGCTCAGGATCTTGGAGCTCTGCCCTCATGGAATGTCGTGCTCAGGTGTCCTAAATGAAAATGTTCCTTTATCTCTTCAGTAAGAAAAGACATTCATCCTCCTCCACTCATTTGAATTAAAAACATGATTTATTTTTGCCTTGGAACAGGACTGGGAAGGACCTCAAATCCTCCTTGTAGGAAAACTGTAAAAATCCCATCCCCAGTGGGGTCTTGCTTGTAGGAAAATTATTGTAAAACCCCATTCCCAACAGGGCTTTGCTGTTCTCCTTGTAGGAAAACTGCTGTAAAATCCCATCCTCAATGGAGCCTTGCTGTTCCTCCTTGTAGGAAAATTATTGTAAAATCCCATCTCCAATGGGGCCATGTTGTTCTCCTTGTAGGAAAACTCCTGTAAAATCCCATCCCTAACAGGACCTTGCTGTTCCTCCTTGTAGGAAAAAATCCAATCCCCAGTGGGGCCTTGCTGATCCTCCCTGTAGGAAAATTATTGTAAAATCCCATTCCCAATGGGGCCTTGCTGATCCTCCTTGTAGGAAAATTATTGTAAAATCCCATTCCCAACAGGGTTTTCCTGTTCTCCTTGTAGGAAAACTCCTGTAAAATCCCATCCCCAATGGGGTCTTGCTGTTTTCCTTGTAGGAAAACTGTAAAATCCCATCCCCAATGGGGTCTTGTTGTTCCTCCTTGTAGGAAAACTGTAAAATCCCATTCCCAATAGGGCTTTGCTGTTCTCCCTGTAGGAAAACTCCTGTAAAATCCCATCCCAAATGGGGTCTTGTTGTTCCTCCTTGTAGAAAAAATGTAAAATCCCATTCCCAATAGGATCTTGCTGATCCTCCTTGTAGGAAAACTGTAAAATCCCATCCCCAGTGGGGCCTTGCTGATCCTCCTTGTAGGAAAATTATTGTAAAATCCCATCCCAAATAGGGCTTTGCTGTTCTCCCTGTAAGAAAACTGTAAAATCCCATTCCCAATAGGGCTTTGCTGTTCTCCCTGTAGGAAAACTCCTGTAAAATCCCATCCCCAATGGGGTCTTGTTGTTCCTCCTTGTAGGAAAATTATTGTAAAATCCCATCCCCAATAGGGCTTTGCTGTTCTCCTTGTAGGAAAACTGTAAAATCCCATCCCCAGTGGGGCCTTCTGATCCTCCCTGTAGGAAAATTATTGTAAAATCCCATTCCCAATGGGGCTTTGCTGTTCTCCCTGTAGGAAAACTGTAAAATCCCATTCCCAATAGGGCTTTGCTGTTCTCCCTGTAGGAAAACTCCTGTAAAATCCCATCCCCAATGGGGTCTTGTTGTTCCTCCTTGTAGAAAAAATGTAAAATCCCATTCCCAATAGGATCTTGCTGATCCTCCTTGTAGGAAAACTGTAAAATCCCATCCCCAATGGGGTCTTGTTGTTCCTCTTTGTAGGAAAACTGTAAAATCCCATCCCCAATGGGGTCTTGTTGTTCCTCTTTGTAGGAAAACTGTAAAATCCCATCCCCAGTGGGGCCTTCTGATCCTCCCTGTAGGAAAACTGCTGCATTTGGGGAAGGAGGGTCCTTCTGAAACCTCTACAGATCTCACTGCTCCCATTTATTTCTCAAACCTGCTAAACCCCATGATTAATCTGGAATATTTTTCCTTCCTGTATGGCACTTTTCCATTTTTAATGGTTTAGGGCTGTAAACGCTGATGCACAGACGTGCCCTCCCATTAGTGGGTATGTTTTTGTGATCCTCAAAAAGTGCAAATGAATGGCTGCTTTTGCCAACATCCATTTGCTGAGGACAAAGTTCCCTGATTTATTCATTTATTCAAAATACAGGCAGTCCTGTGAAAGGTAAAGCCTTAAGCACATACCAGTGTCTTATAGATGTGAAATTGTTGTGAGAGTGAGGATGGAAACTGCATATTTTTACTGCCAAGAGACTCAAATGTGTGACCTTTAATTAAAATATTATTTTGAATGTTTTTAATTAAAATATAAATTTGTCTGTTGCTGGTTCACACACACACACAGCACCGCCCCTCACATTTAAATTAAATTAAACTGAATTAAACTAAACTAAACTAAACTAAATTAAATTAAATTAAATTAAATTAAATTAAATTAAATTAAATTAAATTAATTTTTTTCACACTATAAAATTGTTCATCCTACATAAAACATGATGGTTCAGTCTGGAACTTATTGAAAAATAAATACATAAAAAAGCTTTGTGTAGACTGGGGCATTTAAACAATGTGTTTAGTATCTTTCTCTGCCTTTCCATAAGGAAATCAAATTCCATCTGAATTTAAGTCAAATTTGAAATTCATCCCATTGTGCTGCCAGCTGAGAACAAGTCTGGGACTCGGGGCTGGAATCCACAAACCTGGAAGCTCTTAAAAATCTCCTTCCATTGGATTTCTTTTAGAACAGGGCTCAGAAAGGTGTCAATAATGTGGTTTTCTACGGCCTCAAAAATAATTGAATATTTATTGGGAGGCCCCTGCTATCAAGCAAAACAATCAGCTGGAGGTGTTGAGCTGCTGGAGGATGGAGTGAGAAAACTCCCTGGCAATTTCAGGCCTCAAACTTCAAGTTGACAATTATTATTTTTTTAACGTCTCACCGGTGTAGAGCTATTAAATATTTATCATCCTGTAATAAAAGAATAAACCATTTAAATAAAATAAACCATTACGAGGCAATTAAGGTGTAATAACTCAAACCTGCAGAAAAGCTCTAATTGTAATTGCAAAATATTAAGGGTGAGAGAAAGACACGGAATAAATTAAGGTCACGTCTCTGCCCCATCCACTCATGGTTTCCATCCAAAAGATTTATTATGAAGTGTTTTTCCATTTTTCGTGGTACTCAAACAGGCTCTGGCTTCCCGAGGCTTAAAGACCTCGATTTCACACAATAAATCATTAATCTTTAACAAAGCTGATGAAGCCTGGGGGAGATTAGCTTAAATAAGCCCAGTTAATTACCAGAGGTCATAAACTGAAGCGGTTATGAGCATTTTTTTAATTAACTAATGAGTTGGTATTTAACTGCCACTTGTGTTTTGGTCCGGTTATTGATTCCTCCAAATCGAAATATCAAAGTCAAACAATTGCACTGATGCAGATGGAAATGAAAGGAGAGTTTTGTGTTGTCCAGTTGGGAAATGTTCTCCTCAGGCCAACCCCAACCATCCCACCCTGTGCATCCTGTGGATGGATGGATGGATGATGGATGGATGATGGATGATGGATGGATGATGGATGGATGATGGATGGATGATGGATGGATGATGGATGGATGGATGATGGATGGATGATGGATGGATGGATGATGGATGGATGATGGATGGATGGATGATGGATGGATGATGGATGGATGGATGATGGATGGATGGATGGATGATGGATGATGGATGGATGATGGATGGATGGATGATGGATGGATGGATGGATGATGGATGGATGGATGGATGATGGAGGATGGATGATGGATGATGGATGGATGATGGATGGATGGATGGATGGATGATGGATGGATGGATGATGGATGATGGATGATGGATGATGGATGATGGATGGATGGATGGATGATGGATGGATGGATGATGGATGGATGGACGGATGGATGATGGATGATGGATGATGGATGGATGATGGATGATGGATGGATGGATGATGGATGGATGGATGGATGATGGATGATGGATGATGGATGGATGGATGGATGATGGATGGATGGATGGATGATGGATGATGGATGATGGATGATGGATGGATGATGGATGGATGGATGATGGATGATGGATGGATGATGGATGATGGATGGATGGATGGATGGATGGATGATGGATGATGGATGGATGATGGATGGATGGATGGATGATGGATGATGGATGGATGGATGGATGATGGATGGATGGATGATGGATGATGGATGGATGATGGATGATGGATGGATGATGGATGATGGATGATGGATGATGGATGATGGATGGATGATGGATGGATGGATGATGGATGATGGATGGATGGATGGATGGATGGATGATGGATGATGGATGGATGGATGATGGATCCATGGATGGATGGATGGATGATGGATGATGGATGATGGATGGATGGATGATGGATGGATGATGGATGGATGATGGATGGATGATGGATGGATGATGGATGGATGATGGATGAAGGATGATGGATGGATGGATGGATGATGGATGGATGATGGATGGATGATGGATCCATGGATGGATGATGGATGGATGATGGATGGATGGATGGATGGATGGATGGATGGATGGATGGATGGATGGATCCGTGGATGGATCCATGGATGGATGGATGATGGATGGATGATGGATGGATGATGGATCCATGGATGGATGATGGATGGATGATGGATGGATGGATGGATGATGGATGATGGATGGATGGATGGATGGATGGATGGATGGATGGATGGATGGATGGATGGATCCGTGGATGGATCCATGGATGGATGGATGGATCCATGGATGTCTCTGGGAGGCTGAGGCTCTCCTCTGCAGACACAGGCTGACATCACTGCTGTGTTCCTTGGCTGAGCTGTCCCTGGTCTCTGGGGGATGAAAGGCTGGGCCTGGCTCCGGTCTCTGCTCAGGTCCCTCCCCTGCCAGCTGCACCCTCGGTTAATCCTGCCCAAATCATCCGAGTTTCCTCCTCACAGGAGCTGGGGCTGGTTTCAGGAGCTCTGAGGAGGAGCAGTGTGAGCACAGCCGGGCTGGAGAGGTGCAGATCCCTGGATTTCAGCAGGAATCTGCCCTCACTTTGTTCCCTTTGCTCGGTCAAACAGGGGCTGATCGATTGCTGCCTTCCTAAGCACATGCAAGGAGATTTGCTGAGCAAATAATTACAAGTAATTGGCCTCTGATAAGCTAAAAGTCAGGGTTTATTTACTTGCTTGTTTTTACCTGCCTGTACCCTCTAACAGCTCCTTCCAGCTCGTATTTTTCCCATCCTTGGATGTCAGGAAGCTGCAGCTGTGGGTCCTGCCCTCCTGGCACACATCTGTAATTCTCAGTCCCGCTGTCCTCCCCTGCCTAGGAATTTATTGTTGTTTTGACAATTTGATGTGCAAACATATTTAAATCCCTCTGACCTCAGCCTCCTGAGCTGATTGAATTTTGCTTTAACTTTGGTCTGGCAATTTCCATTCCCATGTTTTTATGCAGAATGCCAGGGTTTCAGCTTGTGATAAAACCGAGACAAAAATAGGTTTGTGTCCATGCTGAATTTCTGTGTGAGCAGAGGGGCTCTCGTTCCTCTCAAGGTACCTCGTTCCCTCACTGTGTGGTTTAGTGGACATGGTGGTGTTGAACTTGGACTTGATGATCTTGGAGGTCTCTTCCAGCCTTAATGATTCTGTGATCTCTGGGGTCAGGGAGTGCCTTCCATCAGTGCTGGTTCCCTTTCTGAGCTGCCCTTCTGGCTTTCCCACACGGGCTTTTTGCAGCCAATTCCTTTTGTTCCCTGTAATTTGCCTCCTTTTGCTGGGGAGCCTTTCATGGGGTGGTTTCCCATTTTGATAAGAAGTTTTCTGTGCCAGCTCTTTTCTGCCTGTGATCTGACAGGAATTTCTAGATACAATCTCTGTGCTTTTGGTAAAAGGCAGCGCTAAACGCCCTTGACATTTAACCTCACCTCCCTGGCCCAGCTGGCTTTAGTGCTTCCATTCTGCACAGGTTTCCCTTTTGAGGATTAGAGCTGCAGCTACAAATCCCTGGGGTTTATTCTGCCACTTCATTTAAACCCACTCAGCCGCTGGCTGTCGGGGTTATTTCCATCCTTAGATCCAGCTCACCACCCCCAACCAAAACTGATTTTAAGGAGAACATCAGGTTTTACTCCTCCCATGACAAGGTGCTAGAGATTCCTGCACCACCAACCAAAACTCACCACCCCCAACCAAAACTGATTTTATGGAGAACATCAGGTTTTACTCCTCCCATGACAAGGTGCTAGAGATTCCTGCACCCACATTTCCCCTTCCCTGCCCCTGCACCAGCAGCAGCCAGAGCATTTTCCTGGGGCAGCAGGGCTTTAGTTTGGGTATGAGTGAAAATTCCTTTGCTGACAAGTTGAGGCCAGGAAGTCAATCAGGGCATTGGGGCATTGGTGTGCTTGGAGCTGGGCAGAAATCCCCATTTTCCAGGTGTGGTTGGCAGCCAGGGATGTGGTGCCAGCATCCCTCTGCCCAGAACATTCCTGCTATTTTTGAACCCTGGTATTTTTGACTTCAAGCTCTGCTTTAAACTCCCTGGGTTTGTCTGTCCTGGCTGCCTGGAGCTGGTGGCTCTGCAGGGCACACGGGGTCCAGCACACACAGCCCTGGCACGGGCACAGCAGGAGCTGCTGGGCACTCTCTGCTCCTCCTCCTCCTCAGCTTTGGGAAACAAAACTCAGGGAGAATTCCCCACTGCAGCCACGGGAATGGCACACACAGTCATGGCTTTCCATTAGACTTGCAGATTGTTTTTGCACAAGCACCCCTGGAAATCTGAGCATCCCTGGCATTGTAGGGCTGGGGTCCCAGGAAGGTGCAGTACAGAGAGTGCTGCCCCTGCCCTCCCATCCCTGCCTCCCACTGCTCCAAAGAGTCATTAATAAATTTTAATTTGAATGAACCAGCCTAGCGTGCTTCTGCAAAACCAGCTGGTTTTGTTTTCTCTCTATAGACCTGAACATTTTCATGAATAAAGATTTGCAAAGAGTTTTAGAACTTGAAACTAGAAATAGATCCGTCTCTCCAAAGCCTTGATCTAATAATGTATTTAAAAATGAGATTTTTTGCAAGAATAATACATGAAATCACCGCCTTCGCTTCCAGCCTCAATGCTGCCAGGAATCTGACTTTATGCTACCTTAAGCACCTATAATTAAGTTGAGATCCAATGTTTCCTAGGGAGGCACGGTCCCAGCACAATCCCTGCTGCTTTGGGTAGGGTATTTTGCTTTTTAATGAAATATTGTACTGACTGAGTGTGTTCATTTGCCTGATTGTTGGGAAGAATGGTGTTCATCTGCAGCAAGAGGAACTCTTCCTTTCCTAGGAAGCCACAGGCACGAGGATTGACTCCTAAATTCCCAAGAAAATGATGCTGTTAACTTAAGGTGGCCAGAAAAATTACTTTTGTCATCATTGCACAACACATTTGAGCCAGGCTGAAATTATCCGTGAGGAGCAGGCTGTGACTGCTCAGAACATGAAGGTTTGGGAGAAGCTAGGGAGCACTAAATCAAATTATTGTCACACTTTAAAAACAGCCATTAAAATACAAAATCAAGGAAATCCTGGTAGGTTCCTGTTTTCTCTGAGTCTCTTGTTTGATCCCAGTTCCTGTTTCTCCTGATGAAGTCAGGGCTGCTCCGTGCAGGGACACAACCTCCTTTCCCAGGGGAGCATTCTGGGCTGGGAGCATTTGCTGAGGTGTTTCCCTGTTCCCTTGTGTTGAGTTTCCCTTTCCCCTCTGTTGATTTCCCTTTTTCCTCTGCTGATTTCCCTTTTTCCTCTGCTGATTTCCCTTTTTCCTCTGCTGATTTCCCTTTTCCCTCTGTTGATTTTCCTTTTCCCTCTGTTGATTTCCCTTTTCCCTCTGTTGATTTCCCTTTTCCCTCTGCTGATTTCCCTTTGCCCTCATGTTGATTTTCCTTTTCCCTCTGTTGATTTCCCTTTTTCCTCTGCTGATTTTCCTTTTTCCTCTGTTGATTTCCCTTTGCCCTCATGTTGATTTTCCTTTACCTTCATGTTGATTTCCCTTTTTCCTCTGTTGATTTCCCTTTTTTCTCTGCTGATTTCCCTTTTCCCTCTGCTGATTTCCCTTTTTTCTCTGCTGATTTTCCTTTCCCCTCTGCTGATTTCCCTTTTTTCTCTGCTGATTTCCCTTTCCCCTCTGTTCATTTTCCTTTTTTCTCTGTTGATTTCCCTTTCCCCTCTGTTGGTTTCCCTTTTCCCTCGTGTTGAGCTCCAGCAGCTGCTCCTGGCTGGGACAATCCCTGATGTCCCCTGAGCAGCCCCAGCAGGTCCAGATGTCCTCCCCGTGCCCCTGGCCCAGGAAAGCAGATTTGGGCTTTTCAGCAGAGTGACCCAAACCCCACAAAGGCAGCACTGTGGCTCTGTCCCCCTTTCCCAAGCCACACCAAGGTTACAAATCCACGGTTTCTTAAAACTGAAATCAATGTGGTGTCTCACACACGTCTGCATTTCTGGGTTATTTTGCTTTCTATCTGTTAAATACTCTGGGAAAAAGCCTTGTTTGTGCTTTGGTGGGTTGAGCAGAGCTTTGAAGCACCATGCAGCCTGCAGAGGATCCTCCCCGTCCTTCCTCTTCCTCACTGGAGCCAGCTGCACATCCCTGGGATGCTCCTGCATGGAGAGCAGCCTCACCTCCACCTCTCCCCTCCCAGCACCCAGCTGCCGTGGTGGGAAGTGATGTGGGGTATTCCCCCTGCTCCTGTCCCTGCTCCTGCTCCTGCTCCTGTCCCTGTCCCTGTCCCTGTCCCTGCTCCTGTTCCTGTCCCTGCTCCTGTCCCTGTCCCTGTCCCTGTCCCTGCTCCTGTTCCTGTCCCTGTCCCTGTCCCTGTCCCTGTCCCTGTCCCTGCTCCTGTCCCTGTCCCTGCTCCTGTCCCTGCTCCTGCTCCTGTCCCTGCTCCTGTCCCTGTCCCTGCTCCTGCTCCTGTCCCTGCTCCTGCTCCTGTCCCTGCTCCTGTCCCTGCTTCTGCTCCTGTCCCTGTCCCTGTCCCTGTCCCTGTCCCTGTCCCTGTCCCTGTCCCTGCTTCTGCTCCTGTCCCTGCTCCTGCTCCTGTTCCTGTTCCTGCTCCTGTCCCTGCTTCTCCTCCTGTCCCTGCTCCTGTCCCTGCTCCTGTTCCTGCTCCTGTCCCTGTCCCTGTTCCTGTCCCTTCTCCTGTCCCTGTCCCTGTCCCTGTCCCTGTCCCTGTCCCTGTCCCTGTCCCTGCTCCTGCTCCTGTCCCTGTCCCTGTCCCTGTCCTGTCCCTATTCCTGCTCCTGCTCAGCACTGGGAAACCTCAGCACCCCAAACCCTTTTTATGCTGAAGGTGTCACCAGCTTCACGAATTTTAATGCCAATTAAAAGTGTAACACGGCTCAAATTCCACTTTACTTTTAAAACGTGATTTGGGTTCTCCAGCACCCACGGTGTGTTTGTCAAGGTGTTGGGTAATTGGTTTTAAGGCTGGAAACATTCATCTGCATTAGCAAAAGTTTAGCAGCTGGGTAAAGAAACTTCATAACTTTTTATTTGGGGAAATATTTGTCTGCTATTTCTCTTGGACTCGTGTTTGCACAGGATTAACCTGGAAAGCAATTGCAGGTGGGAAAAAACCCCTGAAAATTGGCCAGGAGCTGGTGTGTGCTCAGCCATTCCCTGCACATCCCTGCTTGTCAACTCGCTCCCATTTTTTTTCATTAGTTTCTTGTTATAGTCAAGATATGGTCAATGATCTTTTGAGCTTGGTAATTTTGTTAAACCTTTTTTATGAGGAGTATTGAATTGCTGCATTGAGATGGGAGCTTGCTTCCGTGCAAGATTAATTGGGACCGGTATTTCATTTTGCATAGCACTATTCAAAGCTAATAAAAAGGCTCAGAATAATGAATTCTAAAGTCAAATTATAATGAAAAGCCACAGGTGATTGTTTCATTAGGCTGGATGCAGGAGAACTGTGTCTTCTCTTAACTTTGCCTGTTTGTATTGGCTGCCCTGGGGGAAGTAAACAACTTCCAAATGGGTTTGATGTTTCTGAGAAATGTTTTTTCTTCTGGAAAGACTTCAATAATTAAAAAGATGTGCCTTCTTAAAAGTTCACTGAAGCACAAAACTATTGCTTTAAAACATTCTTTGTTCAAAATTGTTACCTTGAGTGATATTCATGGGAGGAAATTGCCTTCAATGGAGTGAACAAAGCTCTTTCCTCAGCCAGGTTCCAGTGCCTCCCTGCAGAAATGTTCTGGAGAGAACTCCAAAAAGCTTGGCCCCGTGGGAGTGTGATGATGATGATGATGATGGTGCTGTGCACAAAGTGCAGCTGAGAGCAGTGCTGGGAGCAGCACAGAGCTCTGTCCCAGCCCCACTCCAGATGAAACTCTGCTGTCTCTTGCATGACTGTTTGCTGTCTCATTCTGTACTTGTCTTCCATGTGTGATTAACTCCCAAATGTTCTCTTTTTTTTTTTTTTTTTCTTTTCCTTTTTCCCTTTTTGTAGAAATTATTGAGCCTACTACCTCTAGTGGTGTGTCGAGCCCAGGTCAGTATCCCCCGCAGGGCCCCGCTGCCATCGGTGCCCGGGCTGCCCGGGGCAGCTGTGTCGTGGTAGTGCTGGACTGTCCCCTCCGTCTTTGTGCTCCCATTGGTGTCTCTTCCCTCCAGGCTTTGTGTCTTGTCCTCTTTCTCCCTGTTTTGAGCAGCCTCTCCCGCATCCCTGTCCCTGCCATGGGTCTCTCCCGGTGGGGGTGTGCAGGGAACTCCCTGCGGGCACTTCCCGCTCTGGAACCTCCTCACCCTCTGATTCCTGCTGATGTTGTTGCTCATGTGGGTGTTGGTTTGAGGGTTTGCAGATTTCTCGCTGCCTCATCACTGACTGGCTGTGGGATGGAGCCAGGAGCTGTGGTGAGGGGTCAGGAGGTGTTTGTGGCAGCTGAACCCTCTCCTTGTGCCTGGCAGGCGTTAACAGGTCCTGAGTGGTTCTGGTGCATCCCCGTTTTCTTGGGGATTTCCTGTTGTTCCCCAGCAGGACACCCTCAGTGGAGCTGGTCACAGAGTCTTGGAATGGTTTGGATTGGGAGGGACCTCAAATCCTACCAAGAGCCACCCCAGCCATGGCAGGGACAGCTCCCACTGTCCCAGGCTGCTCCAAACCCATCCAGCCTGGCCTTGGGCACTGCCAGGGATCCAGGGACAGCCCCAGCTGCTCTGGGAATTCTATCCCAGGGCCTGCCCACCCTGCCAGGGAACAATTCCTGCCCAAGATCCCATCTGGGAGACAAAAACAAGCAGAATTTTCCTCTGCCAAAACCTTCACCAGATGTGTACTTTTACTTCCTGACTCAGATTAAAAAGTTGGAAGGGCTGTGCCAGAAAGCCACGGAGAGTGAGGTGATTAAACCAAGTGAGGTGATTAAACCAAGTGAGGTGATTAAACCAAGTGAGGTGATTAAACCAAGGGCTGCAGAAGGAAAACCAGGCCCAGGTGATCCCTCAGCCCTACAGGAGCAGCAGGACAAGTGTTTGAATCTCCAGTGCTTTAATTACAGAGCTCAGGGAGGCCAGGCTCCGGTGTCACTCGGTGTCACTCGGGGGCAGAGGTGCTGCCTCCCTGCCTGCCCTGGGCAGCTCCCCAGAGCTCCCCATCCCCCCTAGGGCAGAGGCTGTGCCCTGTCTCCATCTCCTTCAGGCCAGAGATTGTCCTGTGGCTGCAGCCAGAGCTGCAGCAAAGCCTCAGTGCTGCAGGAGCAGCCTCCATCCACCCCATCCACCCATCCACTCCATCCATCCCACGGCATGGGAGGGGGCTGCCCTGCAAACAGCTGATAGTGCTTGCAATAAAAATCCTTATCCTTGGCATTTTCCACAGTCACTCTGGACTACTGAGCGGTTGGAAATAAGCTGGGGAATTATTTCTGGAGTTAAGAGAAGCTGAGAAGAAGGAAGGAGTCGCTGCTGTGCTGGGTGTGCAAAGCAGCGATAGGAGAACCCCACTCTGAGGCTGCTTTAACAGCGGGGTTTGTAATTCCTGCAAAAGTGTCCTCAGCCTGATCCTGTTCCAAGCTCTGTCCAGGGAAGGAGGGATAACGCTGGGTGCTTGGAACAGGCTCCAGTAACATTTCTGGGTTTAATCTCTGTGAGTGAGTGCTCCAACAGAGCCACAGTCGTTCCTCACTTTCAAAAACTGCTGTTCAAGTAACACAGCTTTGAGATGTGTTTGGATTCTTGTCTGCAGAAATTTGCACCAAATGAGCAAAATTGTGTGTATTTTTGGGAGCAGGATGGAGATGGGGCAGTGGAAAGGAATAGAGTCCTTTAATGATGATCCCTCTCCTCATTCTGAAAACACCGTGCTAGGTAGAGAGGGCTCTTTCCAAACATGAAATTGAGAATATGAAAACCTCTGAACACAATAGAAGAAAAATTTGTAAGTCATTAAAGCTGCAATAGTTATGAAACTACATAAGTAAATCCAACTTTAAATTACCAAGGAAAGTACCCTGAGCTCAATTTGCAGTTAAAAACCAACATCTGTTCTCCTGAAAGACAACAGAAAAGGGGAGGAGGGTTTCAAGACAGCTCTCAAAATGGTTGAAAATTTATTATTGAGTCTGTCCTCCTGGAAATGAGCTCTGGTACCAGCAGTGGCATTGCACTGAACTGTTCTGTTTGCCTTCCATAATTAAATAACACCGTGATAGTCCCTCTACTTGGTTAATTTTAGCCTGGTAAATAGCTGGAAAATGCCAGCACTATTGTTACCAAGTGATTCAGCTGCAGAGGCAATGAAAAACTTCCCAGAGTGGGGGGAACAGAGTCCCTCGTGTGCTGCAGCACCAGCAGGGAGAGCAGCAGGCTGGGCTGGGAGATGGTGGCAGAAAACCTGGGTTACCCCTCCATAGCTGCTTGTGACAGTAAAATTAGATTTATCATAAATGACAGAATGGTTTGAGCTGGAAGAGACCTTCAAATCAAGCTCCAGCCCCTGCCACGAGCAGGGACAACATTTGTGACTTGGTTCAAAGCCCTCCTGGGAGGTTTTGGCCCAAGAGGGCTTTGGGTCTGTCTGCCTGCCCTGATTCCCCCATGCAGGAATACAAACCATGGATAATCTGTAGGAACTCGCTTCACCCTCGTGTCTCACATCAGCAGAAGGCAGAGCATCAGCCTCCTTCCTGCTCAATCAAGGCTCTGCAGCTAATGAGCTAATTACCAGCATCCCTCAGCACTCCAGTGCAGCTTCAGGGGATGTGTTCTCTGCAGGTTTTGCTGCTGGAAGGACACAGACCCTTTGCAGGGTTTGGGTGCTGAGGCAGAGGTTGTGGGAACACCCCAGTCAGTCTCTGAGTGCAGCTGGCTCAGGGAGAGCTGGAGGCCAGGGCTGTCCCAGAAATGAAGGAAACGACTGACGGGACGTTCCATGTTCCATCACCACTGCTTCAGTTTCCCAGCATCTTCCTTGGAGACCAAGCTGGGAAGTTCCTCCCTGCAGAAAGTGAGGAATCTGTAGCAATCCTGGAGAACTTTCAGGATCCCCCCCCTCGAGTTCCCAAAGCATTTAAAACATTTTTAATTCACGCAAAGCAGCGCCGTGTTTGAGAGCCCTGGTGCCACATTTGTGCATTTCTCTGCTGGAGCCCTTTTCCATCCCCTTGGGATTTGCTTTCCTCATTTGAAGCCACGATGCTTCAGGCATGTAGAATTAGCTGCAGAAAGTTACAAAATTGGGGCCACGCTCGGTATCTGTGTTTCAGACAGCGCCAGGAGCCGGAGCTCCTTACAAATCTTTCCTCCTTCAGCATAATTAGCTCACAGGTGGTGTCTTGAAAAGCCTTTGAAGATGTTGCTGAATTCTTAACGCTGACTAAACAAGTAACTGTGACAGGTCAGAGAGAATAATTGAGGAATCTTCTTTAATTAATGATTTCACATCTTATGAGGCACTTTTATAAAAATTGGAGCCGGAGAGAGAAGGACCTTAAGTTATTTAATTTTCTCAGGAACAAAAGCATGTGTTTAAATGAGCACTTGGGCAGGTTGGACAACTCCTTGAACTTCACTTGCTTCTCCCTGCTCTGCCTTTCTGCATATCTAACACCTTTAATATGCCAGAATACCGAATAATACTTCATTTCGAGCAGGCTCTGTTTGTTTCATGGCAAACCTGCCAACCCCTCCAGTTTTCCTTCTCTTATGCAGTTGCAAATCCCATTTAAATCAATCAGTGGTTTTGTGTAAGGAGAATCTGCAAGGCTGGACTCTGAACTTGGGAATTTACAGTGCTTTTCTGCCATTAGTTCTGTGTGTTGGTGAGGAACACGCCGTGCTCCTGCAGCTGGAGGACTTTGTGTGGCAGCAGGAGGAGCAGGGAGGAGCCCTGGGGCAGGAGACAGAGCCAGTTGTGCCTCAGCAGCCAAGGAAGCTGCTCTTGCTTCTCCCTCTTTGTGCAATTCCTTCCAAAACAGCAATGGGGCATGAAAAGGGGATCCAGATTTCGGGTAACAGATCCTGGATGATTGCAAATTTAACCTCTGAATCCTGTTAGGGGCGGGTGTGTGTTTGTTCTAAGAGCTCGTGATGCTTGGTGGCCACTTGGTTGCCTCCCAAATGCCAACCTGGGAGGGAAGGCAGAGTCTCCCATCCCTGAACAGCAGAGCTTCCTCTGTCCCAGGTGCCAGGTATAAAACACACAGAGGGTTTTTTATCAAGTCCTGCTGTGAGGAGTTTGGCATCAAACAGGTGAATATCTCGAAATTATCAACATATGAAAGCTCCAGGTTAATCAGCCGAAAGCGTTCCGTTCGGAGCATCGCTGCTGCATTTCAGAGCTCAGGCAGGTGTGAGATTCCAGCGTGCTTCCCTGTGCCAGGAAAAGCTGCTTTGTGTGTGCAGCCAGCTCCGAGCACCTGCACCGTTAATTCTGTGTTTCCGTGGGAAGCGGCGGCCGCGCGGCGCCGGGGAGCGCTGGGAATTCCATCCCGTGGGAAATAGCTGCCTTCCTACAAACAGGTGAACAAACAGGTGAACTCTGTGTTTGCAAACCGTCCCGTGAAGGCACAGCCTCGGAGCCGGCGTGTGGAATTAGGTAAACATTGCTGCTCCTCGAGCTGAACGAGCGTCTCGGGGTGTGCTCAGTGACATTCAGAGCCTGCATCATCATTCCAGCAGAATGTTTGAACACACTAAATCACATTATTCACTGCTTGCTGAAGAGATGCATTATTTAATATCAAGAGAGCTGCTTTCTATCAGCTGAAAAATAGGACTAGAACTAGGTCGTTTTTAGTCCATTGATTCCCACTCTCTAAGCCGGCATGTAAAGTACAAGGATGTTTTTTTCCTGATGCTGTATTGCCTACAAGCCTTCTGTCAGTGGGGATTTCAATATTAATGAGTTTTCCCAGGAATATGAGAAGCCCAGTTAGGAGAAGAAGCTGCTCGGAGAAACCTGAATATTTTACAATATCACACATCGATCAGTTGGCTGGGATTTCACGTTTTAACCGAGGAGTGCTTCTGAGAGATGCCAGGAAAGCAGAGCAGGGCCAGGTGTGAAATGGCTTCTGGAGGCTGTGGGAAGGGTGGAGGATGTGGAAGGTGGAGAGATGCTCAACCTCCTGTTGCTGCTTTCTCCCACCCATTCTTTAATCTCTCCCACATTTCCAGTGCCAGGGATGAGCCACAGAGGTTCCTCCCCGTCTCTGAGGGATGCTCACCCTGGCTGGAAGGTCTCAGCCTCAAGGGATCCGTGTCCTTGCTGCTGGGGGTTTAGGGTCAGATCAATTCCTGTTCCTGCAGGTGGGATCAGCGTTTGCCAGGGGTGTGTTGTGTGCAGGAGCTCCGCCATGGGAGCCTTGGGAACACCAGGAGGGCTCCTCCCAGTGCAGCTCTAACTTCCCACAGTGTTTAAAACACAGATATCCACAGAACCATGGAATGTCCTGAGCTGGAAGGGACCCACAGGATCCTGGATCCAGCTCCTGCTCTGCCCAGACCCCCAACAACCCCACCCTGGGCATCCCTGGCAGCGCTGTCCAAGCTCTCCTGGAGCTCCAGCAGCCTCAGGGCTGGGACCATTCCCTGGGATCTGAGCAGTGCTTCCCTCTGGGGGAAGAACCTTTCCCAAAATCCAGCCTGAGCCTGCCCTGGCCAGCTCCAGCCATTCCCTTGCTCTTTGTACAAGCTGTTTACACCAAGCCCCAGCTCTGACTGAGAGAAGACAAGCAGGAGATTCCAGAATGTGATTCACCAGCAGGAAGAGAGCAGTCCGTGTTTTTATTTATCACAGAAGGATATGTTTTAAGTGAAGGTTTGATCAGCCAGAACTGGCTGACTACAGGAATTGTACAGGAATAAATATGCATATATCCATCTCGATGAGATGGGTGGCCATGTGCAGAGATTTAAAATGTATATAGAGCTGTGTATCCATAACTTCAGGGAGGGCCCAGCTCTGTGTGGAATATGGAGGAGCCTACAGCTACAGCTGGCAGGGAAGCATCTGACAAACTTGGGTTGTTGAGGGAGGAAGGCTTGGGGGATTAGGGGACTTGTCAGAAAAAGCCTGTTTGAAAACTCCATGAATATGTCAGTTTAAAAGAAATTCAAATAAAGGCCTGTTGAGTTTTGAGTGGGAAAAAAAAATTATGTTGGCTTCCTTCCAGGCTCCCCATCTCATTCCAGGCAACGCTTCTTCTTTTTTTGTCTTTTCCCTGTCTGAATTTCGCATCAAATGGAAATTTCAGTTCCATGCCAGCTGCATTTAGAGATTCTGTGCAACATGGACATTTTGATGGAGTTGCCAACAGTATTTCCAGCCAGGATGGAAAACAACATCCCAGGATGACACAGGATCAGCCATTCCCTTTCTCTGAACCCGATGTTTAAAAGCTCCATCGCTGCATCTTGTCCTTCCCCTCACTAATCGCAAGGCCCAGTCTACTGAGGTGCATTTTAATCTGGCTTTTGTCCTCCTCTAAACTTTTCAGATAAGCTCTTAACATGTCACCCTGAAAGGCTGAGTGTGGGTTTTTCCAAGGGGCTCCCTGGGTTAAAGAAAACAGCACCAAAATTTGTAGGGAGAAACATGAGAGCGGAGCCAGGCCCGCACCCTTCCAAGAGCAGGGCTGTAACAGCTCCAAGCAGCAGCTCTGAACAATTCAATAAATATTCCTTTATCACTGGCACCTGCTCCTGTTCATGATTTTCAGGAAGCCCAAATTTTAACTGAGCCTCTGAATCCACAGAACAGGATGGAGCCGTCTGATTAAAATTTTAAAGCTGCTTTTCATTAAGATGGAAGTTGTGCAAAATATTTTCCCCTTTTCAGCTGCTGAGTCAGACGTTTCCATAAGAAGAAGCTGCTGGCATGAGGCAGCGGAAGATGAACTCAGTGCCTGAGTGGCAGCCTGCTCCCTGCCAGCCTCCCACTCCACACGGAGCCATGGTGACACTGGCACCCTCAGCAGCGCCTGTCACTCCAGCACCGGCGTGGAATCACTGCCCTGGGCACCTTCTGTCCCCCTCATCTCTGAGGGGCACGGCTCAGCCTTGTGATTGTCTCAGCCATGTCCCAGAGAGGCCTCTGAGCAGTGAGGAGCAGTGGGACAACCCAGCTCTGTCCCTGGTGGCAGTGATTGTCCCACCCTGCAGTGATGTCCCACCCAGCAGTGACATCCCTGCAGTGAGTGTCTCACCCAGCACTGAGTGTCCCACCCTGCAGTGTTGTCCCTGGTGGCAGTGATTGTCCCACCCAGCAGGGATTGTCCCACCCAGCAGGGCTGTCCCTGGTGGCAGTGAGTGTCCCACCCTGCAGTGATTGTCCCACCCAGCAGTGATGTCCCCGATGGCAGTGAGTGTCCCACCCTGCAGTGATGTCCCTGGTGGCAGTGAGTGTCCCACCCAGCAGGGATTGTCCCACCCTGCACTGAGTGTCCCACCCAGAAGGGATGTCTCACCCAGAAGAGATGTCCCTGCAGTGATTGTCCCACCCAGCAGGGCTGTCCCTGGTGGCAGTGAGTGTCCCACCCAGCACTGAGTGTCCCACCCTGCAGTGATGTCCCTGCAGTGATTGTCCCACCCAGCAGTGATGTCCCCGATGGCAGTGAGTGTCCCACCCTGCATTGATGTCCCTGGTGGCAGTGAGTGTCCCACCCAGCAGGGATGTCCCTGCAGTGAGTGTCCCACCCTGCAGTGATGTCCCTGGTGGCACTGAGTGTCCCACCCAGCAGTGATGTCCCTGCAGTGAGTGTCCCACCCAGCACTGATGTCCCTGCAGTGAGTGTCCCACCCTGCAGTGATGTCCCTGCACTGAGTGTCTCCCACCCAGCCCCACAGATCCACCCAGGATGAGCTCTCTGCCAAACCAGGCGATTCAGAGAACAAGTGGGTTTGGAGATCTCGAGAGGCTGTTCCCTGGAACAAAGGGGGTGTGCATTTTGGAAACAGAAAGCAGGGAGTCATTTGAATAATCCACAGGAACCTGCCAGGGGTTAGAGGCACTGCAGGAGTGAGCCTGACTCGCTGTGTGTAAGGATCCCAAACCTACAGCCTGCTCAGCCCCATTTAGTGCTCAGTTTCCCCAGAATCACAGAATATCCTGAGCTGGAAGGGACCCATAGGGGCCAAGTCCAGCCCCTAGCAGAAAGAGATGTGTTTACAGAGGTGGAAATCCCACCCTGTTCAGTGCAGATTGTCACTGCCAGTCAGAAACCTGAAGGATTTTAGGGTTTAGACACGGTACAAACTCGGAAAAAAAGATTGGGTTTGAGGCAGAATATGTCTTTCTGCACGTGTCTCGGGGCTATCAGTTTCAAGGCATCCATCTCTGTCCCAAAAGCACCAAAATACTGTACTAATTGATAGAGATTTTCAAAGGCATGACTCTTAACAGAACCTGCATGCCTAAGACTCCCAGTCAGCTTTGAAAAATCCCAGCTATTGGGGCTTTTTTCCTCTCTTCTGTGTAATAACATATGCAAAGCTGAGCCGTAATGTCTCCAAAATCCTCAGGATTAAGCTGAAAAGCGAGTGGGGAAGGCTGGGGCATGAAAAGCTTCCTGATGCAAAATCCTCCAGCAGCAGGAAAAGCTGCAGAGCAGCAGCAGGCAGGAAGGGTGAGGGGCTCTGGAAAGGGACCCCCAGCAGAAATCCAACCCCAAATGGCTCTGGAAGTGGGGGGATCATTCCCTATCGCCCACAGGCAGCTGCAAGAGCTCAGAGTCCTCCTGATGGCAAATCAGCTCCTGCTGCAATCCCAAATAACTCATCCTAGGGAGCAGGGATTGAAGGTAAATGGAAGCACAGAGCCACAGAATGGCCTGGCTTGGGAGGGACCTTAAATAAATCCCATCCAGTGTCCCCCCCTGCCATGGCAGGGACACTGCCACTGTCCCAGGGTACATCCAGCCTGGTCTTGGGCACTGCCAGGGATCCAGGGACAGCCCCAGCTGCTCTGGGAATTCCATCCCATTCTAACAGAAGGATCCCTCAGCAGGGTCAGTGATGGGAGAAGGATTCCCCTCCTCGAGCCACCCCAGGGAGCTGCAGGTGACACAGGGTGTGCTCAGAGTGACAAACCCCTTCAGTAAAACATCCAGGCTCCGAGTCCCCAGCCGGGGCAGCTCTCAGGGATCATTCTGTGGCTCCCTGCACTCCTGACGTGTGGAGAGCCCAGGCTGCAGCACAACCTGCCTGGGGAAGATCTCAATCAAGTTGAAAAGTAGCAACAATTTTACTGGGGCAGTGTTTGAACACTCTCCAGTTCCATGAATAGTTAATGTCACGTCAAGGGCTGCAGACAAACGCTCTTGGCTCTGAAGAGCAAATAGCTCAGCCTGTGGTGAGTTATGTTTGTTCCTTGCACACACAGCCCCGTGGAAATTGCCATCATCCCTCATGAGCAGGCCCAGCGCTCCAGGCTGTGGAAGGCAGGGGGGCACTGCCTCGCTGGCTGCCTGAGGGGAGAGTGGCTGGGACCCTGCTCTGCTCTCCCTGAGAGCTGCCAGGACCCTGCTCTGCTCTCCTTGTGAGCTGCCAGGACCCTGTTCTGCTGTCCCTGAGAGCTGCCAGGACCCTGCTGGGGACCCCATTCTGCTCTCCCTGTGAGCTGTCAGGACCCCACTCTGCTCTCCCTGTGAGCTGCCAGGACCCCACTCTGCTCTCCCTGTGAGCTGCCAGGACCCCACTCTGCTCTCCCTGTGAGCTGCCAGGACCCCACTCTGCTCTCCCTGTGAGCTGCCAGGACCCCACTCTGCTCTCCCTGTGAGCTGCCAGGACCCCACTCTGCTGTCCCTGAGAGCTGCAGGACCCTGCTCTGCTCTCCCTGAGACTCCACTGGGCCGCTGTCACTAGAGGACATGAGGTAGAAGCGATGGGTTCAATATCACAGCAGCAGAGGTTTTATTTGCAAGGAGACAAAAGCCTTTATTTTGGGGTTTTCTACCTGTTTTATCAGGTGTTCCAATACAGGTTAACCTGAGTGGTACAAAGGACAACACCTCCCTCCTCCCACTGCTGGGACAAGAGAAAAACACTCCGAACATCTGGGAGGTATTGACACCCAAAGCTATTTACAGAGAAACAGTCCTTGAGAGAGAAAAGTTTCCCAAAAGACTCAGAAAATCATGTCCACAGGCAGGGATCCCCTTTCTGGAGGGGCTTTTGCTGTGCCCTGCAGTTTCAGCTGTAGCCAGCACACAGGACAGGGCTGGGTGCTGCTGATGCCCAGGGCAGGCCTGGGGAGGACACAGCTCCCAGAGCCAAATCCCAAAAACACCGAGCTTGGAAAAGGCCCCCCAGATCACTGAGTCCAGTCCCTGAGCAATACCCACCCCATCCCCAGCCCAGAGCACCCAGTGCCACCTCCAGGAACTCCCTGGGCACCTCCAGGGATGGGGATCCAACCCTCCCTGGGCACTTCCAGGGCCTGACCCCCCTTTCCATGGGGAAATTCCTGCTCTGCCCCCCCTGAGCTCCCCTGGCCCAGCCTGGGGCTGTTATGACTCAAGGTGCCACTTCTGGGACAAGCAAACACTTGGACTTGGTCCTTTATGTCACCCACCACCTTCTTCTAATCAAAACACTACTGGTGATTAATTCCTTGTCTGTTGGCACATTTTGGGAATAAATTTCCATGGATTATGGGGTTTTTAATATTCCTATAGAAAGAGAGGAATATGTGCACTGTGCAGAAATACAAGCAAGAGAATCCCACCAGAAATGCTTAAGAAAATCAGCAGAAATCGGAATAAACCCCACATCTTAGAAATCCCCTGCCAACCACCTCAGTGGAAGATTTGCTGAAAGGCCACCAGCATTTCCAGCCAAAAACTTCCTTCATCACACAGCAAAAAATGGAGAGAAATCATGTTCTGATCTGCTTAACTCCACACCCTTTGTCAAGAGCACAAGAATGATGTGGAAAGCGTGCAGAAACTGGAAAGTTCAGTGTAAGAAATTATCATTCACGCTGCTGTATGACATCGCCTCAACACAGCAGAACCAACAAAGTCTTCCTGATATATGAGAACTATCAAAGGTTGCCGCTGAACACGGAGATTTAATGTGCTGCTTAATTCAAGAGCTTATTTACAATGTCACACGTCACTTGGAGAAAAATGGCTCTGACAACCAATCATTTAAAATATAGGAAGAATGTTTAACAAAAGGTCAGAAGTACAAATATTTTACATATTAACTACTAATAAATTCATTTCCTCTCAAAGTTAGGAGGATCAGCAAATGTCTCCAAAGCCATTTGCAGTATTTCAGCACAAGACCCAACCTCTAATTACCAATGTAAGTTGTAAATAATTGTCAAGTATGCAGATGAGCCAAAAATTCTCTCAAATTAAAGTAATTATCTCCCAAGTCAAATTTTTCTGTCACATTAAAATGCTTTTCCTTGTCTCCAATGTGACACTTACAAATGAGAGCCACATTGTCAGGGAAGCAGTTATTGTAGGCTGCCAGAATGATCTGCACGGGAGCTGAGAGCTCTCCGCTTCCACGAGACCCTGAGCTTCCCGCAGCCGACGTTTTCGCTGCGCTCTTCCCACGTGTCAGGGGGGATTTCTCCAGCTGGAGCCCTGGCAGGTGGCTCCAAAGCTTCCCCATCACTTGGTGTGGGAATGTCCCCCATGGAGAGCCCCAGTGCTTGGCTCTCCCTGGATCTCCTTCCCTCAGGGAGCTCTCCAGACCTCCTGCTCTGAGGAGCTGTGCACAGGGAGCTGTGCCACACCCTGCAGCACAGGGATGGGGGAATGGGAACGGGACTGGGAACGGGACTGGGAATGGGAATGGGAATGGGAATGGGAATGGGAATGGGAATGGGAAGGAGTGGCTTGCTTCTCCCAGTGCTTTCTCTGGCATTTCCATGGTTTATTCTCAATGCTCTCTTAACCAAAGCTGGGTTTGCCACGTCCAGTGGAAGATCCTGCGCCGTTGTCCTCTTTGATTTTGGATTCCCAGGCAGGACCCAGCGTCAGGCTTGGTTTATATTTAACTTCAGGCTAAACAAGGTTGGGTTTGCTGTTTGCTGCAGATGAACCCAAAATCGGGGCAGATGGGGAGAGGACGGAGTGCCAGCCTTGAACACGTGCCATCCCAAGCCAGCTGTGTGCCCAGAGCACTACACAGTGTCCTGGAATAATAACACAGGATTTACCTGTTCCTTTCCAGAGATCCTTCCCACAGGCTGCTCCCCACTACACCTCAGCAGCTGCTGCTGTTCCACCTCTTCCAGACAGGACAGCAGGGTTTGGAGTCAGAAATCCAAGCTGGATTTGTGGTTTTCTTTGCCCTGATGTGCCAAGAGCAGTAAATCTGGAGGATTCTTATGAGGTGGGGGAGAGGCTGAGCCTTACTCAGGCATCTCATCCATTCAGGGTGGATTTTGGGAAAGGTTTTTCCCCAGAGGCTGCTGGCACTGCCCAGATCCCCAGGGCATGGGCACAGCCCCGAGGCTGCCGGAGCTCCAGGAGCTTTTGGACAGCGCTGGGGCCATGATTTGGAACTGTGGGTGACGGGGTCTGCTCCTGCCGCCCAGAGCCATCGATTCCCTGCTCCCTTGGCTGATTTCTGCCAGCTCCTTTGCTGGCTCCAGGCAGGGATGAGCTGGGGATCCTGTTAAGCACGGGTTCATCCCAGGACTGGGGCTCCTGGCTCCCCTGTCTGTTCCAAGTCAGCTCGTTCCTCAAGGCTGTTCCCATCCATTGCTCTGGAGCTCCTCGGAGATGTTTCATTTTTCCAACACAACTGCGCTCCTCAGCCACACAAAGAAATGGGACACGACTGGAGTATAAAGGATGATATACAAAGCCAAATTTCATTCTGTTCCCTCACAGTAATTTTCCTCATAAATACTTCTCGGGATTGTGAAATATTCCTTGCAGCGGGATCCGAGTCCATCAGGGCCGTACTATTTCATCCTGTTAGACTTGGAGCTCTCCGTGCTCCATTCATCCCATCGAGGCATTAGAGAGATTCTTTTCCTGTGCAGTATTTCAGGGAAGGTGTTTCTGTTTGATACCATCAGCTTTATCTCTGACTAAATGAAATTCCATTGCAGACACACCTGAGCAGTGTGTGAAGGTTGAAAATGGGGGCTGTTTCCTGGAGCTGTCACTAAAGCTCGTCCTGCACTGTCAGAGCAGCACCACTGCTCTGATTCCGGGATACCCAGGGACATCCAGAGCATCCTGGAATGGTTTGGGTTGGGAGGGAACGTGGGGATCACCCAGAGCCACCCCTGGCATGGCAGGGACAGCTCCCACTGTCCCAGGCTGCTCCAAACCCATCCAGCCTGGCCTTGGGCACTGCCAGGGATCCAGGGACAGCCCCAGCTGCTCTGGGAATTCTATCCCAGGGCCTGCCCACCCTGCCAGGGAACAATTCCTGCCCAAGATCCCATCCAGCCCTGCCCTGGGGCACTGGCAGCCATTCCCTGTGTCCTGTCCCTCCATCCCTTGTCCCCAGTCCCTCTCCAGCTCTCCTGGAGCCCCTTCAGGCCCTGCAAGGGGCTCTGAGCTCTCCCTGGAGCTTCTCCTCTCCAGGTGAGCACCCCCAGCTCTCCCTGGAGCTTCTCCTCCCCATCACTGAGCAGGAACCACAGCCAGGTCCCACAGAGGGACCAGGACCTGCAGGGATTTTTAGGCCCCACTGAGTGAGGAACCACTCAGTGCTCTTGAGCAGTTGCTGACTTGGGAAATGATAAAAACTTATTTATCTCAGGAAATGTTTTGTTCCAGAGGCTTTTTTGATACCCTTCACCCCCTTTTTCCCCCTGAGGCTCAGCCCCGGGCCTGCTGTCCCTCGGTGCCCGTGAGCCGGGGCTGTCCAGGCCTCACTGAACCCCGGGGCTGGCAGCCCCACCGCCCTCACAAGCAAAAGTGATCTGAATTTCAATTATCTCCATCGCTGGCTGTATTTTTAGCAGTCTGAAATGAGTCTGTGGCTGTTTACAGTATTTAGCATGAGTTATTTGCCGGGGAAAGGTGACTGTGACTGCTGTGGAGGGCAGGGAGGGGACGAGTGTCTCCCTCTGCCTGCTTGGGCCAGGGCCCCCCAGTTCCCAGATCCCCACAATTCACAATTACACAGCTCGTGGCCATGCTTACCGTCTGCTCATTGCTTGATTCTGTTTTTCAACCTGTAAATATCATATTTTATATTTTACCTCAGCCAAAATCAGCGTCAAGATCGGTTTTGAATTAGACACGGGGCACATCCCAACTGGGGTCTTCATGACTGAAACAAGCAATGCTTCTGTCTCATTTTCTGTGAGTGCACAAACACAGACTGGGATCATATTTCACTTTGAGACATTGCTGGTGGCGTGTCTCGAGTGTTTAAAACACTAAGCTTTCAGATTTTAGCATGACAAACAGCTGATTTTTGCTTCTGCAGTTCTAGCAATCATATTTCAGTCCCTGCTTTCCCATTTTAAGACACATAAAGTGCTTTTTTATTCATTTAAATTTGAAATAAGGACAAATCAGCATTTCATTTCCTAGTTCCTGCCCTGCCAGCAGCCCTGTGTGAATGCTGATGGACAGGGCCTGATAACACCCCTTCTTATCAACCCCATCACTCTTCTGGGGCTCATCTCCTGGATCTTTCTGCCAGCACTCCCAGCCCAGAGCATGATAAAGCCCCTCTGTTAAGCACCTGGCACTTTGCAGCTTTATCCTCCTCAGCTCTGGCTTATCCACTGGGCAGAGTCAGCTCTCGGACAGCTCCTGCAATATTCCGTGTCCTTCCTCAAGGATTTTCAGAGACATTTGTCTCAGGAGTGCTGAGCTCTCCTTGACAGATAATATAGGAAAGCAAGATCCTGCCCAGATGGCAGCCCCATGACCCAGGGAGGGGCTGAAGGGGCATGGACTGAGCCAAACCTCCGAGCCCTGGGCATGGACTGAGCCAAACCTCCGAGCCCTGGGCATGGACTGAGCCAAACCTCTGAGCCCTGGGCATGGACTGAGCCAAACCTCTGAGCCCTGGGCATGGACTGAGCCAAACCTCTGAGCCCTGGGCTGGATGATCTCCCTGAGCCTCCTTTTCTCCAGGCTGAGCCCCTTCCCAGTTCCATCAGGGATTCTCCAGCCCCTTCCCAGCTCCGTTCCCTGCTCTGGACACACTCCAGCCTCTCAATGTCCTTCTTGTCCTGAGGGACCCAGAACTGACCCCAGGACTGACCCCAGGACTGACCCCAGGACTGACCCCAGGACTGACCCCAGAACTGACCCCAGGACTGACCCCAGGACTGACCCCAGGACTGACCCCAGGACTGAAGGTTCCCCGGGCAGGGGGACAGAGGCAGCCCAGGCTGGAGAGAGCCCTCGAGTGCCCCGAGCTCCTTCCCACAGCACCACAATTCCCAGCACTTCCCAGGTGCTCTCCAGGTGGCCAGAGCCGTGCTCAGTGCTCAGTGCCAGCCTGCAGCAGGGCTGCTCTGTTTAATGCTCCTGCATTTCCTGCATTTCCTGCATTTCCTGCTTTTCCTGCTTTTCCTGCATTTCCAGCATGATTGCATTTGCATACGGCTCAACAAATCCATCCTCGCTGATTCCTTTTCAGACAACACTTGAAGGTTTTGTTTGTTCTCCCAAGGTCAAGCTTTCCCCAATCCTTCCCTCTGCTTCTCCTCCTGTCTCTTCCCTCTTCCCTCTGGAGCTGGTTCTGGAGGCATTCCCTGCCCATCACCACTGCTGCTCCCCGAGTCTTTTATAGACTGTCGACCTTCTCCTCCACAGCCATAAATCCTGCACTGGCTTCCAGCGGAACAAAATGTAGAGATGTTATCCCTGGGCCTGGCCCGAGCCTTCTGAGGCCCATTATCTCCCCATCTTTTCTTTTAAAAGAATGTTATTTGACAGCCTAGCCTTTTTCATCCTTTTTTTTTTTGCCTTACCGCTTTGACCTTGAGTTAGTTTATTCCTTCCTTCTCTGTATATTTTAAATGTAGTACCAAAAAAATCCAATTTATTAAGGCTTTCCTTTAGTAAATGATTAACCTGAATATAGTTAAATGAAATGCTTATTAACATCTCCCTGCATAATCCATTTAACAGAATTAGTCTTGCTTATTCAGACAACCTAGAGGGGTCTGTGCTTTTGTCTACACAGCATCAGCATTAAAGCTTATAATTATTTCTGGTTAATGCAGCCCTTGGTGCTAGGAAATGCTGGTTTGTGTGTTCCAGCATAGCACTTCTCCTAATCTCTTGTATTAATTAGAGATACTGATATAATATTACTTTGTTCCTTTCTATTCAGCACCGGGAGAGATGTCTGAATATAATCCTATCTGTGCTAAGGGTGTCTTAAATATTTCCACAAGTGCTGGCTGGTGTAAAACATTAGGATTAGGCACAATAATCCCTGCACTGGAGGAAAAGAGAGTTTACAGCGGCACGTGGGCACCCGAGGTGTGCCTGGCACAGCCTGGGCAGGGATTTCTGCTCCTTCAGGGGGTGTTTAAGGTCCCCTCCAACCTGAGTTTCCAAGGGCAGGTGCTGGGGGAGTCCCTGAGGCCCTTCCCAGCCCCTGGTGATGCTCTGTGTGTGTTCCTCCCTTACCCCCAGGGATGGAGCCTCTGGCTCTAAGGAAATGCTGATTTACCCGGTGGCAGGAAAGGAAATTATTACCCCTCAGTGGCTGCAGCTGACATTTTAAACTCCCTGCATCTTCTAAATCCTGGGTCATTTGATGTTTCAGACATCAGGCTGTTGAGGAGCTCGTTTTAACCTTTTTCTAGTTGGAAATTCACTTTCTTTTAAGGCACTTCAAGGTATAACTCCCAGGGCTCTGAAGTGAATCTGCAGCACCAGATCATAAAATCATGGAACCATTCCTGTTGGAAAAGCCCTCCCAGACCATGGAGCCCAGCCATCCCCAGCACTGCCAGGGCCACCCTGCCCCGTGTCCCCAAGAGCCACATCCACAGGGCTTTGAAATCCCCCCAGGGCTGGGGAATCCAAACCTCCCTGGGCAGCCCTTTCCATGGAGAAATTCCTGTGTCCAACCTTGACACAGCTCTCCTTCCCCTCCCCGGGCACCCAAAGCTCTGCCAAACCCTCTGTAACATCAGCTCTGTGTAGTGCTGGGGATGGGGGATGTGGAAATGCCCAGGATGGCTGCAGGTGTAATCACAGACTCCAATAATTCCAGCTTTTATTTAAAGCCTAATCACACATTCCTCCACCATTACCTCCCTGCATAAATATTAAGACTGGGAGCTTGTGTGTGTGTGTGAAACAATGACATGGTAATATTTCAGTGGGGGAAAAAAAGGCAGCTGGGTTTGTGCTGCTCTCAAACATTTAAACCTTTTCATTTTCCCTGAACTGAGGGCTTAGTCTGACACACAGAACCATCAGAAAATGCTTTGAAAAGTACCAAGTCCAAGAACAAAGTGCCCTTGCGTGGCAGCAAATGCTCAGGAAAGCAAGGGCTGCTCGGTCCTTACCAAAACAATTCCTCAGAGTAGATCAAGGACTGAGCAGCTCGTGCTCAGGGTCTTTAAATTTTAAAGGTGTGTTTATTTTTAAAGTTTATATCCCAAAACAAATCTGCAGAATTTTATTAATATCCAGCAACAGCGTTTTGCTTGGCCAGCAAAGAATTCAAGGAGCCACAGGAAAAGTTAATCAAAATTCTGAGGAGGAAAGAGAAAAAGCCTGCAGGAGATTATTAATTTTTAAGAATTTTTAAGGGTCTAGCCCAATACTTTAAGCTCTGTGTCATCCACTGGGCCTCGTGTGACATCATAATTGATAATTAAGCTTCTCCTTCAGGTTTCTTTCCTGTCCAATTCTCCTGCTTAGGCAGCTTTGGGAACTGTAACTCTTTTCTATTATCTCCCCAAGTCAGTGCATTTTCCCCCCATTAACTCGCCTCTTGCCTTTGTGCAGAAACAATCCAGGTATGATTTAATAAGCCTTGGAAAGACAGAGCTGGTTCATATGCAGGAAATCAGATTTACATAATTTTCCGCTCGCTTTTATAGCCACCGTAGTTCAAATTATCTTTAAGTTGGGGAAACTCTTTTCATACCATAAAATGAAATAGCATCTGTGTTATGCTTCAGCTTCCTCGCCTGGCCCTTGTAATAAATTAAAGGTTGATTTGTCATCCTGACTTAGCACAGAAAGTCTCTTTTTAATGAGAGGAGAGCAAGTGCCCTGGCCTGCAGTTAGTCACAGCCATCAGTCGCTAAACTAAGCTTCAAAACCAAGCTTAATCTTGTTTTGTTTTGGGTTTATTACCTGAACCTTTCTGCACGGGGGGAAAGCAGAGGATTTTGGGTTGTGTCACATTCTCTGTGCCAAATAAAATGTCACACATGAAAAATGGAGCCCTGGGGTTCTGTACAGGAACCAAAGGGTTTTGTGTTCCAGGATTTGGGCTGGACAAGGCTGGGGCTGGGGAGGATGTGTCCTGTGAAAGCAAGGATTTGGTGCAGGGTGAGGGAACAGCTCCTTGTGCTCCTGCCTGTGGCTTCCCAGGAGGAAACCCATGGGTTCACAGAATCCTGGAATGCTTTGGGTTGGAGAGGACCTCAAATCCCACCCAGAGCCAGCCCAGCCATGGCAGGGACAGCTCCCACTGTCCCAGGCTGCTCCAAACCCATCCAGCCTGGCCTTGGGCACTGCCAGGGATCCAGGGACAGCCCCAGCTGCTCTGGGAATTCTATCCCAGGGCCTGCCCACCCTGCCAGGGAACAATTCCCTCCCCACATCCCATCTAAATCAACACTCATCCAGCTTAAGGCCGTTCCCTTGTCCTGTCAGGGACGAGGTTCCTGCCAGGTCCATCCCTGAGGCACAGCTGGGACATCCCTGCCCCAGGGACGAGCTCCTCCCTTGCTCCTCAACGCTGACTTCTTGTATTTCCCCTCTTTGTGTGCATTTAGCCAGGAATCCGAGAGAGGCTTTGTGGTAAACAAATAAATACAATTTCTCCAAAATAAGTATTAGTGTCTTCAGCTGAGCGCAATTGTCCAACTCTGGCTTCTGGAGCCGGGCAGAAAATGAGCCGTTTTCCACGAGAGCTTAATCCAGTCCCCTCTCATTGATTGCACTGCAGATCTTAATGCTCAGCAACTTCAGAATGGATCAATTACTCAGCTGGTTAAAAATGAAGCACTCCCATTTTCCAGTGCTTGCCTTAAAAGCGATTCCTCCTCCTGGAGCAAGCGGGGCTCTTCCCTGGGCGGGGAGCAGCAGGGCCAGGCTGCACTCACAGCCTTTTCTCTGCTGTCCAGAGGAATTCTTCTGCTGCCCGGAGAGGCAGCTGAGAATAATTCATGGAAAATATGGATGTGAGGGGCTGAGAGTGGGAATTGTCACTGACCCTGTGTCCTTGTCTTGCAGCTCCCAGCACAGCCCAGTACGGGATCACCGGGCACGCCGAGGTGCTGTTCTCCTGCTGGTCCCTGGTGTTGACGCTGTCCTCCCTCAGCAGCATATTCTACCTGAAGAACATCCTTCTGCACTAAATGTAAAGACCCATAAAAGGCTTTTAAGGATTCTCTGAAAGTGCTGATGACTGGATCCAATCTGGTAGAGTTTGTTAAAAGCAGCGTGGGATATAATCAGTGCTTACATGGGGATGATCGCCTTCTGTAGAATTGCTCATTATGTAAATACTTTAATTCGACTCCTTTTTTTGATTAGCTGCATTACCTTGTGGAGCAGTACACATTGTCCTTTTTTAAGACGTGAGAACTCTGAAATTACTTTTAGAGGATATTAATTGTGATTTCATGTTTGTAATCGACAAGTTTTCAGAAGCATTCAGTCATGGTCTGCTGAGTTGCAGACTGTAGTTTACAAAAAAAAAAAAAGGATATTGCAGTAAAAATGTGCTTCTTTAAGGCTGCAATACAAACATTCAGTTCCCTTCTCAACTAGCATTCTATCCAAACTTACACAAAAACATTTGTTCTTTTTTGAGTAAAAAAAAAAAATCAAATAACATTGCCTTCAAAATATTTCCTCAAAATATTACACATATCTAGATTTTCTTCTAGCATGATATTCAGGTTTCAAGAATGAGCCTTGTACTATAACTGCATTGCGCAGTACTGCTTCTGTTCTCTTCCCTCTTTCCTGCCAAGTCAGCATGGTTGTGCCTTCATGAAACACGACTTTCCTCTTCCTCTCCAACCAGTCTGGAATGTGTTTTGGGAAATGCTGAAGCATCCTTTTGAGCATAGGAAATCCCTGGGTGAGGACAGAGGTGCTGTGGGCTCTGAGGAAAGCTCCTCTCCCACAGGGGCAGGGCATAGCTCAAGGCTGGCACCAACCCCTTCCTCCCTCCACCACCTCTGACCACTGTAAAAATGACATTTCCCGTTAGAAAACAGAGCTCCAATTCCTCTGTGGCACCTTTGGAATGTCAGAATGTTCCCCTAATGCCAAATTCCCACCTGGCTGTAAAGGTCAGGATCGTCCCTTTTGTATTACTGGCAAAGCCGACGTGAATTGGTATTTTTCTTGCACTCAATTTTGTACTTGTTTGGCTGATTTAGCAATGATAAAGGATGCTTTGAACCATGAGACACCTGCAAATCCCTGGAGTATCAAGCAGGATTTTCTATCTCCACATATCCCTGTGGCAGCGAGGCCACATCCTCGGGAGAGTCCCCTCGGCCTGGGGGACTCTCTGTCCCTGCCAGCGTCCCCAGCACCGTGTGCAGCTCCAGGGGACACTGCTGTCACCTGCTGAAGGACCAGCTCAGCCTGGCGTGTACCTGAACCCTGAAATCCCTGCTGGTGCTGCTGTGGGGTGCTGCTCACAGCTCACCCCACCTGAGAGCTGCCACCGGTGGGACTCTCCGGGGTGGCCGTGGCCAGCAGCCCCCGGGCATCACATCCCCTGGTGGCCCCAGGAGCTCCTGCCTTGCTCACCAACAGCTCCTGGCAGCAGGAACAGCAAAATCCTCACAAATCCCAGGCTGGGTTGGGCTGGAAGGGCCTCAAAGCCCATCCCACCCCACCCCTGCCAGGGACAGGGCAGGGCCAGGGCCAGGGCCAGGGCCAGGGCCAGGGACAGGGACAGGGACAGGGACAGGGACAGGGACAGGGACAGGGACACTTCCACTCTCCCAGGCTGCTCCAAGCCCCGTCCAGCCTGGCCTCGGGTGGGACAGCAGCACTTTCACTGTGATCACTCCCAGGTTCCGTGTTTGAGCTGCAGTAGGTGACACAAATCTCCCAGCCCCCCGTTTTTCCTCCTCATGGCAGGTTTTGGCAGTGAGCAGCCCCAGCTGAGCACTGGGAATACTCAGCAGTCCCAAGATCCCATTTTTTCAACAAGGAGAGCTCTGAGTTTCCTGGGCTCAGCCTGAGGTGTCCCAGGCCAATGTGCAGCCAGAACGTGCAGTGCCTCTGCTGTCCCTGCTGAGAAAGGGATGATGGAACAGAGATGGTCACGCCAAGAGACGGCAATAAAACGTCCTGGGTCACTCTGCATGTGTTCAGTGACAGACTGTATTATTTCTCTTATTATTTACAGCTGTGTGCCAAGCAGTTGCTGTCTTCAGAAAAGTGGCATTTTTTAAAACCTGGAATAACATGAGCGAACCCTTTCTGCGAGGAAAGGGTACAAACTCAACTCAAATGAGTTTATCAGTCCTGAAATCCCCATCTCTCTTGTATTGCAGCTTTAAAGTGCTCTATTTCAGAACCCATTCACTAGAAACAGTGGTGCTGCAGGAAGTCTTGTGTCAGTGCAGTCTTATGAAGGGAAAAATAAGGATATGGATAACCCAACCCCTATGTGTAAAACTGGGAGAGGGTTCTATACTGTGGCTGGATCAATCCTGCATTCCAATGATACATTGCATTCCAGTGATTCCTGATATTTGGAACCTGATCTGTCCAGCAACAGAATAGAATGAGCAGCAGCTTTATTAAATATGAAAAGAAGAATATCCAGCGAAGCGTTGAATGTTTGCATTCGCACCAGGGAGAGGCACTGGGCCACACGGCCGGGGGATCCTGTCCCACGGCTGATTTTCACTGGGGGGAACATCCTTCCTGTGCAGGCCAGAGAGAAACAGCCCAAGCACAGCAGCAGCAGCAGCAGTGGGAGCTGTGAGGGTGCCAGGGGTGTTTCTGGGGGGTGTTTCAGCGTGCTGGGGCTGTGTGAGGGACAGGGACAGCCAGAGGCTCTGGGTGGGACAGGGGGACACCGCAGCTCCTGGTGTTCCGTGCACTGAGCTGGGACAGGATCCCAGGAGCAGGGTGAGCACAGGGACTGCAGGGTGGGAGGGTGGGTGGGGATGGGGGACACTCCAACCAGTCTGGAATGTGTTTTGGGAAATGCTGAAGCGTCCTTTTGAGCATAGGAAATCCCTGGGTGAGGACAGAGGTGCTGTGGGCTCTGAGGAAAGCTCCTCTCCCACAGGGGCAGGGCATGGCACCAACCCCTTCCTCCCTCCAGCACCTCTGACCTCTGTAAAAATGACATTTCCCATTAGAAATCCCGGTTCCTGTGCTCCGTGGGGTGCACTTTGGGCAGCAGTTTGAAGGTTGGTTCTGCGCTTCCTCGGAGCTCTGAGCCACCCTGAGCCAGCCTGGCTCTGTCATTGCCACCTTGCCAAGGGACAGCAGAGCCTTCAGCTGGGTATTTCCATCGGGATTGTTCTCCAGGCTGGAGCCCCGGGCTGGGAGGGCCTCCCTGGGCAGTGGCTCAGGGCTGTGTCCCCAGGGAGCGGTGACACTGCTGGCACACGGCTGAGGGATGTCTCACAACTCGGGAACAAATGCAGCTTCTCGAGGGTTTGTAGCTTGGCAGGATCCTTCAGAGCCAGACAGCTTTTTTTAAACTTTTCAATAGGTTTTTTTTTAGAGCTGATGCTGTTTTTAAGATCCAGGAGTGTTAAACCCATCCCAGTGACAGCTGCTTTTTTTGCACATTTTCTGAGCAAGTGTTCGAAATAGACAATGGCAAATGTTCTGCTACCAAAACCTCCACTGAGTCCACAGAACTGTGTTATGAAGAATGTGTATACCAAAATATGTATTTACATGGATAAATATGCCTTAAAGACTAAATATGCATTTACTTCTGAGGCTGGATCTGCCTCGTGTCCAGTCTGGAGGTAAATAATCCATATTTCACAGCTGCCATGGAGGGGGTTGTTTCTGTGGAGGAAAAAAAAAAAAAGGGGGGGTGGGGAGGGAAAGCATTTATTTTAAAAGACTCTTCAATAATTTTAAAATCCTTGCATGGACTGCCATGTGTGAGGAGGAGTAGGGAGAGGATGAAGCTGAGCCTGGCACTCCAGCACTGGCAGGGTGGGGTTTGCTGTGGGGCTGGCAGTGCTGCGGTGCCACCAAAATCTGCCACATCCTTTTCCATGTCCCCCTGCACACCCAAATCCCTCGGAGCTGGGACAGGCTGGGGGCTCTGGGGGTTTCCCAGTCCCACAGGGCTGTGGGAATGGGGCCACCTCCCCACCCCCTCCTGCCATGGCAACACAGCATCCTGTGAAACGAGGAAATGTTGACAAAACAAGGCAATTCTGAAAATGGGAATTACAAATTCTCCATTCAGCCTGGGCACTGAGAGCAGAGCAGTGAGTGCTGGCAGGGCAGGGAGGAACTGCCTCTGAATTTGGCCAGGCAGGGAGGTTTCGGGGCAGGGACACTGGCTGTGCTGTGCTGGGGCTCAGTCCTGCTTTGTGCTCCTTCACTGAGCTCTGAGGGCAGGGCAGGGATTTATTCCACAGTCAGGAAAGTCCATAATCTACCTGGAAACAGCCAGGGCAAGGCAGGGCCACAGAGGTCTCGGGCTGATGGGGAAGGGATTCTCAGCAAATCCTTCTCTCCGAGTTCTGTGTGAGCAAGGGCTTTACTGGGGCACCTTCAGAGCTGTTTGTTCCGGCTCCTGATGCCTAATTCATGAAGAGCTCCAAGGTTCCTTTTTATTAGAAAATTCTCATGTTAAAAAATGCAGAGATCAGCATGTTTGCCACCTCTCATAAGCTTGGTTTTCAGTCATTCATATTTTAGGGCATAAGAAGCGCTCCCGTCAGTGGGCAGGATGAAATTCCGCATGATGGGATGAGGGAGGAGCAGTTCCCACCCGCCCCAGCTGCTCTGCCCTTGGCTGGGATGGGCTGGGAGAGGCTCTGGGGTCTCTGCCTGGGGTCCAGGGTGTGCAGGTCAGTCCCCAGTGCTGGCTCCATCCCTCCCCACTGCCACAGTTATCCCCGAGGGTTTGCTGGAATTGATTCCACAGCCATCCTGGAGAAGGGAGGAGTGTGACAGGAGCCTTGGCTCCGGCACAGCAGGGCCTGGGCTCTCCCACACGGAGCTCTGAACCCTCCCAGGAGCAGCAGTGGAAAGCAGCCCAGCCCAAAGTGACCCCTGGCAGTGCCACAGCCCCGGCACAGGGACAGCAGGGCCACCTGCAGCACCACAAATGTCCCCTCTGCAGGAGCCTGAATCAGGGAGGGGACAGCAGCACCACAAATGTCCCTTCTGCAGGAGCCCAGAGCAGGGAGGGGACAGCAGCACCACAAATGTCCCCTCTGCAGCAGCCCAGAGCAGGGAGGGGACAGCAGAATCACAAATGTCCCCTCTGCAGCAGCCCAGAGCAGGGAGGGGACAGCAGCATCACAAATGTCCCTTCTGCAGGAGCCCAGAGCAGGGAGGGGACAGCAGAATCACAAATGTCCCCTCTGCAGGAGCCCAGAGCAGGGAGGGGACAGCAGAATCACAAATGTCCCCTCTGCAGGAGCCCAGAGCAGGGAGGGGACAGCAGAATCACAAATGTCCCCTCTGCAGCAGCCCAGAGCAGGGAGGGGACAGCAGAATCACAAATGTCCCCTCTGCAGCAGCCTGAACCAGGGAAGGGACAGCAGCACCACAAATGTCCCCTCTGCAGCAGCCTGAACCAGGGAGGGGACAGCAGAATCACAAATGTCCCCTCTGCAGCAGCCCAGGCCTGAGGACAGGGAGGGGACAGTGGGGTGCTGCTCCAGCCACAGGAGCTCCCCTCATCAGCTCAGTGCTGGAACACTCGCTGTCCCCACGCTCTCCCAGCTGCCAGCTCACAAACTGCCTGCAATAATGATCTTTATTCCGCTATCCAGAGGGAAAAGCTGCTCTCTCCCTTTGGGGTTTCTCAGCCCAGGCCAGGCCCAGCTGTGAATTGTGTGCAGCCCCATCAGCCAGAGGCACACTGGTCCCATTAACCCCCACGAGAACGACTTAAATGTGAGCCCTGAGAGAGAAGAACCCTGCGAGCTGAGCCAGAGCAGCAGCAGCAGCCTCATTTTCCAGTGGGTGGGATGGCAGGGCCAGGCTCCCCTCCCTCTGTTTTATGGCTTTTTTCCTATAAAACAGCCTTTCCTCTGGGGAGGGTGGTAATTGTGGCTTTGGGAGGTGCTGAGCATTGGGGATGTGTCCCTTCAGGTGGGGCTGGGCAGGAGCTGCCCCACTCAGCCTGGTCCTCCCTGGATTTTGGGCTCTGCAGGAGGCAGCAGGGCTCATTAGGCTGGGGAAGCTTTCAAACCTTAAAGGAACTGCTTCTCCTTTAAGTGAGCTGCTAAAAGCGCTGAGTTGTTCTTCCACAGGATTTCAAATTCACTGCTTTTTCATTATCCTTGACCTTTTTGCATTTTTTACTGGAAAGGGGAAAAAAATTCACTTTGCAGTAAATTACTGCAAATCCCTCCCCAAAAATGTTTAAAAACAGAGCCTGGGAAGCTGGGACAGGGGAGCAACAGCTCTCACTTGCCTCTGTTTTCTGTACAAAGAGGATTTCATGTCTGTTTGTCAAAAATTATGGATCCTAAACCCCTGTGACTCGTTTAGAAAGGACTTTTAGCAGGACAGGCTCACATATCCTCCCCAATACTTTGTGTTCTGAGTGGCAGGAAGACAGAATGTGTGACCTGGGACAGGACACCCTCCTGTGTGCTGCTCCTGAAGCCGTGGACTCTGGGTCTTGGTCCCATCTCTTGGTCCCTGTGTTTTTATCCCTGTCTGGTCATTCCCATCTCTTGGTCCCTGTGTCTTGGTCCTCTTCTCTCCACTCCCATCTCTTGATCCCCATCTCTTGATCCCCATCTCTTGATCCCCATCTCTTGATCCCCATCTCCCTGTCCTCATCTCTTGATCCTCATCTCTTCATCCTCATCTCTTGGTCCCCATCTCTTGATCCCCATCTCTTGGTCCCCCCTTCTCTCCCCAGCCACGGAGAAGGGGAAGGCAGGGAGCAGGAGCAGGAGCAGGAGCAGGAGCAGGAGCAGGAACAGGAGGAGGAGCAGGAACAGGAGCAGGAGCAGGAGCAGGAGCAGGAGCAGGAGCAGGAGCAGGAGCAGGAGCAGGAGCAGGAGGAGGCTGCAGCCTGGCTGAGCTCCCACCCCATTCCCTGGGCCCCAAAAAAGGCACCAGACAATGACAAGGACAGAGTCACCCCTGGTGCAGGGAGGGCTGAGCTCTTCCTGAGCTCCTCTCCTCTGGCTCCCAGCTCAACCTGAACAAACCCAAGAGCTCCGTGATGTTCTTTTGGTCAGCCCAGCTTCCCTCCCCAGGCTGGACACGTCCGTCCTGCCACGCTGGGGAGTGGGCTTGGAGTGGCTGGTGTCACATGGAGTGGTGTCACACACAATGGCTGGTGTCACACACAGTTGTTGGTGTCACACAGTGCCTGGTGTCACACACAATGGCTGGTGTCACACACAGTTTTTGGTGTCACACAGTGGTTGGTGTCACACACAGTTTTTGGTGTCACACAGTTTTTGGCGTCACACACAGTATCTGATGTCACACACAGTGGCTGGTGTCACACAGTTTTTGGGTTCACACAGTTTTTGGTGTCACACAGGGCAGGAAAGGCACCCGAGCCTTGCCAGTCTGTTCCATTCTGTCCCAGCAGCCCCGGTGAGTGTCTGTGTCTCTCCCCCAGCAGTGTTTTGCAGGAGGCTGTGGTGTCACACACATCTCTGTGCAGCCAGGCTGTGACACTGCACACATCCCTGTGCAGCCAGGCTGTGGTGTCACACATCCCTGGATATCCAGGCTGTGGTGTCACACATCCCTGGATAGCCAGGCTGTGGTGTCACACACATCCCTGGGCAGCCAGGCTGTGACACTGCACACATCCCTGGATAGCCAGGCTGTGGTGTCACACACATCCCTGGATATCCAGGCTGTGGTGTCACACATCTCTGTGCAGCCAGGCTGTGGTGTCACACACATCCCTGTGCAGCCAGGCTGTGGTGTCACACATCCCTGTGCAGCCAGGCTGTGGTGTCACACACATCCCTGTGCAGCCAGGCTGTGGTGTCACACATCCCTGGATAGCCAGGCTGTGGTGTCACACACATCCCTGTGCAGCCAGGCTGTGGTGTCACACATCTCTGTGCAGCCAGGCTGTGGTGTCACACATCCCTGGATAGCCAGGCTGTGGTGTCACACACATCCCTGTGCAGCCAGGCTGTGGTGTCACACACATCCCTGGATATCCAGGCTGTGGTGTCACACACATCCCTGTGCAGCCAGGCTGTGGTGTCACACATCTCTGTGCAGCCAGGCTGTGGTGTCACACACATCCCTGTGCAGCCAGGCTGTGGTGTCACACACATCCCTGGATATCCAGGCTGTGGTGTCACACACATCCCTGTGCAGCCAGGCTGTGGGAGCACATTCAGGGAATTCATTCCCAGGGCTCGTGCCTCTCTCCCGGCCGCTGGCGAAGCGCGGCGGTGGCGCAGTCAAGAGGCTCCGAGGAGCGCTCCTGGCGCGACATTTCTCTCCACGAGATTGTGGATCAGACACTCAATTCCTGGGGAAAAAAGCAGCTGAGGGCTTTGACCTTCTGTTTGAATGCAGAATTAGCACTCCAGGAAAGGTTAATGAGCGCCAGGAGGGAGGAGAGCTTTTCACTGGAACACTCCTGGGCTGGCATCCAGCAGGCGCCGCGCTCCGGGCAGCTCTGCTCTGCCAGCGGGAGCTGCTCCCCTCGGCCACCAGCACAACCCCACAGGGAGGAGGGAAAGGAGAGGAGGATTTCCCAGGGGATGGAGGGAACAGGGTCTCTCCTCAGGCCTGGGCTTTGCTCTCAGCTGAGATCCCCACGGAGCACACCGGGCTTTGCTCCGGGCGTTCCAAATGCGCTCATTTCTCTGAGAACTGTGATCTTGAATTAAATTCCTTTCCTTGCTTCCTCATCCAGCTGGTGCTGGTGCAAAGGAATGCTTTTGCCATGTGGGGGAAGGTGCCAGGATTGCTGCCAGGCTCTTCCCTCCCGTTTGGAACCCCAGCCCCCTTGGCCAGGATCTCCTCCACAAGGGTTGTCCCGGGCCAGAAACAGTCCAGCCTTCCCCCATTCCAAAACTTCCTCCATTTCTAATCCTCTCCCACCCAAAATCATGACAAATCAGATAAACACTGATCTCCAATCAGTGGCAAGAATTAGGGCTGCTCCAATTTAATAATCACTTTATTTATTGTGTTCATTACTTCTGTCATCAAAGGCACTTTACTTGAATTTAATGCTCACCTCTCTGGAAAAAACCTGGGAGTTCTGACAAGTGCTTTAATATTCCAGTAGATTACAAATATTTTGGAAAAGAATGCTTTCCACAGGCTAAGGCAGAAAGGCAGAACCAAACCAGAGCCCAGCAAAGCAGGTGCTGCTCAGCACCAGTGACTTTATCACGGAATCATGGAGGGGTTTGGGCTGGAAGGGACCTTAAGGATCATCCAGTGGTGAGGGACAGTGCCTGTGGAGGGGTTAATAAGAGTGAGGAACGTTTAGGTGCAGGAACCCCAGAGCATGGAGTCATTTGTATTTGCTAAATGTTGAGAGGCCCCAGCTGAAAAGCAGAGCCAGGCTGTGGAGGGAGCCAGAGCTGCGTGTTGTTATCCCCTGAGCATCCAAAATATTGCCATGGAACATCCCCCAGCTCAGGCTGATCACAGCCAGCGTGGGGCAGACACCATCACCCTGCCAACCCACAGCCCTCAAATTCCCAAATCCCTCCGCGTGTTCTGCAAACTCCGAGGCTGGAGCTGGTGCCAGAGAGCGACTCACACCAAGAAACAGCCTTGGGGGAATGCTGGGATCCAGCTCAGCTCCTGCCCTTCCCCTTTTCCCTGCGTGGGGTGAATCCCTGGCAATAGCAGGAATCACATCCTGCCATGGGCATCTCCTGAGTCCCTGCAGAGCCATCCCAGGGAGGAAGGGGTGATTCTCCAGGCCCAGCACCCCCTCCCAGGCAATCAGAGATGCAAATGCACTTAGCAAAGTGCTCCTGCAGATGTTCTTAATTAAAGCAGCCCACCCCGAGCCCACACGAAGCAATCACCCCCCAAAACGCCTTCCTGCTCTCAGATGTTCCCAATCACTGCTGCAGGATCCTGCAGGAATATTATTTTTGTAGGAGTAAACCATTTGCTAAATAAGCCACCTGTTAAATAAACACTCCCACTCTCCAAATATTGTTATTTTGTTTTCCAGCCTATGCACAATCTGGATTTATTTTAGATGAAAAAAGATAATCACGAAAGCAAAAAAAAACCCCAAAAAACAGTATTTTGACTATTTGCAACTATCCATCTTGTGAGCACATCTGCTCCTTTGCAAGCTGGCAGAGCTCTTGCACTCAAAGAGATTCACAGCTCCTCATTCAGCCGGGAGCTAATGAATTTCCATCAGCAGGCCTCGGCACTCTTCCCTTCTTTGTCACTTCTTCAAGCCTCAATTGCTCCTACTCCCCAACCTCCCTTTTCTGAGCTGCATCTTCCCACAGGGACAAATCCCCATCCAAGATCGCTTTAGCAGAGTTGTCACAGGAGTGAGAACAGAGTTTGCCTCCAGTTCAGTTACAAAATCACATTTTCTGAGCTTTAAAAGCCGAGTTCAGCCTTATCCCACCTCAAGCCTTCCTGTGCCCAGGGAAGCCACAGCCCTGGGAAGAGCAGGATGGTTCTGCAGGATGGGTGTGCTCAGGAAAAGTGGGATGGGATGGAATGGAATGGGATGGAATGGAATGGAATGGAATGGAATGGAATGGAATGGAATGGAATGGAATGGAATATTTCCCTGGAAGGGATCTCCAACAGCTGAGCCCCAGCTGCAGGATTTAAACACCAGCGCTGCCATCAGAGCTCCCACGCAGCCTCTTCTCCCTTGCAATGAAGGAGACACATCCCATGGAATCCTGGAATTGTTCAGGCTGGAAAAGCCCCCTGGGATTCTCAAACCCAACCATTCCAAGGGCACCACCGGCCCACGTCCCACATCCACAGGGCTGTTAAATCCTGCCAGGGATGGGGACTCACCACTGCCCTGGGCAGCTGGGCCAATGCCTGACCACCTTTTCCATGAAAATGTTCCCAGGATCCACCCTAAACCTCGCCTGGCACAGCCTCAGTGCCCTCCTCCCACCCTGTTCCTGATCCCTGGGAGCAGAGGCCGATTCCCACCGGCCCCAGCCCCACAGGAACCCTCAGAGCTGTGGGCAGACCTGGGCCAGGGGCTTGAGATGGTTCCCAACCTCACCGTGAAGCTGCTTGTCACAGAGGGGCTGGGCTCAGAGAGAGGGGACATCCCTGGGGACAGGCCTGGGGACAGTCCTGGGGACATCTCTGGGGACATCCCTGGGGACATCCCTGGGGACAGTCCTGGGGACATCCCTGGGGACATCCCTGGGGACAGTCCTGGGGACATCCCTGGGGACATCCCAGGGACATCCCAGGGACATCCCTGGGGACATCCCTGGGGACATCTCTGGGGACATCCCTGGGGACATCCCTGGGGACATCCCAGGGACATCCCTGGGGACAGTTCTGCCCCAGGCTGGCTGGAGCCATGCAGGATGAGCCCTGGGCAGGCTGTGATCCCGTGTGGATCAGCCATGGAAATGTGGGAGGGAACAGCCGAGAGCATCAAGTGTGGTTTTTGGTACTGTGCTGCAAACTTGTTAAAGATATTTCAATAAATGAGAGGCTTTAATTAGAGCAGAGTGAGCCCTAGAGTGCCCCTCCTCATAAAATCCACATGTGTAGCATGAAGGAGGAGTTGGATCCTTTCAAGAGAAACCCTTTCCTCCACTCTCCATCCCAGCCTTTTCCATAAGGAAATTCAGGATTCCTTTCATTCAAAGCATAGACTTAAAATTCCTACACCCATTTCAGGGCAGCATTAAATATTAAAGTCAGATATTAAAATTTCAAGGAACCTAAATTAAACCTGAGGTACTCAAAAATAAGTGTTGCTGAATATTTAATGGCAAAGATTCCGTCATTAACTTGAGAAATCTCTCACACTGAGACAGAGAGGAGCTGCCCAGTAAAATGTGACCATCCCAGTGACCTTCCAGGGCTGCAGCAGGTGCTGAAGGATTCAGGTTTTTTGGGCTCCTCAAAGCTCATCCAGCACTCCCACCCCAGCAGATTGGTCACAGCTATTGCTGGGACACCTGACCCTGCTTGGAGAGAGATCCAGCAGCACTGGGCAGCTCCCATCGCAGGGCAGTCATGGGGAAACAGCTCAAAATACCCCAGCAGGGAGAAAACATTGCTCAACACATGGAAAACACACCCCAGCAGAGAGAAAACATACCCCAAAAGGGAGAAAACATACCCCAGCAGGGAGAAAACATTGCCCAACAGGTGGAAAACACACCCCAACAGGGAGAAAACATACCCCAAAAGGGAGAAAACATACCCCAGCAGGGAGAAAACATTGCCCAACAGGTGGAAAACACACCCCAACAGGGAGAAAACATATCCTAACATAGAAAAAACATACCCCAATAGAGAGAAAACATACCCCAAAAGGGAGAAAACATACCCCAATCGAGAGAAAACATACCCCAGCAGGGAGAAAAGATATCCCAACATAGAAAAAACATACCCCAACAGGGAGAAAACATACCCAAAGAGAAACACACCACAACAGAGGGAAAACATATCCCAACATAGAAAAAACATACCCCAATAGAGAGAAAACATATCCCAACATAGAAAAAACATACCCCAACAGGAAGAAAACACACCCCAACAGGGAGAAAACATATCCCAATATAGAAAAAACATACCCCAGCAGGGAGAAAACATATCCCAACATAGAAAAAACATACCCCAACAGGAAGAAAACACACCCCAACAGGGAGAAAACATATCCCAATATAGAAAAAACATACCCCAATCGAGAGAAAACATATCCCAGCAGGGAGAAAACATACCCCAAAAGGGAGAAAACATTGCCCAACAGGTGGAAAACACACCCCAACAGGGAGAAAGCATATCCTAACATAGAAAAAACACACCCCAACAGGGAGAAAACATATCCCAACATAGAAAAAACATACCCCAGCAGGGAGAAAACATATCCCAGCAGGGAGAAAACATACCCAAACAGAAACACACCACAACAGAGGGAAAACATATCCTAACATAGAAAAAACATACCCCAGCAGGGAGAAAACACACCACAACAGGGAGAAAACACACCCAAACAGAGAGAAAACATAACCCAACAGAGAGAAAAAATACCCCAACAGGGAGAAAACACACCACAACAGGCAGAAAACACACCCCAAAAGAGAGAAAAAATACCCCAACAGAAACACACCTCAACAGAGAGAAAGCATAGCCCAACAGAGAGAAAATGTACCCCAAGAGAGAGAAACCAGACCCCAACAGGGAGAAAACATTGCTCAACACATGGAAAACACACCCCAGCAGAGAGAAAACATACCCCAGCAGGGAGAAAACATACCCCAGCAGGGAGAAAACATTGCCCAACAGGTGGAAAACACAACCCAACAGGGAGAAAGCATATCCCAACATAGAAAAAACATACCCCAACAGAGAGAAAAGATATCCCAACATAGAAAAGACACACCCCAATAGAGAGAAAACATACCCCAACAGGGAGAAAACTTACCCAAACAGAAACACACCACAACAGAGGGAAAACATATCCCAACAGAGAGGAAACACACCCCAGCAGGGAGAAAACATACCCCAAAAGGGAGAAAACATTGCTCAACAGAGAGAAAACATACCCCAGTAGGGAGAAAACATTGCCCAACAGGTGGAAAACACACCCCAACAGGGAGAAAGCATATCCTAACATAGGAAAAACATACCCCAACAGGGAGAAAACATACCCAAACAGAAACACACCACAACAGAGGGAAAACATATCCCAACATAGAAAAAACATACCCCAATAGAGAGAAAACATATCCCAACATAGAAAAAACATACCCCAACAGGAAGAAAACACACCCCAACAGGGAGAAAACATATCCCAGCAGGGAGAAAACATACCCAAACAGAAACACACCACAAGAGAGGGAAAACATATCCCAACAGAGAGGAAACACACCCCAGCAGGGAGAAAACATTGCCCAACAGGTGGAAAACACACCCCAACAGGGAGAAAACATATCCCAACATAGAAAAAACATACCCCAGCAGGGAGAAAACACACCCCAACAGGGAGAAAACACACCCAAACAGAGAGAAAACATAACCCAATAGAGAGAAAAAATACCCCAACAGGGAGAAAACACACCACAACAGGGAGAAAACACACCCCAAAAGAGAGAAAAAATACCCCAACAGAAACACACCTCAACAGAGAGAAAGCATAGCCCAACAGAGAGAAAATGTACCCCAAGAGAGAGAAACCATACCCCAACAGGGAGAAAACACACCCCTACAGATAAAAAATGTAGCCCGACAGAGAGAAAATATACCCCAACAGAGAGAAAGCATAGCCCAAGAGAGAGGAAAAAATGCCCCAACAGATATATATAAAATATTATAAAAAGTGCCCCAAGAGATAATATAAAATATTATAAAAAGGTATAAAAAATGCCCCAGGAGATAATATAAAATATTATAAAAAGGTATAAAAAATGCCCCAAGAGATAATGTAGCAATTGAAATGAGAATATCTGGGCTTGGGCAATGCTCGTGTCCTGCAGTGGGGAGAGAAGGAAGCAGAGAGAGGTGAGAGGAGCTTTGGGCTGAGCTCCAGCTCGGCTGTCCAGGGATTTCAGGGCTGTCCCAGGGCTTTCAGGGCTGTCCCAGGGATTTCTGAGCTGTTTTACAGGGATTTCAGGGCTGTCCCAGGGGTTTCAGGGCTGTCCCATGGATTTCAGGCTGTCCCAGGGGTTTCTGAGCTGTTTTACAGGGATTTCAGGGCTGTCCCATGGATTTCAGGCTGTCCCAGGGATTTCAGGGCTGTCCCAGGAATTTCAGGCTGTCCCAGGGGTTTCAGGCTGTCCCAGGGGTTTCAGGCTGTCCCAAGGATTTCTGAGCTGTTTTACAGGGATTTCAGGGCTGTCCCAGGGATTTCAGGCTGTCCCAGGGATTTTAGGCTGTCCCAGGGATTTTAGGCTGTCCCAGGAATTTCTGAGCTGTTTTACAGGGATTTCAGGGCTGTCCCAGGGGTTTCTGAGCTGTTTTACAGGGATTTCAGGGCTGTCCCAGGGATTTCAGGCTGTCCCAGGAATTTCTGAGCTGTTTTACAGGGATTTCAGGCTGTCCCAGGGGTTTCAGGGCTGTCCCAGGGATTTCAGGCTGTCCCAGGGATTTCTGAGCTGTTTTACAGGGATTTCAGGGCTGTCCCAGGGATTTCAGGGCTGTCCCAGGGATTTCAGGGCTGTCCCAGGGATTTCAGGCTGTCCCAGGGATTTCTGAGCTGTTTTACAGGGATTTCAGAGCAGTTTGTTAATCAAGGTGAGTTTCCCAGCCCAACCCCAGGACACTCGGGTCCCTCTCCCTGCCCTCCCTGGCACTGCCCAGGAAATTCAAGTGTTACACAGGAATTAGAGTCCATTGTTCCAATCCTCCACCCCACTCCTGTTTTATAAAAGGGATTTTCCTTTAAGTTGCTGCTGAAGAATTTTCACGTCTCCTGCAGAATTCGAGGGCAGCAGGAAAGGGCAGGGATGAACAGCACAGCCAGAGTTCCTGGGTGCTGTCACAAGTCACCTTGATGGTCTGTGTGTGGAAGGCTGAAAACTGCATAATTAATGATCCCTAATTAGCAATACCCTTAGAGCAGTCAGCTCCTGGCTCCTCAGCAGGATGTGCTGCCCCTGCTCAGCCCAGGGATAAGGGCGAGCCCTAAAACCTCTTCTGCCTCTGCAAATCTAACAGAGATCAGTGTAAAGAGAACATAAAAACATGTATAAATCACTGTGAGGAGGTTGAAATGCCTGCCCAAAGGAGAAGGTTGCTCTAGGACAGTGGGCAGAAGGAAAACACAGGCTGTGGCACTCACAGTTTGCCCAGTTAAAATAAACAGAGCTTTCTTTCCTGGGTCCATAAAAGTCACTGAATTGAGGTGGGAAGGGGAAAGGAGGCAGCTCTGTCCCTGCTGACACAAAGCTGTGAATCCCCAGAGGTTCTGGGCTCCAGGGGAGCTCAGGGACCCCCAGGTCTGGGGCAGGTCTGTGGGGTCTGGGGCTGCCTTGGCCATCACCCCTGGCCCTTCCCAGGGCTCCAGAGTGGCTCTGCAGAATTCCAGGGAATCTGAGACCCCCTCACCTCCCCTGGGGTTCATCCTCTCCCCACAGCCCTGGCCTGGCAGCAGGAACTCGGTCTGGGAGAAAAGCAAAGGCTCTAAAGAGTTCTGGGAGCTTTGACATCCCTGACTCAGGCACGGGAGTGCCCCAGGCTGCAAAATGCCTTCCTCCTCCTCCTCCTCCTCCTCCTCCTCCTCCTCAGCCCTGCTCAGAGCCCAGGCGCTGCCTTTGGGAAGGCTCAGGGCAGCACCAGAGCACAGCAGAAGCCTGGAGGCATCAGAGGATCCTGGAATGATCCCAGCCCATCCCCTGGAGCCCACCCACAGCCCTCCCTTTTCCCCCCGTGCTGCCAAGCCCCGCTCCCGCTCTTTTCCCCTCATTCCCAGGGGATGGGTTTATTTTACACCGAGTTCTTCCCCTAATATTCATCCACAATCATCAGCAAAATACCTTAATGGCTGTGGGCGCCTGTGGTGACAGAGAGAGCTGCGTGGGAGGCTCCTGCCACCAGCATCCAACTTCCAGGAAAATGAGAATGTGCTCCAGCTCCTCTCTGCAAACAGATTTTGAAGTGCAGTGGGATGGGAAGGGGATGTGAGTGATACTGGAATAATCCAAGGGGCTGAGGGGGCTTTTCTGGGGCTCCTCATGTTGGGAATGGCAAAAGGAATTCAGGATCTCATCCCTGCTGCCCAAATGCGCTCCAGGGGCATCGTTTGGGAAGGAAATCTTTTATGAATGGGCTTTTCCTGGTGGAGCCAGAGCTGTGTGACACAACCCTGCCCTCGGTGAGAGATGGGGGGAAGGATAAAATGTGTGATGTGGAATCATCCCGGACTGGTTTGGGTTGGGAGGGACCTCAAATCCCACCCAGAGCCACCCCAGCCATGGCAGGGACAGCTCCCACTGTCCCAGGCTGCTCCAAACCCATCCAGCCTGGCCTTGGGCACTGCCAGGGATCCAGGGACAGCCCCAGCTGCTCTGGGAATTCTATCCCAGGGCCTGCCCACCCTGCCAGGGAAGGATTTCTCCGCAGATGCCCCTGAATCCTCCTGCAGCAGAGGCAGGGATGCTGCAGTGCCCCACAGTTCACACCCAGAGCCTGCAGCTGCCGCTTCTCCCCATCCTGGCACACTTTGTGCTCTCCCCTCCTGTTTTCCTGGGAATCCCGCAGGTCCTGCTGCTCCTTGCAGGAGTTTGAGCCCCTGTGTGGGACAGGAGGGTGTGCAGAGCCTGGCTCCCAGCTCCTCATTCCGCAGGATCCCTGATCTGGGCAGGGCTCAGAGCATCCTCCTCCTCCTCCTCCTCCTCCTCCTCCTCCTCCTCCTCCTCCTCCTCCTCCTCCTCCTCCTCCTCCTCCTCCTCCTCCTCCTCCTCCTCCTCCTCCTCCTCCTCCTCCTCCTCCTCCTCCTCCTCCTCCTCCTCCTCCTCCTCCTCCTCCTCCTCCTCCTCCTCCTCCTCCTCCTCCTCCTCCTCCTCCTCCTCCTCCTCCTCCTCCTCCTCTCCTCGGGCAGCTCCGAGCCCTGAGCACCAGCTCAGCATAGGAACAACAATAACACTGAGCCGTGCAGAGATCAGAGCCAAAAATAGCCCAGGAAAACAAAAATACTCACAGACAAGTAACGCAAGTGTGTTTTTGAGGTGATTTATTGGGAATTATGAGGCAGCTCTGGCTTTGTGCTGAGCTCTGAAGGGTGAAATTGGAATAAACACAATAATCTGGCTGTGTTAATGAGCTGCTCTAAAGCCCCAGACATTTCACAGCTCCCTGGCACTGAGGGAGGTAAAGGAGAGGTTTGGGGTGAAATCTTTATCTGAGCAGGATAAATCTTTATCTGAGCAGGATAAATCTTTATCTGAGCAGGATAAATCTTTATCTGAGCAGGAGATGCAGAGGGTGGGGACAGGAACCTGTCCAGGACAGTTTGGGGAGGGGAAATCAGGAAAAGGCTTTTCTGGGCAGCCAGGGGGAACTGCCAGGCAGGACAGGGAAAATGGGAATCTGCACAACTGAGGGGATAAAGAAACATTTCCCCCTGCTCTGGCCAGGCTGATCCCTGCCTGGCACAGCAAGGACAAGCTGGAGCTCCAGCAGCAACACAGGGAGGTGACAGTGACAATGGCAGGGCCTGGCTCAGAGGATTGAAAAAATAAAATAAAATTAAAATTAAATTAAAATTAAATTAAAATAAAATAAAATAAAATATTTTTTTTAAAAAATTAAAAATAAAATAAAAATAAAATAAACATAAAATAAAATAAACTAATTTTAAAAATCAAATTAAAATAAAATAATTTTTAAAAATTAAAATAAAATAATAAAATAAAATATTAAAATAAAATAAAATAAAATAAAATAAAATAAAATAAAATAAAATAAAATAAAATAAAATAAAATAAACCTCTGTCTCTGCCCAACGTCCATTCCAAGGTGCTGCTGGAGTTCCACAGATCACATGGCCAGTGCCCAAACAATTCAATATTCCAAAGGTGCTCCCTCTTCATTGTAGAATCCCAGGCTGGGCTGGAGGGATCCTGAATCCACCCAGAGCCACCCAGCCATGGCAGGGGCAGCTCCCACTGCTCCAGGCTGCTCCAAACCCATCCAGCCTGGCCTTGCAGAGCTCTCCAAGGTCTCCATGACCTCTCCAAGGTCTCCATGACCTCTCCAAGGTCTCCATGACCTCTCCAAGGTCTCCATGACCTCTCCAAGGTCTCCATAAACTCTCCAAGGTCTCCATGAGCCTCTCCAAGGTCTCCATGACCTCTCCAAGCCCTCCTGGCCAGGGAAGTGCAGGAAATCCTCCCTTGGGTGTCCAGGGTGGAATTCTGAGGCTCAGCAGCTCAGGGCTGTGACCCCTCACTGCCCCAGGGTTCTGTGGCTGGGGGGCTCTGGGATTCCTTCCCTGGCTCTGGAATTCATTCCCTGGCTCTGGGATTCCTTCCCTGGCTCTGGAATTCATTCCCTGGCTCTGGAATTCATTCCCTCACTCTGGAATTCATTCCCTGGCTCTGGAATTCATTCCCTCACTCTGGAATTCATTCCCTCACTCTGGAATTCATTCCCTGGCTCTGGAATTCATTCCCTCACTCTGGAATTCATTCCCTCACTCTGGAATTCATTCCCTGGCTCTGGAATTCATTCCCTCACTCTGGAATTCCTTCCCTCACTCTGGAATTCCTTCCCTGGCTCTGGAATTCCTTCCCTGACTCTGGAATTGTTTCTCTGGCTCTGGGATTCCTTCCCTGACTCTGGAATTCCTTCCCTGGCTCTGGGATTCCTTCCCTGGCTCTGGAACGAGCTCCCTTTCCCCAACCCTTGGTCCCTTGGTCCTTCCCATCCTCCTCAGTGTCCTCTGCCCTTTGGATGGTGCTTTGTGTCCTGCAGGAGATGCAGGATCCGTGTCAGAGCCTGACTTTTACCAGCAGCAGGCTTGGAGAATAACTCACCCATCAGGAATCCTGGCAGCAGCGCTGCTCCCTGTGACGAGGGGAATTTCCAGGGATTTGGTTGCTGGTTTCCCTTCCTGCTGGGCCACACAAACCTTTCTGTGCAGCTCTGGGCTCTGCACTCCCCTCAAACCCCGAGCCCTGCCCGCTCCTGCCTCTCCTCTGGTAAAAACCAGAGCTCCCAGTGCCGCTGCCAAGGACCAGGGAGGGCAAACTGGATCCTCCAGACCCACAAAATCCCCCAAACATCGCCCAGCAGGGCTTGCAGAGTAATTGTTCAGCAATTAATTTTCCTTTTCCCCACCAAATGCAGCATTTTGAGGTGCAAAGGGAACCCCAGGATGGGTGAGGCTGGAGATGCCAGCCCTGGAGACAAAGCTCCTTCCAGGCAAAGCAGCTCAGGGAGGCTTTGAGGGAGCCCAGAGCTCCTGCCAGGGCTGCTCCAGCCCTTCCTCCCTCGGGAGCCTCATCCCGCCGGGAATTCCTGCTGGGACAGCGGGGCCACGGGACAGGGGATGGCTGGGAGGTACTGGGAGGCACTGGGATGTACTGGGAGGCACTGGGAGGTACTGGGAGGTACTGGGATGCAGTGGATGTTTTTGGGATGCAGTTGGTGTTTTTTGGGATGCCATGGGATGCAGCTGGGTGTTTTTGGGATCCAGTGGGTGTTTTTGGGATGCTCTGGGATGCAGTGGGTGTTTTTGGGATTCAGTGGGTGTTTTTGGGATGCAGTGAGTGTTTTTGGGATGCCCTGGGTGTTTTTGGGATGCCCTGGGTGTTTTTGGGGTGCAGCTGGGTGTTTTTGGGATGCAGTGAGTGTTTTTGGGATGCCCTGGGATGCAGTGGGTGTTTTTGGGATGCCCTGGGTGTTTTTGGGATGCAGTTGGGTGTTCTTGGGATTCAGTGGGTGTTTTTGGGATGCCCTGGGATGCAGTGGGTGTTTTTGGGATGCAGTTGGGTGTTTTTGGGATGCAGTTGGGTGTTCTTGGGATTCAGTGGGTGTTTTTGGGATGCCCTGGGATTCAGTGGGTGTTTTTGGGTGCAGTGGGTGTTTCTGGGATGCAGTTGGTGTTTTTTGGGATGCCCTGGGATGCAGTGGGTGTTTTTGGGATCCAGTGGGTGTTTTTAGGATGCAGTGAGTGTTTTTGGGATGCAGTGGGTGTTTTTGGGATGCAGTGGGTGTTTTTGGGATGCAGTTGGGTGTTTTTGGGATTCAGTGGGTGTTTTTGGGATGCAGTGGGTATTTTTGGGATGCCCTGGGTGTTTTTGGGGTGCAGCTGGGTGTTTTTGGGATTCAGTGGGTGTTTTTTGGGATGCTCTGGGATGCAGTGGGTGTTTTTGGGATGCAGTGAGTGTTTTTGGGATGCCCTGGGTGTTTTTAGGATGCAGTGAGTGTTTTTGGGATGCCCTGGGTGTTTTTGGGGTGCAGCTGGGTGTTTTTGGGATTCAGTGGGTGTTTTTGGGATGCAGTGGGTATTTTTGGGATTCAGTGGGTGTTTTTGGGATTCAGTGGGTGTTTTTGGGATTCAGTGGGTGTTTTTGGGGTGCAGCTGGGTGTTTTTAGGATGCAGTGGGTGTTTTTGGGATTCAGTGGGTGTTTTTGGGATGCCCTGGGTGCTGTGCCCACCCTGCCAGCCCAGCAGCCCCAGAGGTGCCCCAGCAGCCCCAGGCAGGCTCCAGGCTCCCCTCTGTGCCCCGGGCTCCCCCAGGCAGGGCCAGCATTCCCTGGAGCTGCCAGGCCGTGCCTCTGGAGCCCGGCAGGATCCCGGGGATCTCCCCATCCCGGGAATGCAGCACAGCCCGGGATTCCCAGCGGATGGCTCTGAGTAAATGGCAATTTAAACTGGGTTTGTTGGTTCAAAGCAGCTCAAACCAAGGGGCAGCAGCGTGTGGGGAGCGTTCCCTGTGGGACAGCTGCAGTGTGAGCCCAGGGCTCTGCTGTGATCCAAGGAATCACAGGATCAGCAATTCCAACCTTGGCAAAGCTAAATCAGGTTTTACGTAAGGCTGATGAATGAAAACCGATATTTCCCATTCATTTCCATCTCCTGGGTGCTAAAAAAGCCCTTTGGCAAAAGCCCAGAGCTCTTTTCCTTCAGAGTGAGCGAGTGAGGTGAGGCCAGCCCCAAAACCTGCCGGGTTTGCCACGAGAAGCAGCCGCCCACAGCCCCCAAATGCTCGGAATAAAATCAACACAAAACACAAAAACAAAAAAAGAGAGGTTCAGACCTCGCTGCTTTAAACAAAGCAAACCCTGCTGGCTTCGTGTGACAGAGAGGGAGAACTGGCCCTGGCTGTTGACTCCTGGATTTCCATTTGCATTCATGGCAAATATTGGCCTTCCCTTCTCGTTTCCTGCAGAAAGGGGGGCAGAACCATCAAATGAAATGTGGGGAAGAATCAAAGCAGCCTGCAGATGGAGGGGTTTGTGAGAAAAAGCCAGGTAACCCAGAACAGCTCCAGAATGTGAGAATGATCCGGTGATCCCAGGAAAGCAAGGACACGTGGAATGCTCAGCCCCAAATATAAAAACTGCAGATTTCTCCATCCTCTGAAGTACATCCCACACATGCACCTTAACTGTAAAAAAAACCTGTTTTTATAGAATTTCCCAAACCTCAGCTTGGTTAAATCAATTTATTCTGATTGTATTAATGATGGGGCTGAAGAAAACCCAGGCACGAGAGCTGCCCCTTAATGAGCCTTAATGACCCTTAATGAGCCCCGAGCTGAGGGGTGAACCAGAGGCACCAATCCCAGCCCTATCCCAGGAACACCAACAGCTCCAGGGAGAGACAAAGCCCAGCCCCAGCCCTGTGCCAGCAGGGGCAGCTTCCTCACAGGCCAATTCCTGCCTGAATTCATAACAAACCCAAGAATAATCATAAAATCATGGAATGCTTTGGGTTGGGAGGGACCTTAAAGCCCATCCCGTTCCTCTTCTCTACTCCTCCCACTGTCCCAGGCTGCTCCAAACCCATCCAGCCTGGCCTTGGGCACTGCCAGGGATCCAGGGGCAGCCCCAGCTGCTCTGGATAATCAGCCTGGAAGTGTTTCTGTAAAATGTGCCATCCTCACAATTCCAGAGCCACAACTGCATCCAGGCCATGCCCACCACCCCTCCCTGCCAAAATCCCTCTTCCAGCCCAGCCCAGAGTCTGTTTGGAAAGATCAGAGCCTGTATTTGTTTCCTGGCTTGTTTACAGCTGACAGCAGCACAAGCCAAGCGAATCCAAGGAAATCAAATCCCTGGCAGTGCCCTGCTCACCCCTGCACTGCTGCAGGAATCTATTCCCATGGCCAGGGCCACTCCAACTGCATCAAATTCCACTTAAACTCCATCAGCCAGCAGCAGCCGTGCAGAAACACATTCCCCAAGCTCCTGGAGCTCCTGCCTCGGCTCCAGAGGCACCTGGGGCCGGGAATTCCTCATCCACCCAAGGCAGGGCTGGGAGCTCGCTCCACGTGTGGCCATCCCTCTGCCAGCCCAACAACCCAGAGCGCAGGGCTCGCTCCCAGGGAGATCTTCATCCTCATTCCCAGGGGGATCCTCATCCTCATTCCCAGGGAGATCTTCATCCCCATTCCCAGGGGGATCCTCATCCTCATTCCCAGGGAGATCTTCATCCCCATTCCCAGGGGGATCCTCATCCTCATTCCCAGGGAGATCTTCATCCTCACTCCCAGGGGGATCTTCATCCCCATTCCCAGGGAGATCCTCATCCTCACTCCCAGGAGGACTTCATCCCCATTCCCAGGGAGATCCTCATCCTCATTCCCAGGGGGATCCTCATCCTCATTCCCAGGGGGATCCTCATCCTCACTCCCAGGGAGATCTTCATCCCCATTCCCAGGGAGATCCTCATCCTCATTCCCAGGGAGGATTTGATCCTTGTTCCCATTAAGGATTTGACCCCTGTTCCCATTAAGGATTTGATCTCCATTCCCAGGGAGGATTTGATCCCTGTTCCCAGGGAGGATTTGATCTCCATTCCAGTAAGGATTTGATCCCCGTTCCCATTAAGGATTTGATCCCTGTTCCCAGGGAGGATTTGATCTCCATTCCAGTAAGGATTTGATCCCCGTTCCCATTAAGGATTTGATCCCTGTTCCCACTAAGGATTTGATCCCTGTTCCCATTAAGGATTTGATCCCTGTTCCCAGTAAGGATTTGATCTCCATTCCAGTGAGGATTTGATCCCTGTTCCCAGTGATGATTTGATCTCCATTCCCATTAAGGATTTGATCCCTGTTCCCAGGGAGGATTTGATCCCTGTTCCCAGTGAGGATTTGATCTCCATTCCCATTAAGGATTTGATCCCTGTTCCCAGGGAGGATTTGGCTCCTTGGGGGGAGCCTGGGGGTGCAGGACCCCGGAGCTGCCTCTCCCTGAGGGACCCCCAGAGAGGACAAAGCCATTGAAGCCAGGAAATGCACAAACAACGGGAGATGTTGAGTCCCTTTTCCCTCCATCCCCTCCGTTTCTGTCCAGGATTGTATTTTATTCCCAAATCAGGTTGCAGATTGTACATTGTGTTACGATTAGCAAAGGATAATTATATATATATATATATATAAATATATATTTTACTCTTTTTTATTCATTTCTAAATAAATCCCCTCGGGATGCCAGGACAGGGTGAGGATTTCTGGTTTTCCAAAGTGGTTTACAGTAACTCAATGGATGCCTTATTCCTGAGGATGGCAGGAGGTTCTGCAGAGCAGCGAGGCCCTGCAGGAATCACGGCTGGCAGGGATGCCTGAGGCAGGGAGGTGTTTCTGTGGAAATCCTGCAGGAGCAGAGGAAGGAGATGGGGTCTGAGGGGCACCTGGAGATGCCAACCTTGGGCTGCCACTGCCAGCTCCGAGCCCCCAGGACCCGGCTGCTGCCTCTGGGGGTCTCCAGCCAAGGCAGCAGCACAGAGAGTGGCTGTGCCCATACCCCACACATCTGCAATCCCACAAAACCCTCCTGGGAACACACAGAGATCTCCCCAAAGCCGCTCGCTGACTCCCCTCACTGCTGTACAACGGGCAGGGAGGAAAATCACTTTTTCCTTAGGTTAAGAGCAGAATTCTCCCAGCATTAAACCACGGGGACATTTCCTTTTCCCTGCTTCTTTGCTTGGTTTGGCAGAGTCCCGAGTTCATTCCAGGTTTCACTCCAGCCTGTAGGGATGGGTGCATTTCTCGCTGCATCTGCGCTCCAAACTCGACCCCAAAACCTCCTGGAGCGAGGGGGGCTCCCCCCACGGAGCCTCCCGCGACCCCGAGCTGTTCCCACACCCCTTCCACCCCTCAGGCCTTGTCCTGGTGCTCAGAGCACCCAGCACCACTGCAGGGCTCCCTCTGTTCTGTGTGGCAGCACTTCCACGGGTGCGGGATTCCGCGGGAGCCGTGGCAGCCGTGGGATCCCCACCCCGGTGTCCTACCCCGGCCCCCCTGCCCCGGCACCAGGAACGTCCCAGGAGGGGTTTCCTGGCAGCTGAGCCCCAGGAAGAGCCAGAGCCGTGCTCACCCCTGCCCCAAAATCACTTCTTCTCACCCCAAAAATCTTCTGACCCTGAAAATCTTCTGACCCCAAATGGGCTGACCCTGAAATGGGTTGACCTCAAAAATGGGCTGAGCCCAACCATGGGCTGACCCCAAAATGGGCTGACTCAAACAATGGGCTGGCCCTGAAATGGGCTGATCCTGAAATGGGGCTGACCCCAACCATGGGCTGGCCCAAATCATGGGCTGACCCCAAATTGGGCTGACTCCAACCATGGGCTGACCCCAAAATGGACTGACCCCAAATTGGGCTGACCCTGAAATGGGCTGACCCCAAAATGGACTGACCCCAATTATGGGCTGACTTCAACCATGGGCTGACCCCAAATGTGCTGACCCCAAATTGGGCTGACCCCAAATGTGCTGACCCCAAATTGGGCTGACCCCAAATGTGCTGACCCCAACAATGGGCTGACCCCAAATTGGGCTGACTCAAACAATGGGCTGACCCCAATCATGGGCTGATCCTGAAATGGGCTAACCCCAATCATGGGCTAACCCCAAGTTGGGCTGACCCCAAATGGACTGACCCCAACCATGGGCTGACCCCAACCATGGGCTGACCCCAACCATGGGCTGACCCCAAAATGGACTCACTCAAACAATGGGCTGACCCCAAAATGGGCTGACCCCGAAATGGGCTGACCCCAAATTGGGCTGATCCCAACCATGGGCTGACCCCAAATGGGCTGACCCCAAGTTGGGCTGACCCCAAATGGGCTGACCCCAACCATGGGCTGACCCCAAATTGGGTTGACCCAAACAATGGGCTGACCCCAAAATGGACTCACTCAAACAATGGGCTGACCCCAAAATGGGCTGACCCCAAATTGGGCTGATCCCAACCATGGGCTGAAGCCAAACTGGGCTGACCTCAAATGGGCTGACCCCAATCATGGGCTGACCCCAGCTTGGCTGATGCCCAGGCGCAGTGCCCGGCGCAGGCGCGGCCCCAAGCTGGGGATGCAGCCGTTCGTTCCTGCAGCCGTTCCTGCAGCCGTTGCTGCAGCCGTTCCTGCAGCCGTTCCTGCAGCCGTTCCTGCAGCTGTTCCTGCAGCCATTCCTGCAGCTGTTCCTGCAGCCATTCCTGCAGCCGTTCCTGCAGCCATTCCTGCAGCTGTTCCTGCAGCTGTTCCTGCAGCCGTTGCTGCAGCCGTTGCTGCAGCCGTTCCCGCAGCCCTTGGAGCAGCCGTGTGTCTCGCTTCGATGTGCTCGTGTGTGGGGTAGGGAAGGTGGCCCTGTCGTGCGTTGTTCGTGAGCTGTTCTTCCCCAGAGAGGTGTCCCATGTAAAATACGTCAGTGCAAAGTGTATATTTTATGTGAGAGGAAAATACATTTTAATAAAGGTAAAGCTTTGTTTAGCTGTAAAAAATGGCAACTGTTCAAGTGTACAGTAACTTCTTACTAATGTATGAAAATCTGTGATATTTTTGATTTGATTGTATTTGTATTGCCCAAATAAAACATTTTGGCTGTATTGTTCCTAACTCTTACCTCTCCTTTTCATGGGGGAAGTGCATTCATTTCACAATCATTGACTTTACTCAGGGAAAGAGAAAGAGGAGCCACCAAATTTCCCGTAGTGAATTTCCAGCTGCCCTGAGTGAACGTTCCTCGTGTGCTGAGATCCTACAATGAATTCCTGATGGATTTTCCTGGGTGTTGCTGTTTATTGGGAAGGAAGGGACGATTCCCCAGCCCAGGCAGAGCTTGGGGCCAGGGGAACCCTGCGGGGGCTGAGCTGTGACATTTCAGCCTCAGGACAAAAGGGAGAGAATTCCCACGGCTGGAGGGGAGGGATGGGGGGATGTTGGGCAGGAATTGTTCCCTGGGAGGGTGGGAAGGGCTGGGATGGAATTGCCAGAGCAGCTGGGGCTGTCCCTGGATCCCTGGCAGTGCCCAAGGTTGGGCCCTGGAGCACCTGGGGCAGCGGGAGGTGGCACCGGGAGGGATTTGAGGTCGCTCCCGGGAGGAAGGAGCCGATGGAATATCGGGATGTGCCCCGAACCCGCCACAGAAACTCCTGGGAAAGCATCCAGAGCATCCTCCAGTTTCCACGGCAACCGCGCCGAGCCGGAGCTCCCGCTCGGAACGATCCGGTCAGGAGAGTGAGGATGGAATAAAACAGCGCTCGGAAAACACTTCCATCTCCACAGGGCCTGGAAACACCTCGGCAACATCTGCACGGCCACGAACGCTTCACCTGGCACTGAGCCACAGCTGCCTGGGGGAGAGAGCCAGGATCGGGAATATCCTGGGAATGTCCCAGGAATATCCCGGGAATATCCCGGGAATAACCCAGGAATATCCCAGGAATAACCCAGGAATATCCCAGGAATATCCCGGGAATAACCCAGGAATATCCCGGGAATAACCCTGGAATATCCCAGGAATATCCCAGGAATAACCCTGGAATATCCCAGGAATATCCCGGGAATAACCCAGGAATAACCCAGGAATGTCCCAGGAATATCCCGGGAATATCCCAGGAATATCCCGGTGCCTGCACTGCTGGAGTTGGAGCCGGGATCGGGAATATCCTGGGAATAACCCAGGAATATACCGGGGATAACTCAGGAATATCCCAGGAATATCCCAAGAATATCCCAGGAATTTCCTGCCCCAGCCGGCAGCAGCTCCAAACCTCTTGCAGCACCTCACAGGGATTTATCCAAAGGGGGGGAATCGATCCCGAGGGTCCAGGGGGGTTTCCTCGCTGTTCTCTTCCTCTCCCAGAAGGAATCTGGGCTGTGCCAGGGTCAGTGGGGTCCGTGGGGTTGGTGTCACCCCCTGGCCTCTGCTGACCTGCCCTGAATTCCCACTGCAATTCCCACGGGAGGAGCAAGAGCCCATTCCAGCCATTCCAAAGGGAGAGAATGGAACATCTCTTGAGGGGAGAATGGAACAAACTGAGGGCAGGGACACGTTCTGGGCATGGCAGGAACCCCTGAAGGGCTGAGTTGCTGATGGCACCTCCGAGCTGTAACCCTGAAAATCTGCCAGCCCCAAAATCTGCTGAGCCCAAAAATCTGCTGAGCTCAAAAATCTGCTGAGCCCCAAAAATCTGCTGAGCCCAAAAAATCTGCCAGCCCCAAAAATCTCCCAAGCCCAAAAATCTGCCAGCCCCAAAAATCTGCTGAGCCCAAAAATCTGCCTGGCCCAAAATCTGTTGAGCCCAAAAATCTTCCAGCCCCAAAAATCTGCTGAGCCCAAAAAATCTGCTGACCCTAAAATCTGCTGAGCTCAAAAATCTGCTGAGCCCAAAAAATCTGCTGAGCCCAAAAATCTGCCAGCCCCAAAAATCTGCCAGCCCCAAAATCTGCTAGCCCCAAAAATCTGCTGAGCCCCAAAAATCTGCCAGCCCCAAAAATGTGCTGGCCCTGAGCATCTGCCGAGCCCCGTGGGCAGGGTGAGCCCCAGGGACACGGGGTGAGCAGCAAAGCTCCCCCAGGATAAAGCAGCTGGATCTGGGGCTGTGTGAGCTCCCTCTCAACCACAGGAATTCCCAGAATCCCCACCCTGGAACATTCCCAGTCACGGCTCTGCAGCATTCCCAGGGAATTCCCATTTTCTGTCTCTGGGTTCATGAGTGGTGTTGGAGTCTGAGATACAGACTGTGTGCCCTTGTTTTTGGTGTTTAGTTCTGGGATTCGGGGAAACACTGAATTTCATGTGATGTGGAATTCATGTGCATGTTTTCATGGTGACACATGAAAACAAATGTTAAAGTTAGATAGGAAAAGTGTAAATGTGTAAATTAGAAAGTTTTTTAAATCACTGGGTGAATGGGTTGAGGTTTAAAGTTTAAAGTAGTTTAGAGAGTAGAAGACAAGATGGAGGATTTAGGGTGTTGTCCCTTGTCCTTCTTCTTTCTTCTTCATGTTCTTTTCCTAAGGGTTTTTGGGTAGTAGTGAGTGATTGGGTAGAAAATGTCACAGTGCAGCACACAGGTGTTGGGACATTGGATCAGTAAGGAAAATAATTTAGTTGGCATCTGTTAATTGGGTAAATGGACATATAAAAGACCTTGAAGAAGATCTTTGTTAGCCATTTTACCCTCCTTTATCATAGTGCACATAGCTCCCTGTACCTTATATTACTGATAAGAAAAAATAAACAATGAAGACCGAACGAGAGAAAAAAAACCTGCTTCCCTGTCATCAATCTTCAGTTCAAAGGGAAAAAGAACCCACATCTAAAAGTCCAGAAAAAGGACAAGTGGAGCCCAAAACACGTGGCCCCGGGCAAAGCCAACAACATTTCCCGAAAACAGCTGCTCTGGGATTGTGGGATTCACTGAGCCCTGTCCACACCAGGCTGATCCCAGGGATGCTCCAGACCCCAGTGGGTGATGCCCTCCTCGAGTCCTTTGGTTTTCCCAGAGTGCAGCCCCAGTTCCCTCCCCACGGAGCCTCCTCCACGCCGCGGAGGGGAAGCCGAGTGAATTTTAATCAGGGGGTTTCTGTCCTGATCCCTGCTGCTCTTCACAGCTCCAATAAACCCTTCCAGAGAGCATCAGGCTGTTTTATTTTGATGGATTGCACCTGCCCACTCTCCTGCATTTGAAGGTGCCTGGGGAGTGGGTGCTGAAGGATTTAATTCCTGAGCGTGTGTAATAAACCTTCTACTCCAGCCACTTCACTGGGTCAGCCCTGCTGCAGGGGCAGTGAAAGGGAGCAGAGCAAAGGGGAATATCAACAGTTCTGACTTTGCACAGATAAGCTCAGCACATGGGTCACATGCTTTAATTAATACATGGACAGCAGGGAACGCTGCCTTAAAGAGAGATTAAAGAATTCCTTGGGATTATTTATTTGCTCATCTGTTTTTGTGTCCCACACACATTTAACAATCTCTGTCCCTTAGGGGATCCTCAACTCTGAGTTCATGCACCCCCAGAAAAAGGCACTTTGCACATTAAATCCTGGAGGAGGGCAAAGTGCCCAAAAACACTTTAATCATCACCTTTATCAGAGGATCCTCTCTAATAATTATCCTTACTCCAATTTAAATACTTCCTCCTTCCAGGAGTTAAATTTACTGTGCGATTTCTCCCACCGAGGATCTCTGCCAATGGATTTCAAAAAGAGATGGGAGGGGTCTGGTGCTCTGAGGATCTCTGTGGGGATAAGGAAAATGTGCTTGGAGTAGCTTGGTCTGCAGGGAGTTCAGTGTTAAATATAAATGTAATATTTATATTATTAACATATAAATATTATACACATCGATATCGATTATATCATAAATAGAATTTTGCTGCAAGTTACTTCTAGGCTTCTTGCATATGGCAATTCCAGCCAGCACCTGGCCTGGCACCAGCAGCTCTTCCCTTCCAGGGCAGGGAACGGAGCTGGGAAAGGGCTGGAGAATCCCTGAGGGAGCTGGGAAGGGGCTGGAGAATCCCTGAGGGAGCTGGGAAGGGGCTGGAGAATCCCTGAGGGAGCTGGGAAAGCTCAGGCTGGAGCAAAGGAGGCTCAGGGGGAATTTCTGGCTCTGCACAAGTCCCTGGCAGGAGGGGACAGCCGGGGGGATTTGGGATCTGCTCCCAGGAACAGGGACAGGAGGAGAGGGAACGGCCTCAGGCTGGGCCAGGGGAGGCTCAGGGTGGATTTTAGGGAAAATTCCTTCCTGGCAAGGGCTGCCCAGCCCTGGTGGCCTTGGCAGGGCTGGGAATGGTTGGACTCCGTGGTCTGAGGGAGCTTTTCCAGCCTGAGCCCCCCTGGTCCCGTCACTGCTGCCTGAACTCAGAGCCCAGCCTGATCCATCACCTTCACCCCATCCCCTCCCGTGGGAGCAGCACCAGCTCCAGCAGGACCCAGCTTCCCCCTGTTCCTGCCAAACAACCCCTCTCAAAGGCATTTCCTTGTTTTCCCACCTGCAAAAGCCAGCAGGGATTTTACTGGGATATTTGATTTGCTTGAACAAATGCCGCCTTCATTAGTTGTTATTTTCCCTGTGACAGGCACTGGTAAATCCCACACCAGACTTTGGTGGCTGTGTCTAATAAATGTTGCCTCGAGGCCTGGTGCTGTCTTTAATAAGCACAACTCTTGCTGCTTTCCTGCCTTTTCTTCCTAAAAAGAAATCGCTGCCGCTGCTGCTGCTGCTGCTGCCTCCCGCTCCCCATCCTGCCTTTGTTGGCAGAAAGGATCATTTTCTCCAAGGTTCTGAACGGAGATTGTCTTCTACACTTTAAAAAAAGGGACCAAAACAACACCAAAAAACCTCTTTGTCTTTATTTGCTGCCTCTTTCCTTAGGAAAGGAACAGCCAGTGGCATTTGTAGTGCTGGGGGAGCCCAGAACCATCCTATGAACACATGGAAGAAGGAAATGCATCCTCAGGTTACCTGCAACCATCTCCTACCCTCCCTGAAGCTCCTTTTTGCTCTTCCTTACTTTTTATAAAACCTTTTTTACCAAAACCCCGAAGTTGAAGCCCAAGGTCACCCGGGCAGCTCTTCCTCTGTGAGTGTGTCCCTCCCCAGGGAAAACCTGATTTAATCATTGATGGGGATCCATAAAACAAAGGCCCACGCTGTGTTTGCAGAGTTATTTACGGCACTGGAGAGGTGCTGATTGCAGCCATAAATTCCAGCAGGGTCCCTGGGGGACAGTCAATCCACAGGAGCAGCAATGGGGACGGCTCTGTCACTGCTGTCACCAGCCCGGGATGGTGGATCCAGCAATCCCAAATCCTGCGGGGTCCTGGCAGGAGAGACCCTCGGGACACCTTTCTGTGGCTCCTCTGCCCTCCCCTGCTGTCCCTGCTGCCATCTGCCAGGGTGCTGTCACTGCTGCCATCAGCCAGGTGGATCCTGCCCCTGTCCCCAGCCCCAGGTGGGTCCTGTCACTGTCCCCAGCCCAGGCTGGATCCTGCCCCTGTCCCCAGCCCCAGGCTGGATCCTGTCACTGTCCCCAGCCCCAGGTGGATCCTGTTGCTGTCCCCAGGCTGGATCCTGCCCCTGTCCCCAACCCCAGGTGGATCCTGTCACTGTCCCCAGCCCCAGGTGGATCCTGTCACTGTCCCCAGCCCAGGTGGATCCTGTCCCTGTCCCCAGCCCCAGGTGGATCCTGTCCCTGTCCCCAGCCCCAGGTGGATCCTGTCCCTGTCCCCAGCCCCAGGTGGATCCTGTCACTGTCCCCAGCCCCAGGTGGATCCTGTCACTGTCCCCAGCCCCAGGTGGATCCTGTCACTGTCCCCAGCCCCAGGTGGATCCTGTCACTGTCCCCAGCCCCAGGCTGGATCCTGTCACTGTCCCCAGGCTGGATCCTGTCACTGTCCCCAGCCCCAGGTGGATCCTGCTGCTGCCAGGCAGGTTCTGCACGAGCAGGATCCCGGGAAAAGCCGGCAGTGGTGTCTCCCCACGCTGCCATGTGCAGGTGAGGAATTCTGCTGAGCTGAGCTGTGTCCTGCAGCCACAGCATCCCAGGAGTGTCCCTGCACTGGGACTGTCCTGTCCTGGGAGTGTCCCTGCACTGGGACTGTCCTGTCCTGGGAGTGTCCCTGCACTGGGAATATCCTGCACTGGGAATATCCTGCACTGGGAATGTCCTGTCCTGGGAATATCCTGCACTGGGAATATCCTGCACTGGGAATATCCTGCACTGGGAATATCCTGCACTGGCAATGTCCCTGCACCCACTGAGCAGATCCAGCTGACACTGGGATGGTCCCAGGGCTGTTCTCCTGCAGCTCCTCAGTCCTGCACTCATCACAGACTGCAGGGACAGGAGCAGCTCTGCTGGACTGGACCATGGATTTCCTCTTTAAACCCTCAGGCCCATTCCCCCACCTCGTTTTCCCAGTAAATCCCATTTATTCCCAGTGCCAGGACGTGCTTCACGAGCAGGAGCTGATTTACCCACCCTGATGGATCCACTCCAAGGATCAGCCAAATAAAACCAAGGGATTTCAGCTTGCACTGACTCTCCCCAGGAAACACCTCCCACATGTAAAAATTCCCATTTTCCGCCTGGTTCCTCACTTTGGAGCATCCTTTCAGAGCATCTCTAGGTGCTCTTCCCCCCATTATTTTTCCCTTCCCTCTTTAATCAATACATTTTGCTTTGGCAATCTGAAATTCCTATTTTTATCTGTCCAACCCAGCCTTGCTGAGACGTGCTGGGTTGGGAGTGGAAGCGATAAACCCACAGAAACCCAGAGATAACGGCCAAATTTCCCTTCTGTATTTTTATTCTTCTCCTTCTGCCAAGTTTGAAATGCAAATTGCAGGGACCTGTGGTGTAGTGCTTAAAGCTAAACAAATGCAGCTTTGAGTCCAAAATCTTACAAAGAGCCAGGAGAGGCTCTGAGGATTCCCAGGCTCGGGCTGGAGCTCGGAAATGCCACGGAAGGCACATTTCATCCGGAATGTGATGTGTCAGGACAATCCAGGCAGTGAATTCATTCCCAGGCTGGCTCAGTGACATTTCTCTCAGGTGCCCAGTTGCTCACTGCCACTTCCTGCCCCTCATTATTGTCCCTGCTCAGCCCTAATAAAATTCCTGCTGCTTTTGATGTCCTGCATCTCATTTTGGCTCAGGCACCAGGCTGGGAATTCCCATCAGTGCTGGTTTTCCTGAGGTTCAGGGTTACAGGGGAATGGGAGCCCTCCCCTCACTCTCCCACCCTCATCCTCTGCCCTGGGAGCGGGGACAGGAACCTCGGGGGACGCTTCTCCTGCCAAAACCTGGGAGACTTGGCTTCAGAGGAGCCCCTGGAGCTGCTTTATCCCTTGTGAGGGATTCACTGACCTGGGCACTGCTGAGACATCTCCAGCCCTGGGACAGGGTTGGGATCTTCAGGACAAACCTGACCCCGAGGGGCTGGAGCGAGTCCAGGGCAGGGAATGGGGATGGGAAGGGGCTGGAGAATCCCTGAGGGAGCTGGGAAGGGGCTGGAGAATCCCTGAGGGAGCTGGGAAGGGGCTGGAGAATCCCTGAGGGAGCTGGGAAGGGGCTGGAGAATCCCTGAGGGAGCTGGGAAGGGGCTGGAGAATCCCTGAGGGAGCTGGGAAAGCTCAGGCTGGAGCAAAGGAGGCTCAGGGGGAATTTCTGGCTCTGCACAAGTCCCTGGCAGGAGGGGACAGCCGGGGGGATTTGGGATCTGCTCCCAGGAACAGGGACAGGAGGAGAGGGAACGGCCTCAGGCTGGGCCAGGGGAGCTCAGGGTGGGCAGAGCAGGAATTTCCCCATGGAAAGGGGGGGTCAGGCCCTGGAGGTGCCCAGGGAGGTTTGGATCCCATCCCTGGAGGTGCCCAGGGAGGTTTGGATCCCATCCCTGGAGGTGCCCAGGGAGGGTTGGATCCCATCCCTGGAGGTGCCCAGGGAATTGCTGGAGGTGGCACTGAGGGCTCTGGGTGGGCATCGGGCACAGCTGGAGCTGCTGATCCTGGAAGGATTTTCCAGCCCCGATGTTTCAGTGGCTCTGGGATCGTGCCCAGGGCAGACAAGGACAGGGCTGCAGCCTCTCCCCACGGATCCTTTCCCCTGCTGCTGCCAGGCAATGGCAAAATCCCCCTGGAACCAAAATCTGCCTCTGGCTTCTAATCCCAGATTCTGTTTCAGAACTGGGATGAAACAAAGGTCAGCAGCCACAGCTCTTATTTCCAGCTGCCTTCTGTGTTCCTTTGGAGATGGAAGAGCTCAACCTTTAAGCTTCCCTCACACCTCTATGGTTCCATCTCCTTTTCTAAGGATTGTTCAATAATAACAAATCCGATTTCTCCTCGGCAGCCGGCGACGTTCTGCTTCTTAGAAATACTTAAGAAGAAAGGAATCATAAAATATTGAACATATCACACAAGAGCTGCATGTAGGACTCCAGTCACTCTCAAATAGACTTATTTTTTTTCCTCCTGAACAGAAACTCATAGTAAGGAACAAGAACATAAAAGGAGCAATAACAGATAACGCAGAGCTGAAAAATTGTTTCTCTGACTATTAGAGGAATGTACTTATGATAAATGATCCTTCCCTGGTACTGTCTGCCCCAGAAAAACCTACCCAGGGCTGTTGAGTGAAACCTCAGCATTTTCCTCCCCAGCCTTTGGGGTGAAGCAGAGCTGGGTGGGGACGGGGCAGGGGCTCTGCCGGTGCCTCCTGGGATGGGAATGTCCAGGGAAAAGCTGGGAATGCAGCAGTGGGAGCTGGGCACGGACACAGGAGGGGTGTGAGGGGGTGACAGGACAGTGACACATCTGCTGGCAGAGCAGTGACAGCACAGGGACACCCTGCACCCCCAAAAAGCCAGGAGAGGAACAACGTGGAAGCACAGAATTGTTTGGGTTGGAAAATCCCTCCAGGATCGCTGAGTCCAACCATTCCCAGCCCTGCCAAGGCCCCGAGTCCCCAAGTGCCACATCCACAGGGTTTGAAACCCTCCAGGGATGGGGATCCACCCCTCCCTGGGCAGTGCCAGTGTCTGACCCCCCTTTCCATGGGGAAATTCCTGCTCTGCCCACCCTGAGCTGCCCTGGCCCAGCCTGAGGCCGTTCCCTCTCCTCCTGTCCCTGTTCCTGGGAGCAGATCCCAAATCCCCCCGGCTGTCCCCTCCTGCCAGGGACTTGTGCAGAGCCAGAAATTCCCCCTGAGCCTCCTTTGCTCCAGCCTGAGCTTTCCCAGCTCCCTCAGGGATTCTCCAGCCCCTTCCCAGCTCCCTCAGGGATTCTCCAGCCCCTTCCCAGCCCCATTCCCTGCCCTGGACATGCTCCAGCCCCTCCACATCTCTTGTCCTGAGGGACCCAAAAGTGTTCCAGTTAAATCCCATCAACACCTCCTGGAGCAGCCCCAGTTGGGATTTTCCCAATCCCAGGGCACGGAGCAGGAGCAGCAGCACAGAGGTCACCAGGAGGTGGAAATTCTCCAGCATGAATTGTGAGCCCAGGAGGCAAAAAATGTATGAAACTGCAGGTGAAGAAGAAATAGTGCTAAAAAGATCATCCAACCCTTCCTCCTTTCCTTCTCTTACTCCATAAATCATTTTGTTTATGTAAGGCAGAACAATAAAGCAGGCCAGATCTAGAAAACATTTTTTCCTGTCAATGAGCAGAATGATTGATGCTGTGCAAAACCAGTATCTAAGTAGGAAAAAAAGCTTTCAGGGATGATTTACTGAAACCCACGGAACAATTGGGTTTGGATGCTGAAAAATAGCAACTCCTGAGACTAAATTAATTAATGAAATATTTGGGAATGGCCTTGAAGAGTTAGAACTAAACAGAAGGGGGGGGAAGCGGCGTCAGATTGTCTTCAGTGCCCACCCACTCCTCACATTATAAAGGAAATTATTTCAGAATAACAATGTAGCCCAAATATCTGGAGACAGAAGAGCAGCCTTGAACCGTGCAGCCTCATCAGGAGGCCTTGGTGGCTGTGTGACAGTGAGTGAGCTGGCTCTGGAGGGACAATTCCAGGCTGATGGAAACAGCATTTCCTCAGCCCTGAGCCCACTGTCCCTGCTGCCCCAGCTCCAGCTGCTCAAGGCTTTCCATGTCCTGCCTCTGAGCAGGGATTTTTGTTTCCTCTGCAGCTGCAATTTTCACATTCACTCTCCTGATGTCGCTGAGAATGAAGCTTGAAATACAGAGATTTCTTCAAGGCAGGATTTACGTGAGTTTAACTAAGACCCGAAGAATAATATCTACAGTTTGAAATCATTTTTAACTTCAATATTTGGTCTGGGGAAGACAAAAGAAGAGCATGAAACAGTTCCCAGAAAACCATTCTCATGGAGAAGAGCCACCCCCGGCAGAAATCTGTGAATTCCTGTTTCACTGCCCCAAATACGCAGGCAGCTGTGTGGAAAATCCATCCGTGGCTGGAGCTGCTGGAATGGAACTGACACCCATCCACTGGGCAGGAAAACAAACCCAGCTGATCCTGGAATGGAGGGGATGTAGATGATGTGCATTTTAATGGGAAAATACAGATAAAATCAAGCAGCAGGAATACAGTGGGGGGTAAAGAGAATTAATGGACATTCTGAGACATGTCCAAAGCAGAGGTTTCAGTTTAGAAAGCGGATTTAGGGCTGATTGTTTGCTCCTGAGCTGGTTTCACTGGTGAGATGTCAGAATCCCAGACTGATTTAAGGAGGGACCTTAAATCCCATTCCCAGCCAGCCATGGCAGGGACAGCTCTGACCATCCCAGGCTGCTCCAAACCCATCCAGCCTGGCCTTGGGCACTGCCAGGGATCCAGGGACAGCCCCAGCTGCTCTGGGAATTCTATCCCAGGGCCTGCCCACCCTGCCAGGGAACAATTCCTGCCCAAGAAGTTTCCTGTTGTATTTCTCACCCCTGGATCCCAACACCCTCACAGTAAATTTCATTGCATTCATTCAAACCGGACTCTTTATTCATTTGAACTCCTCTCCACACATCCTGGGACATTTTTGAATGAATTACCAAAGCTCTCTGCCTCTCCAGCTGCAGTTTTTGTGTCTGGAGCTCGGCCCAGCACAGCCAGAGGGGCACAAAGGCAGAGGATTTTCTGTTTTGGGCAGGAGGGATTTGCCAGGTTTGAGGGAATTCAGGAGCCTTGGCTGTGCAGGTCTCTGCTAAAGCTCTTCCCACAGGTTCTTTATCAGCCACACAGCCCATAAACCTCCCCATTTATTTATCCATTCCCACAAGTGATGCTCAGGACCTCCCAGAAACAACATTTATTTTCATTTTTTAGCAGTTTCTCGGCAATATAACATTTCCCAGTGTTAACACCACCAGCAGCAACTGTAAATGCAGCCAGGGTCCAACCCTTCTGCTTTAGCACATGGAATTTATTTCCCTGTCCTCAGCCCTGGCTCTGCCCATCCCTGTCCTGCCCAGAATCACAGAGTTAATGGATTAGCAGGACAGGAACAGCTAATTACTGGAACATCAATGTCTTCATGCTTTGGAGGATCAGAGGTCACAGAGAAATGGATCTGGGTTTAAATCAAGGCTTTGATTGTGAGCTCACCCTAAAGAGTAATTATCAGTGTGTGTTAGTGCATGAATTAATTACTGCTAATTATGGGGAGTGGAGCAAAACTTCTGTCCTGGTAAGAAACTTCAGCCACTGCTGGGTATGGAGAGCAGCAGATTTACAGAATGACAGAATGACAGAATGACAGAATGACAGAATGACAGAATGACAGAGTCACTGAACCACTGAATCACTGAGTCACAGAATCACAGAATGACAGAATCACAGAATGACAGAATCACTGAATCACAGAATCACTGAATCACTGAATCACAGAATCAGAGAATCACAGAATCACAGAATCACTGAATCACAGAATCACTGAATCACAGAACCACTGAATCACAGAATCACAGAATCATCACAGAATCACAGAATCACAGAATGACAGAATCACAGAATCACAGAATCACTGAATCACAGAATCACTGAATCACTGAATCACAGAATCACTGAATCACTGAATCACTCAGGCTGGAAAATCCCCTGAGCCCATCCAGCCCAACCATGCCCAGCTCTGCCAAGGCCCCGTGTCCCCAAGTGCCACCTGCACACGGCTCTGAATGCCACCATGGGCACCAGCCCTGCCCTGGGCAGCTGTGCCAGGGAGGGTCAGGTTGTATTTTGGGGAAAATTCCTTTCTGGAAAGGGTTCTGCACCCCTGGCTGTTCCCTCTCCTCCTGTCCCTGTCCCTGGGAGCAGATCCCAAATCCCCCCAGCTGTCCCCTCCTGCCAGGGACTTGTGCAGAGCCAGAAATTCCCCCTGAGCCTCCTTTGCTCCAGGCTGAGCTTTCCCAGCTCCCTCAGGGATTCTCCAGCCCCTTCCCAGCTCCCTCAGGGATTCTCCAGCCCTTTCCCAGCTCCCTCAGGGATTCTCCAGCCCCTTCCCAGCTCCCTCAGGGATTCTCCAGCCCCTTCCCAGCTCCCTCAGGGATTCTCCAGCCCCTTCCCAGCTCCCTCAGGGATTCTCCAGCCCCTTCCCAGCTCCCTCAGGGATTCTCCAGCCCCTTCCCAGCTCCCCTGGACACGCTGCAGCCCCTCAGGGTCTCCCTTGTCCCTCCTGAGGGACAGCAGGTGACACCGTGGGAGGGATTTATCTCCTCCACAGCAGGGACATATTCCAATTATTGATGGAAAGTGCCTTCAACACCACTGCTACCAAAAAGCACCTAAATAACAGGCCAGCTTATCCAGACCCCATGGAATGAGGTTCCCAGAGTGACACTCCCAGTGTCCCAGGCTGCTCCAGACCCAGAGTCCATCCTGGGACACTGCAGGGATCCAGGGACAGCCCCAGCTGCTGTGGAAGATTCCTCTGGAGGAAGCTCAGGTCGGTTGGAAGTGTCTGAGAAGTCGAGACATCCATTGATCTCCTCAGTAAATGAATCAGATCTGTGGAGTACAAATTGATCTAAATATTGGAATTTTCCTATGTAAATGTCAGGACTCTACAAGCAGCAATTAATGAAAGACAAGGTGAGCACTGGGGGGCTGTAAAGGCATCCTGGGGAAATAAATGGGAATATCAGGCATTGCTTTCCAGTGCCCTGCCCTGCTGGGAGCTCACAGCCTCTGCTTGGCTCTGGGGAGATGTTCATGAGTCCCTGGAACATCAGGAGCTGCTGGGGAAGCACGAGGAGCTGGAGGAGCTGAGGGAAAAGAGAGGGGAAATGGGAAAAAAAAGGAAGAACAGGCCAAAAGAAAGAGAGTAATTGTGAATAAGAATATTCCCATCAGAAATGGAACACGAAGAACTGCACAGGACAAGGCTTTTTCTCTGAACATACTCAGATGAAACCTAAAATTACTCAAATCTTTACATTTTTATCAATGGCCTTAATACACTTTGCCATTTAATTGCATAAACCATCCTTTACAAGAGTATCTGTACCTTTTAAAATAAATCCTGCTTTTAATTTAAAAAAACCCCTTCAACATCCCATGAAAAGCTACAGATGGAGTTTCCATAGAGAGTTGTTTGAGTCCTTCTCCCGTTGAACACATCCTCAGCAGAGCCTTGCTGCACCTGCTGCTTTACATCTCTGAATATTCATGGTCCAGCCTGGAGAAGGGCTGGGGGTGTCCCCGGGGCTCAGCCCCAGCTGCTCCCACTGCTCAGCCAGGGGGGCTGTGGCCAGCAGGCAGGAATTGTTCCCTGGGATGGAATTCCCAGAGCAGCTGGGGCTGTCCCTGGATCCCTGGCAGTGCCCAAGGCCAGGCTGGATGGGTTTGGAGCAGCCTGGGACAGTGGGAGCTGTCCCTGCCATGGCTGGGGTGGCTCTGGGTGGGCTTTGAGGTCCTTTCCCACCCACACCAGCCACAACTCTCTGATTTTATGAGCTCCACCTCCTTGGCTTTCTCTTGGAAGTCTTCTATTGATTTTTTTTTTTTAAGAAAGAGTAAAAGCAGAGCTCAGTGTGACCCTACAGTGTTTGTAGAGCAGCACCCTGGGGTGCTGGGTTCAGGGACGCTGGGCAAGCCCTGTCACGAGTGGTGCCTCTGCTGGGAGGCCACTCCAACACAGGAATAAATCTCCACGTGGTCATTTATTACAAATTCTAATGAAAACAGAGATGGGGATTTTTATTTCTGCCTTCTGAGCATATGTAGAATTTTAACACAAGCATTTTATTAAAAATCAGAGTTATGAATCATTCATGGCCAACAAGTGACTCCCACTCATTGGCAGGATGACCTGAGCTTGGCTTTTCACTGACAACAAATAAAGCAGCGCTTAATGAACCCAGACAGGTTGTTCTGAAGGCACTGAGGAAGCAAAATCAGGTGGATTTTTAGGATTCAAAAAAAATGATATATTTTGTCAGCACCTCACTGGGTTTTTTTCCCCTTTTTTGAATAATGAATGGAGTTGTTTTAAGGCAGTGCTAATGCTGGGAGCGCTGGGTGAGGGATTCAATTGCGAGGCTGTCACGGGGCTCTGCTGTTCCACTGACAAGGGTTGTCATGTCCCTGGGACACCTGATGTGCACAGCCCCGGCTGATCAACGGCTGAGAGATGGAATTGTCACTCTCCATTACCTGGCACCAGCAATTACCTGGCTGGGCACTCCCAGAGGGACAGGGAGGGAGCGAGGTGTGGATGCAGCCGAGGGAGCCACCTCGGAGCCTGGCACAGAGGGACCAGCTCTGCTGGAATGAGCCTCCTGGGGCTGGTTCCTGTGCAGAGGAGAGGGAAAAGAGACCTCACAGGCCAGGCTGGGTGGGGCTGGCAGCACCTGGGCTGTGCAAGGTGTCCCTGTCCCTGCCATGGAACCAGATGAGCTTTAAGGTCCCTTCCAAGCCAAACCATTCCATGATTCCCTGCTCCGTGGCTGCCTCCAGCTTTGATGGGGAGCAGTGCCCACACTTGCAGGCAGGAGCCCCGAGTGTTGAGCTGGATCCCTCCTGGGAGCTGATTTAGATGGAAGTTTCCAGCTCTGGGTGGATTTTCCATTCCTTAGGGGCAGTGGTGGCATTTCCCTGCTCTGTCCCCCAGTGCTGGGCAGCAGCAGGAGCAGCTGAACCCCCCGAGCTCCAGGGATGGCCCTGGATTCCTCTCCTTCTTCTGGGGGCTCTGGGAACAGCTCTGCCATAACCATGGCAACGTGAGGAGTGTGCGCTCCCAATCCCACTGCAGACAAAAGCGGAGCCGTGACACCAGCAGGAATCAGAGCCACACCTTGCCTGGGCCTGCCAGGGAGCCTGGGGGAGCTCTGGGGGGGATCTGGGTCAGACAAAGGGATCTGGGTGCGATCTGGGTCAGACAAAGGGATCTGGAAGGGATCTGAGTCAGACAAGGCCATGGTGACCTGATCCCACACTGGGGACAGAACTGCCTCACCTGGGACCCTCCAGGTTCCCTCCTGCCTCACCTGGGACCTGCCAGGATCCCTCCTGCCCTCACCTGGGACCTGCCCTCACCTCTGCCTCACCTGGGACCCACCAGGATCCCTCCTGCTTCACCTGGGACCCTCCAGGATCCCTCCTGCTTCACCTGGGACCCTCCAGGTTCCCTCCTGCCCTCACCTGGGACCTGCCCTCACCTCTGCCTCACCTGGGACCCTCCAGGATCCCTCCTGCTTCTCCTGGGACCCGCCAGGATCTTTCCTGCCTCACCTGGGACCCTCCAGGATCCCTCCTGCCCTCACCTCTGCCTCACCCCATGTCTGCATCGTCCCCTTGCCAGAAGTTTGGATTTGGGATCTGGTCCAAGCTCAGGGCAAAGTGTGATTGACACATCTCAGCAGGGTTTGGGGGAAAGCTCTGTCCTGAGGAGGTGCTGAGCTGTCAGCCCCACAAACCCTCCTGAGCTGGAGACCCCCAGGGCAGGCTCTGGAGCCACTGGACCTGCTTTGCTTGGGGGTTGAGCACGATGTGAACTGAAACCACTTTGAGCAACTTGTTCCGTTTAGAATGAGGAAAAACAAGGTTTGCCAGGAGCTTTCTTTTGTGCTAAAAGCGAGAAGAGGTGGGGTTTTAAAAGGGTTCTGCTCCTCGCTGGCCACTCCTGTGTGTGAACAGGACTCGCAGAAGGCTCTGGCTGTTGGAGCAGGGAGCCCTGCAGGAGCAGGGACCCATTCCCCTGCACTGAGCAGAGCTGCAGCAGGACTGCCTGTAAAAACCAGGAATCAGCCTTGTGTGGGATCCCCAGCTGCTCCAGCAGCCAAGGAACACTCCTGGATCTCCCTGGACATCCAGAGGATCAGGTCACAGGGATGCAGCTCTAGGAGTGACCCAGCAAACCATGGAGGCCCCTCTGCGCTGTTCCCTCCTCAGGGCTGTTCAGCTCCTTCAGCCAAACTCCCCCTCTCTGGCTGCTTGTTGTTTTATTTTGTTAAAACACCATTTGGAGAAGAAGCCAAATATTTCCTGTCAGTGAGATGCAAAAAGCAGAGAGCAGCAGTGAACTCCAGGTGTGAGGAGTCACTTCAGCTCCCAGAGGAGCCAAATTCTGCCCTCAGAGCTTGGTGCAATTCAATGCCTTCAACAAGAACAGGGCTGGGAGTAATAATATTTTAGTTAAAATTAGTGCAAAAACTTGTCGGTGCAGTTTCTTTTGGAAGTGTTCCTTACCCTTTGGATGTACAACTGGCACATTCCCGTGGACTGGGATCCGTGTGAACAGACTGTAGCGCTTGTTTGTGGAGGCAGATTGCCAGAGGAAGAGATGCTTTGGCAAATACATTTCATTTACAAGAACAAAGTAGGAAATTGTGGTTAAAATCGACTGCTGCGAAGGGGTTAATTATTTCTGTGCCCAAGCTACACTTCTGTCGACTTCACACCAAATTTCAAGGAGTAAACTTGAAATTTACGGGAGGGACTCGATCTGCAAAGCCTTGCACAGGAGGTGGGAAGCCGAAGGTGAGGAAGGTTTGGAAGCAAAGAATCCTCCCCAGGAAGAGCTGCAGCCTCCAGGGAGGGGCAGGCTGGCAGCAGGAGGTGCTCAGAGGCCAGGGATGGACATTCCTGGAGAGGATGAGCCAGGAATTCCAGGAATTCCTGGTTAGGTGGTGTGAGGAGAGCAGGGCAGGAGCAGCACACAGCAAAGGTTAATCACGTCCTGTTTTCCTTGACAACCGCTCCCTAAATGATGAACCTTTTCCAACCTGCCTTTTACAAATATATATATTAGATCTTCTTTTTACCTGCCTGACCTTTACTCCTACACTTGCCCATTAAATGCTTTTGCTCCAAGAAATCTGTGATCAAAATCAGGCTCTTTGAAGCACAGTAATTAATTAATGCTGTCAGCAGGGGCATTATTTATCCTGCATCTCACCTCTGGGGTCCAAACACACCTTTGAAATTTATAAATATTGCCTTTTTCATGTCTGCTTTTCTGGAGCACATCCCCTCCCTTCAAGGAGCAGGTTTAGAGAAGAGGATTCCAGCTTTTCCTGCTGGGAGTGCCGCTCCTGCGGTGCCACGGGAACACAGAGCCCTTCAGCCCCATCCCAAACATCCCACGGGTGCCAGGCTGGAACTGCTCCCTGCCCTCCTGCACTGCCCGGCTGCAGTGCTGGAAAAGCCTTTCCTGGTTTCCAGAGACACTGGAATGCCGGAGGAGGAGGAGGTGCTGTTCTCAGGGAATGATCTGGAAGAGGAACAAATGACAAGAATTGGTGGGTTTTTCTCTTGTCTGACATTGTCCTCTCATTCCAGAGGGGAATCCTGCAGCCCTTTCCTGAAGGACATCACAGAGGAGGGGAACAGAAGGAAAAGTGAAAGGAAAACAGCGAGAGCAGCCACAGGGCAGTTTCTTGGATGAGCACGGGATCACAGGCTGGTGTGGCAGGGACAGCTCCCACTGTCCCAGGCTGCTCCAAACCCATCCAGCCTGGCCTTGGGCACTGCCAGGGATCCAGGGACAGCCCCAGCTGCTCTGGGAATTCTATCCCAGGGCCTGCCCACCCTGCCAGGGAACAATTCCTGCCCAATCTCTGAATCTAAACCTCACCACCCACTTGGAAAGCTCCACAACCAAAGGTGGCACCGAAGCAAGGCACGGATGGCCAGCTGTCCACGGGCACCGTCCTGGCCAGCATGGCTTGGGTTCCACACAAAGCCCAGAGCTGGGAGCTCTCAGGGCTCTGTGGCTCCTGCAGTGGCCAGCACAGCCCCACAGCCCCCGTTCCTGCCTCCCCCAGGAGCAGGACACTGAGCCCCTGCTCAGAGCAAACACTGAGATCAAACAGGGCCCAGAGCAGCCAGATGGCCCTGCTGGAAGCACTCCTTTAACTCTGAGCTGGAATTATTACTATTATTACTATTATTATTATTATTATTGTACCTTGGAAGGCATCAACAATGTATTAAGTGCTTTAAAGTGATGCTTAAAAACCTGGGAGCCCTGAGCAGCTGAGTGAAGAGCGTGGCACGAACGCAGCACCCCGGGAAGGGCTGGGAAGGGCTGCAGGCACAACCTTCCTTTAATTACCTGCCTTTGATCTTCCTGCCCTTTGTACCATTTAGTTTTTCTTCAGGAAACTGATTTTCAGGGCTCCTCGGTAGGAATTGGCTGTCTAGAGCTGGGCCAATTAAACAGTTTTCTGCACATTGATTCATTCTCAACTGCTCGCTTTCATTACGGTAAAATGATGGCTGATGTATTTCTCATTTACCGGGTTATTATCAATTCCTCACCCTCGTCTGAAGGCCAAACGTGCCGTGATAGAAACAGGAATCCAATAAAAGTGTTCACAAGCTATTGGGATATGGGGGGCAGGTATTTAAATGGAGCTTTGTGGGAGGAACACGGGAAAAGAGGAGCAGCAGCACAGAAATGAGGGAGCAAAGCTGCTCATTCAGAAGGGAACACCCTGGACAGCCACAGGACTGGACACTGGATTGTGTCTGGGGACTCCAGTCCCCCCTTTGTCCACCTAGGCTTTGCTTTAGTTGTAAATTAAAGGTTTGGGGCTATTTTTCAGTTCCCAGTTGGCTTTTCAGATTTACTCAGAGCTGTGGCTGTGCCTGGATCCCTGGAGTGTCCCAGGCCAGGCTGGATGGGTTTGGAGCAGCCTGGGGCAGTGAGAGGTGTCCCTGCCATGGCTGGGGGGCACTGGGTGGGGTTTAATGTCCTTCCCAACCCAAACTGCCCTGGGATTCCATCAAATTTCCTAAATGTGAAATCAGCAGAGTTTAGCACACAGCTTTCCCTCTGACATTCCTGCTCAGCCAACATTTCTTTGGTACAGAGAAGGACACCACAGCTGAAGAATCCCTTCCAACACTTGTTAATTTACTCCCCGGGCCCCGCTGGTTTTCTCTCCCAGACATGACACTTTCTGATGGATATTCCCACTTTTATGAAAGGCTTGTCCCTAAAGGCACCCGGGAATGAATCAGCTCCAGGTTGTTCTGTCCCTGGAACCGTCAGGAGCAGCTGGGAGGTGAAGGCTGGTCAGGAGCAGGCAGGGAATACCGGGAATATCCCGCTGGCAGGAGGCGTGCCTGGACCCACGCCTGAAATCTAAAGTTTTGTTACATTTCTTTTATGGGAAAGAGCTTTAAATAAGGACAAATGATTAAAACGGATCAATGGCTTGCACGGGTATGGTAAAAAAGATAATTTATATAGTTGGTTTAAACTGAGATGGTTTTATACAGTTGTAAGGAGGCTCCTTTTCTGTAGACTGTTGTTAATTACTTAGGATTTTCAGCTGCATTGCTTGAGTAAAATTAATAGTTTTGCAGACTAAAATTAATAGTTTTGCAGAATAAAATTAATCGTTTTGCAGAATAAAATTAATAGTTTTGCAGATTAAAAATAATAATTTTGCAGAATAAAATTAATAGTTTTGCTGCTCGGTGTCCTGTGCCAGGAGCAGCCCGAGCACAATCCGTGCTCGGGTCCCAGGGCTAGCCCCACACTGGTGGTGCCTCGTGTTGATACGTTGATATTTGAAGCATTCCGTGGAAAAGCGGGTGTTTTTCCCATGGAAAACGCGTTCCTCAAGTGCCACCTGCTGTAGCGACTGCAGCAGGACACGAATCGTCCCGGGAGCCGATTCGGGGAGATCCCCGGGCAGAGCTTTACACCTTTATACATCACCAGCGACAGCGCTGCCATCTCCACCGCCCAGAGGGACAAAGGCCAGCTCCAGAGCCGATCCCAGCTGCTTTTCCCCAGGATGTGGCCACAAGGGAGAGTAAGGAGTGCCAGGAAAGCGGCGTGTGCCGTGAACGAGCGCTGTGCACGGCCGGGACTGGGAAGGCTGGGCACAGCTCGGCGGATCCTGCCCGCTCCCACAGACACCATGAGCGAGGGAAGGAGCTCCAGGAGAGCCCTGTGCATGGCCGTGACTGGGAACACCTCGGCAGATCCTGCCCGGTCCCACAGACCCCAGGGAACAAGAGGGATCGGGAAGGAGCAGCGGGAGAGCGCTGCGGATGGCGCGGCCGTGGCAGCCCGGGGACACGCAGGGCACAGAGGGCAGCGTCCCTCAGAGGGCAGCGCCACAATCCACCCACAAACCACGGCTCATTAACCCACATCCAAAATATTAAATAACGCGTTCGCTCCAACACTGATCCTTATCCCCAGGGGCCCTTCAGGTATTGGGAGAAGTTCTTCCCCAGAGGGCGCTTTTCCCTTTTCCCGTTCCCGCTCCCTTTTCCTTTTCCCTTTTCCCGTTCCCGCCCCCGGATCCCCTCACGGCCCCTCCCGCCGCCAGGGGGCGCTGGCGCGGCTGAGGCTGAGGTGTCCTCGGCGCTGCCTGAGCGAAAGGCGGGCGGGGCAGGCCCGGCGCAGGCGCGCGGCGGGGCAGGGCTGGGCGCAGGCGCGCGGCGGGGCAGCCCCGCGGCGCAGGGCCCGGGTCCTGCGTGTGGCGGCGGCGCTCGGCCCGGCCCGGCTCGGCCCGAGATGGCGACCAAGAACTTCCGCGTGAGCGACGGGGACTGGATCTGCCCCGACAAGAAGTGAGGGGAACGGCCGGGAGCCGGGCGGGGCGCGGAACCGGAGCGGGGCAGGGAGCGGAGAGCACCGGGAGCGGGAACGGGGAGCGAGGCAGGGAACGGGAACGGCACCGGGACCGGGACCGACCGGGAGCGGGAACGGGACAGGCGCAGGGACACCGGGAGCCGCGGCCGCCGGCTCGGGAGGGGGGAACACGACCCCGGGCCCGGCACGGCTTCAGGGGGTTTGGCGCGGGTAAATCGGGGCGCTCGGGGCGGGTGCGCAGCGCCGGAGCCCCCGATGGGCGAGTGCAGCCCGGTTTAATCCCGGCCCCGTGCTCTGCTCCGTGCCCAGGTGCGGGAACGTCAACTTCGCCAGGAGAACGAGCTGCAACAGATGCGGCAGAGGTGAGTTCCCAGCAGCACACACCTTGTCCCCTCTCCGCCCCATAAAATAGCAGTAAAAATTCCTATCGAACCCGAAGCTGTTTGAGAAGTCCATCTGTTTTTATTTAAAAGCTGTTGAACATTTCCCGTGAGTTCTGAGGCTGCTGTTTGAGGAGCTGTGTGTCTCTCCCTGCAGAGAAGACGACGGAGGCCAAGATGATGAAGGCAGGGGGGACGGAGATCGGGAAGACGCTGGCGGAGAAGAGCCGGGGGCTGTTCAGCGCCAACGACTGGCAGTGCAAAACGTAGGCTCCAAACACACAGCTCCTGCTTTTCCCTGGAAATTCCCGGTGCTGCAGGGACAGCAGGGCTTAGGGCCACAGCCCCGGGGTGTGCTCTGGGGTCAGCACTCGTTTGCTGCACAGCACTTAATTAATAGGGCAGCAGGAAGGTTTGGAACGGCAGCACTGCCCAGGGGAAAGGACAGGTTTGATAAGCTGAGACACTGCCCAGGTTTGGAGGGAATGTGGAGCTGGAAGTGCCACCCCCACGACGTTTGGAGGTGCTGCCTTCCCTGGGAGGGTGTGAGGCACTGGCACAGGGTGCCCAGAGCAGCTGGGGCTGCCCCTGGATCTCTGGCAGTGCCCAAGGCCAGGCTGGATGGGTTTGGAGCAGCCTGGGACAGTGGGAGCTGTCCCTGCCATGGCAGGGTGGCACTGGATGGGCTTAAAGGTCCCTCCCACCCCAGTCTGGGATTCCATGAGCATTATTCCCATGTTCATTTGCTGCTCTGAGGTGTGGATGCCACCCTGAGACATAACGAGGAATGTGAACCCTTTCTGTGCAGTTGTGCTCCTGTCCCTGCTCCTGCCGGCCTGCCTTTGGGTTTGTCCAGTCCCATCACCTTCCTGAGTGCTGCATCCACACCCTTATATTCCCAGTCTGATGGATAACGTCCATAGTCTGGAGAACAGCATTCCCAGTCTGGAGTGTAACATTCCCAGTCTGGAGGATGACATTCCCAGTCTGGAGTGTAACATTCCCAGTTTGAAGTGTAACATTCCCAGTCTGGAGTGTAACATTCCTAGTTTGAAGTGTAACATTCCCAGTCTGGAGGATGACATTCCCAGTCTGGAGGATGACATTCCCAGTTTGAAGTGTAACATTCCCAGTTTGAAGTGTAACATTCCCAGTCTGAAGGATGACATTCCCAGTTTGAAGTGTAACATTCCCAGTTTGAAGTGTAACATTCCCAGTCTGAAGGATGACATTCCCGGTTTGAAGGATGACATTCCCAGTCTGGAGTGTAACATTCCCAGTTTGAAGGATGACATTCCCAGTTTGAAGGATGACATTCCCAGTTTGAAGTGTAACATTCCCCTGTGTGTGTTCTCCCTGCAGCTGTGGCAATGTGAACTGGGCGCGGCGCTCCGAGTGTAACATGTGCAACACCCCCAAGTACGCCAAGCTGGAGGAGAGGACAGGTGAGCTGGGGGAGCCCCAGGTGCTGGCACAAGGGCTCTGGCAGTCCCAGTGCACACTCCTCGTTTTCCCAGAAGGGGTGCAGGTTCCTGGCCCCAGCCAGTCCCGCTGCTGGGGAGGCGGTGGCTCCGTGTGGGAAATGGGGAGCGTTCAGCCTGAGCCGGCCCTGGGTGGATTTTGATGTCAGGGCTTTGGCAGCGATGCTGAATTGATCTGCAGAGGCCTCCTGTGGGCTCTGGGTGTGCAGAGGGCCGTGCAGATAAGGCTGTTATCTGCTCAGGAGGGCTGGGGCTCAGTTTCAGCTCTCCTGTGGGAACGTGAGCCCGGAGGGAACTGGGGCAGGATCTCCTTACAGCTCCTGCCCGCTGCTCCTGGATCAGGGAATCCACTGCAGGAACAGAGCAGGGGATTTAGAGCACAGGGTGGAACACAAAGGCACAGAAATAAAGGAGCCCAGAGAAGAGCACAGAGCTTATTATTCAAAAGGAAAAACAATATTTCAGTATTGAATGTTGTGAAAATAGGAAAGGATGTTAAGTAATATAATCAAATTTCATATAATTATTATAATTGCGAATAATATATCCATGTATTTATTATTTAAATAATTTATTGAAGTGCTTAGTAATTAATTAAGTAGATAAATACTTTCAGTGGTCCTATTCCATTCTTTTAATTGGATTTCTGAGGAACTGCATTTAATAAACGCACGTGGGAACAATTCATGTTCCTCCTGAGATCCTGTTACGTCCTTATGGCAGATTTACAATTCTGTGAGGGTTCCCAGAGCCCCTGTGGAAGTTTCTGTGCTCAGATGTGGTGCAGCTCAAGGGATTGTGTTGTTTTACCCCTTTTTCAAGGCTATGGAGGAGGATTCAATGAACGGGAGAATGTGGAGTACATAGAGCGGGAGGAGTCCGACGGGGAGTACGATGAGGTAAGGGAGGGGCAGGGGTTGCTCTGGAGAGACTCTGGTTGTGTTTTTTAAGGATATCCCATAAAATTGAAACCCAAAATGCTCAGATTCCCATTCATCTCTGTGGAGTCTCACTGTCCCCAGGATGAGCATCTCTGAAGGTTCATTATTGCTAATTGATGTTCCACAGTGCTCCCCTTTCCCTCGGGCCAAGATCATATTTAAAGTTGATAATTATTTCTTTTCTTATAGAAGTGTTACCAAAAATAGAGTTGGTGATTGGTTTTTGTTAAATCCTGTTCTAATCCTGGCACAAAATTCCTCAGTTTGGGCGCAAAAAGAAAAAGTACCGGGGGAAGCCGGTGGGTCCTGCCTCCATCCTGAAGGAAGTGGAAGATAAGGAATCTGAGGGGGAGGATGAGGAGGATGAGGATGAAGATCTCTCCAAGTATAAATTGGATGAGGTAGGATGGTTTGTTGTTTTAATCATGATTTCAGTGCTGCCCAGGAGCAGGGGAAGGGCTGGGCAGTGTTTTCAGCTGCCTTTAGAGCAGAGCTCTGGCAGTAAAGGGTAGAATATATATATATATATATATATGTATATATATATATATATATATATATATATAGTAGAATAATGGGTGGAAGAGATGGGCACAAGCTCTGCTTTGTTCTAAGCACCTGCACCCAAAAATGGGCAGCTTCTTAAATCATAAATTACAAGCTTATCTGAGATCAGAACCCAAGATCTTTATTTGGAATTTGGATGTGTGGTTACCATGTACAGCGAGTGCTCTTGAGTTTTCTTCCTAGGGTTTCAAAACCACATCAGATTTATTTTTTATAAAATGAAGTAAAATATTCTGAGGGGTTTTTTTTCATCTTTTCTGAATGATATGAGCATCACTTATTGGATTTTCCACATCTTTGGGCAGCAGCCCTGCAGAGACATGTGCAGATGGTCGTGTTTTACACAGCAGTCACCAAACTGCACATGAGATCTGTCTCTGCAGAGCTTCGCTTCGCTTAGAGATTCTGAGGGTGAAAAGTGGTAAAAATGTGTCAGTGTGCTCATTAACTTCGTTAAATATTGGGGGGGTTGCAGGGTTTTTATTACTTTGGTTGGAAACACCAATTTTCAGTCACTCTTTGCTTAAAATTGTGGGGTCTCATTAAATTCCAATCCAGTCTCAAAGGCTGGGAAGGAGCTCGAGGTGAAGGCCAGAGTAAGTAACAAGTGAAGGGGAGCTAGAGGCATGGCCTGAGTTTGCTGTGTTGTGCCTGTGCCAGGATGAGGATGAAGATGATGCTGACCTGTCCAAGTACAACCTGGATGCCAGTGAGGAGGAGGACACCAACAAGAAGAAGAAGCCGCCGAGGCGCAGCCGCTCCAAGTCCCGCTCCTCCCACTCGCGCTCGTCCTCGCGCTCATCCTCTCACTCGAGCTCAAGGTCTAGGTCCAGGTAAACGGGTACAGGTCCAGGGTAACGCCAGGCAAAATGTCAGTATCTGACTTCCTTATTTCCTTTGTCTTGATTGCCTTGCAGTTGTGTAATGATGTGAATAACTCTCCGTTTACAGAGGTGGTGATGAGGCTCTGCCTGAGCTGCAGCAGGGAGGCTCCGTGGGGCCTGGGGCTTGTTTTAGTGCTTTGGGTTGATGTTTGGTGAAATCCCTCAAAGACAGGGAATAATGCAGTTTGTTTTCAGGTCTTCAGGCTCGCTGGCCATGGGTGGTTGTGTTGTTGGACAGAGGGGGGCACTGCTGGAGTGGGAGGAGGTGGCAGGAGAGGCAGAGACGATGCAGCCCTTGGGGAAAGGACACAATGGGAATATCCTGGGAATAACGAACAGAAACTTGAACTTGAGTTAATGGCAAGTGACAGAGCTTAAAATGCAGTGGCAGTGTTGTCAGAATCTTCCCATCCCTGGAGCTGTCCAAGGCCAGGCTGGACAGGGCTTGGAGCAGCCCCCTGCCCATGGAACAGTGAAATGAGATGAGCTTTAAGGTCCCTTCCAACCCAAACCAGTCTGGAATTCTCTGATGGCACTGAAGGTTTATATGGGACCTCACAAAGGTCTGCTGGGCAGGCCCAAGCTCTTTCATTACTATTTAAATTCAGTAATAAATGAATTACTATTTAAATTCAGTCACTGCTTTGAAATTGGTGATGTCATTAATATTGGAGCTTTTGAGCTGCCTTAGAGCTCATGCAAGGAGGGTCCTGATGAATCAGAACAAGCTCCCAGGGTCATTTATTAAATGCACATATATAAAGTTCAAGTTTATTCTGATCTTCCCAGCTTCATCCTTGCCCCTCTGTGCACTCAGTTCTGTCACTGCCCAAATTCTGCAGCCCCTCGTGGTAACCAGGGGCCAGCCCCAGCCTCTGGCTTGGCTTCTCCCCCTCATGGTTGGATCTTCCTCCTGCTGCCTCTTCTGTTCCTCAGCCTCCCCTCCTTCCCACTCCTCGGGGCAGTTTGTGTGCAGTGCTTGGCTGGGAGGCTCCAAGGACTCTCAACAACCTCACCTGCCCATAAGTGGCCATAAATTCACAATTATTAACAATGAAATAGAAAGTGACTTGTCCTAACTGAGATTTCAACTTCCTCTTCAACCTTTTGCTTCTGGCTACAGATATTTGGAAATATCAGTTGCCATTTGTGGATGCTTCTTTTATTTTATTCTTTTTTTGTGGGTTTTAAAAAGGTTTCAATATATTTCCTAACTAGGAGATGTTCACACCACTGTGTCCTGCCCAGTAAAATGAGAAAGTTGTGGTAACAGTATAAACTGAGAGGCTGACTCAAGTAGAATGTATTTTACCTGAAAACATTGTTAGAATTTGTTTTCAATGCTTTTGTTTCCAGTGGTTGCTGTAGCCTGCTGCCATTGTTACATTTCTCTTGTGGTTTGTGCTTTAGAGAAAATCCATCAGTGAAAAATGGGGAAATAATTTTGGCCAGTTACAGGTTGTGTTGGATGTGGCTGTATTTTAGCCCCAAATTAACCACTTAATTTATAATGCAGGGGAAAATCTTCATTAAAATTTGAAGCTGATTGCAAAGTGCTTGTGAGAACTGGCTGGGGGGAAGCTGAGCTGGCCAATCCTAAAACTCTCATCTGCTCTGCCTTTCAAGGAAACTGATGGGTTTCCAGTTAAGGCACAAATTAATGTATTGATTTCATGAAATAACCAATAGATAGGAAGTTATTTCGTTTTGCCAGGTAACTGCAGTGCTGTTTAATTGTTGTGCTTTGTTTTAGGAACCATAATCTAAAGCTGAGTAAAGCTTTGAATGTTTTTATTGTGAGATCTTGCTGTGTGAAGGTGTCTGGTTTAAAGGGCGCTGTGGTGATGCTGGGGAGGGATTGGCATTTTAGGACTCAGACTGTGTTGCTGCCTCGTGTCTGCTGCTCTCAGGAGCAGTGACTCTGCTAAATGCAAGTCAGACACTGGAAAAGGATCTCCCATGTTGTTGCAGGTCCCATTCCAGGAGTTCTTCCAGTTCCAGATCGAGATCCCGCTCCAGCTCCAGGGAACAGTCGCGATCCCGTGGGTCCAAATCCAGGTGAATGAGGTACCAGCCTGTCCCTGCACAGACACAGGGCACAGGCTGCAGCTGCTTTGGTCCCACCTAGAGCCATGCTGCTCAGACAAACATTAACTGCTTTTTATCTTGGAAGTCAGAGCTGCTGGGTCCCTGCAGCAGGTGCTGCCAGCACCGCCGTGGTCGCTGAGGAGCAGAGCTTGTGGTGCAGGAGGTTAAGTCTGGCCTAAGCCGGACGCGCGGACGCCACCGAGCTGCAGTGGAGGAAGAAGGATTTGAGTGCATGGCTCCCTGCTGCAGGCATTCGGGTGCTTCTCCAGTTTCCACTGGGGCTGCTTGAGCTGGAGGAACGTTAGAAATGCCGCCCTACTTCTGGTTTTGTGTTGAGTGAGAGCTCTGCACCTTCCACGAGACAGGGCAGCCGTTCCTGAATAAACCTGGGGGTCACAGGAAAGGGGTGGGAGAGGCTGAGAGCAGTCAGAGTGATTTGTCTGGAGCATCACTGAGCTGGGCAGGGCACAGGAACAGAAGCACCTTGGGGGTGTCCTTGCACAGGCATCCCATTGGCAGAACAGCCCCTCTGAGATGGAATGAGGGGCTGTCCCTTCTCCATGCATGCAGAGAATCCCAAAACTCTAAATAAGGAAGCTTGGGTTGGGAAGAACGATCACAAATGGTGCCACCACCCTTTGGGGACAGGGACGTGCTGTGGATTATCCTGTGAGGGTCAGCACCGGATGGAATCCGTGCTTTTGGGAAGAGGAAGGGTGTCCCTGTGCCCCACCAGAGGGGCACTGTATTCCAAGAGATGTTTTTAAATGTCCTGACCCGGTTCTGAGAGGCTTTTTTTGCAGTATTTTGGTTGAGGAAGGTTTTAGTCTCTTCACAAATGTAGTTTGAGGTCTGTAAATATGACAGCTGGATTTGTTGCTGTTTGGCCACTTGAACACGCAGTGGGAAATGTCTGTGAGGATAGAGTGAAGCATGCTGAATCAGCTTTGGATCTCTGCTTTCCAGGTTATTCTGATGAGTGAATTTAACTGCTGAGGAAGGTCCTTACAGAGGCCACTTCCCAGCAGTCACACTGTGCTTTTTTTTTTTTGCCAAAATGTCTCATTTTGGTGAATGCTGGGAAGAGCTTTCCAAACCATTGGTGGTCCATTTATCAGGAAACACTGCTTAGCAAAATTTCTTAGGAAAGCTGCCCTGGCAGTAGCAGTGCTCTTGGCAGAGTAAGTATGGAAGCCCCTGGTGTTTATTTTCCACACCCCTGGAGTAAAGAGAGTAGCGAATGTTCATGAAAACTGTCTCTGCTTGTTCTGTCTTTGTGCCTTCTCCACGAGCCCAGAATTAAATGTGATTTATTTCTCAATCAATAAAGATCCAGCTCCAGGTCCTACAGGGGGTCTTCCACCCCAAGGAAAAGATCTTACTCCAGCTCTCGCTCCTCGTCTTCCCCCGAGAGAGGCAAGAAGCGAAGCCGCTCTAGATCCTCTTCCTCTGGTGATCGCAAAAAAAGGCGCTCGAGATCACGGTCACCCGAAAGGTTTGGGTTTATGTAGAATAAGAATGGCTGTATTGAGATGTGTGATGGTTTATTGTAGTTATCCAAGGACTGAGATTCACTGGGAAACAATTGAATCTGAGCAGTTATTCTCATAGTAAAAGTAGTTTCCTCACTTGCCCTACTCTTACTTTTGTTAACCCCTCTGTAATCGCTTTTTTTTTTTACTAATTTTTCCCCCCTCCAATGAAATTCCTCCTGCTAGGAGCATGTTCTGTATAAAGACCTGGCTCACTTTCAGTGTGTGGCAGTGTTAATGTGTTCATTATTGAATTATTTTCTTAAGTAAATACTGCATTGAAATAGAAACTGTATTCTACTCTCAGTATTAAATTTAGACTTTTAGTATTAAATTAGTGGCTTAAAGTTACTTGTATATTCTTGTAAGGCCCCCATGAGATATACTTGGCTTCCAGCTATGGTAGGATGCTGCTCAAAGCGGGTTCCAGGATGAATCTGAGCTCATTTCTGTGCATGCTTTCTCCATTTGTATCTTGCAGACGCCGCAGATCTTCCTCCGGATCCTCCCATTCTGGTTCCCGTACGAGTTCTAAAAAGAAATAATGTCTAAAAGCTCACACTTACAAAAACCCACCAAAATTCCAGTCAGTGCATGAGACATTTTTAAGAAGTTGGTGTCTTACTTGGTCAGAAGTGCTCAATCTGCTAGTAGAGGTGCATGTCTGTCCTGGCTTTCTGGCAAACTGCAGCTTTGTTCATCCATCACCCAAACCCGCAGTAGCATTTTAAGCCATAAACTCCCCGGCACAGGGGGAGGTTCTGTGGTGTAGGGGGGGGTTTGTTAATTCTCGAGATCAGTTCCTCCGCTCCTGGCTCCCTCAGCGGGAGGAGCAGGTTGGGAATGTCCTGGCACAGCTCTTGGTGTGAGCAGGAAGCCAGGAGTTTTCCAGGGCAGGATGGAGCTCCCGTGGGGCCACAGCAGGGGCAGGGCTGGGGGCACCTGGGGCCAGCAGTGGGGCCTTGGGCAGAGCAGTTTTTATTTTGCCATGCAGCAGTGCCAGTGCAGATGGACACCCCTCTAGCAGCTCAAACCCCCCAGTCCATCATGATTCCAGAGGGAATTAGCCTCATTCCTGGCGAGGGAGGACGTTTGCAGGCAGCACAGTGCTGTGGCTGCGGTGCTTTCCAGAGCCCGGACTCCAGGATCCCTCCTTACAAACGGATCACTTGGGATCTGCTCTGGGGCTGCAGGAGTATGGAACTGGCTCCTTGGAATCAAGGGAAGCTTCCGCAGGCCGCCTGTAAAATTCCCTTTGGGGCTGACTAAAATTTTCAAGGTATCTTAATTTTATTTTTCTTTACCAATGAGAGTGAATAAACTGTGTAGAAAGTTCTGGCATCTTCAACGTCTTCTTCATCGATCATTTTTTCCCTTTAACATAATTTATGGCTTAAAATGCTTTATGGAATCCATTTGAGTATAAAACTTGGTCTCTCTTGAGCTCCGTTTGGTTAAGAAAGGTTTAAGTTTCTTCAGTGCCATCACAAGGTAAGTATGGTAAGGAAAATGCTTTATAAGCAAGCAAAGAGCAATATACCTTCATTTATTTCAGTAATAAAACTGCCAGATTTGCTGCTTGTTTTGATAAACTGTGCAGAAACAAACGGAGCAAAATCTTAAAAACTCCATTCTGCTTTTTTTTCTCTTTTTTTCTTTTTTTCTCTTATTTTTTTTTTTGAGCCACGTCTTATGGACTGGTCTAGAAGCAAAATGTTTTTGGTGTAGAGGTATTTTGATAAATCTCTTTGCAGAAAAAAATGCAGTTTCTTCTTTAATGCTTTCTTTTCTTTCTAATTTCCATGCTAAATGTGTGTAGGTTGCACAAGAGCAGGTTAGTCTGTAACTGTGCCTCTGACTTCAACGTCCAACTAAACTGTAAAACCAGATCAAGTAGACGCTCTGTTGTTAGCCTTGGGTTTTCTTGTGCTTTGTATTCCAATTGTTGCTGTACTTAACAGATGAGAGGTTTCAAACTTAGCAACTGATAGGCCACAGGCAGAGGAGGAGGATGGTTCATTTGGCTTAGAGAACGTGTAAGGCAAAATAATGCTGTAGACAAGTGTAAATAAAACCTGTGAGTCAACCGTGCTCGAGTGCTTTGTCCTGGGAACACCTTCCCCGTCACCTGCACTGACCCTGGTTCTGTGTGTCAGCTCACCTGGCCCACGCACCCCGCGTGTTCACAGCGTGAGCAGCTTTTCATTGCAACAGAAAATGAGCTTTTACGAGGTGTTCTCACAGAATCGTGGAATGTCTTGGGCTGGATGGGACCCATCAGGATCATTACCCAGACCCCCAACAACCCCAGCCTGGGCATCCCTGGCAGCGCTGCCCAAACCCTGCTGGAGCTGCGGCAGCCTCGGGGCCGGGACCATTCCCTGGGGAAACCTGGGATCTGGGCAGTGCCAGCACCTCTGGGGGAAAAACCTTTCCCAAAAATCCCCCCTGAGCTCCCCTGGCCCAGCCTGAGGCCGTTCCCTCTCCTCCTGTCCCTGTCCCTGGGAGCAGATCCCAAATCCCCCCGGCTGTCCCCTCCTGCCAGGGACTTGTGCAGAGCCAGAAATTCCCCCTGAGCCTCCTTTGCTCCAGGCTGAGCTTTCCCAGCTCCCTCAGGGATTCTCCAGCCCCTTCCCAGCTCCCTCAGGGATTCTCCAGCCCCTTCCCGGCTCCCTCAGCCTCTCCCGGGGCTCCGTTCCCTCCCAGCCCGGTTCCCGGGGCCGCTCCGTTCCCTCAGGCCCTGCCCGCTCTGTCCCGTTCCGCCTCTCCCGGCCCCGGGGCGGGTCCTGCCCGTCCCTCACATAAAGCGGCCGCTCGGTGCAGCCGGGGCGCTGCCGGCTCCGAGCCGGCTCCGGGCTCGTTCTGTTCGTGCTCCTGTGTCGCTCCGAGCCGGCTCGGTGCCCGCTCCATGCGGAATCTGCGGGCTCCGGGATGAGCCCCTGGCAGCAGCGGCCGCCCAACGCCAGCGCGGCCGTGGGGCCGGGCCCGCGGGGGAACGGCACGGGCCGGGCCGCGGAGCGCGGCAGCGCCGTGTCCGTGGCCATCCCGCTCACCATGATGCTGACGGGCGTCGTGGGCAATGCCCTGGCCATGCTGCTCGTGTCCCGCAGCTACCGCGCCAAGGGCAGCCGCAGGAAGCGCTCGTTCCTGCTGTGCATCGGCTCCCTGGCGCTCACCGACATGCTGGGCCAGCTGCTCACCAGCCCCATCGTCATCTCCGTCTACCTGTCGGGCCGGCCCTGGGCCGCCATGGACCCCTCGGGCCGCCTCTGCGACTTCTTCGGCTTCAGCATGACGGTGTTCGGGCTGTGCCCGCTGCTGATCGCCAGCGCCATGGCCGTGGAGCGGGCTCTGGCCATCCGCGCCCCGCACTGGTACGCGAGCCACATGAGCCCGCGGGCCACCGAGCGCGGCCTGGCCGCCATCTGGGCCGCCGGGGTGGCCCTGGCGCTGCTGCCGCTGGCCGGGCTGGGCCGCTACGCCCTGCAGTGGCCCGGCACATGGTGCTTCATCAGCACCGCCGGCGGCAGCGCCTTCGCCGCCGCCTTCGCCGCGCTGGGGCTGCTGTCGCTCGTGGTCACCGGCGCCTGTAACCTGGCCACCATCGCCGCGCTGGTGGCTCGCTGCCGGGCCAAGGCCGGCTCGCGCTGGGGCCGCATCGCCACCGAGACGCTGCTGCAGCTGCTGGGCATCATGTGCGTGCTGTCCGTCTGCTGGTCACCGCTGCTGGTACGTGACAGCCCTGCCCTGCCCTGCCCTCCCTGCCCGCCCTGCCCTGCCCTGCCCTGCCCTGCCCTGCCCTGCCCTCCCCTGCCCTGCCCTCCCCTCCCTGCCCTCCCCTGCCTGCCCTGCCCTGCCCTGCCCTCCCTGCCCTGCCCTGCCCTCCCTGCCCTCCCTGCCCTGCTCTCCCTGCCCTGCCCTGCCTGCCCTGCCCTCCCTGCCCATCCCTGCCCATCCCTGCCCTCCCTGCCTTGCCCTCCCTGCCCTCCCTCCCCTGCCCTCCCTCCCCTGCCCTGCCCTGCCCTGCCCTCCCTGCCCTGCCCTGCCCTGCCCTGCCCTGCCCTGCCCTGCCCTCCCTTGCCCTCCCTGCCCTCCCTTGCCCTCCCTGCCCTCCCCTGCCCTCCCTGCGGACACCCCGGGCCGGGGGTGCTGAGGCTGCCGGACAGGAGCGGGGAGAGGTCCCGAGGAGAGCCGGGCTGCGGGAGCCGGGGGGCGGACGAGGAGAAGGAGGAGAAGGAGGAGAAGGAGGAGAAGGAGGAGAAGGAGAAGGAGGTTCTCGTGCAGAGAGAAAAGCGGGGTGTGAGGAGCGGCTCTGGGAGCAGTCAGATGGGATTTGGGGGGTTTTATTTGCTCCCGCCTTGCAGCAAAACTTCCTTCAGTGTTTTGTGAGGAAACGCACGAGCCGTGACTCTGTGAGCGCCCGCTGGGTTTGATTTACAGCAGCCTCCCGGCCACTCTGGGTTTTAAGGATCCTTTCTTTGCTTTCCACTATTTTATTATTCCTTCCTTCAGAACCCCTCGTTGTGATGTAGGAGTGGGGGAGGCAGAATCCACATCTTTGCCGTGTGGGACCAGGGCACACCCTGGGGCTGGGATCCCGTCCCGAAAGGCTGGGCTGTTCTATCAAGGAGTAGCAGGATTTTTGGAAGATTTGTACTTGATATCTTTGAGCAGGATGGGCTGAAGCTGGTTGGGGAGATGCTGAGGTTATGTGAAAGGCTCTTTCTGGCTGGAAGTTTTTCTCCTTGTCCTGTCACCCCCGAGGGTTTCACCAGCCTTGAGAGGAGATCCCTGAGATGGGGAAGCGTTTCCTCCTCCCCCATGAGCAGGGCTCTCAGATGGGTGAGGAAGCAGGGATTCCTCTTGGTGCTTTGGTGCCCTGGGCATTTCTCTGCTTTCAGAGGCAGAAGTCAACCCACAAACACAAGGGGATCCATCAGCACTTCCCTTCCCTCGGCAGCAGCAACACTTGGAAGTGTGGAACTTCTTCTGTGGAGTTCTCAAAATCCAGACTGGTGGTGCAGGGGTATTTTTATAAATATATCTCCATTTTTATACATAAACCTCCATTTCCATACATGCAGCCCAGCTCTTCTGTGCAGCTCTGAAGTGCAGGTCAGGAATCAGAGACCAGATTTTTGGAGAAGTGACCAGGGAGAATGCAAATTTTCACTTTTCAGTGAAAGCCAGCCCGTAGCAATCATTTAACCTGTAGCTGCAGCTCTCAGCAGTTGCGAGAAACGGAGCTGAAATAGAAATCCAGGGCTTTACAGAGGAGGCTTTTTTGTTTCTGTGGCTTTTTCAAAGACATCTGAGTTTTGTAACTGAGAACTAATGGATCCTGGCAGCTGCTGCTGAGAGGTAAACAACGCCCTCACCACACACGGTATTTTTAGAGCTGATCTGTTGATGTAAACGACAAAATCAAATGTGATTTAGCAGCAGAGGGAAAGTTCTGACAGCGTGGCTGTGCTCTGGAGGGCTCCTTGGAGCGTCCTGCACGTCTGGCTCTGTGCTGGCTTGGGAAGGAGGGAGGAGAGCAGACCGGGCAGGAATTGTTCCCTTTTTCCAGGAGCTTGTTGGACTCAGCAGGGAGCACCTGGGGGGAAACCCCACTCCAGCGTGGCATTGCTGGTTTCCAGTTCACACTGATCTGTTGGTTTTGGAGCACGTGCTGACAGGACACAGGGAATGGCTCCCAGAGGGCAGGGCTGGATGGGATCTGGGACAGGAATTGTTCCCTGGCAGGGTGGGCAGGCCCTGGGATAGAATTCCCAGAGCAGCTGGGGCTGTCCCTGGATCCCTGGCAGTGCCCAAGGCCAGGCTGGATGGGTTTGGAGCAGCCTGGGACAGTGGGAGCTGTCCCTGCCATGGCTGGGGTGGGATGGGTGGGATTTGAGGTCCTTCCCAGCCCAAACCATCTGGGATTCTGGGGTAGCCCTGGAGCTGGATGGCAGCACACAAATGACTCCGAGGTGAAATGGGGGAAGCTGTTCCTTGATTGCACAGAAACTCCACTGCAGCACAAACTGGAATTCTCACAATAATAATTTTGGATTTGCAGGCTACAAAATGATTCCTTCTCGGAGTTGTTTCAAAGTTATCTAAATCCAAATGCTCAGGAATTCTGCTGCTTTTCCTGTTAAAATGCTTCTGCTCCTTATCCCTCCTGGCAGACAGAAACTAAAGACGTATAAAACCTTATTCATAATAACAGTAAAGTTTTAGCTGCTTTTGTTGAATAAATCCAATCATCAGCCATATTTCTGCATGCATTTTAAGCCAGATTTTTAATGGCATAAATCATGTTGACTTTATTCCACCTGATGTTGTTCCTCTGCCTTGTGCAGCCTTTTAATCCATTTAGAAGACCAATAGAGGCCATGATAAACAACCTCTAATGATATCAAACAAACAAAATTTCCAGTAGAGCAGCTGTTGGCCCAACAGCTACTCCAATAAAGGGATATTACGTAATAAAGCCAGGAATGAGCAGCAGTTGTGTGCTTGGGAAATGTATTCTATTTATTCTAAATGTATTCTAAAGCCTGGTGAATTGGAGCTCCATCTGAAACAGGGATGGCAGAGTCTGGCAGGGCCAGGACTGGGGTGGGGTGTGAAGAGCCAGGCAGTGGTGGGGCTGGTGCCCCAGTGGCTCCTGCTGTGCTCTGGGTCTGTATCCGTGTTTTCACAAGGCTCTGTGTCCATGTTTTCACAAGGCTCTATCCATGGCCACTGATGTCAATGAAATGTCGTGGGTAGAATCCTCAGCTGCTTCTGTTTAAAGAAACAAAAACAATTCTGTGCTGTCCACGCTGCCCTGCCCTCCAGACTGAGCCCAGGCCTTCTGAGGTCAGCACATGGTTATTGATCTGGCACCCAGAATATCCCTTGGAAGGGAAGAATCCTCCCTGGAGCCCGTGCTCCCGGGCAGTGTGGGGACAGCAGCAGCCCAGCTGTGACCTCGGTGGTGACACAGCTCTGAGGAGGTTTCCTGTGGGATCACAGCCTGGCCTGGCCCTTCCCAAAGGCTGGAGCCACGGGACTGGCAGCGATTCCCTGTGGATCCGCTCCCTCGGGCTGTTCCCAGAGCTCTGGCTGCCAGTTTATCCAGGGGCTGGGAGCACTGGGAGCACTGGGAGCGCTGCTCTGTGCCCCAGGGCAGTGCTGGGTGCGTGTCCATCTCGGTGGCACTGGGAGCACACGGACAGCCCCGGTTCCACAGGGATCCCAGGCACACAGCCGGGCCTCCAGGTCATGCCCAGGAAAGGTTTGTGAGCAAAACAAGGATCTGTTCTGGAAAATGGGATGTTCAGGATCCCAGGCTGGCTGGGGCTGGGAGTAAAACTCCTGCAGTTCCAGGGGCAGGGACAGCTCCCACCATCCCAGGCTGCTCCAAGCCCTGTCTGGGGCACTTGCAGGGATGCGGGGGCTCCGTGGCCTCTCAGGACGGCGGTGGCACCGCTGTGGTGACACTCAGCCCCTTACCCTGTGTCCCTTTCCCTCCCTGCCCAGATCACCATGCTGAGGATGATCTCAGAGCACACGGCTGGGCCCTGCCAGGCCGGCTCCGGGGAGCCGCGGCGCTGGGAGCCGCGCCAGGAGTGCGACCTGTCCCTGACCGCCGTGCGCCTGGCCTCGCTCAACCAGATCCTGGACCCCTGGGTGTACCTGCTGCTGCGCAAGATCCTGCTCCGAAAGCTCTGCCAGGCCGCCAGCGCCGTGTCCAAGTGCTCCAGCAACGAGTGCAGGGACAGGGACAGGGACAGATCTGTCTCCCTGCCCGAGGAGATCCGCCGGACTGCGGCCTGAGGGTGTTCCCTGCGGGGAAACCCTCCTGGGAGCCTGCTGACCCCTCACGGTGTCACTGCCAGAGCCACAGCGCCAAATTCTTCCTGTGGGTGCCACAAGTGCTGGGATACAGCAGGACACGACCCTCTGCAGCCATGGCTGAGCTGCACAGCGAGAGGAGGACACGTCCTCATCCATGGTCAGTGCAGAACAGGAGGAGAACACGTCCTCATCCATGGTCACTGCAGAATGGGAGAACATGTCCTCATCCATGGTCACTGCAGAGCAGGAGGAGAACATGTCCTCATCCATGGTCACTGCACAACAGGAGGAGAACATGTCCTCATCCATGGTCACTGCAGAGCAGGAGGAGAACACGTCCTCATCCATGGTCACTGCAGAACGGGAGGAGAACATTCCATGGTTCCTGCACAAAAGGGTGAGGACATTCCATGGTCACTGCAGAACAGGAGGAGAACATGTCCTCATCCATGGTCACTGCAGAACAGGAGAAGGACATTCCATGGTAACTGCACAACAGGGTGAGGATGTTCCATGGTTGCTGCAGAACAGGAGGACACGTCCTCATCCATGGTCACTGCAGAACGGGAGGAGGACACGTCCTCATCCATGGTCACTGCACAATGGAAGGAGGATGTTCCACAGTCACTGCACAACAGAATGAGGACATTCCATGGTTCCTGCACAACAGAGTGAGGACATTCCATGGTTCCTGCACAACAGAGTGAGGACATTCCATGGTTCCTGCACAACAGAGTGAGGACATTCCATGGTTCCTGCACAACAGGGTGAGGACGTTCCATGGTCACTGCAGAACAGGAGGACACGTCCTCATCCGTGGTCACTGCACAGCAGAAGAAGGACATTCCATGGTCACTGCAGAACAGGATGAGAACGTTCCATGGTCACTGCCACTCGTGGCTGAGATGCACAGAGGAAGGTCCTGTGAGCCTAAAGTAGAGCCTGAGGGAGCTTCTCGTGCTTTAAGGTGGAAGAAATTGTTTTCCTGACAGCCAGCAGATTCTCCAGATGGAATTACTGAAGGGAGATACTCCCTTAAGTACTACTGAGAGTATTTAATACTAAAATTACCTCCTTCAGAGAGTCCTTCCTCCTTTTTGCTGGAGGTGCAGAAAGAGAAAGGGAGAAAAAACACAGGAATAAGGAAAAAAAGTTAAATTTGGTTGGATTTCAGTGTCTTAAAGCTGAGCAGTGATGGAACATCCATCTCTTCCAAGGACTGAAGGCAGCACGAGTCTCCTGCCTCCTGATAAACGCTGATCCGTGTGGCAGCTGAAGGGAGCTTGAGGAGGATGCAGCACCGGGGCAAGGGGAGAAATCCCTGATTTTTCCCTGGCAGCCTGTGGGATGTGCAGGGAGGCTGGAATTGCTGCTTGAGGGGGGCAGATGGAGAGGAGGAGAGTCAGACCCACTGCTGCCACAGGAGCTGCTTTCCTGGGAAGTGCCGTGTCCGTGAGCAGCAAATGCTGTGGGAGGAACGGGGCTGGCACCTGGGGCCTGCAGAGAGCCCAGAGCAGCATCCCACAGAGTTCAGCTCTTCCTCCAGGAACACAAACGTGGCAGCTCTGGGAGCTTTTAAGCTGCAGCAGACTGGAAGCAGTGGGTGGAAGTGTGTGAATTTGTCAGGTCTTTTCCCAAAGAAACTTCCATGGTTTAGTTACAAACTCGGTTCCAATCCGTTGGTGCCACATCTGAGGTTTGTTTTTTTAAAAAGCTGTGTCTTAAGGCATTTTCATCACCCTTTTGGGGCTGACAGCCTCTCATGTCTCCTGTTTTGTGGCCTTTGGGGTGAAATCAAGTGCAAATACAATAAAATACAGCTGATATTCCATGTGCCAGGTGCTGTGGAATTCAGGGGTCTTACAGGCAAATGAAGTCCTGCATCTGTGAGGAATTTCTTTACTTACAAAACCTTTACTTTTTTAAGTTTGTTTATAAAAGTAATTCCTCAGCAAATAATCTGTGCCTTCACTTTTGTCCTGCATTGTCTGATTCTTGTCCACAAAAATCTGATTTTATCCAGGTGATGTCTGAGTCCAGCCTAAAAGCCAAGGTTTAGCTTTAATTGAAGACCCAGCCTAAATTTAATGGATTAAATGCCTTTTTCAGTTTGAGTTGCTGGACCCTGCTCTGTGCTGAGCTACTCCTGGTGTAACAACTACAGGTTCATCAGTGCTTCAGGGGAAAAATGCTTTAAAAAGTGCCTTGCAGGAGTCAGACTGCTTTGTTGGGATTATTTGGGGCTGGAAAAAGCCTCTTGTGTGCAGAGGATCCCTTCTGTTCCCTCTGTGTACTTTTCCTTTGGGAAAGAGCTCAGCAGAGCCGCTCACTTGTGAAATATGTCGGGATGACCTCAGCTGCCTGGATCAGCCCTGGCCAGCACATTCCTGGCTCCCAGATTGTCTGGAGTCACGGCTGGGATGGAGGGAAGGGAGGGGGAACCTCCCTGTTATCCCCCCCTTTATGGGAAAAGCAGGGTGCTGTGCCTCCTGAGCCTGGAGATCTGGGGATGGGACACTGGGAAGGAGCTTCCAGCAGATTGAGCTGATTCCTGATGTCAGGGTGGCTTCACTGCACTCACATGAAACTGCTTCTGTCACCAATGGTCAGTGCTGGGATGGGCACTTCTGTCCCTCTGGGGGGTAAAATGAAGGAGCTGCTTCATCCAGATGGGAAGGGATGGGAGCTTCATCCAGGTGGGAAGGGATGGGAGCTTTACCTGAATGGGAAGGGATGGGAGCTTTACCCAGATGGGAAGGGATGGGAGCTTTACCCAGATGGGAAAGGATGGGAGCTCCATCCAAATGGGAAGGGATGGGAGTTTTACCCAGATGGGAGCTCCATCCAAATGGGAAGGGATGGGAGCTTTACCTGAATGGGAAGGGATGGGAGTTTCCCGTTTGTTTACAGGAGAGGGGTGGGAGCTGTGCCCTCCAGCCCTGGCTCAGTGAGGGGCTGCACTTCCTAAACCTGATCCAAGGAGCTGAGGTGCACATGGGATCTTTCATTCCCGTCTTTGTGGGTCGGGAAGCTGTGTCTGTGTGGTGGTTCTTTCACAATGCCTTTTCAGCCTGGTTTTGTGTGCTGTCCCTCTGCCTGAGGTGTTCTGGGAGCTGTAGGGCACAGAAAATGCACCTGGAGATCACGGTTTGCCTGCAAACCACTGGTGTGTGTCCCACCTGTGTGTGTTGTACCAGCGAGAATAAAATACCAGAGTGACCCTGGCCTTGGCTGGGTTTTGGCAGGAGCTGCTGGAGGTGGGGCCAGAGCAGATTTTATCTGCCCAGTGATCCAGGGATTGCCTGTGGGAGCTGCTCTGCTGGGAATTCCAGCCCAGGGGAGCACAGCACCTGCACCTGCACCCCAACCCAGCCCAGGCTCTGTCCCAGCACAGCTGAACTGTCTGCAGCCCTCCCACCAAGGCTCTTCCCGTGTTTTTGTCCCATTATTCCCATTATTTTACTGGGTTTTGAGCTCCTCAGGAGGATTGACACAGGGCAGCAGCACTGGGGTGGGGAACCCCAACCCAGCACAACTGGGAAATCCCTGGTGGCTGCTGGGTCTGAAGTGACACAGGAGTTCCAGGCAGGCTGGAAAAGCCCTCCCAGAGCACCGAGTCCAAGCTGTGCCTGATCCCCAGCTTGTCCCCAGCCCAGAGCCGTGAGTGCCAAGTCCAGGTCTGCCTTGGGCACCTCCAGGGGTGGGGACTCCACAAAATCCCGAATTACAATTACCAGACAATGGCAGAAACGCCTCGGAGCCAGCCCCAGCCCCCACTGAACAGCTGGGTTTGAGTTTCCCTTTATCAGTTTGATCTCAGTTTAAAAAAAAAAAACGAACAAAAGGCAAATCAGAACCGGGGTTTGATAAGGAGCGGAACACAGGAGAGCTGTGAAGGTAGAAAAACAGAGCTGGGAGCACAAAGGAAATAACTCTGTGACCTTCAGCAGGAGCAGGAAGAGCCTGAGCAGAGAGGTTTGGTTGCCCAGAGACAGCAGAAAGCTCCCAAAAATTGTGCTGTGAGGACAAACAGCTCCTTCAAATCACATCACTCTGTGCCCAGGGTTACAGGAGCCTTGGAGGGATCCCACAGAATCCCAGACTGGGTTGGGATGGACCTTAAAGTTCATCTCATCCCACCCCAGCCATGGCAGGGACAGCTTCCACTGTCCCAGGCTGCTCCAAACCCATCCAGCCTGGCCTTGGGCACTGCCAGGGATCCAGGGACAGCCCCAGCTGCTCTGGGCATTCTATCCCAGGGCATCCCACCCTCCCAGCCAGCAATTCCAAGCTCTATCCCAGCCCTGCATCCCAAGGACTTTCCCTGCTCCCCGTGGGCAGCTCTGCCCTTCCCAGCCCCGCTGCCATCCCCAGCGAGCCCTGGCTGTCCCCTGCCTGTCCCCTGCCTGTCCCCTGCCTGTCCCCTGCCTGTCCTCAGCCAGCACCCCTCGCTTTTTGTCCGTGTGTCTGCAGCTCCTGGGAGGATGTAGTGGTTTAGATTTGCTAATTTTGTTTCCCGGCCAACAAACCAAATAAATGTTGTGGTTTTAAAGCAGCAACTAAAAAAAAATCACTAGAAAACTTACTTATTTCTTGCTGTGAGATATGGATTAGAACAAGAGCAAAACAGGTTTAAAACTTAAAAGGAATAAAGAAAGTTTATTAACGAAACTACAAGAATAAGAAAACCAGAATAAAACCTCCAGAAAACTCTTTTTTCCCACACTACCCAACCATTCCCTTGTTCACATGACAACATAGAGACAAAAAAACTTTGGTGTTTACAACAGTCCCAATTCTTGCTATAGTCTTTCCATCAGTCTTTGTAGAGAAACAGAAGTCTTCTTCTGATAATCTATGGAATTTCTCACAAGAAAACTATTTCTGTTACAGTTTTCTATTTCTCTGATGCCAGCTGCCCGGAAAAATCTGTCATCAGTTCACTCCTCCCATTTCCCATCACTCTGAGGTGTGTTATGGGTCATGAGTCTAGGGGTGTCATTGTTAAGGATGAGTTATTCAAAGGCAAAAGTTCTCTTCATCTGTCTCTGTGAGCCTCTCTGGAAACAGAAGTTTTCTCTTTGCCTCTCAACGGCCCAAAAGGTAAAGTCACCCCAGGACAGAGGCACAGGAGGAGTTCCCATCCAGCTGCTGCTGGGGCTTGGGGAAGGGACCTGGGGCTGTCCCAGCACGCTGAGGGGAACGAGCCCAGCCCTGGAGGCTCCAGGAGCTCTGCCTGTTGTGCTCCTGCCTCTCCCCAGCATTCCCAGTGGGAACAGGGAGCAGCAGGAATGCCCGAGCACCCCTGGGCAGCACTCGGGGCTGGGCCCAGCCCCGGACAGCCCCTGGCTCCCTCCAGCTCTGCTTCCCTCGGAGCAGTTGGGATTTTTCAGGGATGAAGTCAAAAGGAGAATTAATCCAGGCTTGTCAGGAAGACAGAGCAGCCCCAGCAGTGCCGGGGGTGCAGGAGCTGAGCCCCCCCTGTGCTCCAGGGCACGACATGAAAGAGCTGCTCTGAATATGAAATATGTCAAATATGCCCAAATGCATTTTGTGAAAGACAATGTATTTATGTTTGGGGCTGCTTTGTTTGAAGAACCCATCGTGGCCAGGGCTAGAAGCCCCAGTTATTTTGACTTTTTGTAAACACAGTGGTTGGACAGACCTTGCCCCCCCTCCCCACACAGGCTGTTTGCTCCGAGGAGCCTCAGTCCTTCCATGCATCCATCGGGACAAATAAATCCAGCATTTATAACAGCTCTGGGCTGGCAGATGGAGGGAAGTGTTCATCCCCACTTGGAGTGGCTTTTCAGGGGAGGATGTCATTCCCAGCAGCTCGTGGTTTATGTGACAGGTTGGAGTCGGGTACATTTTGCCTGATGTGTTTGTCGTTCCCTGGCTCTGAACGTGAACAGAGACAAAAGCAGGCCTGGAAAAACCCTCTGCCCACATTTGGGCACGGCTTTGTCCCGTGCTGGCCTCGGGGGGAGGTCAGAGCCTGGCAGTGCCCAGAGAGGTTTCACTGAGCCAGGGCTGCACCTGCAGGGCTTTGGGCTGGAAATGCCCTGGCACAGAGCCCCACCACCCCAGAGCATCACCCGGGATGGGAATGCTCCAAACCTGGATCCCAGCACCCCTCCATCCCCTCCCCAGAGCTCTGGGGCTCTGCTCTGTGCCCCAGGACTGAGAGGGATCTGCAGTGAATACCATGACTTTAAACATTCAAACCCAAAGGATCGGCCAAAGCTTGGGCTCAGGGATCCTGGAGGTCTTTTCCAGCCTAAATAACTCTGTGATTCTGTGGATCTTTGAAACATCAGATCTGCTGTGGCTGTCCCAAGGGCAGGGCTCGGCCTCCTGGGGCTGAGGAAAATCCAGCAGGGCTCGGTGGCTCCAAGCAGAACCAGCCCCGGCTGCCCAGCTCCACCTCCGGGGATGTTTACACCGAGATGGCCAAGAACTGCCTGTCCCTGTGTCTGTGTGTCCCTGTGTCCCTGTGTCCCTGTGTCCCTGTGTCCCTGTGTCTGTGTGTCCCTGTGTCTGTGTGTCCCTGTGTCCCTGTGTCCCTGTGTCCCTGTGTCTGTGTGTCCCTGTGTCTGTGTGTCCCTGTGTCCCTGTGTCCCTGTGTCCCTGTGTCTGTGTGTCCCTGTGTCCCTGTGTCCCTGTGTCCCCATGTCCCTGTATCCCTGTGTCTGTGTGTCCCTGTGTCCCTGTGTCTGTGTGTCTGTGTGTCCCTGTATCCCTGTGTCTGTGTGTCCCTGTGTCCCTGTGTCTGTGTGTCTGTGTGTCCCTGTGTCCCTGTGTCACTGTGTCCCTGTGTCTGTGTGTCCCTGTGTCCCCATGTCCCTGTGTCTGTGTGTCCCTGTATCCCTGTGTCTGTCCCTGTGTCCCCGTGTCCCTGTGTCCCTGTGTCCATGTGTCACTGTGTCCCTGTGTCACCGTGTTGCTGTGTCCCTGTGTCCCCATGTCCCTGTGTCTGTGTGTCCCTGTGTCCCCGTGTCCTCATGTCCCTGGTGTCCCCACTGTCCCTGGTGTCCCCAGTGCACCCACAGTGTCCTCGGTGTCCCCAGTGCACCCACAGTGTCCCCGGTGTCCCCAGTGCACCCACAGTGTCCCCGGTGTCCCCAGTGCACCCACAGTGTCACACTGCCCTGCCTGGAGTGTCCCTCGTGTCCCCAGGGCCAGCTGGGCAGTGGCACAGCTCAGAGCGGTGCAGGTGGGCTCAGAAACCTCCGCAGTGCCTGGGAAATGCAGGTGAGGAGCGACAGGAGTTTCCCGGTGGCGCTGCCCGGTGCTGGGTGGAAGGTGCCCCTCAGGGAGGGTCAGTGTCCCCTCGTGTCCCCTCGTGTCCCCTCGTGTCCCCTTGTGTCCCCTCGTGTCCCCTCGTGTCCCCTCTGCTCTGTGCTGGGCCCCGCAGCCACCAGGCTCACCCTGAACGGATGCCCATGGCCAGGAGGGCGTTTGAATTCCAGTTTCCCACTTGAGCCAGATCCCACCTGGACATCAGACACCCCCAGCTTGTGCCAGCCTGGAGTGTAACTCTGGAATTAAATCACTCAGTGCTGCTGGCTGATCTTGTGTTGTGATTCCCTGATCTTCCCCAGTCCTATTAGAAACACCAGGGACCAAACTCCCCTCATTTTTACACAAGTAATTTTAATTAGCATGTTAAAATAAATGTCTTAACATCAGCCTTTCAGCTGCCTTTACAGTGCCCTTTTCCATCCCTAAACTCTCCCTGGGATCCCCAGGAGTGTCCCAGGGGTGTCTCCACTGCACATGGTGGAGAGCTCCCACTGCCCCCAGACCTCCGTCCTGCTGTTCCCCAGAACTGGAAACTCAGACAGCTCTCGGCTTTGGAGGAGACAGAGCCTCTGGAAAACCAGCTGCTGTCTCCTGACCAAACTGGCATTTAGCAATGCCTGATGGCCTTTCCTTCCCAAAATAACCGGGAGAGCAACGCCCCAGGAATGGGAGCTGTTATCCCACATCAGAGGGGTTTGTGCAAGCTGAGCCTGGATTTCACCGTGGGTCACGGTGCCCACGGGACATTCCCAATCTGCTTCCCACACCTCCTCTCTGGAGACTCACCCTGGATTCACACCAGGCACGACCTTTCCCACAATGGGAGCTGCCTCCGTTGGGAAAGGCTGGTGAGAGTGCAAGGGCTGCAGTTCCAAGAGCTGCTGTTCCAGGGGCTGGTGCTGTTCCAGGGGCTGCAGTTCCAGGGGCTGCAGTTCCAGGGGCTGCAGTTCCAAGGGCTGCAGTTCCAGGGGCTGCAGTTCCAGGGGCTGCAGTTCCAAGGGCTGCCATTCCAAGGATTGCTGTTCCAGGGGCTGCAGTTCCAGGGGCTGCAGTTCCAGGGGCTGCAGTTCCAGGGGCTGCAGTTCCAGGGGCTGCAGTCCCAAGAGCTGTTCTTCCAGGGGCTGGTGCTGTTCCAGGGGCTGCAGTTCCAAGGGCTGCCATTCCAAGGATTGCTGTTCCAGGGGCTGCAGTTCCAGGGGCTGCAGTTCCAGGGGCTGCAGTTCCAAGGGCTGCCATTCCAAGGATTGCTGTTCCAGGGGCTGTTGCTGTTCCAGGGGCTGTGCTCCAGGGACTGATGTGCCACGGCCAGCACTGATGTGTCACCCCAGCCCCACAGGCTGGCCCTGGGGGCTGTCGCTGCCGCTGCCCTGCTGTAGCACAGCCCAGCTTTATTCCCAAATCCCTGGGGTTCATCCATGCCAAGGCCGGAGCTGGTTGGCACCACGTGTTCCCCAAACCAGTGCTGCTCTGCCACGTGTGGCCTTCTCCCCGGTTTTCCTCCCTTTTTTGTGCCCAACACTGCAGAGCTGGAGCCAAAGCCCCATCAGATCCATCCTGGATGTCCCTCACGTGCCCCAAGCCCTGCTTTGGGGCGAGCTCCGTGTGTTCAGAGGGGGCACAGGGGAATGCCGAGGAATGCTGATGGCACAAGGCCGGAGCAGGAGCTGCTGCCAGGCTCTCCCAGGGGATGAGGCTGGGCTGAGCCCCAGGGAAGGGAGCCACACTCCAGCACTGGGAACAGCAGGAATGGGGACAGACAGGGCTTGGCCCCTCTGTGCCCAGCCCATCCCTCAGCCCCAGCTCCTGGAGAGCCCCTCACTCACACCAGAGCCACAGGGGAACAGCTGGGGCTGCCCTGGACCCCTGGCAGTGTCCCAGCCTGGGACAGGGGCAGGTGTCCCTGCCATGGCAGGGCTGGGAATGGCTGGATTTAAGCTCTCTCCCAACTCAAACCGGTCTGGGATACCAGGATTCCATGATCTTCCACCTGTTGATTTCACTTCCCATTGCCAGGGTTTCCTCACCCCCTGCCATGGATGGATCTCGTGGCTGGGCTCAGGCTGCCTGGAGGGCTCTGCTGGCTCTGGAGTTGGGGCTTGTGATGGGATTTGAGGGCTGGGGATCACCAGGACCTCTGGGATCACCGGGGCAGGTCCATGCACAGGGCTGGGGAGGGGGCAAGGCTGGGCCCCAGAGCCCCCCTTGCGTGGCCTCTCCTGACCCCACAGAGCTCTGGGGCTGCCCCAGACCCTGGAATGGGCTGGGAGGGGACTGGGTACAATCCCTGCCTGTCCCCATCACATTTCAGGGCATGGCTTTGGCAGCAATTCCCATTTCCCGCTGTGAGCTCCAAAGCCATTCCCAACACGCCGGTTTCCCTGGAAGCTCCTCCTGGCAGGGACACGGGGCACAGGCGAGCCTCAGGGCTGCACCTTGCCTTTCCCAGCAGGATCATGGAGCACTGTAAATTAAGCACAAGAGCCACAATTTATTCCTTTTTTGGGAAGCTTTTTTGTCTCCTCCAAAACATCCTCTCTGCAAATCCTCCCGCTCCGAAGGCAGAGGGGAACCCAGCCCACGAGGGCTGAGCCCGAGGCTGCAGAGGTTTTATTTGTGCTTTGCTCACTATTTATGGGGTTTTAAAATTAAGTTTTCTAATGTTACTTAATACCCAAGTAAGTTTAATTTCCTTGAGTTCCAGTGAGACTCTCCAAGGCAGAGCAGCCTGTTGGCTCCCAGCTGGATGGACAGCCACAAAATTCCCTTCCCTGCCACATTCTGTGGCCACTCTGAAAAAAGAACGGTTTTGTCCCAATCTCACCTGTCTGAGCCTTTTTTGCCCTCAAGTGTCTGCTGAGAGCTGGGTGAGCTCATTCTCTGTTCCAGTGCTGGGAGCTGCAGCCATTCCCTGGGAACAGCAGCAAATTCCATCCCTTCCACAGCATCCCACGGACACAGGAACAGAACAGCTCCAGAGCTGCCAGGGCAGCTCGAGCACCTGGGAAGAGCCTGGCCTGGCTGAGGCTCAGAGGCACCAAATCAGGGCTGGCTCCTCGTGTCAGGACCTCAGGAGGCTGCAGAGCTCAGCTGAGGAGAGGAGGGGTGAGCACAGCCTGAAAAAGGAGGAAAAAATCTTTAAAAATAAACATAAAAATATAAAAAAGCAGAAAATCAACTCCTGTCACAGCATTGTCCAACTTCCAACCCTGCTTCCAGTTTCAAGTTTCATTTTCCATCCACCCAGTCATGGGAAAAGGGGAAATGCTGAGGCCTGGAGGGACATTTTCCAGGGAAGCCGAGGGCTGACCCAGATATTACATGGTAGAGGGTGAATCATGGTGATGTCACTGTGATGTCACTGTGATGTCACTGTGATGTCACATTCATTGATTGCAAAGGCCACCACAGCCTTTGCCTTCAGCCCACGTGGAATGCAGGTGCCTCCTCCAGCACCTCTTCCCTACACCCTGTGGGGTTTGGATTCCAGCTGGGTTTGGTTTCCATGATGGATTTGGTTTCCAAGCTGGATTTGGTTTGGTTTTGGTTTGGTTTCCATACTGGATTTAGTTTGGGTTTGGTTTGGTTTCCAGTTGGGTTTGGTTTGGTTTCCATGATGGGTTTGGTTTCCAGTTGGGTTTGGTTTCCATGATGGGTTTGGTTTGGGTTTGGTTTGGTTTGGTTTCCATGATGGGTTTGGTTTTGGTTTGGTTTGGTTTGGTTTCCATGATGGGTTTGGTTTTGGTTTGGTTTGGTTTGGTTTCCATGCTGGACCTGAGCATCCCCCAGATTTTGTGGGGCGTGACCCAACTGATGACATTTTATGTCTGTCCCTTGTTTTCCTGCTCTTTCACAGGGATTTTTCTCCAGGGATTTCTGGACAGGGCCTTTGGGAACAGCTGCCTCTCCCGAGGGCAGGAGCCTCTCCCGAGCGCTCGGAGCTCCAGCCTGGAGTGAGGCTCCATCCCCCTGAGCTGGGATGGGCACCGGGGTGAGCCCACAGGACCCTGCCCTGCTCCTCCAGCCCCACAGGCTCTGGGAGACCGGGCAGGTGGCCCCTGGCAGGGAAAGGGGCTGGAATGTTTCCCATTTCCCAACAGGAAGGGCAGCCCGGGGAAATTCAGCTCCTGCTCCACTGAATTATTCCATGGGCAGCCTGGGAGAATACAAACAGCACATTTACCCCATAAAGACATTAATAATTCCACAGTCTGGAGTCTGAAAGGTGTTTCTTTTATTCTAAGTGTTTGCAGAGTGAAATTAAACTGCTGTAAGCGCTGAAGAAAGGTAATTTATTTTTGTTTCCCTTTTCCCTTTCAACCATGGCATTTAAATATTAACTGCAGCGTTTTACCAAGCACATCAATTCATTTCCTGTGGGGGCAGAACCAAAGAGCCTCAGCAGGAGCCCCGATGGCCTTAATGAAACCCTGCATTAAGCAGAGCAGTGGCCCCGGGTGGGAACACCCCCCAGGACCCAGATTTCCCCGGAGCCGCTCTCCTGCCTCCTCAAATCCTCATTCCTCGGCTGCCTCGTGCCTCTCCTGAGCGCTGGGCAGCTGGAGCCGGGCTTTGAGTGTCCCTCTGGACATGAGGGGGACCTGAGCCACTCCTCGGGGCCGGCCCCACGTGGGGACCGACCCCACAAAGCCCCCGAGCCCCAGGAGCTGGGCAGGGCAGAGCTCTGGGATTCCCAGCCCGGCATTCCCAGCACCGCTGCTGCTCCTGCAAAGGCTGATCCTCAAAGCTGGGCAGGGACAGAGGAGACCTCGAGCCTCCCCTGCAGAGTCCTCTGGGTGGCTCAGTGTCCCCTCAGCAGGAACTCTGCTCTGAAGGGACCATTTCTCCTCCCAAGGCAGCACAGCCTCCAGTGGTGCAGATGGGGAACGGGAGAAATCTCCATTGGATTCAGAACAGGCCACAGGAAAGGAAGAACCTGCTGATTCCCAGAGTTAATGAAATGGAAAAGCTCTCCAAGAGCATCAAATCCAGCCTGTGACCCATCCCCACCTCAGCAGCAGCCAGAGCACTGAGTGCCCCATTCCTGTTCTCATTCCCATTGTATTTGTAACCACAACATCCCCACAGTGAAAACTGGAACCACATCTCCACACTTCCCAGTGAATACTGGAACCACATCTCCACACTTCCCAGTGAATACTGGAACTACATCTCCACACTTCCCAGTGAATATTGGAACCACATCTCCACACTTCCCAGTGAATACTGGAACCACATCTCCACACTTCCCAGTGAATATTGAAGACTGGGCTTCATGATCCCTGTGAATCCTTTCCAGCTCAGGATATTCTGTGATTCTCCTTAGCTCCAATTATGCTTTTTTCTTCCAGGCTGGATTGTTTAACCAGAGCACGAATAGCAGCACCCTCAAAAAAACCCAAACAAACCCTAAAAACAAAAAAAAAAAAACAAACCAAAAAAACCAAAAAAAAAACCAAAAAAGCAAACAAAAAAAAAACCAAAAAAAACCAAAAAAACAAAACAAACAAAACAAAAAGCAAGCAAAACAACAAAAAAAATCCCACAAAACCCCCAGTGTTCCATCAGGCTTTTTTTCAACCTTCTGCAGGGCTGTAGAATCACAGAACAGTTTGGGTTGGAAGGGACCTCTGGAGTTCCTCTAATCCACACCCCAAAATAGATCAGAACAGGGTGGAGGTTGGTTTTGCTTTCCCAGAAGAGATGCATGTGGCTTGTCTACCATTAACTTATTCCTTAAACTACTTTTTTCCTTTCAAAAAGCCCTGACTCAGAGTGCTCTTGAACAGGGCAACTTCCCTCGTTCAAAATAGCCACAGTTCTTTGAAAGAAACCAAACCTCAAACCACTTCCTTCCCTCCAAAGTGAAAGCTCCTGGAGCGGTGGTGTCAGGCAGCACTTGTGGTGCTCCTGCTCCTGTCCCTGCTTGTGCTCCTGGCTCCTGCTCCTGTTCCTGTTCATGTCCCTGTTCCCATCCCTGCATCCTGTTTCCTGGATGGAAACTCAGATCTGAAACATTGCAGCCCCTAAAAGCAGCAGCTGAGGTGCTGTGGATGTGCCAGCCCGGTCTCCACCCTTGCAGCTCCCAGGATTGAAGGACTGAGGATTGAGGAAGGGATTGAGCCAAGGCCAGCTCCCTGCCTCGGCTGCAGCTCGGGACTCTGCAGTTTGTTCCTCTCTCTGCACAGCAGCACTGTGACCCGGGGCCAGCAGGAGCAGGCACTGCTCCCCCACATCCTGCCTTTATTGCCGTTTATTTCTTTCCAGCTGGTTATTGATCCATCCTTTGGCAGCAGCGGTTGCCATGGCACCAAACATCCCAGTGCTCTCCCCTGCCTCATAAATAGCAATTATGGCACAGCAGCCCAGGCTTTGCCATCTGGATAATCCCGTTCACTTTCTCCCCCATCTTCTCTCCACAGGACAGCCTTTGCTTTCTAATCAGGATTTACCTTTTTAAACCCCTTTATTCCCGTTTCCCTGGGCAGGTGTGGGGCCATCCCGTGGTCCCAATGTCTGGCAGGATCCAGAGCCAGGAGCTGCCCTCGAGCTTCCAGTGGAGCACGGGGAGGGAATCTGGGAGTGTGGGGAAGGGAACAGGGCTGGAAGTGGAGCTGGAGCAGCAAAGCTGGCAAAAGCTTTTGGCAATTTTCAAAAGGAGGGAATTACCCAGACCCAGGGAATCCCAGGTTGGGTTGGGAGGAGAGTTAAAGATCATCCCCCCTGGCAGGGACACCTCTCACTGGCCCAGGACACCCCAGGGATCCAGGGACAGCCTGGGAGCATCTGCAGAGCACAGGGAAAAGGGCAGAGGTGGATTTGGGAGCTGGAGCTGCAGAACACAGCTGGTGCTCGGAGCTCAGAGCCCAGCTCTGCATTCCCTGCCCAAGGATTCTGATGGAGCTCAGCTGGGGCTGCTCAGCAAGAGCCTGGCTAGAAATGCAATAAATAAATAGAGAGATCAATCAATCAATCAATCAATCAATCAATCAATCAATCCCTAGCAACAGGTGCAGCCCTTTCCCAAATTATTTTAGGATTATGGAATTATGGAATCCCAGACTGGTTTGGGTTGGGAGGGACCTCAGAGCCCACCCATCCCACCCCTGCCATGGCAGGGACAGCTCCCACTGTCCCAGGCTGCTCCAGCCTGGCCTGGGACCCTCTGGGGATCCAGGGGCAGCTCCAGCTGCTCTGGGAATCCTGTGCCATGGTCCCCTCACTCCCCTTCCACTTCACCCCTGGCACTGAAGCTGTGTCACAGATGTGACCCTGGCCCTGTCCCCAAGGGTGGCCAAAGGACAATTCTCAGTGTGAGGTGATGTCCCAAGGTCCCTCAGGCACAGCCAAGTGCTGATGTCCATCCTGCCCAGCTCCTGAGCCTGAAACAGCAGCAAAAAATCACATTGATCTCCACCAACAACGTCCCCAGAACATCCCCCGCACATTTCCACCCCTGGGAAATGGCCTGATTTAAAGGCAGTAACCCGAGCTGTCCCGTGCACTTCATTCCTCCTGGCCAGCCTCAAAGGTTGCTGCTTCCAGTTCTGCAAGGTGCAGGATGGAGGAGGCGACAGAGGCGTCTGCGGGCATGGGAGTGGTTTGAAAGCTCTTCCTGAGCTGGGCTCTGCGGAGATTCAACGGGGGCTGCAGCACCAGGAGATTGTTTTTGTCCCTAAAAATAAACAGCAGAGAGTTTGGCTCAGCAGGATCTGTGTACAGCCCTGGGGATGGAAAGCAGCAGAGGAAGTTGTTTAAAATAAATAAATAAAAAGAAAACACCATTTTTTCCCCCTGCTAGGGAGCCAGGTTTTGTTCTCCTGGATATCCTGCTAAGATACACAAAATGTGACAGTCCCAGGAGCGCAGCAGCCCCAGCGGCGAGCGCGGGGTGGCCTCGGGGTCACAGAGCAGGGGACACTCCTGGGCTGCTGGGGGTGACTGGGGGGGGTCACTCCCCGGAGCTGGGGGCTCTCCCTGGCACATTTGGGACTCAGGTGGCACTTTTGGGGCTCAGGTGCCAGGAGCCAGCCCAGGGGAAGCCCTGGGGTGCCAGGGCTGTGTCCCTTTGCAGAGGGGACTGTCCTGTTCCTGTTCCTGCTCCTGCTCCTGTCCCTGCCCCAGCTCCAGCTCCATCCATCTGGGCACAGCAGGGCTGGGCCAGCCCTGGCAGGAGCAGGGGACAGTGGCAGTGCCACCAAGCCCTGCTGCTCCTCTCAGTTTATTTAAGTCCTGCAGTTTATTTAGTAGCTCCTATTCTGGGGTCTGTGTGGCAATTTTCCTCTGCAGGGCACAGATTTTCCATTCCCAGCTCTTTCCTGCGGGCTCAGCACACAAGAACCAAGAGGTTAAAGCTGAATGTGTTGAAAGAAAATGCAACGTTCTCCCACAAAGCTGCTTGAAACAAGAGGCTTTGGAGAACCACAGGTTTGTGGAATGAGGCTGGGAAAGACCACCAAGATCTTAGAGTGAAAGGGGATGTGCTTTGCTGAGCTTGGTGACATGGAGCAGTCAAAAATATGGCTGGGAGGGTCACAGAGCTCCAGACCCAGGTCTTGGGCCAGGTCCCAGAGGCTTCCCCGAGGCACAGCAGGAGTGGAAGTGGCTCAGCTCTGGGGAGCGACCAGCAGCCTGGAAAAGGCTGAACTCGCCCCGAGGCTGTTCAAAATGACACTCGGCTTTTCACAGCTGGGTTTCTGCACAGGGCAGAGCCTGGGGAGCTGCTGCAGGGACGTTCCTCGGAATCTGGGGCTGGAGCACCGGGACAGGCCCTGGCATGGAGGAGCTGCGGCTGCCCCATCCCTGTGGTGTCCGTGGGTGTCCTGGTGTCCCCAGTGTCCCCTCAGTGTCCCCAGTGTGCCCTCAGTGTCCTCTCAGTGTCCCCACAGTGTCCCCTCAGTGTCCCCACATTGTCCCCACATTGTCCCCACATTGTCCCCTCAGTGTCCCCTCAGTGTCCGCACATTGTCCCTGCAGTGTCCCCACAGTGTCCCCTCAGTGTCCCCCCATTGTCCCTGCAGTGTCCCCACAGTGTCCCCTCAGTGTCCCCTCAGTGTCCCCACACTGTCCCCACAGCTGAGCTCTCCCCTGTCCCTCTGCAGCTCCCAAACCCGGCACAGCCACCGAGATTCGGTCCCGTTGCAGAGCACCAGCAAGGAAAAAAACATCTCCTGTGTCTGGAGAAGGAATTTCCATGTGCACCAGTTTTCCAGATAAAAAAGACAGGGGTTTGTTAATATGTGTCACTTCTCTCTGTGGTTGTATTTCACAGAGGAAAGCTTTCAAAACAACTTTGACTTTTATTAGAGGACACACGTAAAGAACTTTTTTTTGAATTTGTTTTTTTTTTTTTAAATGAATCAGCTGTTCCATCACCCCTCTGAGTCCAGATCCTGAGGAACATAAACTCTGCAGAAGAGCCTTTGGGATCCCAGAACTGAGGATGGCTCTGAAACAGTCATTTTATACCCTCAGGGAAAATTTAAATCCTGGATTTAGGCTGTTCCATGTTGTAAAGGCTCTCGGGAGCTCTGGACACCCAGGACATTTTCCAGGCAGGCTCCGAGGCCAGGCAGCGGTGCCCGAGGAGCTGAGCCGTGGCCCCGGAGCCCTGAGGGGAGCCCTGAGGGGAGCCCTGAGGGGAGCCATGAGGGGAGCCATGAGGGGAGCCCTGAGGGGAGCCCTGAGGGGAGCCCTGAGGGGAGCCATGAGGGGAGCCCTGAGGGGAGCCCTGAGGGGAGCCCTGAGGGGAGCCATGAGGGGAGCCATGAGGGGAGCCCTGGAGCCCTGAGGGGAGCCCTGAGGGGAGCCCTGACGGGAGCCCTGAGGGGAGCCATGAGGGGAGCCATGAGGGGAGCCATGAGGGGAGCCCCGAAGGGAGCCCCGGAGCCCTGAGGGGAGCCCTGAGGGGAGCCCTGAGGGGAGCCCTGGAGCCCTGAGGGGAGCCCTGAGGGGAGCCCTGAGGGGAGCCCTGAGGGGAGCCCTGAGGGGAGCCATGAGGGGAGCCCCGGAGCCCTGACGGGAGCCCCGAAGGGAGCCCCGGAGCCCTGAGGGGAGCCCTGAGGGGAGCCATGAGGGGAGCCCTGAGGGGAGCTCCGGAGCCTTGAGGGGAGCCCTGAGGGGAGCTCCGGAGCCTTGAGGGGAGCCCCGGAGCCCTGAGGGAAGCCCTGAGGGGAGCCCCGGAGCCCTGACGGGAGCCCCGAAGGGAGCCCCGGAGCCCTGAGGGGAGCCCCAGAGCTCTGAGGAGAGCCCTAATGGGAGCCCTGAGGGGAGCCCCGGAGCCCTGAGGGGAGCCCCGGGCCGCTCCCGGCCCCGCTCGTCCCGCCCAGGCCGGCCTCAACCCGCTGCGGCCGAGCCACGGCAAAACCGCGGTGGGATGGAGGCAGCACCGAGGGACCCCAGCTGCATTTACTGAAAAATAGCCCCCAAAACACATTTCCTGTCCCTGATTTCCCTTGGAAACGTGCAGGATGGTCTGGCAGCCGGAGGGGCCCGCTCGGGCCAGCCCAGCCCGGCTCCTCCGAAGGGCAGGAGAGCAGCCAGGCCCCAGGCTGGGATAAAGGTGTCCTGAAAACTCCAGGCTGGGATAAAGGTGTCCTGAACAACCCCAGGCTGGGATAAAGGCGTCTTGAACACCCCAGGCTGGGCGTGCAGCTCAGTAAAGGCACCCTGAATGCCCCAGACAGGAGGGGATCGTGTTTAAGAGCAGCTAAAACCACAGGAGACACAAATTACAGCCCTCAGGCTTCAGGCTGGCAGGGAGGGAGCCGGGAGAGGGATCCAAGGCTGGATCCAGGAGGCTCCTGGCACTGGAGGGGGCACAGAGGGACAGGGACAGCCCCAAGAGGGCACCAGGGATGTGCTGACCCTCGGGACATCACCCCAGTGACCCCAGGCCAGGCCCAGGGGCTCAGAGCCCACCCCCAAAACCCCTCATCACTTACAGAAACCGGGGGGTGATGGGGGACCCTAATGAGAATCACCTGTGATGGGTTCCCCTTAATGAGAATCACCTGTAATGAGGGACCCTAATGAGAATCACCTGTGATGAGGATAATGCTTAATGAGAATCACCTGTGATGAGGATAATTCCTAATGAGACTCACCTGTGATGAGGATAATGCTTAATGAGAATCACCTGTGATGAGGATAATGCTTAATGAGAATCACGTGTGATGAGGATAATCCCTAATGAGATTCACCTGTGATGAAGGTCACCCTTAATGAGATTCACCTGTGATGAAGGTCACCCTTAATGAGATTCACCTGTGATGAAGGTCACCCTTAATGAGGCTCCTGAGCCACACCCACCGAGGCTAATTCAGCTGAGGAGGTGCCAGTATTTGTTCAATGTTGGTAAAATAAACAACCTGAAGTGGGAAGTTACATTACTTCGAGTGCTTTATGGACATGTTTTAATTTAAATAAAAACCAAAATTAGTCCAGAGGAGTCTCTGGAGCCAGGCTGGGAGAGCTGGGGGTGCTCACCTGGAGAGGAGAAGCTCCAGGGAGAGCTCAGAGCCCCTTGCAGGGCCTGAAGGGGCTCCAGGAGAGCTGGAGAGGGACTGGGGACAAGGGATGGAGGGACAGGACACAGGGAATGGCTGCCAGTGGCAGAGGGCAGGGCTGGATGGGATCTTGGGATTGCAGGAATTGTTCCCTGGCAGGGTGGGCAGGCCCTGGGATAGAATTCCCAGAGCAGCTGGGGCTGTCCCTGGATCCCTGGCAGTGCCCAAGGCCAGGCTGGGTGGGTTTGGAGCAGCCTGGGACAGTGGGAGCTGTCCCTGCCATGGCTGGGCTGGGATGAGCTTTAAGGAGTGCTTTTCAGGGCAATGGAAATGATATAAATTAGAGACATGAAACAGCTCTTTAAGCGGGAATTTGATGAATAACAGCTCCTTGGAGCAGTGGAACAGCAGGAATTCAGGGTAGAGGAAATTCTTTCCTGTGGAGGGGAGGTGCAGTGGGGGATGAAAACCAGGGAAAAACACAGCATAAAACACTCCCAGGCACAGGGGGGGATTTTGGGGCGTCTGTGCAGGGCGGGAGCTGGATCAGTGATGCCTGTGATAAAAACAGCCACAACATCCATCAGTACAGGATGACACCTCAAAACCTCGTCCTTTGATCACTCCCACTGAACCAGGCCTAGCCAAGGTGGGATTTAATTAATTGCTTTTCTTCATCAGCCCAGGAGCCTGGAATGCCTGAGCACTTCCCCCCAGTTTTGGGGCACGCGCCGTCCCAAGTGAACGGCGTCATCTCAGCTGGAAGACGTGAGCACAGTGGGCAGCCCATAAATATCCATTATTGTTCCATGGAAAACAGGAATACGCACGTGGCCTTTGGCAGGGGAGCCCTGCCCTCTGAGGAGCACGGGAATTATTTGGGGCATGGCAGGAATGTCTCTCCCCTCATTCCATCTCTTTTATCCTTCTCCTGGTCTTTAGGATCCTTCAAATAGAAGAGCTTGTGTTGGAAAGCAGAGGAATTTCCAGCACAGCAACAAGGAAAGGTGTGGGATCAACAGGCTGCTCAGTGGGGATTAGACACGGCTGGGCAGCCGCATTCCCACAGATTTCGGTTATCGGGAACGTATCCCGAGGTCTCCTCTGTTTCCAAACAAGGCCTGCCCAAAGCAGATCGTGGAATCCACAACCTCATCACATTTGGGCTTTCCAGCTCAGGAATTCCTGGGGATGGAAACAGGAATTCCAGCCCAGGGCTGAGGGGCAGTGGCACCGTGTGGGACACTCCCGGGAATGTCCAGTGGTGGTGGCAGGAGAGCTGATCCCACCGGAGCCACACACAGAGGGGTCTGGCTGCAGAGCAACACCGAGAGCCCAAATCCCCTCCTGTGGCCTTTGGGGACCCTCAGCACAGCGGGGACCATGTGGGGCAGGGTTGGGACACTCAGTGGGGCAGGGTTGGGACACTCACATGGCACAGGGTTGGACACTCACATGGGGCAGGGTTGGGGACTCAGTGGGGCAGGGCCACCTTCCACAGCCCAGGGTGCTCCAATTACATTTGCACTAATTACCCTGGAGGTTTCTGACAGAGAAGAGATGCAGAAAAGCAGAGTTAAATTATTCTCCTGTCACAAGTCTGCCCAGGGGAGCAGGAACATCCTGTTTGCACTATTATGAGATAATAAAGGCATTAAACAGGACATAATTATGGCCTCGTTAGTTATGGCCCTACACATTTATTGGGGGGTTAAATCTCTCTGTTCAGACCACAGACTCCCCCTGGAATGACAAAGTTTTCCCTTTCAGTAATGTCTAGGAGTTAATAAAATCCACGGGTAAAGGAACAAGCACAATTCCTGCCGGGACCTCGGCGCCAGGGCCGTGGGACACGGCTGGGACAGGAGGACACTTTTCTCCTGGCCACATGTGACAGAATCCAGGGATGCTTTGGGTGGAAGGGACCTCTCAGAGCTTCACCTGCAGTCGCTCCCCTGCCATGGCATCTCTCAAATGTTATTTATGTCCTGCTCTGGCTTTTTTTAATAGAGGAGGAAAACTTCCCTCCCTTCCTCCTCATTTGTTACAGGCATTAAGTTAAACATGGCTTCCTCTTAAACTCGACCTAATCCAATTAATATTAATATTACCCTGAGCCAGGCTGATCTCATTAGTGTCCATATTTAATATCTTTTCTGCGAGTTGTGCTGAAAATGAGCTTCTTGCTCTTCAGCGGGTCTGGAGAGGAGGAACAGCGTTTTCTTCCAGCTCGGGAATGCGGGAATAAGGAGCGGCCTGGGGCAGGGCGTGCGGGATCCAGCGGCTCCTCTGCCCCCGGCAGAGCTCCGGGAGCTGCGGGGCCCCGGGCACGGGAAGTTCTCGGGAAGTGACTCCGACCTGGGAGCCTCAGCCAAGGAGGGAATTACGGGGAACCACCGGGATAAAGCGCATCCCGCTCGGGGCATTCCCAGCACTCCATCCCGCGGAGAGAGGAGCGCACTGGGGACCCGGCTGCGACACCGGCCCTGGGGGCTCTCCTGCAGCTCCTCCTGCTCCGCAGGGATGCTCCGGGCACGGCTCATTAACGGGGACACGGCTCATTAACAGAGCGCTCATTAACACGCCAAAAGTCGGGGATTCCGTTGATTCAGGATCCCTGCAGGCTGCTGTCCCGGGAGCACCAAGGGCTCGGCAGGAGCTGAAAAAGGAGTTTCAGCCCTGCTTGCTGCCATCCCCTTCCCTTCCCTTCCCTCCCCGGGCTCAGGGGGATGGATCCCAGGCAGCGCCCGCACCCCAGCTCAGCAGAAGGAATCACTCCCGGGACGTGAGAGCAGCTGCCGAGCTCAGGGCCAGGGTTTGGAGCAGAATCATCCAAATTTTGGTTGTAGCAATAGCAGCAAGGGAAACAGGATCCCTGTTCTTCAGAACAAAACTCCCTTTTTGTTTTGGCCCAGCAGCAAATAACTGGGACCCGTAGAATGCCATAAAACCATGGGATGGTGTGGCTTGGGAAGGACTTTAAAGAACAAGCTGATCTTTCAGGTCCCTTCCTATCCAAACCACTCCATAAATTACAATTAATCCCCTTTCATGTGCAGAGCCCGTGGAGATGATGCAATGAAAACTGCCCAGCTGCAGCTCCAGGGCTCACTGCAGGATGGCTTCATCCTCCTCCTCCTCCTCCCAAACCACAAAATGAATCTTTCCTGGCCACGACCTCCTGGTTTTAGGTCAGGCTGCTCATGCTGCCCTCTGCCCCGTCCCAGCACATCCTGGCTGATTCCAGAGCAGCCCTGGCAGGAGCAGCGCAGCTCCGGGCCGGCCCCAGCTCATCCGAGCAAAGCCATTTTCAGCTCATTAATGCTGAGCCTCAGCCCCCGGAGCAGGGGAGTGGGACCTGAGACCTGGGGATAATCGGAGTTTTGTTTGTGGCTTTTCATAAACTGCCTGGGTTGGATTGGGAGTGACCGCAGAGCCCACCCAGAGCCACCCCAGGCATGGCAGGGACAGCTCCCACTGTCCCAGGCTGCTCCAAACCCATCCAGCCTGGCCTTGGGCACTGCCAGGGATCCAGGGACAGCCCCAGCTGCTCTGGGAATTCTATCCCAGGGCCTGCCCACCCTGCCAGGGAACAATTCCTGCCCAAGATCCCATCCCGAATGGGTCCCTGCCGTGTCCCAGGGCCAGCCCCAGCTCCTGGGTGTCACCTCACGCTCCCAGGGGCCACTCGGGCAGCTCGCCCGGGTCCCCGAGGTGCCAAAACAGAGCTGGCAGCGGTGGGATTCGAACCCACGCCCCCGCAGGGACTGGAGCCTTAATCCAGCGCCTTAGACCGCTCGGCCACACTACCCCGGCCCGGCATTCCCGGGATCGGGATCGGAGCCCGGGATCGGGATCGGGAATGGGGATCGGAGCCCGGGATCGGAGCCCGGGAATGGGACTGGAGCCCGGGATCGGGATCGGAGCCCGGGAACGGGATCAGAGTCCAGGAATGGGGTTGGAGCCCGGGATCCGCACCCTGGGCACGGCCTTGCCCTGGTGCAGATCCTCCGGATCCTCCTGCGCTGCCCAGGAGCTCCCGGGGAAGGAGAGAGAGGAGCCCTGGCTGCAGCACTCCCAGAGCCCTTCCAGAGTGGAATTCCTGCTCTGCCACCTCCTCTCCTTCCCTTGCCAGCCTGGATTCAGTCCAGGATGCACCAGCTCCACCCGATCCTTCCACGCCTCCCCGCTCATCCCTGTGGCTCTTTCCTCGACAGCTGAGGGAGCCCCTGCATCCTGCTGGGAACGGGAGCCAGAATCCGCTGGATTTGTGCCTTCCCTCCCGTGCCTGTGTCCCGGTGAGCCACAGGGACCGGGGGCTCAGGGGACAGTGGCTGTGTGGCCCACACAGATCCCAAAAGGCCACTTCGGGATCAGGGAAGGTGCCAAAATCTGCAGGAAACCTCCTGCCAAGCGCTGGCAGCCAGAGCCAGGGAAGTTCGGGAGTTACATAAATATTTTTCCTCCTCGGTTAAACACAGCCACTTTCTCCTTCCTCAGCACGGCGATAAAAGCACATTTCAATAAACAGGGCTTCAAAGGGATGTTTGCATTTGGCTCCTCTTCTTTTTCATTCACTGGAACAGCTCCTGGCTGCAGGAGAGACCCCCCGGCTCCCTCTGGAAACTTCTCTCAAATCCTGCCATTCCCAGCCACGTTGTGATGTAAACGATAAAACAGCCATTGATAAAAAAGGAGGTGTCAGAATTCCTTGCTCCGTGGGGTTTTCGATCCAATCCTTGGAGTCTCTGGCCCAGATCCCAGGGTGGAACCCTGTCAGGGATCCCCCACAGAGGTGATGAAATTCCAGCAGGAAATTGGTCATTTGAGGATAATAATTGGATTTTCATGAAGAGGACACTCACAAACTGCTCCAGATTTCTGAAAGTCGATTTCTTTCCAGCCAGCAGCTGCCAAATCATTCCCAAACAAATTCCAGCTCCACGGATGTTTTATGGCTCCATCGGGGGTCCCGTGGTCCTGGGGACCCTGATCTGCTGCAGGAGAGCTGGGGAAGTGCAGGACCTGAGGAAATTTTCACCTCTTTGTGTGGCAGGGGCTGGGAAAGCTTCCCAACAAACATCCTGCAGGGCTGGGGAGGTTTGGAATGAAACCCCAAACCACTTTAATAAATCCAATGGGATTATTTCAATTAAAAAGAAGTGATTACAGCAGCCCTTATTTTCTCATTAGGGCATTTAAGTAGCCCCTATTAAAAGATTAGAAGATACTGAGCCTTTGTAGGGCTCTCAAAAACACTGCTTGGAATATCCCTGATTAAAATTGTTGTGGTTTAAATACTTCTGCCTAAAGATTACATGAATAAAATTGGACATCCCAGTCCAGATTTGGGACAGCAGCTTTGAGAAGTCAAGACCTCCCCTGGGATCCACCATGGCCATGGAAAACCCACCTGGGTTTGTAGAAAATGTTTTTATTCCCCTGAAACAGAAGAAAAATCCCTTCAATATTCCCTGACCTGCTCATCCTTGTGTTCTCCAGCAGCCCAGGCCAGGAGCTGCCAAGAGCAAATAATTCCCATTTCCATAGATCAGGAGATGAATCACTGCTGGTATTTTTAGCAGGTCATTAAGGGCTGGCAGGGATATTTGCAAACCGACTTGTGAGGGTTTGGATTGGTGTGAGCACAACCTCGGAGAGAAAACATCAACTGGGAGTCACAACAGAGGGGATGGCGGGACTGGGAATTGCATCTCCAGGTCTGAAAATGCCAGGGAGGGATGCCAGGGGTCTGTGGGAGCCTGGGGAGCACTCCACTGAAATGTGGGAGTGCAAAAGATGGGATAAGGATTTGTCCCCAGCCCATGGATATTTACACACCCTGGGGAGGGATGCTGCAGGCACTGGGAACAGCTGGGTAACGTGGGATGATGGAAAGGGATTTTTCCTGCTGTTTGTGAGTGGGGAAGTTCCTTGGAAGTTCAGAGGAGCATCTGGGCACCTCAGAGGAGTCATGGAATGGGTTGGGAGGGACCTGAAATCCCATCCAGAACAACCCAGCCATGGCAGGGACAGCTCCCACTGTCCCAGGCTGCTCCAAACCCATCCAGCCTGGCCTTGGGCACTGCCAGGGATCCAGGGACAGCCCCAGCTGCTCTGGGAATTCCATCCCAGGGTCTCTCCACCCTCACAGGGACGATGGGTTCCTTCCCAATCTCCCATCTCAATCTCTCCTCTTTAGTTCCAGACCATTCCCTCTTGTCCCATCTCCTTTTTCTCCTGTGGAATTCTCTCTCCTGGCACAGGGGAGGAGCTGCTCACCTGTCAGTGGGGCAGAGACTCCCAGAATGAGCATTTAATGAAGAAAAAAATACTCCACAAATTAATATTCATACTGAATGGAGAATGAATATTCTCTTGTCTGTGCTGCTGGGGGTACGACAGGCACCGTTCAGGGAGAAATGCAGGGAATAAACCCGGCTGGAAGGATCCCAGGGAGCCTCTGGCCAGCGGGAGGGCAGCTCTCACCTCCCAACCAGCCCGGGCAGCCCAGCTCTGGCACGGCCCAGGCTGCCAGGGCTGCACATTCCTTCCCAAATGTGGAGGGACTGCTTGGGAACGGGATAGCAGCGGGATCCTCAGCTGTGCTGCTGGCCTTTCCCTGGAAAACCCAAGGAGCCCAAAGCTTCAGCAGCACTTGTGTGGGGCAGCCCCTCCACTGGGACAGCCCCTCCATCTCAGCAGGGCCAGGGGCCACAGGGGAGCTTTGGGATCCTCTTTGCACACAGTCCCTCACCTTTGGGAGAGTTTTGTGCTTCTCATTTGTGATTTGATGGTGGAGCTGCTCCTGCTGTTGCTGTCCTGAGCCATCCTTAGGCAGCACAGCCCTTCCGTCCTCCATCATCATCCTCATCATCATCCATCATTACCCATCGTTATCAGTTACAGTCCATCATTATCCATCATCATCATCATCATCCATCCTGATCCATCGCTGTCCATCGCTGTCCCTCACCCCTCCAGCCAGAGCCACCTGCTCCTGCAGTGCCAGCACGGGGAGGTGTCTCTGCCTGGGCCACCCGTGTCACCCCCAGGGCCACCCTGGCAGCAGGAAGGTGGCCCTGGATCTGGGCTCTCCTCGGGAGCTGCTGTCGCTGGAGGGAAAAACCATCAGGAAAACGGGAACAGGCCCAGGCCGCTGCCAGGGATCCTCACCTTGGAGGGAAGCAATGGATCACAGGGGACAGGAAAGCCCTGCCTGGCTGCCCATCCCCAGCTTGCAGCAGCTCCAAGGCACAGCTGGAAAAGGATCCTCACTCCCAGCCCGGGCTGGGCTCTGCCAGCAGCCCTGGAAGGGGAAAGGCAGCTCCAGCTCCATCAGCTCCCTCAGCTCCTGTCAAATGAAGGGCTCTGCCTGGAGCCTCAAAGGCAGAAAGGCTCTGCAGCAGCCAGGGAAGGGAGCTCAGGGAACTGCAGGAGCTGGGAGCGCACGAGAGGCACTTAATGTCTTCTCTGAGGGGGAAATTTGGTGCCTCAGAGGAACACGGTGATAAAACGTGACTCAGGTGCCTGAATCCCTGAGAGGACACAGCTGGTGCCTCCTGATCTGCCACAAACAGAATTCCTTGCCAGGGTAACAGAGCTCATTCCTCACCAGGGAATGAACCAGTTCCATCCCCCTGCACAAAATCAGGGAATGGTGGGATCAGCTCTTGGCTCTCCCCACATCCCCTCGGAGCCCAGCACTTTTGGTTGGAATTTCTTTGAGGAATGGATTGAATATGGAGTAAATTGAGTTGAACCTTTGCTGTAAATGCAGGCATTTGTTTCTTGGAGTCTCAGGGGAGCTTCCATTGATTATCCCGAGCCCTGTGGCCAGGCTGGAAAGGAATTTGTATCTGAGGGAAAAGGAGCAAGTCACAGAGAGATGCAAGGTGGGTTTCTGATACAACAGGAGAAAGGAACTGGATTCAGGATTTGGGATCAGAAGTGAGGCGAGTTTGGCCAGCTGGAAAATGTCTCTGAACATTTCAGGCCCCCTGGGCAGGCTGGGACAGGACCAGGCTGTTCCTGTGGGATGGCAGTGCCCAGCCTGGGCTCAATCCACTGCTGCTCACGATCCTCCCACCCCAAACCCAGCCCAGCTGCTCCTGCCAGCTCCCCTCCAGCCCAGCCCAGAGCCTGGGGCAGCAAAACTCCTTTTCCACATTCCTCTTTTCTCCTGAGCAGCGCTGGGGTGGAGCTGAGCCCCACAAATGCTCTCTGGTCCTTCAGCTTTGCTCCATCGGGGGCTGCAGGGAAAGGAGGGCTCTGCTGGCACCAGCATGGTGGGAAGGAGAGGGCCTGGAACTCCTGGCAAGATCTCCCAGAGAATCCACGCTGGATGCAGGCAGCACTTCTGGGAATGCAGAGCTGTGGCTGCTGGCAAAGGCACGGCGCCAGCTGAAGCTCCTGGGCATTGCTGCCTCTGCCTCACGTGAGATTTGGTGTTAGGAACCAAAGTGAGTCCAGAAGAAACCTTTGGAAAAGGCAACAGCATGGACAAACACCTGGAAAAGGAGGAGAGCAGCACAGTTGTCCAAGTTCAGACATTTCTGGGAGGAAGGCAGGGAGCAGAGGCTGGGGGAGCTGGGGCTGCCCCTGGATCCCTGGCAGTGCCCCAGGCCAGGCTGGACACTGGGGCTGGAGCAGCCTGGGACAGTGGGAGGTGTCCCTGCCATGGCAGCGCTGGGATTTAAGGTCCCTGGCTATTCCTGTCAGGGAAGGGAAGGGAGGAAGGACGAGGGGAGCTCTCCCCCAGCACAGGCAGCACAGAGCTCCTGGGGCAGGACACGCCCCGAGGGAAACACACCCTGAACTCGAGGAGAGCACAGCACATCCCAAAAGCAACCACAGAAACCCAAGGTGAATGAGCCAAATATCTGGGAACAAGCAGGAGCAGCTCCAGGTGACATCCTGGGGCACTTCCCTCCTCAGCCAAGTGTTGGTTGTGCAATCTCAAATGGCGGCGTCCCGAGATTTTGAATACAAACTTCCCATTTCCTGATCCAAGATGCTGCAGAAATGAGTTGAGAGCTCTTTGCTTGCATGAAATCCCTCCCCAAAAGCAGCCCAGGGCTTTGACACGGAGCCTGGGAACAGAGCACAGGGCTTGTGCCTGGAATGGCTCTGTTTCTGCTCTTCCCTGCGTGTCCAAGAGAGAGAATTCCTTTTACATTCATCTGTCCTCATGGAAGCCTGGAAGAGGAGAAGAGAGAAATGATTATAAATGATTAATATCATCTAAATATAATTCCTTCATTCTCAGAGCCTTTGTGACACGCTCCCTTGGGGAATATTCCCAACTGAAATGGAATTCTGCTCCGCTCCTCACACATCTCCCGTTGCTCTTGTGAAACACACGAGGCATTCAAAGCCAGCAGGAACAACCTTGGTGTCCTGGGGAGAACCCAACAGGCAGCTTGGAAATGCAGGCAGACAGGGAAATCCTGGGAAAACCCAGCCTAAGGGTTCAGCTTTCCTTCCCAAGCCCTGCAGCTGCTCTGGATCAAGATCCATCAGGGCGGGATGTGTGTGAAAATGGGGTTTGCAAGAGAAGGAGAAGGAATTTTCAGTGGTGCTTCAAGGGTTAGAAATGATGGCTGAAAAGTGGGGAGGAAACACCTTCCAGTTCCTGCCCTGCTCAGCATTCCAGGAGCCAGCTGGTGGAACACTGTGGGACAGGCTGGGATTGTTGGGCTGTGTGTGCAGGGCCAGCAGCTGGACTGGATGATCCCTGTGGATATTCCATGATTCTGTCAGGAATCTGCCAGGGTGGGAGCCACGGCTCCTACTCCATTCCCCAACATCCTTTAGCAAGACAGGAGAGAATCAATATTTCCCTACTGATTAGATGGTAAAAGGGAAGAATAAAAATTGTGTTTGTCAGTCAGCTACTGCACACAGCAGCAGATAAAATAATTACAGAGCACTTCTGGGGCTCAGGCTCGTTCCAGTGATTCATGGGGATGCTGGGAAGCTGTGCTGGGACTGAAGGGCATCTGGAGTTGGTGCCTTGGAGTCCACTCAATGCATCAGCGGCTGGGCTGGGAGCTGGGATTGCCAGCCCTGCTCGGCCCTGCAGCAGCAGCACCCCCACATTCCCATGGCCAGTGGGACAGCGAGGGCACTGCCAAAGCTCCCAAAGTGGCCCCGGGCTGGGGACTGGGAGCTGGGCACTCCTGCATGCCCAGGTCCCCTCCCGGTGACACCCAGGAGCGCGGGGACAGAACTTTCCTGTAAATGAAAGCCGCGGTTTCTAAGAACTCTTCTGACTAATGTGGCTCAGCCTTGGCTGCAGAACACAAACCCTTCATCAAACACAGTGAGAAATGCCAGAGAAAGCTCAAATCCAGGGAATGTGAGGCTGGGAGGGAGCAGGCTGACCCCAGCACTCGGAACGCCGGGGCCGGGAGCCAGGCCCTGCCTCGGGCTTAGCTGGGCTGGATTCAAGGCTTAGTGCTGCTCCTGTTTCCCAGGAACAAAGGGATCCTGGGCCAGCACCAGGGATCTGGGATCAACATGGAACAGGAATTCCCCTGGATCTGAATCCAACCTGCAACACCCAATCCAAGGAAAACCACACCCTTTGGGCTTCAGGGAGTTGGAGATGGGAAATACAACCCAGATCTGGGAGCAGCCCAGAGCAGGGGCAGAGGGGTGAGTCCAGGGAAGTCATGAACCAGGAGATATTGAAAGATGCCAAAGGAATCTCTCCAGCTCAGAGAGATGGAATCAGGGAATGTTCCAAGCTGGATCCCACAGGAATCATCCAGTCCAAGCTCTGGCCCTGCACAGACACCCCAAGGATGCCCCCCTGTGCCTGAGCATCGTCCAAGCAGTGGCTGGGCTCTGGCAGCTCTGGGAATGTGAGAGAAACTCGGGATAATCAGGGTATGAGCAGCTGCCTTCTCCCACAGGCTCCCTAAAAAGAGCCCAGGAGCTGGCAGGTCCCAGCCCAGAGCCAGCCTCAGGCTCATATTCCATGTCAAGAAAATCCCAGAACAACTCATTGAGAGTTTTCCTCCGGCAGAGCTCTCGGTGCTTTCCCCAAATGAATGGGATAAGGGAAATGCAGGGCAGCAGGAGGCTGAGGAAGCCCAGCAGCTTTTCCCATCATGGGAGACCTTGCTGTGACACAAACCAGACCCTGCTGCTCCCCACAGACCAAGCAGCAGCTCCAGGGCACAGCACGGGCCGGGCTCGCTGGAAAATCATCTGGACCTGAGAGAATTGCCATGGGTGGGCTCTGTGAGCTGAGCTGGTGGAACCAGGAGCCCACCCTTGGGAGGGACAAGGGAAAAAGGGGGAATGGCTCCCAGTGCCCAAGGGCAGGGCTGGATGGGATCTGGGACAGGAATTGTTCCCTGGCAGGGTGGGCAGGCCCTGGGATAGAATTCCCAGAGCAGCTGGGGCTGTCCCTGGATCCCTGGCAGTGCCCAAGGCCAGGCTGGATGGGTTTGGAGCAGCCTGGGACAGTGGGAGCTGTCCCTGCCATGGCTGGGGTGGAAATGGGGGGGATTTGAGGTCCCTCCCAGCCCAAACCAGTCCGGGATTCTGTGGAATGAGGAGGTTTTGGGTGGGAACACCCCCACTCTGGTTCTGTCAGGATTTAATCCCTCGCTGCAATGAAGGTTATCGTGCCTGTAGCCAACACAGAATTGTCCTTCCTCTCTCCATCCTCCCTCTCCCCTCAGCTCCATCCCCTCCTGCCTTCCCCACAGGGAAATTCCAACAGTTCCAGGGTCACTCCATCCCATGATTTTGAACACAAGGAACATGTGCACATGGGAATATATGCAAGGAAAGGAAAAGAGTGTTTTAATTAAAATGATTCCAATCATTCCCACAGCACATGATTTTTTCAAATGACCAAGATTCATCTTTAGAAAGTTGTTATTTGCCAGGTGTTGGATTTGACTTCATTTTCAATGCTTCATAAAGAATCAAGAGAAGAAAAAGCTCTTCAGGAAATTTCCAACTTAATTAAAATAAATCTGATCTCAATCAAGTTTCTGAGCTGAGCTGATGGGTGAGAAGAGAATGACCTGAGAGCAGCAGCAGGAACCAGCCCTTGTGCCCCAAACCTGCAGCAGCAGGAGAAACACTGAGCTCTGCTGGCAAAGCAAAGGCAAAGCAAGAGAGGTTTGGTTTTCCGTGTCCTTGTCCACAGCCAGGTCCAGTTCCAAGTTCCTTTTTGACCCCCAAGGTTTATTTAAACTGCAGGAAGGAAAGGGAGGGATCATTGTGCTCTGCCCCTCTATCAGCCACACATTTTTATTTCCCTTCTCATAAATAAAAGTCACATTTTAGCACTAGATTTTGTTTTCATGCTGGCAAAGAGAAATATGTGGAGTTACTGATGATAATTTTCCCTCTCATAAGAAAACCCCAACATTCCCCCCAGTAAAAAACAACCACACACAAAAAGAGAAAATACAGAAACAAACCTTTCCTACCCTCTCTGAAACTCCTCCCTGACAAACCTGAAACTCACCCTGAGCCCTGAGTGAGTCTCCCTCAGCCTGACCTGAGCAGGGAAATTCCCACCACTGCAACCCCTGGGACATCCCAGCTCCTCCTGAATCCATGGGGAACTGCCTGGGACATCCCAACTGCTCCTGAATCCATGGGGACTGTGCCTGGGACATCCCAACTGCTCCTGAATCCATGGGAACTGTGCCTGGGACATCCCAACTGCTCCTCAATCCATGGGAACTGTGCCTGGGACATCCCAACTGCTCCTCAATCCATGGGAACTGTGCCTGGGACATCCCAACTGCTCCTCAATCCATGGGAACTGTGCCTGGGACATCCCAGCTCCTCCTCAATCCATGGGGAACTGCCTGGGACATCCCAACTGCTCCTCAATCCATGGGAACTGTGTCTGGGACATCCCAACTGCTCCTCAATCCATGGGAACTGTGTCTGGGACATCCCAACTGCTCCTCAATCCATGGGAACTGTGTCTGAGCAGAGGGAAACCCAAAATCCACAGCCCAGGGTCCATCTGGGAGGAGCTGAAGGCTGATTTGGGATTATTTTTGGAGGGGAGCTCCTCACTCACCGCAGCCTCCAGGGCCTGGTCCAGGTCTTTGATCAAATCCTCCTCATCCTCCAGCCCCACCGAGAGGCGGATCAAGGTGTCAGTGATTCCCAGAGCTTCCCTTTCCTTCTCAGGCACTGAGGCGTGGGTCATGATGGCCCTGCAGGGATAAAAACCATCATTGATCTCAAGAATTTGGGAGTTTTATTGGCAGAAGCAGCCAGGCTGGTTCCCTGCCAGCTCCCCTGCAATGGCAGCAGGATCTGACACCTCCTCTGTGCCACTCGTGTGACCCCACAGGTGCAAAGAGCTCCTGGCAGCACTTCCTGCAAATGATGGGAATGCTCACAAGGCAGGGAACTGCATCTCCAAGGCACAAATGATTAATGAGAACTGGATACAGAAACATCTGGACCTGAGGAAGGAGAAAATCCTATTCCTCTTCCTTGCAGAGCTGTTTTTTATTCTACAGAAGCGCTGTAAGCTCTGCATGTGGGCAATGTGCAAGCTGCAGTATCAAATCTCCTGGTTTCCCCTCTGGTTTCTCAGATCCCTCCTCAAGCTGTCCCAGTGACTCTGCAGGGTTTATTCTCTCCAGCTACAGAGGACAGAGCAAGAAGGCATTTCCACAAGTGCTCAGTCCCTGGCACCAGCTCCTTTCAGCTGCTGCAGGGGTTCAGGTTTTGCTGTTACCCTGAAATCAGTAAGTGAAATGATTTAGCATTTCCATACACACACTCATTTCCATGCACCTTCTCAAAAAGCAAATTGGCTTTGAGGAAAATCATGCAATCCCATGAAAATCCTGTTTTGAGCAGTTCAAAAGGCCCCCAGGAGGCCCTGCCAGGGAGCCAGAGGCAGCTGGGTGCACACAGTGACCGTGCCCTCTGTGGGAGCAGAGAGCAGGGCATTCCTCAATCCCAGCTGCTCCTGATCCCAGCACTCAGCAGCTCCTGGGATTGTCTTCATGGACACCGAGTGTGCTCAGCCCTGCAGCCCCAATTCCTCTGTCTCTGCACTCCCACACAATTCCCTCCCTCTGGAACCCCCCCTGGCTTTGTGCTGCACAACAGCCCCGAGTTTCACTGCAGCCAAAACAGCTTTGGGGGCTGGAAAACCGTGGGCATGTTGTGGTGCTCTGCAGCTTTTTGAGGCTCTGAGGATGGAAGGATGAACTCACGGATGCTCTGCCAGGCTCTCGTAGCTACCCAGGCTAAAAGCCAGGGTAAACACCTGTGGGAGAAAGGGAAGGAGCTCATGGATTCACTGGAAGAGAGCTGATGGAATCAGGGAATATCCTGAGTTGCCCACAGGGATCATTGATCCAGCCCCTGGCCCTGCACAGACCCCCCAACAATCCCACCCTGAGCATCCCTGGCAGCGCTGGCCAAACCCTCCTGGAGCTCCGGCAGCCCCGGGGCTGGGACCTCCTCAAGGACTTTGAGGAAAAAGGAAAGTTGAGGGACTCCTTCTCCCCAAGCTTTTCTATAATAACTTTTATATTCCAAAGTGTAATAGGTGTAATTAGGGAATAAAGTTCACACCTGGCAGGTAAGAGCTAAGACTGAAAACAGACTCATCCTGCCCCTGGGTCCCTGGGAGTGTTCCTGGGTGGACCCAAGGAGGCACTCCCAGAGCCAGGGGCTCCCTCTCTGCCCCACGAGTCAGGGCTTTCCTCAGTGGCTCTCCCTCCCTCCTGAGGACACTTTGCAACAGCCCAGCAGAGCTGCCCAGGCTGCAGAAAGCCCTTTGTCAGCAGCAGCTCCTGGGCTCAGCTGGCCACCCTCACCCTGGGAGCAAACAAACACTTCCAAGGGGCTGAGGTGTCCCTTTGTTCCCTCTCATTAACCCCCATGGACAAATTATCCGTGCTTTGAGAGGGGCACACACACAGCACTTGGCAGGAAAAGCCACTTCCAGCCACCCCTCAGCAGGGCAGGCTCAGCTCCCTCTGAGGGTGATTTTATTGCCTTTACCTTCAGGCTCTTGAGGAAGGCAACAGCATTTTCTTTTTTCCCTTGGATGTAGAAGCTGACCATGCCAGAAACACCCGTGCACTGCTTCAGCACCACAGAGTACTGGGGGTGGGAAGACAACCCTGGAATGGAGAGAGGTGGGAGAATTCCCAGTGAATTCCAGTGCAGAGCTGGGGCAGCTCAGCCTCACCTGAGCTGGGCACCCAGCCCCAGGAACGGCACCACAGATCCCAGATCCCTGCCCTGGGATGCTCCCAGATCCCTGCCCTGGGATGCTCCCAAATCCCCACCCACTCACCTGGGTAAATGACTTTCTCCACCCTGGGATGGGTTTCCAGGAACTTGGCCACAGCCAGGCCGTTGTGGAAGTGCAGCTTCATCCGGATGTGCAGAGTCTTGAGCCCCCGGTTACACATGTAACAGTCAAAGGGAGAGGGAACAGCTCCCAGGCCTGTGAGAACAGGAACAGAATTTCTCAGAATTCCACAGCAAAGTTGTTGTTTTGCATTCAGCAATGACAAACACACCCTCATCTCCAGCATTCCTGAGCTTAGAACAAGTGGGAAGACACCCGAGGCAATCTCTGTTCCTCATCTCCCACATTGGGGAGACAATTAATGAGGCCAATTAACAAGCTCAGGCCTCAAGGATTACATTTATTTGGCACAATGACCTTCCCTGCTGAGGGCACAACCCTGGACAGGGATTTATTCCTGACAAGAGGGAGGAAAATTGCTGGAATCAACAGAGAACAGAAAACCCTGCATTAGGCACACCCTGATGGGTGAGTGAGTTTCAAACCCCCCAAACTGCAGCTGGGCACCTCAAGGGTTTCAGGACAGACCTCAGTGCTCCCCTGAAGTGCCTGGGAAGTGGAGACCAATGTCTCTCCTTTCATTGGAGTTTTTATTGGAGGATTTTTAATTGCACTTTACTCAGTTCTGCCCATTCAAGTCACATTCCCAGGCAGATTTCCCACTTGTGTGCATGCACACCCTCCCCAGCAGGAGCTGTGGATGTGAACAGGATTCCTGTCAGGAATTCCCTGTCTGGACTTACTGATCTGCAGGAATTTGAGCTTCTTATAGAGACACTCCTTGTTTACAGAGACCAGGCCCAAGAGAACATCGCTGTGCCCTACAAATGACAGGGGACAAGAATGGGATCAGCCACTCCAGCTGCTCCAGGGTCCTGCCACAAACCCCCAGGGACACCTCCCACCAGCCCAGGCTGCTCCAAGCCCTGCCCAGCCTGGCCTTGGACATTCCAGGCATCCAGGGGCAGCCACAGCTGCTCTGAGCACCTGTGCTAGGGCCTGCCCACCCTCCTGGCCAGGAATTCCTTCCCAATCTCCCATCTAACCCTGCCCTAAGCATGTGCTCAACCCTCAGACTCACCATTGATGTACTTGGTTGCAGAAGACATACAAATATCAGCCCCCAGGGACAAAGGACGCTGAAAGAAAAGGAAAATAACATCTTAACTCAAGTTTGGGTGCACTCAGGTTCATTCCCAGCCATTCAAAGGGCTGGGAGCTTACACAGGAAAAATAAGTGTTGGAACAAACACAGAAACCTGAGGATGACAAGAGAACATCTGCTAAGAGCAGCAGCACAGGGAGGCACTCTGAATTCAAGGTAAGCACAGGAAAATGGGATTTAAAAGCACTGCTGCAGCTCCCACAGGCTCCAGGGAGAGAAGAGAGTGAGCACATCCACAGCCAGTGCACAGCTGGGAAAAACCAGTTCTATTGCTCAGCTGAGGCAGGGACAAATCATGGCATTCACCCAGAAAGTGCATTTCCATGGGAAATGAAGGACTCCACTGCAAAGCAAAAGAATTGCTTTGTTTTCCAGGTGTTGGAGAGCCTGCCCTGCAGGAGCTGAGGACAGGAGGAAAGGAGGTTCCCTTGGCAGCTCTCTCCCCTCACCTCCCAGCTCTCGGCCCAGCAGCCCCTGAGGTGGCACAAACCAGGATCTGGATGGGCAAGAGCTGCTGAGCAGTGCCAGATTTCTAATCAATCACTAATTAAGGGACTTGGCATGTGACATCAACACATTCTAAAGAGTGAGGGGCAGCACTGTTGAAATGGAACAAAGCAGGCAGACTCTAGCCCATATGAAGATCAACATTGCCTGGGAGTTCATTATTCTGAAGCATTTGCAAAACTTAGATCTCTTGGCTTCATGTCTTCCAGTTATCAATACAGGAAAGTTCTGGCACTTGTTATAAACAAAGTTTTAAACTTATATGACAAATATTCACCAGAATTTTGAAGGAAAAGGGAAACTGGATGTCTCAAAGAAAGACTGCACAAAGGTGGCTTGGTTTTTCTTCCACTCAGAACAGCCCATGAACAGCATCTACTGAAGGATTGCTATGGAAAAGCCAAAGTGAGGGAACACTTTCTAACTGTTCCTGTTTCCAGCAGGAAGAATTGGGTCCCACGATTCCTGAAGGACACACACCCCCATCCCCGGTGCACCAGCAGCAGCACCTGGGCTGGAACCAGAGCAGGTGATTTTACAATGCAGAGACCAGAACTGCAACTCTTTGGTGGTGCTTCCCTTGCCAAAAGGGAGCTCCAGCTCCACTGGGACAGGTGACAGTCCTGTCCTTTTTCCACACACCTGGAAATATGGAGACATGAAGCTGTTGTCCACTGCCACCAACACTCCATCCTTCTTCCTGTGTGCCACGTCTGCGCAGGCTTGGATGTCGATCACCTTCAGCACGGGGTTGGTGGGGGTCTCGAGCCAAACCAGCTGCACAAACCCAGAAATGGCCAGGTCAGAGCTGCCAGTGCTGGGCTGAGTCCCAGGGGCTCTGGAGCCCAGAGGTGCCAGCTCCCCGGGCTTGGTGCGCTGGGGACGGGCAGCGGCCCCGCCACAGCGAGGGGAGGCTCCAGCCGGCTCCTCCGAGCTCAGGGAGGTTTCCCTTCAGCCGGGCTTGAGCCATCCCAGCGCGTCCCAGCTGGAGAAGGCCTCACACAGCCGGGACAGAGCCTTTTCCCAAAGCCTTTCCCAGCGGAGTTCCCTTCCCCTGGGGCAGGGGATCTCCCACCCAGCGCCACCGAGCAGCTCCGGCTCCGAGCTTGGCCTTCCCCTGCTCTCTCTCCCCTTTTCCCTTTTCCCTGCTCTCTCTCCCCTTTTCCCTGCTCTCTCTCCCCTTTTCCCTTTTCCCTGCTCTCTCTCCCCTTTTCCCTTTTCCCTGCTCTCTCTCCCCTTTTCCCTTTTCCCTGCTCTCTCTCCCCTTTTCCCTTTTCCCTGCTCTCTCTCCCCTTTTCCCTTTTCCCTGCTCTCTCTCCCCTTTTCCCTTTTCCCTGCTCTCCCTCCCCTTTTCCCTTTTCCCTGCTCTCCCTCCCCTTTTCCCTGCTCTCTCTCCCCTTTTCCCTTTTCCCTGCTCTCTCTCCCCTTTTCCCTTTTCCCTGCTCTCTCTCCCCTTTTCCCTTTTCCCTGCTCTCTCTCCCCTTTTCCCTTTTCCCTGCTCTCCCTCACCTTTTCCCTTTTCCCTGCTCTCCCTCCCCTTTTCCCTTTTCCCTGCTCTCCCTCCCCTTTTCCATTTTCCCTGCTCTCCCTCCCCTTTTCCCTTTTCCCTGCTCTCTCTCCCCTTTTCCCTTTTCCCTGCTCTCCCTTCCCTTTTCCCTGCTCTCTATCTCTGGGGTTTTTGCCCTTCTTAGGATGTTTTCCATGAGGCAGCACAGTGGGATATGGTGGGTCCAGCTGTGCCTCGAGCTGCCCCCCTCAGCTTGACACAGCCCCAAACTCAACAGGAGCAAGGATAAAACAATTTAACACCCCTTTAAAACCTATTTCCCTCTCCCTTACCTTGGTGTCTGGTGTAATTGCAGCTTCCAGCTTTTGTAGGTCTGTGCAGTCAACATAAACCACTTTCAAATTATACTCCTCTTTAATTTTCTCAAATAATTCTCTTGCGCCTAAAAAAATAACCCAAAAATGAAAAAATGAAACAACTTCCTTACCTTTCATTCCCTGCTCTCCAGCCTCTTGCATCATGCAGTCAGGAGGGCACAGCTTTATGCTGCACACCAAAAATGGCACATTTTTATTTTCTTTATTTACAAAGTTTAAAGATTGTTGTGGATTTAATGATATGAATTAGTAACAAGGTGATTTAGGAAGTATTTGAAATCAATGTGGGGTTTATGATCAGGAAGTTAAACAGAGATGAAGAATCAAGGGGAAGACTCCAGCTCCTGCTTCCCATCATTCCATTAAAAATGATTCCTTCCTGTCTTTGAAGCCTTTCCCTGGAAGATTAAAAGATTCCAGCAGCAACAGGTGATCAGTGGATGTGCAGCACTCACATTTTCCACACACAGGAAATATTGCCTGGATTAAAAAGGAATTGATTGGGTCCTTTTGCCAAGGTTATCCCCAGGGACTCAGTTCCCCATCTGAGCATGAAGGGATGGAACACAGAGGTGGATTCTGTGAGCTGAAGGAAACATCTGAGGGATGTTTGGTCTCTTGTGAGAAACCCTTTCCTTATAACAAACCAAACCAGGGGAGAAACAATGAAATTCCCCCCTGCAGAAACCAGCCCAGGCTGAGGCTTTAATGGGAATGGGCTTTGCCTGACAGACCCACCCTGAGCCCCTCTGAATGAAGAACTGAGCCCCTGCTCTGCCTTAATGACTCTGATTAATTGAGTGGTGGGGGGAGGGCTGGCAGTGAGAGGAGCAGAGATTCCTGCTGGCTCCAGGATCCAGCTGCATTTGGAGGTCACCTGGCAGGGCAGAACTGTGACACGAAAAGCAAATGTGTGTTTTTACTGGATGTGCACAAGCGCAGGAAACTCACTGAACAGTCACCATTCCCAGGGAGGGCAAAGGGGATTCCTTTCATTTTCCAGCTATTGCTTGGGAAAAGCCACCAGTGGCTGGGCTCTGTAACCTGCCCTGCACAACACCCAGGCTGGATCTGTGTGCCAGGGCCCAGAGCACGGCCAGCTCTGCTGGTCAGTGACACAGGTGACCCAGCCAGGACACCAGTGCCACAGCAGGGGCAGCCAGGCTGTCCTGGGAATCAGAGTGAGCTCACCCTGCTGCAGGACTCTGCCAGAGCTGGCTGCACTCTGCCACTGGGGAGGTGAGTGGAAGGGGCATTGATAAAAACGGGCTTCAAAGAACAGTGAGGTCCTACATGGGAATTCAGAGCTCCTGAGAGCCACAGACGGGTTTGATCCCTTGCACAATGAAGGCTGAAGCCACAGGGTGCTGTACTCACCTCCATAGACATGAACTGTGCAGACAATTTTGTCCCCTGTCTTCAGCAGGTGACAGATATTCAGAATGGCTCCCATGCCAGAGGAAAAAGCCAAACCTGAGGAGAAAGGAGTCAGTGGCAGACGGGCCGTGTTTGATGGGACACAAGTCAGACTTGCCTTGGCCTTCCTCACTTTGCCTCTGAAAAGAACCTGTTCTGTCACTGTCTGACTGGGAATGTGGAGCCAGTGAAAGCAGGAGCTCGATGTGCACAGCACAGAACCAGCACAGACACTGGGACAGACTGGGACAGGCTGGAATGGGCTGGGAACGGGGGCTGCCTGCTCCCACTGCCTCCAGTGCTGCTGCACAAGGACAGATCCAGCTCAGCTCAGGCATCAGCCACTGTGAGGAAGCAGGAGACAAACCCAGGGATGGAGCTGGACTTTCCTGAACGAGAAGTTCAGAGCTCTTCCCCACCTTGGAGCTGCTCCTGCCCACAACCAACAGCCAGAGCCGTGGTCACGGAATCATGGAATGCTTTGGGATGGAGGGACCCCAAAGCCCACCCAGTGCCACCCTGTGCCACGGGCAGGGACAGCTCCCACTGTCCCAGGCTGCTCCAAGCCCCGTCCCACCCATGAGGTGCTCACAGTATTTGGCTCCATCGAGGGCGGCCGCAACCTTTTCCAGGCAATCCTGAGTGGGGTTCCCACACCGGATGTATTTATAACGCTGGGTTGGGAATAGAAAACAAACATCAGAGAGAGCACCGGGAAAGCTTGGGATAAACCTCTCCCGACCCCCGGCCGCTGTGGGAGCACAGAACCCCAGCTGGGTCCGGCTGGAAGGGAGCACAGCGGCTCCTCCGCTCCCATCGCTGCTCAGCAGGGCCATCCCCGAGCACAGGGCTCGGGATGGGGGGCGGGCGGCTCTGGGATGTCCCCAGGGAGGAGATTCCACCGCCTCCCTGGCGAGAGCCCCGCTCCCAGCGGAACGAGATGCTCGCGTTTGCCCGGGAGCTGCCACGTGGGGAAACACCGGCACCGGGAGCTGCCTCCCCTTCCCCGGACCTGCCGCCTCACGGAACCCCGGCCGGGACACGCTGGGGCCGGAGCAGGACTCGGTGCCCCGGTGGCGCCGGGACTCACCTCGTTCTTCCCGGGGGCCCGCTGCTCGAATACGGTGGTGAGCGTTATGGGCGGCACCACGGCCAAGGAACGCCACTGCTCGGGCTCCTGCCCGACGTGGATGGCATGGGTGGCGAAGTGCTCGAAAGGTGGAAGGAAGCCGGGGTAGCTCTCACCTGCCATGGTCGCGACTCTGGGAGCGGCTCTGGGACCGTCCCTCAGCCCGGCCGCATTTAACGACACCGCGGGCTCGGCGGGGCGGGACTTTCGCGCCTCCTCATTGGCTGCGGCGCCGGCGGGGCGGGGCCCCCGCGCCCTCCCATTGGCTGCCGCTGGGGCGGGGCCCGCCCTGCACAGGCAGCGCCTGCCCGCTGGGGGGCGCCCCGCTCCGCGCGCTGTGGGGCCGCTCCCGGGCGCCTTCCCCGGATCCGGGAGCGCCTTTCCCGGGGAATAACCGGGAATAATCCCGCAGCACTCGGCTGATCCACAGCGGAGCGGAGTGCTCACTGCCCGGCTGCGCTGCCTGCAGCACCTCAGCACCGGGGAATAGCTCCGGGCGCCGCACAGGCCGGGGGGCACCTGCTGGGACAGCTCTGGGGAAGGACCTGCAGGTGCTGAGGGACAACGAGCTGTCCCTGATCAGCAGTGACCAATGGAACCCTGAGGGACAACGAGCTGTCCCTGAGCAGCAGTGACCAATGGAACCCTGAGGGACAAGGAGCTGTCCCTGAGCAGCAGTGACCAATGGAACCCTGAGGGACAAGGAGCTGTCCCTGAGCAGCAGTGACCAATGGAGCTCTGAGGGACGAAGAGCTGTCCCTGAGCAGCAGTGTCCAGGGGGATCCTGAGGGACAACGAGCTGTCCCTGAGCAGCAGTGACCAGTGGAGCTCTGAGGGACAAGGAGCTGTCCCTGAGCAGCAGTGACCAATGGAACCCTGAGGGACAAGGAGCTGTCCCTGAGCAGCAGTGTCCAGGGGGATCCTGGGGTGCCTCGGGCAGAGCATTCCCAGCCGGTCAGGGAGGGATCCCACCCCTGTGCCCAGCCCTGGAGGCACCTCTGGAGTGTGTGTCCAGCTCTGGATCCTCAGCACAGCAGGGACAGGAGCTCCTGAGCTGAGGAAGGGCCTGGAGCATCTCCGTGCCCAGGAGAGGCTGAGGGAGCTGGGGCTGCTCAGCCTGGAGAGGAGCCCCAGCTGAGAGGGGCCCTCAGCCCTGGCTGTCCCTCTGTCCCTCAGCCCTGGCTGTCCCTCTGTCCCTCTGTCCCTGGCTGTCCCTGGATGTCCCTGCCTGTCCCTGGATGTCCCTCAGCCCTGGCTGTCCCTCTGTCCCTCTGTCCCCGGCTGTCCCTGAGTGCAGGGAGGGGCAGAGCAGGACCCAGGCTCTGCTCTGGGGCCAGTGATGGATCCAGAGGATTTGAGCTCCATGGGCTGGGAGGGATTTTCCAGCCTCAGGGATGCTGAGAGGAGCAGGAATTACCTGCAGCACCAGGATGGGTCCTCACTGGTCATCCAACATGTGGAGATGAAAAACAGGGCAATATTTCACATTTTACTTACATATAAAGAGTAGAGAGAGTAAATTTGTGTGGATTTTACCAGACAATTCATGGATAAGTGCAGTGCTAAAATAACACCTCTGTCCCAGGTCATATTTTATAGGTTACAGCAAACCCTTGTTACCTGTGTGAGGGTGTGGGTGTGCAGGGTGGTCAAGGGAACCAAAGCAGCGACCTCAGGGAATGAAAAACACAGCTACAGCTTTGGATGGTAGAAATTAACATTTCTGGTGTTTGCTTCTGTAATGTGAGATGTAGAAACAGAATGAATTTCACAGAAATACACAAGGAGTTCACAGAGTACACAAAACTGCCTTTGTATTGTTTGTGTTGATAGGATGGTTCACTGCATGGACATTTCTGATTTTGCAACACATTTCAATGTGTTTTCTGCTAGCTGGGAATGAGATATCCAGAGATCTGTGTGGGGACATGCAGGTGAATAAAAAATACACTTTTAATGAATATTTTCAATGTGCCAATCATAGAGCTTTGCTTGGACAAAATCAGCTGAATGTTCAATCCCAGAATGAGCATTTAATGAAGAAAAAAATACTCCACAAATTAATATTCATACTGAATGGAGAATGAATATTCTCTTGTCTGTGCTGCTGGGGGTACGACAGGCACCGTTCAGGGAGAAATGCAGGGAATAAACCCGGCTGGAAGGATCCCAGGGAGCCTCTGGCCAGCGGGAGGGCAGCTCTCACCTCCCAACCAGCCCGGGCAGCCCAGCTCTGGCACGGCCCAGGCTGCCAGGGCTGCACATTCCTTCCCAAATGTGGAGGGACTGCTTGGGAACGGGATAGCAGCGGGATCCTCAGCTGTGCTGCTGGCCTTTCCCTGGAAAACCCAAGGAGCCCAAAGCTTCAGCAGCACTTGTGTGGGGCAGCCCCTCCACTGGGACAGCCCCTCCATCTCAGCAGGGCCAGGGGCCACAGGGAGCTTTGGGATCCTCTTTGCACACAGTCCCTCACCTTTGGGAGAGTTTTGTGCTTCTCATTTGTGATTTGATGGTGGAGCTGCTCCTGCTGTTGCTGTCCTGAGCCATCCTTAGGCAGCACAGCCCTTCCGTCCTCCATCATCATCCTCATCATCATCCATCATTACCCATCGTTATCAGTTACAGTCCATCATTATCCATCATCATCATCATCATCCATCATCATCATCATCCATCCTGATCCATCGCTGTCCATCGCTGTCCCTCACCCCTCCAGCCAGAGCCACCTGCTCCTGCAGTGCCAGCACGGGGAGGTGTCTCTGCCAGGGCCACCCGTGTCACCCCCAGGGCCACCCTGGCAGCAGGAAGGTGGCCCTGGATCTGGGCTCTCCTCGGGAGCTGCTGTTGCTGGAGGGAAAAACCATCAGGAAAACGGGAACAGGCCCAGGCCGCTGCCAGGGATCCTCACCTTGGAGGGAAGCAATGGATCACAGGGGACAGGAAAGCCCTGCCTGGCTGCCCATCCCCAGCTTGCAGCAGCTCCAAGGCACAGCTGGAAAAGGATCCTCACTCCCAGCCCGGGCTGGGCTCTGCCAGCAGCCCTGGAAGGGGAAAGGCGGCTCCAGCTCCATCAGCTCCCTCAGCACCTGTCAAATGAAGGGCTCTGCCTGGAGCCTCAAAGGCAGAAAGGCTCTGCAGCAGCCAGGGAAGGGAGCTCAGGGAACTGCAGGAGCTGGGAGCGCACGAGAGGCACTTAATGTCTTCTCTGAGGGGGAAATTTGGTGCCTCAGAGGAACACGGTGATAAAACGTGACTCAGGTGCCTGAATCCCTGAGAGGACACAGCTGGTGCCTCCTGATCTGCCACAAACAGAATTCCTTGCCAGGGTAACAGAGCTCATTCCTCACCAGGGAATGAACCAGTTCCATCCCCCTGCACAAAATCAGGGAATGGTGGGATCAGCTCTTGGCTCTCCCCACATCCCCTCGGAGCCCAGCACTTTTGGTTGGAATTTCTTTGAGGAATGGATTGAATATGGAGTAAATTGAGTTGAACCTTTGCTGTAAATGCAGGCATTTGTTTCTTGGAGTCTCAGGGGAGCTTCCATTGATTATCCCGAGCCCTGTGGCCAGGCTGGAAAGGAATTTGTATCTGAGGGAAAAGGAGCAAGTCACAGAGAGATGCAAGGAGGGTTTCAGATACAACAGGAGAAAGGAACTGGATTCAGGATTTGGGATCAGAAGTGAGGTGAGTTTGGCCAGCTGGAAAATGTCTCTGAACATTTCAGGCCCCCTGGGCAGGCTGGGACAGGACCAGGCTGTTCCTGTGGGATGGCAGTGCCCAGCCTGGGCTCAATCCACTGCTGCTCACGATCCTCCCACCCCAAACCCAGCCCAGCTGCTCCTGCCAGCTCCCCTCCAGCCCAGCCCAGAGCCTGGGGCAGCAAAACTCCTTTTCCACATTCCTCTTTTCTCCTGAGCAGCGCTGGGGCGGAGCTGAGCCCCACAAATGCTCTCTGGTCCTTCACCTTCTGCTTTGCTCCATCGGGGGCTGCAGGGGAAGGAGGGCTCTGCTGGCACCAGCATGGTGGGAAGGAGAGGGCCTGGAACTCCTGGCAAGATCTCCCAGAGAATCCACGCTGGATGCAGGCAGCACTTCTGGGAATGCAGAGCTGTGGCTGCTGGCAAAGGCACGGCGCCAGCTGAAGCTCCTGGGCATTGCTGCCTCTGCCTCACGTGAGATTTGGTGTTAGGAACCAAAGTGAGTCCAGAAGAAACCTTTGGAAAAGGCAACAGCATGGACAAACACCTGGAGAAGGAGGAGAGCAGCACAGTTGTCCAAGTTCAGACATTTCTGGGAGGAAGGCAGGGAGCAGAGGCTGGGGGAGCTGGGGCTGCCCCTGGATCCCTGGCAGTGCCCCAGGCCAGGCTGGACACTGGGGCTGGAGCAGCTGGGACAGTGGGAGGTGTCCCTGCCATGGCAGCGCTGGGATGGCTGGGATTTAAGGTCCCTGGCTATTCCTGTCAGGGAAGGGAAGGGAGGAAGGATGAGGGGAGCTCTCCCCCAGCACAGGCAGCACAGAGCTCCTGGGGCAGGACACGGCCTGAAGGAAACACACCCTGAACCAGAGGAGAGCACAGCACATCCCAAAAGCAACCACAGAAACCCAAGGTCAACGAGCCAAATATCTGGGAACAAGCAGGAGCAGCTCCAGGTGACATCCTGGGGCACTTCCCTCCTCAGCCAAGTGTTGGTTGTGCAATCTCGAATGGCGGCGTCCCGAGATTTTGAATACAAACTTCCCATTTCCTGATCCAAGATGCTGCAGAAATGAGTTGAGAGCTCTTTGCTTGCATGAAATCCCTCCCCAAAAGCAGCCCAGGGCTTTGACACGGAGCCTGGGAACAGAGCACAGGGCTTGTGGCTGGAATGGCTCTGTTTCTGCTCTTCCCTGCGTGTCCAAGAGAGAGAATTCCTTTTACATTCATCTGTCCTCATGGAAGCCTGGAAGAGGAGAAGAGAGAAATGATTATAAATGATTAATATCATCTAAATATAATTCCTTCATTCTCAGAGCCTTTGTGACACGCTCCCTCGGGGAATATTCCCAACTGAAATGGAATTCTGCTCCGCTCCTCACACATCTCCCGTTGCTCTTGTGAAACACACGAGGCATTCAAAGCCAGCAGGAACAACCTTGGTGTCCTGGGGAGAACCCAACAGGCAGCTTGGAAATGCAGGCAGACAGGGAAATCCTGGGAAAACCCAGCCTAAGGGTTCAGCTTTCCTTCCCAAGCCCTGCAGCTGCTCTGGATCAAGATCCATCAGGGCGGGATGTGTGTGAAAATGGGGTTTGCAAGAGAAGGAGAAGGAATTTTCAGTGGTGCTTCAAGGGTTAGAAATGATGGCTGAAAAGTGGGGAGGAAACACCTTCCAGTTCCTGCCCTGCTCAGCATTCCAGGAGCCAGCTGGTGGAACACTGTGGGACAGGCTGGGATTGTTGGGCTGTGTGTGCAGGGCCAGCAGCTGGACTGGATGATCCCTGTGGATATTCCATGATTCTGTCAGGAATCTGCCAGGGTGGGAGCCACGGCTCCTACTCCATTCCCCAACATCCTTTAGCAAGACAGGAGAGAATCAATATTTCCCTACTGATTAGATGGTAAAAGGGAAGAATAAAAATTGTGTTTGTCAGTCAGCTACTGCACACAGCAGCAGATAAAATAATTACAGAGCACTTCTGGGGCTCAGGCTCGTTCCAGTGATTCATGGGGATGCTGGGAAGCTGTGCTGGGACTGAAGGGCATCTGGAGTTGGTGCCTTGGAGTCCACTCAATGCATCAGCGGCTGGGCTGGGAGCTGGGATTGCCAGCCCTGCTCGGCCCTGCAGCAGCAGCACCCCCACATTCCCATGGCCAGTGGGACAGCGAGGGCACTGCCAAAGCTCCCAAAGTGGCCCCGGGCTGGGGACTGGGAGCTGGGCACTCCTGCATGCCCAGGTCCCCTCCCGGTGACACCCAGGAGCGCGGGGACAGAACTTTCCTGTAAATGAAAGCCGCGGTTTCTAAGAACTCTTCTGACTAATGTGGCTCAGCCTTGGCTGCAGAACACAAACCCTTCATCAAACACAGTGAGAAATGCCAGAGAAAGCTCAAATCCAGGGAATGTGAGGCTGGGAGGGAGCAGGCTGACCCCAGCACTCGGAACGCCGGGGCCGGGAGCCAGGCCCTGCCTCGGGCTTAGCTGGGCTGGATTCAAGGCTTAGTGCTGCTCCTGTTTCCCAGGAACAAAGGGATCCTGGGCCAGCACCAGGGATCTGGGATCAACATGGAACAGGAATTCCCCTGGATCTGAATCCAACCTGCAACACCCAATCCAAGGAAAACCACACCCTTTGGGCTTCAGGGAGTTGGAGATGGGAAATACAACCCAGATCTGCGAGCAGCCCAGAGCAGGGGCAGAGGGGTGAGAGTCCAGGGAAGTCATGAACCAGGAGATATTGAAAGATGCCAAAGGAATCTCTCCAGCTCAGAGAGATGGAATCAGGGAATGTTCCAAGCTGGATCCCACAGGAATCATCCAGTCCAAGCTCTGGCCCTGCACAGACACCCCAAGGATGCCCCCCTGTGCCTGAGCATTGTCCAAGCAGTGGCTGGGCTCTGGCAGCTCTGGGAATGTGAGAGAAACTCGGGATAATCAGGGTATGAGCAGCTGCCTTCTCCCACAGGCTCCCTAAAAAGAGCCCAGGAGCTGGCAGGTCCCAGCCCAGAGCCAGCCTCAGGCTCATATTCCATGTCAAGAAAATCCCAGAACAACTCATTGAGAGTTTTCCTCCGGCAGAGCTCTCGGTGCTTTCCCCAAATGAATGGGATAAGGGAAATGCAGGGCAGCAGGAGGCTGAGGAAGCCCAGCAGCTTTTCCCATCATGGGAGACCTTGCTGTGACACAAACCAGACCCTGCTGCTCCCCACAGACCAAGCAGCAGCTCCAGGGCACAGCACGGGCCGGGCTCGCTGGAAAATCATCTGGACCTGAGAGAATTGCCATGGGTGGGCTCTGTGAGCTGAGCTGGTGGAACCAGGAGCCCACCCTTGGGAGGGACAAGGGAAAAAGGGGGAATGGCTTCCCATTGCCCAAGGGCAGGGCTGGATGGGATCTGGGACAGGAATTGTTCCCTGGCAGGGTGGGCAGGCCCTGGGATAGAATTCCCAGAGCAGCTGGGGCTGTCCCTGGATCCCTGGCAGTGCCCAAGGCCAGGCTGGATGGGTTTGGAGCAGCCTGGGACAGTGGGAGCTGTCCCTGCCATGGCTGGGGTGGAAATGGGGGGGATTTGAGGTCTCTCCCAACCCAAACCAGTCTGGGGTTCTGTGGAATGAGGAGGTTTGGGTGGGAACACCCCCACTCTGGTTCTGTCAGGATTTAATCCCTCGCTGCAATGAAGGTTATTGTGCCTGTGGCCAATACAGAATTGTCCTTCCTCTCTCCATCCTCCCTCTCCCCTCAGCTCCATCCCCTCCTGCCTTCCCCACAGGGAAATTCCAACAGTTCCAGGGTCACTCCATCCCAGGATTTTGAACACAAGGAACATGTGCACATGGGAATATATGCAAGGAAAGGAAAAGAGTGTTTTAATTAAAATGATTCCAATCATTCCCACAGCACATGATTTCTTCAAATGACCAAGATTCATCTTTAGAAAGTTGTTATTTGCCAGGTGTTGGATTTGACTTCATTTTCAATGCTTCATAAAGAATCAAGAGAAGAAAAAGCTCTTCAGCAAATTTCCAACTTAATTAAAATAAATCTGATCTCAATCAAGTTTCTGAGCTGAGCTGATGGGTGAGAAGAGAATGACCTGAGAGCAGCAGCAGGAACCAGCCCTTGTGCCCCAAACCTGCAGCAGCAGGAGAAACACTGAGCTCTGCTGGCAAAGCAAAGGCAAAGCAAGAGAGGTTTGGTTTTCCGTGTCCTTGTCCATAGCCAGGTCCAGTTCCAAGTTCCTTTTTGACCCCCAAGGTTTATTTAAACTGCAGGAAGGAAAGGGAGGGATCATTGTGCTCTGCCCCTCTCTATCAGCCACACATTTTTATTTTCCTTCTAATAAATAAAAGTCACATTTTAGCACTAGATTTTGTTTTTATGCTGGCAAAGAGAAATATGTGGAGTTACTGATAATAATTTTCCCTCTCATAAGAAAACCCCAACATTCCCCCCAGTAAAAAACAACCACACACAAAAAGAGAAAATACAGGAAAAAACCTTCCCTACCCTCTCTGAAACTCCTCCCTGTCAAACCTGAAACTCACCCTGAGCCCTGAGTGAGTCTCCCTCGGCCTGACCTGAGCAGGGAAATTCCCATCACTGCAACCCCTGGGACATCCCAACTGCTCCTCAATCCATGGGAACTGTGCCTGGGACATCCCAACTGCTCCTCAATCCATGGGAACTGTGCCTGGGACATCCCAACTGCTCCTCAATCCATGGGAACTGTGCCTGGGACATCCCAACTGCTCCTGAATCCATGAGAACTGTGCCTGGGACATCCCAACTGCTCCTCAATCCATGGGGAACTGCCTGGGACATCCCAACTGCTCCTCAACCCATGGGGAACTGCCTGGGACATCCCAGCTCCTCCTCAATCCATGGGAATTGGGCCTGAGCAGAGGGAAACTCTAAATCCACAGCCCAGGGTCCATCTGGGAGGAGCTGAAGGTTGCTTGGGGATTATTTTTGGAGGGGAGCTCCTCACTCACCGCAGCCTCCAGGGCCTGGTCCAGGTCTTTGATCAAATCCTCCTCATCCTCCAGCCCCACCGAGAGGCGGATCAAGGTGTCAGTGATTCCCAGCTTTTTCTTGAGTTCAGGATCCATTGAGCGATGGCTCATGGTGGCCCTGCAGGGATAAAAACCATCATTGATCTCAAGAATTTGGGAGTTTTATTGGCAGAAGCAGCCAGGCTGGTTCCCTGCCAGCTCCCCTGCAATGGCAGCAGGATCTGACACCTCCTCTGTGCCACTCGTGTGACCCCACAGGTGCAAAGAGCTCCTGGCAGCACTTCCTGCAAATGATGGGAATGCTCACAAGGCAGGGAACTGCATCTCCAAGGCACAAATGATTAATGAGAACTGGATACAGAAACATCTGGACCTGAGGAAGCAGAAAATCCTATTCCTCTTCCTTGCAGAGCTGTTTTTTATTCTACAGAAGCGCTGTAACCTCTGCATGTGGGCAATGTGCAAGCTGCAGTATAAAATCTCCTGGTTTCCCTTCTGGTTTCTCAGATCCCTCCTCAAGCTGTCCCAGTGACTCTGCAGGGTTTATTCTCTCCAGCTACAGAGGACAGAGCAAGAAGGCATTTCCACAAGTGCTCAGTCCCTGGCACCAGCTCCTTTCAGCTGCTGCAGGGGTTCAGGCTTTGCTGTTACCCTGAAATCAGTAAGTGAAATGATTTAGCATTTCCATACACTCCCTCATTTCCATGCACCTTCTCAAAAAGCAAATTGGCTTTGAGGAAAATCATGCAATCCCATGAAAATCCTGTTTTGAGCAGTTCAAAAGGCCCCCAGGAGGCCCTGCCAGGGAGTCAGAGGCAGCTGGGTGCACACAGTGACCGTGCCCTCTGTGGGAGCAGAGAGCAGGGCATTCCTCAATCCCAGCTGCTCCTGATCCCAGCCCTCAGCAGCTCCTGGGATTGTCTTCATGGACACCGAGTGTGCTCAGCCCTGCAGCCCCAATTCCTCTGTCTCTGCACTCCCACACAATTCCCTCCCTCTGGAACCCCCCCTGGCTTTGTGCTGCACAACAGCCCCGAGTTCCACTGCAGCCAAAACAGCTTTGGGGGCTGGAAAACCGTGGGCATGTTGTGGTGCTCTGCAGCTTTTTGAGGCTCTGAGGATGGAAGGATGAACTCACGGATGCTCTGCCAGGCTCTCGAAGCCACCCAGGCTAAAAGCCAGGGTAAACACCTGTGGGAGAAAGGGAAGGAGCTCATGGATTCACTGAAAGAGAGCTGATGGAATCAGGGAATATCCTGAGTTGCCCACAGGGATCATTGATCCAGCCCCTGGCCCTGCACAGACCCCCCAACAATCCCACCCTGAGCATCCCTGGCAGCGCTGGCCAAACCCTCCTGGAGCTCCGGCAGCCCCGGGGCTGGGACCTCCTCAAGGACTTTGAGGAAAAAGGAAAGTTGAGGGACCTCTTCTCCCCAAGCTTTTCTATAATAACTTTTATATTCTAAAGTGTAATAGCTGTAATTAGGGAATAAAGTTCACATCTGGCAGCTAAGAGCTAAGACTGAAAATAGACTCATCCTGCCCCTGGGTCCCTGGGAGTGTTCCTGGGTGGACCCAAGCAGGCACTCGCAGAGCCAGGGGCTCCCTCTCTGCCCCACGAGTCAGGGCTTTCCTCAGTGGCTCTCCCTCCCTCCTGAGGGCACTTTGCAACAGCCCAGCAGAGCTGCCCAGGCTGCAGAAAGCCCTTTGTCAGCAGCAGCTCCTGGGCTCAGCTGGCCACCCTCACCCTGCGAGCAAACAAACACTTCCAAGGGGCTGAGGTGTCCCTTTGTTCCCTCTCATTAACCCCCATGGACAAATTATCTGTGCTTTGAGAGGGGCACACACACAGCACTTGGCAGGAAAAGCCACTTCCAGCCTCCCCTCAGCAGGGCAGGCTCAGCTCCCTCTGAGGGTGATTTTATTCCTTTACCTTCAGGTTCTTGAGGAAGGCAAAGGCATTTTCTTTTTTCCCTTTGATATAGAAGCTGACCATGCCAGAAATACCCGTGCACTGCTTCTGCGTCACATTGCACTGGGGATGGGATTCAAACCCTGGAATGGGGAGAGTTGGGAGAATTCCCAGTGAATTCCAGTGCAGAGCTGGGGCAGCTCAGCCTCACCTGAGCTGGGCACCCAGCCCCAGGAACGGGGCACCACAGATCCCAGATCCCTGCCCTGGGATGCTCCCAAATCCCTGCCCTGGGATGCTCCCAGATCCCTGCACACTCACCTGGGTAATTGACCTCCTCCACCTGGTGACGACGGGATTTCAGGAACTTGGCCACAGCCAGGCCGTTGTGGAAGTGCAGCTTCATCCGGATGTGCAGAGTCTTGAGCCCCCGGTTACACATGTAACAGTCAAAGGGAGAGGGAACAGCTCCCAGGCCTGTGGGAACAGGAACAGAATTCCACAGAATTCCACAGCAACGTTGTTGTTTTGCATTCAGCAATGACAAACACACCCTCATCTCCAGCATTTCCGAGCTTAGAACAAGTGGGAAGACACCCGAGGCAATCTCTGTTCCTCATCTCCCACATTGGGGAGACAATTAATGAGGCCAATTAACAAGCTCAGGCCTCAAGGATTACATTTATTTGGCACAATGACCTTCCCTGCTGAGGGCACAACCCTGGACAGGGATTTATTCCTGACAAGAGGGAGGAAAATTGCTGGAATCAACAGAGATCAGAAAATCCTGCATTAGGCACACCCTGATGGGTGAGTGAGTTTCAAGCCCCCCAAACTGCAGCTGGGCACCTCAAGGGTTTCAGGATAGACCTCAGTGCTCCCCTGAAGTGCCTGGGAAGTGGAGACCAATGTCTCTCCTTTCATTGGAGTTTTTATTGGAGGATTTTTAATTGCACTTTACTCACTTCTGCCCATTCAAGTCACATTCCCAGGCAGATTTCCCACTTGTGTGCATGCACACCCTCCCCAGCAGGAGCTGTGGATGTGAACAGGATTCCTGTCAGGAATTCCCTGTCTGGACTTACTGATCTGCAGGAATTTGAGCTTCTTATAGAGACACTCCTTGTTTACAGAGACCAGGCCCAAGAGAACATCGCTGTGCCCTACAAATGACAGGGGACAAGAATGGGATCAGCCACTCCAGCTGCTCCAGGGTCCTGCCACAAACCCCCAGGGACACCTCCCACCAGCCCAGGCTGCTCCAAGCCCTGCCCAGCCTGGCCTTGGACATTCCAGGCATCCAGGGGCAGCCACAGCTGCTCTGAGCACCTGTGCCAGGGCCTGCCCACCCTCCAGGCCAGGAATTCCTTCCCAATCTCCCATCCAACCCTGCCCTAAGCATGTGCTCAACCCTCAGACTCACCATTGATGTACTTGGTTGCAGAAGACATACAAATATCAGCCCCCAGGGACAAAGGACGCTGAAAGAAAAGGAAAATAACATCTTAACTCAAGTTTGGGTGCACTCAGGTTCATTCCCAGCCATTCAAAGGGCTGGGAGCTTACACAGGAAAAATAAGTGTTGGAACAAACACAAAAACCTGAGGATGACAAGAGAACATGTGCTAAGAGCAGCAGCACAGGGAGGTGCTCTGAATTCAAGGTAAGCACAGGAAAATGGGATTTAAAAGCACTGCTGCAGCTCCCACAGGCTCCAGGGAGAGAAGAGAGTGAGCACATCCACAGCCAGTGCACAGCTGGGAAAAACCAGTTCTATTGCTCAGCTGAGGCAGGGACAAATCATGGCATTCACCCAGAAAGTGCATTTCCATGGGAAATGAAGGACTCCACTGCAAAGCAAAAGAACTGCTTTGTTTTCCAGGTGTTGGAGAGCCTGCCCTGCAGGAGCTGAGGACAGGAGGAGAGGAGGTTCCCTTGGCAGCTCTCTCCCCTCACCTCCCAGCTCTGCCCAGCAGCCCCTGAGGTGGCACAAACCAGGATCTGGATGGGCAAGAGCTGGTGAGCAGTGCCAGATTTCTAATCAATCACTAATTAAGGGACTTTGCACATGACATCAACACATTCTAAAGAGTGAGGGGCATCACTGTTGAAATGGAACAAAGCAGGCAGACTCCAGCCCATATGAAGATCAACATTGCCTGGGAGTTCATTATTCTGAAGCATTTGCAAAACTTAAATCTCTTGGCTTCATGTCTTCCAGTTATCAATACAGGAAAGTTCTGGCACTTGTTATAAACAATGTTTTAAACTTATATGACAAATATTCACCAGAATTTTGAAGGAAAAGGGAAACTGGATGTCTCAAAGAAAGACTGCACAAAGGTTGCTTGGTTTTTCTTCCACTCAGAACAGCCCATGAACAGCATCTACTGAAGGATTGCTATGGAAAAGCCAAAGTGAGGGAACACTTTCTAACTGTTCCTGTTTCCAGCAGGAAGAATTGGATCCCACCATTCCTGAAGGACACACACCCCCATCCCTGGTGCACCAGCAGCAGCACCTGGGCTGGAACCAGAGCAGGTGATTTTACAATGCAGAGACCAGAACTGCAACTCTTTGGTGGTGCTTCCCTTGCCAAAAGGGAGCTCCAGCTCCACTGGGACAGGTGTCAGTCCTGTCCTTTTTCCACACACCTGGAAATATGGAGACATGAAGCTGTTGTCCACTGCCACCAGCACTCCCTCCTGCTTCGTGTGTGCCACTTCTGCACAGGCTCGGATGTCGATCACCTTCAGCACGGGGTTGGTGGGGCTCTCGAGCCAAACCAGCTGCACAAACCCAGAAATGGCCAGGTCAGAGCTGCCAGTGCTGGGCTGAGTCCCAGGGGCTCTGGAGCCCAGAGGTGCCAGCTCCCCGGGCTTGGTGCGCTGGGGACGGGCAGCGGCCCCGCCACAGCGAGGGGAGGCTCCAGCCGGCTCCTCCGAGCTCAGGGAGGTTTCCCTTCAGCCGGGCTTGAGCCATCCCAGCGCGTCCCAGCTGGAGAAGGCCTCACACAGCCGGGACAGAGCCTTTTCCCAAAGCCTTTCCCAGCGGAGTTCCCTTCCCCTGGGGCAGGGGATCTCCCACCCAGCGCCACCGAGCAGCTCCGGCTCCGAGCTCGGCCTTCCCCTGCTCTCTCTCCCCTTTTCCCTTTTCCCTGCTCTCTCTCCCCTTTTCCCTGCTCTCCCTCCCCTTTTCCCTTTTCCCTGCTCTGCCTCCCCTTTTCCCTTTTCCCTGCTCTCCCTCATCTTTTCCCTTTTCCCTGCTCTCCCTCCCCTTTTCCCTTTTCCCTGCTCTCTCTCCCCTTTTCCCTTTTCCCTGCTCTCCCTCCCCTTTTCCCTTTTCCCTGCTCTCCCTCCCCTTTTCCCTGCTCTCTCTCTCTCCGGGGTTTTTGCCCTTCTTAGGATGTTTTCCATGAGGCAGCACAGTGGGATATGGTGGGTCCAGCTGTGCCCCGAGCTGCCCCCCTCAGCTTGACACAGCCCCAAACTCAACAGGAGCAAGGATAAAATAATTTAACATCCCTTTAAAACCCATTTCCCTCTCTCTTACCTTGGTGTCTGGTGTAATTTTAGTTTCCAGGCATTTTGGGTTTGTGCAGTCAACATAATCCACTTTCAAATTATACTTCTTTGTTATTTTGTCAAATAATTCTCTTGTGCCTAAAAAAATAACCCAAAAATGACAAAATGAAACAACTTCCTTACCTTTCATTCCCTGCTCTCCAGCCTCTTGCATCATGCAGTCAGGAGGGCACAGCTTTATGCTGCACACCAAAAATGGCACATTTTTATTTTCTTTATTTACAAAGTTTAAAGATTGTTGTGGATTTAATGATATGAATTAGTAACAAGGTGAATATGGGATCAGAGTGATTTAGGAAGTATTTGAAATCAATGTGGGGTTTATGATCAGGAAGTTAAACAGAGATGAAGAAACAAGGGGAAGACTCCAGCTCCTGCTTCCCATCATTCCATTAAAAATGATTCCTTCCTGTCTTTGAAGCCTTTCCCTGGAAGATTAAAAGATTCCAGCAGCAACAGGTGATCAGTGGATGTGCAGCACTCACATTTTCCACACACAGGAAATATTGCCTGGATTAAAAAGGAATTGATTGGGTCCTTTTGCCAAGGTTATCCCCAGGGACTCAGTTCTCCATCTGAGCATGAAGGGATGGAACACAGAGGTGGATTCTGTGAGCTGAAGGAAACATCTGAGGGATGTTTGGTCTTTTGTGAGAAACCCTTTCCTTATAACAAACCAAACCAGAGGAGAAACAATGAAATTCCCCCCTGCAGAAACCAGCCCAGGCTGAGGCTTTAATGAGCAGGGGAATGTCCCTGGGAATCAGAGTGAGCTCACCCTGCTGCAGGACTCTGCCAGAGCTGGCTGCACTCTGCCACTGGGGAGGTGAGTGGAAGGGGCATTGATAAAAACAGGCTTCAAAGAATAGCGAGGTCCTACATGGGAATTCAGAGCTCCTGAGAGCCACAGACGGGTTAGATCCCTTGCACAATGAAGGCTGAAGCCACAGGGTGCTGTACTCACCTTCATAGACATCAGCTGTGCAGACAATTTTGTCCCCTGTCTTCAGCAGGTGACAGATGTTCAGAATGGCTCCCATGCCAGAGGAAAAAGCCAAGCCTGAGGAGAAAGGAGTCAGTGACAAATGAGCCATGTTTGATGTGACACAACAAGTCAGACTTGCCTTGGCCTTCCTCACTTTGCCTCTGAAAAGAACCTGTTCTGTCACTGTCTCACTGGGAACCTGGAGCCAGTGAAAGCAGGAGCTCGATGTGCACAGCACAGAACCAGCACAGACACTGGGACAGACTGGAATGGGCTGGGAACGGGGACTGCCTGCTCCCACTGCCTCCAGTGCTGCTGCACAAGGACGGATCCAGCTCAGCTCAGCCATCAGCCACTGTGAGGAAGCAGGAGACAAACCCAGGGATGGAGCTGGACTCTCCTGAACGAGAAGTTCAGGGCTCTTCCCCACCTTGGAGCTGCTCCTGCCCACAACCAACAGCCAGAGCCGTGGTCACGGAATCATGGAATGCTTTGGGATGGAGGGACCCCAAAGCCCACCCAGTGTCACCCAGTGCCACGGGCAGGGACAGCTCCCACTGTCCCAGGCTGCTCCAAGCCCCGTCCCACCCATGAGGTGCTCACAGTATTTGGCTCCATCGAGGGCAGCTGCAACCTTTTCCAGGACGTGACGGTTCGGATTCCCAAAACGGGTGTATTCATAACCCTGCGGTGGAAAGAAAACAAACATCAGAGAGAGAGCACCGGGAAAGCTTGGGATAAACCTCTCCCGACCCCCGGCCGCTGTGGGAGCACAGAACCCCAGCTGGGTCCGGCTGGAAGGGAGCACAGCGGCTCCTCCGCTCCCATCGCTGCTCAGCAGGGCCATCCCCGAGCACAGGGCTCGGCATGGGGGGCGGGCGGCTCTGGGATGTCCCCAGGGAGGAGATTCCACCGCCTCCCTGGCGAGAGCCCCGCTCCCAGCGGAACGAGATGCTCGCGTTTGCCCGGGAGCTGCCACGTGGGGAAACACCGGCACCGGGAGCTGCCTCCTCTTCCCCGGACCTGCCGCCTCACGGAACCCCGGCCGGGACACGCTGGGCCCAGAGGGGGGCTCGGGGCCCCGGTGGCGGCCGCACTCACCTTGTTCTTCCCGGGTTCCTCCTGCTTGAAGACGGTGGAGAGCGTGATGGGCGGCACCACGGCCCAGGAACTCCACTGCTCAGGCTCCTGCCCGACGTGGATGGCATCGGTGGCGAAGTGCTTGAAGGGTGGAAGGAGGGGTTGGCATTCCTTACATTCCATGGTCGCGGCTCTGGGAGCGGCTCTGGGACCGTCCCTCAGCCCGGCCGCATTTAACGACACCGCGGGCTCGGCGGGGCGGGGCTCTCGCGCCTCCTCATTGGCTGCGGCGCCGGCGGGGCGGGGCCCCCGCGCCCTCCCATTGGCTGCCGCTGGGGCGGGGCCCGCCCTGCACAGGCAGCGCCTGCCCGCTGGGGGGCGCCCCGCTCCGCGCGCTGTGGGGCCGCTCCCGGGCGCCTTCCCCGGATCCGGGAGCGCCTTTCCCGGGGAATAACCGGGAATAATCCCGCAGCACTCGGCTGATCCGCAGGATGACACTGTTGAACGGGAAAGAAGCCAACGTGTTCTGGGATGCTGGTGTTATTTTGTCTTCCCTATCCCCAGGTGATGCCCGCTCGGTAACCTGTAGGGTGGCATCTTGGGCTGGTGAAACACGGGCGAGGGAGAGAGGAGAGCCCCTGCCCACAGCCATTAAATCTGGAACCAGCTCTCCCTGCCATTCCAGACACTGCCCGTGGCCAGGCCGGCAGGAGCGTCAGCCTGGTGATGCTCCCATCACAGCTCCTGTAAACAAACCAAAGCTGCCAATTAGGGGGGCACCCGCTCTACCCACACCCGGCCTTACCACAGAGCGAGGTGAAGCCACCAGAGATGTGGCCTTCAGTGCACAATTAGTCAGAGGTGGGGCAGCAGCCTTAAACCCTGGGGAAATCCCCAGCTGGGCAGTGCTAATGCATAGTCCCATAAATCATGCCCAAGGGATGGCCTGGGTTGTTCTCCCTGGCCATCCCAAACACACAGGCCAGGCATGAGCGGCAGCCTATTAGTGCTCTTCAGAGCCTAATTGATGCAGCTCTCAAACAAGACAACAACAATCAGGGAGAAAATCCTCCAAACACACAGACATCAACAACAACAGGAACAGTAACCCTTTTCCTTCCCTAAGGCAGGAGTCAAAAACCGAATAAAATCCAGATGGCATCTGGGCCTGCCAGTCTGGCAGCGAGAAGCTCATCAGCCTTGGGCTCCTCTTGCTAGAGAAGCCACTGACAGGGGTGGGACAAAACACAGAATCGATGCACGGTGGAATTGTCCTTCCTTTCAACAGGTAACCTGTCCAGGCAATCCTCCCCCAAGGTCGGTTTTATTTTTCCTTTTCAGAAACTAATGCTTGGAACAATGCCAGCACATCTCCACTGAAGATGAAGTTCTCCTCACAGAAGAAATCAACAGCAGCATGAACCAGACTGGACATGAGCATCATCAAGCCGGACCCACAGGAGGGACACCCTCCCTTTTCCTGTCTGTGGTGGTCACTGCTAACATCTGTACCCACACTGGAGCCTGAGCGCATTTCAAGGACCATTGCTAATGAAGGCAGTGATAATTGTACAAATCTAGGAATTCCACCTAATAATGAGAGTTTGGCAGAGGGAAAGGTCACTGTAACCTGTGAAACACAACCTCCAACCACTGAATTCACTCCCTCAATTTGCAACAGAGCTCCCTGAAGGAATAGGGCACGTGTTACAAGGAGCTGCTGTGTGAGCATTACACTGAAACAACTGATAGGGAATGCTCGGGGTGCAGCTCAAGCCATCTCCTCTTGCTCTCAGCTGTGGATACACCTCACTGCAGCAGCAGTTCTGAGGGAGGGCTGTGAAGGTGCACTGCCCACTGAAATCCCAGGCGTAACCTGGGATGAGCGGCAAACTTGCTGCATGCACTGTGTGAGAATAACTGGGATTTATTGCTGCAAGTAACACCATCAAGGCCCAAAACATTTGCCTCGACACTGAGCAGAAGGTAGATAATTTTGAAATCCATCAGATGAAATTCCTGAAACTGTGCTTAGATATGCAGGAAAGGACTGTGTTTGCATGAGGACTCTCTGTGATCCCATACAGACTACATGACTACAGAATAAGCAATCACTTAAAGAGCTGTGTTTGTAACAAATAGGGGATGCAGCGTCAACAATTCCACTCCTGTCACAACCCCTGAATTACTGCAATCTACATACATATCCCATCAAGATTTTCTGCTCACACCTATTGGAATAAACTTGACACTGGTGAAAAATTCCTGCAACATGACCCATGTTGACTACTGGAACATGTCTGAAGTGATTGACACAGAGCTCTAATCACTGTTTTCATCAGGAAACAGTACAAACAGAGGAGATGGAGAACATCAGTGGTGGGACATTTTGTTCAGGTGGTCACTAACCACAAGAGGAATTCCAGATCTGATACTGCATCCTCTTTTAATTTCACTGATTTTTGTCTTATTCTGTTCCTTGTTAAATGTTGTCCTTATTGTTGGAATGTGGATATCAGCAAACCTCCTTGCACATATAACATTGTTGCATCACATTCAAAGAAGCCACATAAATGTAACCTGATCAAAAATGTCCCTCACTTTATAACTGGAACATAATCAAATCTTCATTTATAGCTACAGAGGCCAGAGGTGACCACACAGCAGAGCAGTAGTTGGCTTTGGTCACTGAGTGGATTGCAGGGCTGCATCCCCCTTTTCCAGGCCATACCATGATCTCAGAAATGCTTGTTAGGCCTCGATGAGGACCCCTTGTCTCAGCTCCTCTGGAGCTGATCACAAACACTGCCTGCTCCCAGGCCCTGCTGCTGCCCAACAAGCTCCTGGTTTCTTCAGGAGCAGCCCTGGAAACTGATTTTTTTTGTCCAGACAGCCCAACATCCCCATTCTCACACCTTCAATGGAAGTGCAGCCAGGATGAAACATTGCTGTGACTTAAAGCCCATCCCTTAAGGCCCAGGCACAGCACTGGAAAAGGAGCCCCTTTGAGCTCTCCTGGGTCAGGAACTCCCTCTGAGAGGGGCTTCTCCAAGCCAGGAGCTCTCCTGTTGGCTGCACTTGGGGGAGCCCCAAAAAATGGTGCCTCCTCAAAGGCTGGCCAGCTGGGGAAGATGCCAAAACATCCCAAGTGAGCATTTCCCTGCCCTCCAGGGGAATTCCTCACAGGTACCTCCCACTGACTGTCTGTGCACACACAGTGCCTGTGCCCTGGCAAAGCTGGCAGAAATGACACTCTCTGAGGGGTTTGAGTGCCTCTCTCACTAAGTTAGGCCTAGGAACAAGGTTAACTCATGAGTTATAAGTGAAATGCTGCCTAGAGTTGTGAAAAACGAGGTTCACTCTCCTGGCAAAATTTAAAAGTTTCATAAAGGACAATAGGAGACAAAAATAATAAAGCAAAGTTTAGCAGCCAGGTGCTTGGTGTTCAGCCAAGAGCACACCTGCTGTTTTGGAGACACCCTTTACATACCTTATTCTATTGCATCAGCTATATAATAAATAAAATAATAAAATAAATATGAATAAATATCAATATATATTAATAAATATCAGTAAATATTAATGAATATTAATAAATACAATAGTATTTATGAATATTACATATTCACAAACAGTTATACATATTTAAACTTTTCTCCAAACTAGTTGAAATGTTCCAATAACTATCTAGCATGGCTCCTCTTTGGGACTGCTGTTTTAGAGCAGGCACATTTCCTGGCTGTGGTTTTAGTCCATTCTTATTTTCACCTCCAGTTTGGGGTTTGGTCTGTACTTTCCTCAGACAGAAGGTGCTGATAGTCAGCATATCAGTAGCGGGGGTCTTCATCATACTTTCATCGGATGTTATCCCAACCAAGTAGGCAGTTCATTTACCACAAGTATAATTATATCAGCTATTTCACTGCTACACCTAAATTTAGTTAATACTAGAAGTAAAAACTATAGCAAAGTTACTTTAACGTCATACATATAATATCCATGTCAATATTTTGTGAAAAACCCATATGATAATATGGATTTATAACAGTGCTGTTCTTTGCAAAGTTGGACTTTGATTTCCTAAGGCTGGTTAAGAGCTGTTAAGTGTCATTCCTTTGCTCCATTAGGGTTAAGCTGTAAGTCAAGTGTTGATCCTTTGTTAAATTGGTATGTTTAAGGTATAACTTAAGCACTATTGAGTCTGAGTGCTATGAAGGGCCGCATTCCTTTTTACCCTTGGCCTCACTGTCCTTTTGTCACAAACAAACACATCTCCATTAGTTCAGTCGGGGCTCTTCCTGCCATTCCAGACACTGCCCGTGGCCAGGCAGGAGCGCCAGCCTGGTGATGCTCCCATCACAGCTCCTGTAAACAAACCAAAGCTGCCAATTAGGGGGGCACCCGCTCTACCCAAACCCAGCCTTACCACAGAGCGAGGTGAAGCCACCAGAGATGCGGCTTTTGCATCTCAGCTCAATCAAGTTTCTGATCTCAATCAAGTTTCTGAGCTGAGCTGATGGGTGAGAAGAGAATGACCTGAGAGCAGCAGCACAAACCAGCCCTTGTACCCCAAACCTGCAGCAGCAGGAGAAACCCTGAGCTCTGCTGGGAGAACTGGGATCACATTCCCGGGGTGCCCACGGCTGCTCCCACACAGCTCCTGGCTCCAGAGCTCGCCAGGGAGAGCCCAGGCCGTGCCCAGCACACCCTGCACAGCCAGGGAGAGCAGCCCAACAGCAGCACGGGACAGCCCCAGGAACCCAGGCTGCAATTCCCAAAGGCAAAGCAAGAGAGGTTTGGTTTTCCGTGTCCTTGTCCACAGCCAGGTCCAGTTCCAAGTTCCTTTTTGACCCCCAAGGTTTATTTAAACTGCAGGAAGGAAAGGGAGGGATCATTGTGCTCTGCCCCTCTATCAGCCACACATTTTTATTTCCCTTCCCATAAATCAAAGTCACATTTTAGCATTTGATTCTCTTAATGCTCTGTGCTGGCAAATAGAAATATGCATAGGTACTGGTGGTAAGCTACCATATCATAAAAAAAACCTGAAAAGCTTCACCAATAAAAAACCACACACACAAAAAGAGAAAACAGAGGAACAAACCTTTCCTGCCTGTACAGAACATACAGCACCTCCACAGCTGCTGCAGGTTCACACTTCTCCATTGCCCCCCAAAACCTCCACGTCCCCTCCCACAACCCAAACTCCCCATTTCAAACACCTTTATCTGCCCAATTCTCTACCAGGGTGCAGGCTGACTTCGGCCAAGGGATGGAGGGACAGGACACAGGGGATGGCTTCTGTTGTGGTGCATCTAAAAATCTTGGTACCCCCCAAGGGTAAAACTCACCTCTGGTTTGTGTAATGTTAGTTCCTACCTGAGAACCTTCTTTCCCTTCCCCCTTCCCATTGGCTGTGACCTCCCTGCATCCCCTAATCACCCCTGCCCCCATGTATAAGAGATAAGACCCAGAGCATTTCGCTCTCTCTCTTGCCCCGGATGGAACACAGACAATAAACCCGGGATTATTCCAGCAAGTTTGAGCCTCCTGTGTCTAGATACTTTGAGTCCGTGTTGTATCCACTCCAGGACCCCCTCTGCCGCCTGTGCCTTGAGACCAGCAGGCTCGCACCACGGGGGGTGGAACAGAGGGGTCCCACCGAGGAGAGGGATAACAACAGAGTGGCGCCCGACGTTGGGGCTGAACAAGCCCACGTTAAAGGCTGATCGGAGCCAGGGTGAGCCGTTCTTTGGAGACTTTGGATGCAGTTTAAAACAGCAAAAAAAGTTTCCAAAAAGGAGTCGAAAATCCTCCAGCACCAGAGGACCGACTTCAGGGCAACAAGTATCTTTCCACTGCCAGAAAACGACAGAAAAGGGTAAGGTTGAACTCCGACACCGGGCTGGGAGGGGTGGAGAGTGGAACAGACCCCGGGGGTCTGTGTTCTGTGTAACTCCTTCCCAGCGGCAGCAGCCCCGAAGTGTGTGGGGTTCCCCCGGCCGTGGGCAGAGACGGGGTGGGGGGGGAGAGGGAATTCTCCCTGCTGCCTGTATAGTGTGAGTTCAAATTGTAATCCTTTGGTGCGAATTTGTTTTCTGTGGTAAGGAAAAATAGACAGATTGTGTGCAGAGCTGCTGTAACCTCCAAAATGGGAGCCCGGCTCTGCACACAAGAAAGGAGTCATACACAAAAAATACAGAAATTTTTAAGAACCACAAATATAAAAATTTCAAAACATAAGATAAAACAGTTTGTATCATATTTGACTCAGCAAAGTGAACAGATCGAATTGTTGAAATTAGATTCAGTAACTGCCTGGGATAAAATTGGAAATTTATTAACCTTAAAAATAGAAGGAGGAGACAGAGTGGCCCACAAATTCCTCCCGGTTTTTCTTTTAATTCGAAAAGAATTAGTTAACAGAGAAATAAAAACGGAAGACAAACAAGCACCTCAGTATCCATCTAACTTCCCTAACTTTTCCCCCAAAACCTCTGCTCCCCTAATAGGACAGATACCCGAGACAAACAATACAAGTTCTAGTCCGGTGTGTCTCTCTCAGTCACCCAGTCCTGCCTCACAAGCCATCAAGGCTCCCTCCCTATACCCTGTCGGTGTTACAGAAAATGTATCTTCCTATCCCCACATGGCTGAGAGCCAAGATGGCACCGGCCACGTGTTACCTGGCCACATGGTGAATCCTCCTGTGTATCCCCTTTCTCCTACCCATGATCCCCTCCCCCCACCAGTTTCCACCTATAACCCCTATCACCACCCCTTTGTTCCTCCTGATGTTCCACCTTGCACCACCCCCCAGCCCTGCTTAACCCCACCCAATGACCCTGTCCCCCGAGGCTGTAACCCTATCCCCTATCCCTCCGGCCCCTGTCCCGTGGGGAGGAGGGGCGGGGAGGGAGAGATTTACATTCCTTGCTCCTGCAGAAGGGCAGGGGGAGGGGTGTCCCGGGCCTGCCCCCCGATGGGGGGATGCCTGCCCACCCGGCCTGGAATGGTGGGGCGTGGGCCCTCTCCCGGCTCCTGCGGGGCTGGGGTTGAGTCTCGCCACAGGCCCGATGGGGGAAGAGGAGCCCCGGAGCCCGGCGTCGGGGTGGGCAGACCCCCGGAGCCTGGCGTGGGGGTGTGTGGAGCCCCGGAGCCCAGCGGGGGGTGGGGCAGAGCCCCGGAGCCCGGCGTGGGCGGGGGCGGAGCCCCGGGGCCCGGCGTGGGTGGGGGCGGACCCTCGGAGCCCGGTGTGGGCAGGGGCAGACCCCCGGAGCCCGGCGTGGGCGGGGGCGGAGCCCCGGGGCCCGGCATGGGTGGGGGCGGACCCTCGGAGCCCGGTGTGGGCAGGGGCAGACCCCCGGAGCCTGGCGTGGGGGTGTGCGGAGCCCCGGAGCCTGGTGTGGGCGGGGGCAGAGCCCCGGGGCCTGGCGTGCCGGGGGGCGGCCCCACTCCTGGCCCCTGCGGGGGAGGAGTTTTGTCTCTCCACAGGTGTGGGGAAGGAACAGGCACCCCGGAGCCTGGCGGGGGCGAGCAAAGAAGCCCAGGGAATGGCAGCCCTGGAGAAGATGAAGTTATGCTAACAGCAGCCCCTGTTGTATACGATCACAACAGAGGAGCTATGAGATTACAACATCAGCCTTTCGATTATAAAGTAATCAAAGATATTTGTAAAATTAAAAATGATTTTGGTCGTGATAGTGAAGTCTTAAGGGGAATAATAAGAACTATATTGAAATCACAGGATTTGATTCCTGCAGATATTAAAGATTTATTTCGGTGTTTGCTAACTCCCTCTGAATATGATCTTTGGGAAAGTTTATGGAAAAAATCGTTAACCAAACTCCTAGCTGAACTGAAACAAAGTAATCAAAATGCACATGATACAGAGAACAATGAAATCACTTTAGAACATTTATGTGGGGAGGGAAATTGGATTAACCCTGCTGATCAAGTGAGAATATTAACAAAGTTTGTTGCAGATAAAGTTTGTGATGTAGCTGAAAACATTTTTTACCAATTACCAACAGCTGATATTCAAGTCAATTATGTTAATATTAACCAGTTTCCATGTGAGAGTTTCTTACAGTTTGTAGATCGTCTGAGACTACAGATAAAGAGACAAGTTAAAGAACCAGGGGCCCAGATGGAACTGCTTAAAGAAATAGCCCAAAGAAATGCCAACGAGGCTTGTCGTAATGTAATTCTGAGTCTACCTATTAACCCTCCACCCACCATAGCAGATATGATTGAAGCATGTGCCCAGAAAGCAGACTTGTACAGTGTACACGACAAGAAACCAGGCAACCCAAGGACAGTGGCAGCAGTGACACCAGGAAAGAACAAGCCACAGATGTCACCAAGACAGCTGCAGCGCATCGTCTGTTTCCAGTGCAAGAGGCCAGGACATTTTGCAAGGAACTGTCCTCAAACCCAGCAACAAGGGAAACAGCAGAAAAAAGACTCTGTTTTAATGGGAAAGGGGGAGGAAAGGGAGCGGGGTGGGAGACTGCAGAAATATAATTGTGAAAAATGTTTGCCTAATAAGGTCTGGCAACCACAAAAGCCATTCAGACTTGTAACTTCTAAAGCTTTTTGTTTCAGATCTGAGCGCTGGGCTGTTGTTGAAGTAGATTTGCAGGAAAATGCACAAGACCTGGCTGGACTGGATTGTAGGTATTTTGTTATTGGAGACACAGCACACACACCAATAGAGATTGAGGTGGCTCCCATGACAATTATGGGAGACCTAACACATCTCATTCTCTTAGCTAGGTGTCCTCAACCACCTTTCTATATAGACAAAGGGCAGGTAATAGCCCAGGTGATCCCTGTTCCAACAGAAGTCCCAGTAGATGACAAAGCACCGGGAGTCTACTGGGCAGAAGTAGTGGGTGAAGACAAGCCCATTATGGGGTGTAATTTGACACATAAATCAGAACATCTCCATGTAGAAGGGTTAATTGACACTGGGGCAGATGTAACCATCATACCAGAGAAGGTGTGGCCCCCACATTGGGAATTACAACCGGTGGCAGGAAAAATACAGGGTGTTGGAGGGATGAAACTGGCAAAAGTTGCTAAAGATATTGTCCAGATCGAAGGTCCAGACGGTAGGATAGCTAGCGTCAGACCTTTTGTCATTGATTACAAGTGCCCCTTGTGGGGGAGAGATACCATGTCGCAGTGGGGGGTAAAATTAACAATTCCTGAGACACCTCAGGATTTTTGATAGAGGCCACTGTGGAGCGTCCCGTCCAAAAGTTATCATGGTTAGATAATAATCCAATTTGGGTGAACCAGTGGCCTCTCAGCAAACAAAAACTTGTGGCGCTACAGAAATTAGTAGAAGAAGAATTGGCTAAAGGACACATAGTAGAAACAACCAGCCCTTGGAATTCCCCGGTGTTTGTAATAAAAAAGCCAGGGAAAGATAAATGGCGTCTCCTTCAAGATTTAAGAGAAATAAACAAAAAAATACAAGACATGGGATCTCTCCAACTAGGTATGCCATCCCCAACTATGTTGCCACAAGATTGGGTACTGGCAGTGATTGATATTAAAGATTGTTTTTTTCAAATTCCTCTCCACCCAGAAGATGCACCAAGGTTTGCTTTTTCCATTCCTACAATTAACAGGGAAGCTCCAATGAAACGGTACCACTGGACAGTGTTACCTCAGGGAATGAAAGCCAGCCCCTTCATCTGCCAGTGGTATGTGGGGTCTTTGTTGTCCCCAGTGCGTGCTGAAAAAAGAGAGGCTATCATTTTACATTACATGGACGATATTTTAATTTGCTGTCCCAATAACAACATACTGAAAGATACCCTTGACCTAGTGGTTAAAGTTTTAACCTCTGCTGGATTCCAATTGCAGGAAGACAAAGTTCAAAGGATGCCACCTTGGAAATACCTGGGCCTGGAAATTACTGCACGGACGGTTGTTCCACAAAAATTGGAAATTATTGGTAATCCTAAAACACTTGCTGATCTCCATTCTCTGTGCGGGTCACTAAACTGGGTCAGACCATGGCTAGGTCTCACAAACGAGGACCTGAGCCCCCTGCTCAATTTATTAAAAGGGGAGAGAGAGTTACTGTCTCCCAGGGAGCTGACTCCAGAAGCAAAAGCTGTAATTGAAAAGGCACAAAAAGCCTTGACAGAGAGACAGGCACACCGCTTCAAACCTGAGCTGCCTTTCAAATTTATTGTACTGGGGAAATTGCCACACCTACACGGGTTAATATTCCAGTGGGCTGAGGGGCAGAGAGATGCACTCTTAATCATAGAGTGGGTCTTCCTCTCCCATCAAAGACCCAAGACTATCACCAAGCCACAAGAACTGATGGCTCAGCTGATTCAAAAGGCCAGGGTAAGGCTGCGGGAACTGGCAGGTTGTGATTTTATGTGTATTCACCTCCCAGTCAGGCTCTCTGGAGAAGGCAGAAACTCCCCTGAGAGACTGACCAAAGAGATGTTTGAGCATCTGCTGCAGAGCAATGCTACCCTCCAGTTAGCTCTGGACAGCTATAGTGGGCAAATTTCGGTCCATGCACCATCACACAAATTGTTTCATGAGGAATTCCATCTCATTCCTCGTGAGAAAAGGAGCCGTAGGCCACTCAAAGCTCTCACAGTGTTCACTGATGCATCTGGGACCTCCCACAAGTCGGTGATGACTTGGAGAAATCCACAGACTCAGCTTTGGGAAGCTGATGTTGAGTTTGTAGAGGGGTCACCCCAGATAGCTGAACTAGCTGCGGTCGTGAGAGCCTTTGAGAAATTTTCAGAACCAATCAATTTAGTTACTGACTCAGCCTACGTAGCAGGAGTGGTGTCCAGAGCGGAACAGGCAGTTCTCAAAGACATTGAGGACAAACATCTCTTTAGATTGCTTTCAAGACTGATTTATTTGGTTTCAAATCGAGAACAACCTTTCTATGTGATGCATATAAGGGCACACACCATGTTGCCAGGTGAGATTGCTGAGGGGAACCAGAAGGCGGATTCCCTAGCTGCCCCAGCTGAAAAGGTACGTCTCCCTGATGTGTTTCAGCAGGCAAGGTTAAGTCACCAGCAATACCATCAAAATGTGCCAGGACTGATACGTCAGTTCCAGCTGACACGGGGTCAAGCTAAAGCCATCGTGGCTACCTGTCCCAATTGTCAGCTCCAGGCAGTGCCATCATTAGGCATTGGGGTTAATCCCCGTGGCCTTAAAAGCTGTGAGGTGTGGCAAACAGATATCACTCATGTCCCCAGTTTTGGTCGCCTTAAGTATGTACATGTGAGCATTGATACATACTCAGGAGCGGTGTATGCCTCTGCTCATGCAGGAGAAAAGTCTGTGCATGCTAAACAACATTTAGTGCAAGCCTTTTCTGTATTGGGAATCCCTAAAGAAATTAAAACAGATAATGGCCCAGCGTATAAATCCAAGGAATTCCTGGAATTTGTCCAGCAGTGGGGAGTGGATCATAAAACAGGCATCTCCCACTCCCCCACAGGTCAAGCTGTAATCGAGCGTACACACCAGACGCTCAAACAAGTCCTAGCCAAGCAAGGTAGTGAGACAGTGTGGATGTCTCCCCAACAGAAACTCTGTAAAGCTCTGTTTACCATTAACTTCTTAAACTGCTCATTTGAAAACATGAATCCTCCTGTAACTCGGCATTTTAACAGTGGTAATCAGTTTAAATTGTCACAGCATCCACCGGTGTTAATCAGGGACCCTGAAACTTGGCAAACCAAGGGTCCCTATGAACTTGTCACCTGGGGGCGTGGCTACGCGTGTGTATCCACCCCTTCAGGCCCCCGATGGATTCCTCAGAAATGGGTAAAGCCTTTTGTCCCAAAGAATCCAGCACCAGCAAGAAGAGAAGAGAAGCAAGTGGCTGTTGCTTCCAAGAGAAGACTCCGCTGAAGAGAGCAAGAAGAAACCTCTCTAGCCTCTGATCTGCATACCTTAACTGTGAATATGTTTTAAAGAATGTCTGTTTTCTTTTTTTTAGAAATAACCTACCTCTCACTCAAATCCATATTTTTCATTTTTATATAACAGGAAAGGGTGAGGTGTTGTGGTGCATCTAAAAATCTTGGTACCCCCCAAGGGTAAAACTCACCTCTGGTTTGTGTAATGTTAGTTCCTACCTGAGAACCTTCTTTCCCTTCCCCCTTCCCATTGGCTGTGACCTCCCTGCATCCCCTAATCACCCCTGCCCCCATGTATAAGAGATAAGACCCAGAGCATTTCGCTCTCTCTCTTGCCCCGGATGGAACACAGACAATAAACCCGGGATTATTCCAGCAAGTTTGAGCCTCCTGTGTCTAGATACTTTGAGTCCGTGTTGTATCCACTCCAGGACCCCCTCTGCCGCCTGTGCCTTGAGACCAGCAGGCTCGCACCACGGGGGGTGGAACAGAGGGGTCCCACCGAGGAGAGGGATAGCAACAGGCTTCCACTGCCAGAGGGCACGGTCAGATGGGAGACTGGGAAGGAATTCCTGGCTTGGAGCGTCTTGAGGATGGTTTTACCGCAGTCACCAGCGTCCCCAGCCGGCTTTGGCCACAACTACACCAAAGGGGAAAGCGGTGCTTAACAGGTGGGAAAACTGTCATGGGTGGGGGCTTTGTTTGTTGTCTGTTCTGTTTCATATATATATGCCAGTGTATATATATATATATATAAAAATATAAATAATCTATATATATTTGTCAGTAAAGTACTGTCATTCCCTTTCCCATATTTTTGCCTGGAAGCCCCGTAATTTCAAAGTCACAATGATTTAGAGGGAGGGTCACCGCTCCCTTCCAGGAACGTTCCCACCCTCCTTGGCAGACCCTGTCTTTGAAAGCAGGATGGGGTCTCACAGGAGCCGAGCAGAGAGGGAGAATCCCCTCCCCATCCCCATGGCCCCAACCCTTTGGGTGCAGCCCAGGACTGGGAGCAGCTTCCCAGCCACCACCTGGAGAGGCTGACACCTCCCAGATCCAGCACAGAGCTCCCCTCACCTGGGGACATCCACTGCCCCCAAATGTGTTCCTTCACCTCCCCTGCCTCACCCTGGGCATTTCCTACTGAGAGGAGCACTCCAGAGACCACCCACACCCCCCAAACCCCCTCCCAGCACACTGCAGCAGCACAGCTTCCACTGGGGGCTTTTTCCTCTTTCCCCACAGAGCAGTAAATACCCCCAGAATGTTTTATTGCACCTTAATGCAGCCACCCATGGCTCAGACACTTAGAAAAAGTAGAAACAAAAAGCCAAAGCAGCAAAACACACAAACCTGGCTTGAGAGCAGCTTCCCCAGTAAATATTCAGTGGATGGGAGGGATGGCTCTGCTGCTTTTTTGTCTTTGCAAAAGTGTTTGCAGTGCCAGGCAGAGCTGGCCCTGGTAGCTCCTGTCAGGTGTGGGAGCTGCAGCACTGCTGGGAACAAGTCAGAATTCCATAATTACTGATTCAAATAACAACATTGCCTATTCTCTTATTAGATTAAAAACTTGATGTTTTAATTGAGATTAAAATCCTTTCCATCACTGATCTGTTACAGCATCTCCCCTCGTGTTTTCCTTCCTAACCACACCGAGTTGTTGCCAGGACAGAAGGTGGGATTGATTTTTCCCCTGACCCAGGCTGTGAACCTGGGCAAGAGCATCAATCAATTCATTGATTACCCAGGGAAACCTCCCTGGGTAAAGCCTGCAGAAACTGAGGATTCCCCCTGTTTCACCCTGGAGCAGTTCCCAGACCCCTCTCAGGTCAGTAAAAAATGTCATGCTGGATGTGTCTGCATCCAACCTCGTGCTCCCAAAGGATGGAACACGGTGTCAAACTCCTCCTGGAACAAGTGAGGAGATTGCAGGAACAGGGGTAACTGCAGTGCTCTGGGGAATGCTGCGGTCCCAGCGAGGTTTAGGTCGGATATTGGGAAAATTTCCTCATGGGAAGAGTGGTCACACATTGGAATAGGAGCCCCTACCCCTGGAGGATTGAAAATCTCTGTGGATGTGGCACCTGGGGCAGTGCTGGAAATGGTTGGAAGGGCTCAGAGGGCTTTTCCAACCTAAACCATCCCTTATCCTCATTCTCCTGCAAGCAGCACGATCCTGCTGCAGCCTCGAGGCTTTTAGGGAATTTCCGAGAGGACAAGAACTGGAATTCTCTCTGCTGTTACAGCTGAATTTCAAGTCTCCTCCTGCTCTTTCCCAGCTTAAAGGAAATAACTCCAGGGGCAGGAGTTGTGGATTTTTATCACTGTAGAGCCATGAAGAGATGCAATCAACTGCAAGCATAGGCAGCCTTAAAAATGGCTGAGAGCACCCCAGAAATACTCTTAGAGCCGGTTTTTCTGGCTGTACAATGGGTTTTCCTTGTGTTCCAGACTTTCTTCCATCTGTTCTCGGTGTCCAAACAGCAGCCCAGGTATCCTCCCACCCTGGGGCACCGCTCACAAAGCTCCTTCGTGCTCATCTCTTTAAACTGGGATTTTTTGGGCAGCAGCTTCTCCACTCACAGGCAAAGCAAATTGTCTGATATGGAGTGAGATGAAACAAGCTCCAAAATGTGCAGGAGCTGAAAGATGAGAGTCCTCAACTCACAGCTCTGGTTGTGGCGCTGAGAGAAGGAGGGAAGAGCTCAGCTGTGCATTTCAACCATCACTTCCCCAAACAACATTATGCATCTTTATTTTTTTTTCCAGGGTGTTAAAGAGTAAGGGCTGGATTTTAGGTTTTTTATGTTTGCTACAGGCTTCAGAAGAGCAACATTTTGTAGCCAAAGAACCCAATCCGGGCTGGATGTGCCTGGAGGGGGGAAATGCACACTGGAGCCAAACTGCAGCAATCACAAGCACTTCATTACAATAAAGAGGTTTTTTTTTTCTTAGAAAAACAATTCTGTGGAATTTACCAGCTCCCACCGTTTCAGCTGATTCGGTGCTTTCTGGAGTGGCAGTGACAGATTTTGGGAGGGTTGGTGTGGCAGGGGCAGCTGAGGACCCCTCGAAGGAATTCTGCACCTCTCCCCCTCCAGCTGGGTTATTCCCTTTCCCTGGAGTGGGGATTGTTAGAAATAAAATCAATCCAATTTTATAAAAAATATTTTTTTTTATTAATAAATTTTAAAAAATAAAATAATTTTATTTCTGGACAGCCACAACTAAAGGCAAACTCTGAGCCTGGGGTCGGCGCTGGGTGAACCCTGATCCAGTCTCTGCTGCACTGATTCCCCCAAGTTCACCCACTGTCTCTTGGGTTTTTTTACATTTTTTATACATTTTTTTCGGCCTGAGGCCATGCAGTCTCATTTTTTTTCTCCGTGATGTGTTGTTATATACTCAGAATTTAGATGTTGAACTGCTGATGAGGTTTTCTGGGGAGGGGATTAGGTCTGAGTGGATTTTCGGGAAGCAGTCCTTGAAATTTAGAATTTTTCTGGGATTTTGCCAGAAAGGGATGGAGTCTGAGTGGTTTCTGGGTTGATTTTTCCTTTCGGGAGGCCGATATTAAGATGCTCGGTCAACACAATGGGTATCACGAGCTGATCACAGAATCATTAGTGGCTCTTCTGGGTGGATCTGTTTCTCTCCTGGCGCCCCCTTTGTCCTTTTTCAAACTCTCCTGAGCTCTCTCTCGTCCTTGTGGCAATCCTTTGCTGGCTCAAGGCTTTTTTGCGTTGTGCTCGAGTTAGTTTTTGTGCATTATACACGCAAATTATATCAGAAAGAGCATATTGCAGGGATGGAGCCGCTCCTTGTTCCACTTGCACCTGATTCCTTTTCCCACTTACACCTGACTCCTTTTCCCATTTCCACCTGATTCCTTTTCCCATTTTCACCTGATTCCTTTTCCCATTTGTACCTGATTCCTTTTCCCATTTCCACCTGACTCCTTTTCCCACCTACACCTGATTCCTCTTCCCATTTTCACCTGATTCCTTTTCCCATTTCCACCTGATTCCTTTTCCCTTTTCCACCTGATTTCTTTTCCCATTTCCACCTGATTCCTTTTCCCATTTTCACCTCATTCCTTTTCCCATTTCCACCTGATTCTTTTTCCCATTTGTACCTGACTCCTTTTCCCACCTACACCTGACTTCTTTTCCCATTTCCACCTGATTCCTTTTCCCATTTCCACCTGATTCCTTTTCCCATTTGTACCTGACTCCTTTTTCCCATTTCCACCTGATTCCTTTTCCCATTTCCACCTGATTCCTTTTCCCATTTCCACCTGACTCCTTTTCCCACTTGCACCTGATTCCTTTTCCCATTTCCACCTGATTCCTTTTCCCATTTCCACCTGACTCCTTTTCCCACTTGCACCTGATTCCTTTTCCCATTTACCCCTACACCTTTTCCCTTTTCCACCTGACTCCTTTTCCCACCTACACCTGATTCCTTTTCCCATTTCCACCTGATTCCTTTTCCCTTTTCCACCTGATTCCTTTTCCCATTTCCACCTGACTCCTTTTCCCATTTCCACCTGACTCCTTTTCCCATTTCCACCTGACTGTTTTTCCCACTGAGTTTTCCTTCTGATCAGGGCATTCCTAGCCCCTCCTCCTGCCCTGATGGGACATCGAGAATCCCCCGAGCTGTCCCTCCATCCCTCTCTGCCCTTAACCCGGGTCACTGCACAGGGCAGGGCACTGGGGACAATAAATAAAGGAGAAAAAGGGAATTTTCTCTCTCTCTGTGGGTGCTCTGACAGAGCCCTCTGAGGAGTGACCCCTACAGTACAAACCCACTGCGATGCCAGGTAGGGAAATATTCTTTAATTCACTCCCTGGTCTTAGTTCTGCTCTGCTCCTACGAATTTCTGAGTAGCTCTTCTATAGTTTTTTCTAAAGCCACATCCATGTGCAGCTGGTTTGGAAAGTCATAAAGAAAAACCTTGAGGTCATCATTAATATATCAATTTTTATGGCTGTAAATCCCTTAACCTTTGAATTTATCTGCCTTTTATTAATCAGAGTGTAAATTTTGAGCTGAATAAATATGCTGAAGAGGAATGTTTGGGACATTTAGTGTAGAAATAATTATCAATTTGCAGCCTGTTATTTATTGTTATTGAATATAAGAGTAAAAAAAGTCCTCTCAAGGGGACGAGAGGATTGTGTGTAACAAGATATGGAGCTGTAGTAGGTGTGACACAAATGTTAATTTACTCTGGGGTGATGTGCACAAAGAGCATTTTGCAAGGGAAAATTCACGTGGTGCTCAATCTATTCCAACAATTAAAATGTGTGTGGAGCTGTGTGATCTTTGGGTACTCAGAAATCCTGAGCTTGCTTGATTTGGGTTGGTTTCAAAGTCTTGCAGGAATGTTTAATCTATAATTAACAACTTCTGCTTGCAACCATCCTGGTGGATGGAGGTTTGATGAAAACCTGGTTTATTTGCCATGGGATTCAAAGGTGCTGAGCACAAAAATGACAGAAAATATGGATTTGAGCTGCTCTACCTGAGGCTAATATTGATCTGAGCTAAGTGTCTGCGTTCCTGGAGGGACAGACATGAGCAGTCCTGGCTTCAAACGCTCCTAATTAATCCAGGTCCTTGAGCCAATCCTAAATGAGAGCCCTCTTGCTTTGCCTTTGGTTTATTATTCATGCCCCTGTCTCAGGGTTTTTATGTTGTGTGTCATGATATGTTCATTAACTTGTGCTTCCCCCCTCGAGTCATTTGGTTTGAGGTTTAATTAAATAGTGGATCTTAAGTGTGGTGTAGTGAAGAGATTCAGCTGAGGTTGCTTTTTGCTGGCTTGCAGGGCTCTTAGAGCTGAATATTCAATATATTGGGAGAACTTCCTTCTGTGCTGTGGGATCCTGCCCCTGGACCAAACAGCTGGAAATTCCCTGGATCTTTATCCACATTTATGAATCGTTCCAGTCACAATTTTTATATTTAAAAAGCTGTTATTTGGAGATTTTATGGATTTCTCAGTGCCTGTTGCCGTCCCTGCCTGTGCTGAGGTTTTTGCCCATAGAAAGTTCAGGATGAAATGAAAAGCTGGAAATGCCTCAATTATCCATCCAGGAATTCTGAGCATCTTTTGACTTTCCAAGGAAAAATAATAGAGGGAAAGCAGCCAACCCCATGGGGATTAATCAGATTTTTTCCTGGGAGTTGGGATAAATAGGATGTGACTCTGGGACTGTGGGACATCCACAACTTGAGATATTCTTTAGAAGGGAAGGTGCAAATTGTGGTAACAGCGAATTAAAGTTTGCTCTGATTATTTAATATCCATACTCAGGCTGCAGAGGGTTTTGGTCTGTGGTACTTCAGAAAATTGGCCTTTAAGGTGTTTGTTTGATGTGGTTTTATAGGATTCAATGCCATTACTGCTGTACTTTTAGAAAAAAACTGCTTTTCTGCCTCTGCCCAAGGCCTTTAACAGGCAGCTCCTTCAGATGGAGTTTTCTCCCTGTCCCCCAAAGTAGTTAATGAAAAATAAAACCGCAAAGAATCCCCACTCTGAGCAGTTTTGAGGAGCTGGGCTGGAGAAATGAGCCTTTTGTGCCGTTGTTTTTCCCAGGAGCTGCAGCTGTGCCCAGTTCCCTCCCAAACGAGTTCATCAGCTCCATTATTCCCCAAAAGCGGAGCAGCTGCTGCTCCACTCCAGCCTCATTTGCCTTGCTCTCCTCTCAATTGGTTCACTCCAAACATTTTGTCACTAAACCGTCCCTCTGTGGTATCCACAGGGACAAAATCCATTGAAATGCTCCAGAGGGCAGCAATTGGGAGCCCCTTGCTGAAAGGATGGGATCACGTTGGAATGTGGAGTGTGGGCTCCCAATTCCTGGCTCTCAGGATGAGGTGCTGGGGTGGGCTTGGATTGTGCTGCTCTTTGGAGGAAATGGGAATATTGTCCCTCTTTCCAGGCTTTTATCTCCATGGGTTTGGGGCTTCACTTGTTCTTTGCAAGTTTCTGGGCTGCAGATGTTCCTGGAGTGGAAGGTGGCAGCTGTCAGGAATGTTAAACACTGGGAATGCTGGCAGGGAGGAGCTGGCTTGCTCACTAGGAAATGAAACTGAATAGTTACTGAGATTTTTTTTTTCCCAGGATTTTCCTAGATTTCCTCCAGTGCCTAACGGGCTCCAGCTGGAATGAGCAGGTTTTGCATTCACACAACATTGAGGATGCTCCTGCTGCTGTTTCCATTGCTGTTCCGTGGCTGAAGCTGCATTAGTAGGAAAAAAATGGAAATTTGGTTTTCTCCTGAGCTGCTCCAAAAGCTTGGAAGATCCAAACAGCTTGGAAAAGCAGGAGGAGAATGGAAACACGAAGCACTTTGTTCTTGGGAATAATCCATGTTCTTTGCTGCAGATTCCTGCAGATGTCTGGGAAGTTTAATTTTCTAATTGCTTCCCTTATTCCCTGGCTGTGAGCTGTGCATCCCATCCTGCCCATGGAATGCAGCTGGAGGGAAAGCTTTGGGAATAGTCTGGTTTTACCTGGGAAAAGGGGAGCAAAATCCAAACCAACCAGAGCTTTAAAAAGGAGGAGGAGGGCAGAGAGTGCCCGGACACAGGGAATGGTCCCACTGCCAGGGGAAGGAATTCCTGGCTGGGTCAGTGGGGGGCCCTGGAATTGAATTCCCAGAGGGAAATCTGGGGCTGTCCCTGGATCCCTGGCAGTGCCCAAGGCCGGGCTGGAGCAGCCTGGGGCAGAGGGAGGTGTCCCTGCCATGGGATGGGATTTAAGGTCCCTCCCAACCCAAAGCAGTCTGGAATTCTGCATCCCCAGGGGCACAACCCATCCCTGCTCCTGCCTAACAATTCCCCTGGGGTTTGTTTGGCACCGGAGGTTTCCCTTTTCCCCAAAGCCACACCTCTGCAGGATATCCATGGGTCTGAATCCAACAACACCTGGAGCAGGAGGGTTGGGGCCAGCTCCAGGGCAAGCCGGGAAGCGAGAGCAGGTCCTGATGTGCTGCTCCCTGCATTTCTCCTCGGATTCCACAGGAGCCTTGGGAATCTGCTGCAGGATGGGAGGGATGGCAGCCAGCCCTCCTTGCTCCCGGCCACACGGTGGTGGTGTTGTTTTCCCAATCCCCAGAAGTTCCTCCCAGGAGCAGCTGGAGGAGTGGGAAGGGATGGGTTTGTGGGATGCAGCTGACTGACAGCAGGCGGATGCTGAGAACCCTTCATGCAGTTTTCATGGCAGGGCATCGGTACCGTGGCATCAATATTTGTGTGGCGTAGCAGTGCTGCTTTTCCCAGGCTTTGGAATCTAAAATTCCCCTGAATTTGGTGGATTAGTGCTGCTTTATCCCCATGGGGTAAAATGAGGTGAGCGTTATTTTGTTCCAGGAGAACTTAGGAGCTCTTTGAGTGCTTGGGTATCATTTTATAAACTGAGAGTTGTTGTTTGTGAAAAGGTGGTTCAGGCTCTGTTATAAGGAATGGATCATTCCAGATTTCTGTTGGCAGAGGTTTAAATTCCAAAAATATCTTGTTTGGGAGCCTGCCTACTCAGGGAGAGTACTGATGCTCAGGAGCAGACCGAGGCTGGAGCTGCTGTGTGAGATCCCTGAGCTCCTGATCCCGGCCAAATTCCCTCTCTGGAATGCTGTGAAATCCTTCCTGGGAGTCTGGGAAGTAGCCAATGGGGAAAGGTAATTGAAATGTCCTTGAGATCCACAAGTCATGGGCAGGCTGTGTGCACAGGCTGGGATCAGAGCAGGAATGAGACAAAAACCAACCCAAAACTGAACCAAGAGACCTCAAAGCAAAAGAAAGCCCAGCTTGGAACAGATGGGCTGGGGGGGAGTGGGCTGGGCTCCCCCAGCCCCTTTGGGCTGGCTCGGGAAGCTGAGCTGTGCCCTGGGTGAGTTCCAGGCCAGGTGCCACTAAAACTGGGCCTTGGGATGGGCTGGGCTCTGTCCTGCTGGGAAATGGCAGCGAGGGAAGAGCTACCCAGGGCTCCCATCCCATCCTGGGGCTCCCATCCCATCCTGGGGCTCCCCTCCCCTCCCATCCTGGGGCTCCCCTCCCATCCTGGGGCTCCCCACCCATCCTGGGGCTCCCATCCCATCCCAGGGCTCCCATCCCATCCCGGGGCTCCCCTCCCATCCTGGGGCTCCCCTCCCATCCTGGGGCTCCCATCCCATCCCATCCCAGGGCTCCCATCCCATCCCAGGGCTCCCCTCCCATTCCATCCTGGGGCTCCCATCCCAGGGCTCCCTCCTGGCCCAGCAAGGAGCAGGAGCAGCCAGGCAGGGCCCAGATCAGCTGTGCCAGGAGATCAAGAGGGCTCTGGAGCCTCCTCTTCCTCACCCCACTTCCCCAGGGAAGGAAATCAGGTACACTTTAATTAGATCTGATTACGCTGCCTGATGATTCCACTCCCCAGCACAGGAAGGACGTGGGGCTGTTGGAGCAGCTCCGGAGGAGGCACCAGGATGATCAGAGGGATGGAGCCAGGCTGGGAGAGCTGGGAATGTTCACCTGGAAAAGGAGCCAGGGAGAGCTCAGAGCCCCTTGCAGGGCCTGAAGGGGCTCCAGGAGAGCTGGAGAGGGACTGGGGACAAGGGATGGAGGGACAGGACACAGGGAATGGCTGCCAGTGGCAGAGGGCAGGGCTGGATGGGATCTGGGACAGGAATTGTTCCCTGGCAGGGTGGGCAGGCCCTGGGATAGAATTCCCAGAGCAGCTGGGGCTGTCCCTGGATCCCTGGCAGTGCCCAAGGCCAGGCTGGATGGGTTTGGAGCAGCCTGGGACAGTGGGAGCTGTCCCTGCCATGGCTGGGCTGGCTCTGGGTGGGATTTAAGTTCTCTTTGAACCCATTCCAAGATTCCATGATCTTCCTGGCATATTCCTGGTTCTCATACAGCTGCAGTGGAGCTTTGTGCAGTTGGAGCTGTGTAATCTGCTCAGTTCTGTAGAATTTAATTTCAAAATGTATTTTTAAAGGAGCAGTTCTGGGGAAGTTGAGTGTCTGGGGGCAGAGCAGGCTCTGACAGCTCTTCTCCATCAGCCACCCTTCAGTGCAGCTCCAGCATCCTCAGCACCCCTGCAGTGCCATTTACTCTGAGTGGGCTTTGAATTCTTTGTGTGCAGTTCAACTTTGTCAAGTTCTTGTACTTCAGTTGCCTGTAAGCTATGGACAAAAATGGCAGTAATTTGAATTTTTTCTAGGTCACTGTACACTATTATCAGCTGGTCTCCTTCCTATCAATTTCAACTATTCAATTTTTAGCCAACAGATTTTTAAAATAAATATTCCCTGGCTGCAAAAGGGGAGATGCTGTTCTAAAATTGTTAGAGCTTGTTGTTAAAAATGACCTTCATGCAAGAGGAGGTTATTTGATTTAAATAGACTTTTAAAAAGTTCTTCATTTCAGCAGAGCAGATTTGGATAGACTGAGAGATTTGCCTGACCATGAAGTGAGAACAGGAAGGAATACCTGCTGTTTTCTGAGTGCCCACTCTCTGTTTTCTGAATTCCTGTTCTCTTCCTGAGGTGGAATGAGAGGAATACTGAAATACCAAATGTTTTCTCAGGAGAGGCTCCCCCAGCAGAGCCAGTTCTCGGTGCTGAGCAATCTCCCTGACAGGAAACACAACCAGCCCTATCCAGAATTAGCTCAGATCCATTCTTTTCAGCCAATTTTCTTTTTTTCCTCTGATAACGCACTCGCAACACCTCTAATTTTAGCCTGGCTCTACGTTCTGAGAGCGAGCAGTGCCAGGAGGGTGTAGTAATGCACTGATGGGAGCGGGACTGAGCTGAGGGAAATGTGCCCAGCTCCCACCAGAGCAAATCCCAGGGAACAGGACTTTGGCACCTGCGTGGATTTGGGAATAAATCCCTGCCAGGGTTTGTCCAGGTTTTGGGTGGGAGTGGAGGTGGAGGAAGCTCTGCAGGGGGACGTGGCCAGCTGAGATCCAACAGGGCCAAGAGCTGCACTGGGTGACAACCCCTGGAATGCTCCAGGCTGGGAAAGAGGGGCTGGAAAGCTGGGAAAGGCCTTGGGAATGCTGCTGGTGACAGCAGCTGGACCAGAGCCCAGGGGTGGCCAGGTGGGCAAGAGACCGATGGTTCCTGGATTGGGTCAGTTCTTCATGGTGAGACCCTGAGGGGCTGGAGAGAGTCCAGGGCTGGGAACAGGGCTGGGAAAGGGGCTGGAGAATCCCTGAGGGAGCTGGGAAAGGGCTGGAGAATCCCTGAGGGAGCTGGAAAAGGGGCTGGAGAATCCCTGAGGGAGCTGGGAAAGGGCTGGAGAATCCCTGAGGGAGCTGAGAAGGGGCTGGAGAATCCCTGAGGGAGCTGGGAAGGGGCTGGAGAATCCCTGAGGGAGCTGGGAAAGCTCAGCCTGGAGCAAAGGAACACTGGAGGTCTGAGCTCCTGGGTAGGTCCAGGCTTTACTGCTGAGTATTTAAAAATGGGCACAGGGGCAATTTAGTTTAAACTCAGAACTGGGATTTTTCAGGATTTCAGCAGCACCTCAGTTCAAACTTGGCGCTGGGCTCAAATCCAGCTCATTTAAACATATTAAAAACAAACCAAAACAAATGGCACTGGGAGTTTCTGATGACATGTTAATGATAATAATGATAAATGCAATTAATATAATTTGCTTTCTTAAACGAGGGCTCCTTGAGAGTCCTGGCAGAGAAAGCAGGCCCATGACCAAGTGATCTCCCAGCTCTCCAACCTCCCCTTTATCATCTGTGCTGTTTAAAATAAATCAGGGAGTTATTTTGATAAGAGGTTGGAGCTTTTTGCCAAGAAATCTTTAGAGGAGCACTGGGGCCTTAACAGTAAATGGGTCTGAATTAGATTTAAACTGATATTTAATTTGGGGTTAGGCCTCAGCCCCAGCTTTGGGGGTGTAACACTTAAAGCTCTGCTTTTATAAAATGGCAAAAACTTTGTGCAGTTCAGTGAAATTCCTGCTGTGATCCCTGCTGCCTTTGGAACGGGGATGATCTGCATCCTGAGAGGAGTCTCAGTGTGATGCAGCACAAACTCTGCTCACAAAAACCTCCCTCATTACACCCCGATGCTCAGGGATTGCCAGGGCTCTGTCCTACGAGAATGGAACAGTTTTAACCAGTAAATTTTACTTTAAATCAGTTTAAATCAGTACAAGGAGCTGATTGAGAGCGAGCTGCCTGGGTCTGCTGACAGCGGCTTTGGATGATGGTGCTCAGCCACTCTTTCCCTGACAATTCTAAAGCCAAGGGGTTGTTATATGTGGAATTAAACTTGCCATTAAAATACAAATTAAAAGGGAAAAGGAGAATTTAATTTGGTTTTGATCGCTTTAAAAAAAATTTATTTCTTTTTATTTTCTTTCCTGACTGAAATGCTCCCTGAGTTTCAAGGGCTCACCTGTGTGAGTTGTAGCTCTGGTAATTACACACTCCCTGCCACACAGATTCGTTACCTGATCACATTAAAGCCTTCACAAATTCTCCTGGACAAGAGCAGATGTTGCCAGGTTTAAAATATAAAATTAAGCCACCAGCAGCAGCTCTTGAGAATTCCTCAGCCATCGGGGCTTAATTCCATGGTGCTGTGCTGTTGTCTGTCAAGCATTCATGCAATTAAGGGAAAATCTCTCCCAACGTTTCCATGGTGCTGGAGCACTCCAGGAGAGCAGGCAGCCCACACAGGAGCCAGCAGCAATGAAATATTAATTGAGCACCAGCACATGTTCAGTAATCTCCACACTTAATCCAGGCCCAGCAAATGAGCACAGCCAGGCTCTTCCCTTTGTCCAGGGGGAAAAGGCGTCTCCTGTGGGCTGGGATGTGGCTCAGTGGGGCTGGGAGCTGGCCTGGGGGGCTGGGGGTGCATCCAGGGGAAACTGAGGGAAAAGGCATTTGGGAATGTGCATGGAGCAGGGAATGCTGGATTCACTGCAGGGCCCTGAGGTTGTGGAGTCCTGGAATGGTTTGGGTGGGGAGGGACCTTAAATTTCATCCCATTGTGCTGTTCCATGGCAGGGACACCTTCACCATCCCAAACCCATCCAGCCTGGCCTTGGGCACTGCCAGGGATCCAGGGACAGCCCCAGCTGCTCTGGGAATTCTATCCCAGGGCCTGCCCACCCTGCCAGGGAACAATTCCTGCCCAAGATCCCATCCAGCCCTGCCCTGGGGCACTGGGAGCCGTTCCCTGTGTCCTGTCCCTGCAGCTGAAGGAGGCTGGGCTGATCCCAAATGGAATTGTTCTCCCTGGGTGCTGCAGAGCACATCTGGGGGAAGCTGTGCCTCCTCCAGCAGCACCAGAGCTGCTCCACACATCCCAACCCTTTCCACAGGGCTGTGTCCACCTTTGGGATGTGCTGAGCTGTGCTCCCAGTCCAGAGCAGCCTTTCCAGAGCTGGGAATGCCCACTGGGGTCGTGGTTTGTGGGAAGGCCTCGGGAGCGTGGGGGAGCTGCCAGCCCTTCCCACATGGACAGGACATCTCTGTGACACAAACTCGGGGTGAAAGCAGATTCCAAACCCTGTGTGAGCTGCCCATGGGATCCATCTGGCTCTGGATCCGTGGGAAGGGCTCCAGCCAGGCCTGTGCTGCCCTTCCTGCCCAGCCATCCCTTTGCCATTTCCTTTCTGTGGGCTGGGATGAGTTTGGATAAGCTGGAATTAGTTCTGCCAGAGCAGCCTCATCTCCCTGGGAAGGAAATCCTGTCCTGATGAAGCTTTCCAAGGAAAAACTTCCCCTGAAGAGCTCTGAGGGGAAGGCAGCATCTTCCCAACCCCAGGTCTCTGCTGCCACTCTTGTCTCCAGCCTGGAGCTGCTTTGGGAGTTTGGGGAGGGACCAGAACTTTATGGATGCTACCTGTGAAACAGGGAGCAAGGTGGAAATTGCAGGCCACACAGCTTTCTCAGTCTTGCCTGAGAAAGTAGCCTGGGAAATCATAAGGAGGAATTAAAACAATCCTCAGAGACAGAAAACAGCCTTGCAGGTGCTGTTTGTCTGTTCCTTGTTTTCTTGCAAGAGGAAGTTGAGGGGTGGTGAACCCCCCTGACCAATGATGGTGATGTGTTAGTTTACAAACCAATAAGAGTTTCTTTTCTCTACTTTTCATGTATCAGTCTATAAAAAAGACCTGAGGTAATAAACCAGGAGAAATTCTCCTGATCGACTCCCAAGAGAGTCTGTGTCATTCTTCTCACCATTCCCAGTAGAGCCACGGAACTTTTTTGTCCTCTGGCTGTTTTGAAGTCCTGCAGAAGAAGGGCCCTGCCAGCCCCTCTGCCTCTCCTCCAGAACACATCCCTGGCTCGTGTTGCTCTCCTGACCACAGCAAGGTCACACAGCGAGGCTTTAGGCTGAGGGAGCTGTGAGAAGTCACCCTGTCCCTAAAAAAGCCAGGTCACAGCCTGGAATGTCAGCATCCCAAAGTGGTTTTCCAGGAATTGATGGTGCAGTGCCAAGAGAGAGGCTGGGAGAATGGATGTTTATGGAGAAAAGTCATGGAAAATTGAGAATTGTGTTCCCTGGTTTATTTAATTTCTAAATATCTCAGAAAGGGTTCTGTCAGCTCCCTTGCATGAGAGCAGATAATGGGGGAGATACTGATATCTGAAAAGAGACTTTCAGGGGCTGAACTGTATTTATTTGAAACCTCTGAGGTGTCTGATCTACAAAAACCTGAGAAAACGTGTGCAGATAAAGTTTCAGGAAGAAAGGCATTGAAAATTCTGGGCTTGAAAGAGAAGCTGAGAGGGAAATATCAAGGTTTGCTGCTTTTTGCCTTTCCCCCCTAATTTCTCCACTTCAGATGCTAATTAACATTTCAGAGGAAGGCAGGCTTTGCTAAAAATCCAACATCCCTCCTTAAGGCTTGGCTTAAAAAGAATTCAGGGCTTGTGTTGGAAACCAGGCTAATATTGGCATTCCTGATATTTTAAGGATAAAAGAAGGAACAAATCAAGCAAAGCCATCCTAGACAGTCTCTCAAGCCCACATAAAGAAACAAATTCAGGCAAAAGAGGGTTTTAAACACTTGGCAACTCCTCTTTAACATTAATTCCAGTTCTTTTCCCTTGTTTTCCTGAGCATCCCAGGTAGTTGTTCCCTTCAGATATTTGTGAATTCCCCATTCCTGCTCAGACAAATTACTGTGGACAATGGTGGCACCTCGAAATATTGAATTTTCTGTAATACACCAACTGTGGCAGTGGAAAGCCATTCCCTGTGTCCTGTCCCTCCATCCCTTGGAATGGGAACTCCTGGAGCCCCTTCAGGCCCTGCAAGGGGCTCTGAGCTCTCCCTGGAGCTTCTCCTCTCCAGGTGAGCACCCCCAGCTCTCCCAGCCCCTGCAGCAGCTCCATGGCCCCAAAATGCTTTTCAGCAGAAAAATCAGCTCCTCTGTTGTCCAAATCTCTTTTTTCTTGTTTTAATCATGAGTAAAAATCTTATTAGACAGTTTATCAGTCATGAGAAAGAAATAGAAGTAATTACAGACATTAATAACAAAAGGAATTGTCTTCAGTAGATAAACTAATCCAGTGTTCCCATTTTCCTTGCTGTAGTGAGAATACTTTGTTGGGATGGGCATTGCAGTCCTCCCAAGGGGGAATTTTCCATCCCAAATCTCAATGAAAATTCCTCCAGAAGATAAATCCCATCTCCATGGGCATTCCCTGCTGTGGGACTGAGTGATGCTGGAAAATTGACCCTTGAACCTTCTGGCTGTGGAAATTCCAGGAGCCCTTTGTCACCCCTTATCTGTGGGATGTTTTTTCCTGGGGTGGCCAAAAAAATGTTTCACCCCTCTCAGCCCTGTGGCAGCAGCTTGTGAAGCCCTGAGGTGACACCAAATTAACTGTGCTTGGGACAGCCCAGGGAATCCAGAAATGATATCCTGGTTCTCCATCTCCTCCTAACTTCAGCTGTTATTGTAGCCCCTGATGTTTTTTTCCCCGATAAAAATTATTCTTCTGATGGAACAAACTGGATTTTTCTGCCTAAGGGGGGTAAGTTTCTGTTTCCTACTTATCCAGGACTTTTGGTCTCCTGATTCTGGCTCCCAGCTTTTCTTCCAGACGCTGAAATTCCGCCCTCTCTCCGTGCCAAGGGCAAAGCTGTCCTTGGGAATGCACATTTGGAATCCTGGCTCGGGAGGAGCCTCCTGCCCTTGCCAGGCTCTGGGAGATGGGGATTAGTGCCAGTGGCTGGGATGCTGAAATCCCTCATCCCTGGAGGAATTTCGGGATAAAGCTGGGCATGCTGGCTTAGCCATGGCAGCTCATCTGTGGGTTCCAGTTTGGGTTTTTCCTTCCTGAGGAAGAAAAGGCTGCTGCTTGAATTCCCCCAGTTCTGTGGGCAGAGATGGGTTTTACTCAGGGTCTCAGCTGTGTTTTAACTGGGACATGCTTTACTCAGGGTCTGAGCTGTGTTTTACTCAGGGTCTGAGCCGTGTTTTACTCAGGGTCTCAGCTGTGTTTTACATATGGCCTGGGCTGTTTTACTCAGGGTCTGAGCTGTGTTTTACACATGGTCTGAGCTATGTTTTACTCAGGGTCTCAGCTGTGTTTTAACTGGGCCATGCTTTACTCAGGGTCTGAGCCATGTTTTACTCGGGGCCTGAGCTGTGTTTTACACAGGACCTGAGACATATTTTACGTGTGTTTTACCCATGGTCTGAGCTGTGTGTTACTCAGGGTCTGAGCTGTATTACTCAGGGTCTGAGCTGTGTTTTACTCAGGGTCTGAGCCATGTTTTACTCGGGGTCTGAGCTGTTTTACTCAGGGTCTGAGCTGTGTTTTACTCAGGGCCTGAGCTGTGTTTTACTCAGGGTCTGAGCTGTGTTTTACTCGGGGTCTGAGCTGTTTTACTCAGGGTCTGAGCTGTGTTTTACTCAGGGTCTGAGCTGTGTTTTACTCGGGGTCTGAGCTGTTTTACTCAGGGTCTGAGCTGTGTTTTACTCAGGGTCTGAGCTGTGTTTTACTCAGGGCCTGAGACATGTTTTACTCAGGGTCTGAGCTGTTTTACTCAGGGTCTGAGCTGCCGAGTGGGAGAAGCAGAAGCTCCATTTTCCTGGTGCTCCTGGCAATCCCTGAGTTCCTCAGGATGGCTGGGCCAAGACCCCTTGCTACCGAGAGCATCCCAGTGGGAGACACCAATAATGGGTGCTTACTGCCCAGCTTTGGCTAAAGCTCCTTTGTGCTTGGATTTAAACAAAAAAAAAAGCAAAAAAAAAAGCTGCTTTTATTATTTTTGTGAGTTTTATCTCTTCAGCTGGTCTGGAGACAGTGTATTAGTCAGATGAGTGGGTAGTGGATCACCCAGCATGTCAAACTCGGTGTTTTAATTAAAAATACAAGGCTTTGACATATTAAGCATCCATTAAAAGCCCCACTGCTTGTCTGGGGAGGCTCTGAGGGCAAAACTGAGCTGATTAAATGGAAAGAATGGAAGTGTTGCTTTGGATTATTGTTATTATTTTGCTTGTCTCCCAAGGAAGAGATCTGGAGGGTTTATCTGGCTGGGGGACAACAGCAGGTGCAAAAATGTCATTTTTTCCCTGCTAAAGCTGGGTGTTTTTATTTGATTAGCACAGAGCAGAGTGGGGGGTGTTGGGTGGTGTGGCCTGAAGGCTGCTGGGCTTTGCAGGGAGAGGAGAAATTGTATTTTTTAAATCCATGTGACACTTTAAACAAGGAGGATGTGTTCCCCCACGGGCTCTGCTTTCAGGTGCTTGGATGCAGACCTGCAGGGCCCTGGGCTTTCCTCAGAATGGAAAGTTTCATTCCTTCCAGGAGCAGCTGTTGGGTGTAATCATGCCAAACAGGTCGATTAATGTCATTAATAATCACAGAATAAATGATCCTGTCCCTGCTTCACCTCAAAGTCTCTCCTGGCTCTGTTGGGTGCCCGAGGCTGAGGAATTTGCATCCTGGCAGTGCTGGCTCAGCTTTCTGGCTGGATTTGGGGCTGGGTTTGTGCCTTTCCCTGCCAGAGGTGCTGCAGCTGTGGCTCAGGGCCCTGGCAGTGGGGTTTGGGTGATCCCCAGCTGGGGTGGTGTCCCCAGGGCTGCAAGGCTTCATTGCCCAAATGTTCACACCAAAATCAGGAAACAAAGGGAAATCTTTCAGATCAAACCCCAGACCATGGAGGACTGAACTGTAATTGCCAGGGGAAGGGCTGTCCCTTCATCCCACATCCATCAAACCTGAGTGAAGGGATCTTCTCCATTCCGAGCAGGAATTGTTCCCTGGGAGTGGAAAAAACCTGGAATAGAATTCCCAGAGCAGCTGGGGCTGTCCCTGGATCCCTGGCAGTGCCCAAGGCCAGGCTGGATGGGTTTGGAGCAGCCTGGGGCAGTGGGAGCTGTCCCTGCCGTGGCACAGGGGTGGAATAAATGAGTTTTAAGGTCCTTTCTAACCCAAACCAGTCTGAGATTCCATGATTATAGCAAGGAAAATGGGAAAATGAGAGGCTGCTACACAGCTGCCTTTTCTCAGGTTATTTTAGGCAACCGCAGCTTTCTTTAATTTAAAATAGAAAATAGGCAAAGAATTTGATAAATCTGGGTAAATTTGGGTTGTGGCACTTGGTTTAAATTCGTTTTTAGCTGAATGGGAAGGTGCTGGAGGCTCTGCTGAGCCCTGAGGAGGTGCAGAGCTGTGCATTGGTATTCAGGAGCTGCAGGGCTGCATTCCTGCCAGGCTATTTAAAACCTGCAGAAAAACCTCCTGAAACAAGGTTATGCTCTTCATTTGCCATTCCAGGGCTAAGAAACTGCCACCTCCAGAAAGGCAACAACAAACCTCACCACACTTGGAGCTTGTCCATAACGAATCTGAACCAAATTTGGTTCCTTTTGACGCCGCCTTTCAATGGAAGTGTGGATAAAATAGGAAGATTTAATGACTGTAAGTGATCTCATTCTAAATGGACAATGATTCTGCACTGAAACTCTGCAGTGTTGGAGGGATGTGGCCACTGTTTGAGGGTTTTGAGAAAGAATTTTGGGAAGAAATGGGTTTTGAATTGCAAAACTTTGTCTCACTTGAATAGACACCCTTGTATGTGGGAGCTCTGGAAATTTAGTTGCAGCTCTCCTTGAATATATTAAAATTAGGATGGGTTTTTTTGGGGTTTTTTTTGTAGTTTTAAAGCAAAACAATGCCAGCACAGCTGAGGGTCAGCAGTGGTGGGCTGGGTGTGGTGGCATCCTGGATGTGGGGAAGGCTGAGGGATCGTGCCATATTCCCAGGTTTTAGGGAAAGCTCTCAAAAATGGTGTTAAAGTAGGGGCAGCTCGGTGCCATCCCCTTCCCTGCTGGGAACGGGAGGCTCTGGGGTGGGGAACAGCTCTGGGAGCGATTTGGGATTGTCCTGGTGATCCCAGGGATGCTCCCAGGAGCTGAGGAACAGCCGGGTCCTGCCTTGTGCTCCCTGCCTGGGGCTGCACGGGGAAATTGGGCTCTGGAGAGAATTCCAGGACTTTGTTCCTCCCACTGGCACCTCCTGGGAAGCAGCGGGCTAGGGGGACTCTGGGGTCACCTGGGGGCTGAAATTCTGGGCTCAGCATCCAAGCAGGATCCAAGGATCCAAGCAGAGCAGCCCCAGGGAAAGACGGAGCAGGGAGCAGCAGCCAGGGGCTCTCCCGATCTGTTCCCGAGGGTGTTTGCCATGGCAGGTGACTGCTGCACCCTGAGCTTTCCTAAAATCACAAGGATTTGGGATCCTGAAAGGGTTGTGGGGGGCAGAGCTCTGACCTTGGAGCCCTCCTGGCCCTTCCCTGCTCATCTCTCTGTCCCCAGGCCCTGGGACACAGCTGCTCCTGGGGCAGCAGATGGGTCCAGCTCAACAAAAACACCCAAACCACCCCCCTAAGGAGCCAAAAATGCCAGGAGGGCACCAGGGGGGTCAGGAGGAGGTGGGAGGAGAAGCTGTGGAGCTTTGGTGCAGTGAGAAGGCAAACAGGGAGCTGGAGGGGTGGGAGGGAGAGCCTGCAGCATCCCGGGATGGAGGAGGAGGAGGAGGGACAGAGCCTGCAGCATCCCGGGATGGAGCAGGAGGAGGAGGAGGAGGAGGGACAGAGCCTGCAGCATCCAGGGATGGAGCAGGTGGGACAGAGCCTGCAGCATCCCAGGATGGAACAGGAGGAGGAGGAGGGACAGAGCCTACAGCATCCAGGGGATGGAAAAGGTGGGACAGAGCCTGCAGCATCCCGGGATGGAGGAGGAGGAGGGACAGAGCCTGCAGCATCCCGGGATGGAGCAGGGATGTCCTGAGGAACTGGGGGCACCTTCCCAGAGCCCGGCTCTCCCCCAGCCCAGGGCTGTCCCTGGATGAAGCTCCTCACCCTGCCCCAGCAGCACAGGCTGGCCAGGGGCTGCCCTGGATCCCTGGCAGTGCCCAAGGCCAGGCTGGATGGGTTTGGAGCAGCCTGGGACAGTGGGAGCTGTCCTTGCCTGGTCTCATGGAATGAGATGAGCTTTGAAAGATTTGTTCCAACTCAAACAATTCCAAGTTTGAGGCACCAGTGGACACCTGAGCCCTGTGGAAGGGCTTGTTTCCATCTCTTCATGTATTTGGTGCTTCACTTCCCCGGTGGCTGCAGGAGGAATTTCCCCCTGGAAAAGGGGGGTCAGGCCTTGGAACTGGCCAGGGAGGTTTGGGGTGTCAATCCCTGGAGGTGGCACTCAGAGCTCTGGATAAGGTGGGGATTGGGCACAGCTTGGACTGGGTGACCCTGGAGCTCTCTCCCACCCTCACTGAATCTGGGGTGTCAGGTTTTATTCACTGGGTGAATCTCAGCCACCAGCAGGGCCCCTTTGAGGTGCCCTTTGATTGTTTGTGGGGTGAAAGGCAGGGCCTGGGCTGGAGCTGTGGAGCATCAGAACCTGGGGCCGTTTAGAAATGCCCATATCCCTCCCTCGCTGTTTAACATCCCATTTATCCCGTGTTTCGTGGATTGTGGGAGGGGAATTGCTGTTTGGAACTCCTCTGTCCTCATTACTGAGATGGAAGCGTGGAGCTGCTTTGTTTCCTTGTGTCACAGCAGAGACTGGAATGGCCCCCCAGCGTCCCTGGAGCTGCAGAAAATCGAATTAAAGCAAAACCACTTTGCTGTGCCTGTACAAGCTCCCCGGCTCTGTGGCTCTTTGGGTTTTCCTGGTGGCTGGCAGAGCTTTGGGAGATGCTTTGCCCCCATCCCAAGGGCAGGGTGGGCTGCAAGGCAGAGCCCCTGAGCCCTCCTGCATTTCCCTGCTCCGTGTGCTGCACAGGAAGATGTCATTTGGCAGCTCACAGGTGGAGTTGTGCACAAAAATACTGTGGGAAAGAAGTTGCTGTAAATATTTATTTATTCAGTGTAAAAAAATTCTTTTTTGGAGCAGGTATAAAAGGTCTTCTTTAGGAAGAAGTGATTTATCCATTTAATATGTGAGCAGCAGGGGTGTGCTCTGGGATTGCTCTGCCACAATCCAGCATTCCAGAAGTTCTTCATTAATTAGTTATTTGTTAATTTTCAAACATCCTGGAAGTCCAGATCCCTCCCCATGGGGTCCTTTCTCCCCAGTGGCTGTTGGAAATCACCCATTTTATCCAGGAATACTCAGTTTTTGTCAGGGAATCTGTCCTTTGCTGTGAGATCCTCCTGATCTTTGGCATTGCTGCTATTTCTAAGCTGTATTTTTAAAATGATGGGAAATATTAATGTAAAGGAATGGCAGAGTCAGGAGATTCCATGGCTGCACTGGAATTGGGGTGCCAGCCCATTCTCCAGGAGTTACTTCCCACTCCTCTTCACCCAAACCAGCCCAAATGGGCTTTGTTCCTATTGCAAAACCATTATTTATCCTGCTGCCACACTTCATTTTGCCAACTTTTCCAAAAATCCACTATTAAAAAAAAAATCCTCCCAGCCAGCGCAGGTCGGAGAGGAGGGAGAGCTTGAAAATTCTGCTCGTTTGGAGTAATTTTGAATCTCTCCCCCTAATTATTTAATCACTGCAGGAGTGCTGTGGCATGAGGAATTCAGTGTTTTTGTGTTGGCTGAGGCACAGCCCAGCCAGGCTCAGCTCCTTCATCTTTTATTCGGATTGATCTCCACTCCCGTTCCCCAGGAACTCCAGAGCAGCCTGGCAAGGAGCCCAGAAGCACCTTTGGATTCTCACCTGTTTCACCCAGGACTGGTTTTGGGAGTCTCTGCACGGGGCTCTCACCTGGCTGCTCCTCACCCTGCCTGGGATTGCCATGGAGGGGCCGCTCCCTGCAGCATTCCCGGTGGAAATCTGGGATCTGGCACTGAAATCCTGGAAAACGAGGCGGGGTTACACCCTGGTGTAAAGTCTGAGGTGGAAATGTGAGATGAGAGCAGCACTGGGGGATGTCACAGCATTCCCAAGCCAGCAGGGAAGGGATCCAGCTGCTCCCAAGGGATGTCACAGCATTCCCAAACCAGCAGGGAAGGGATCCAGCTGCTCCCAAGGGATGTCACAGCATTCCCAAGCCAGCAGGGAAGGGATCCAGCTGCTCCCAGGGGATGTCACAGCATTCCCAACCCAGCAGGGATGGGATCCAGCTGCTCCCAGGGGATGTCACAGCATTCCCAAACCAGCAGGGATGGGATCCAGCTGCTCCTGGGGGATGTCACAGCATTCCCAAGCCAGCAGGGATGGATCCAGCTGCTCCCAGGGGATGTCACAGCATTCCCAACTCGGCAGGGATGGGATCCAGCTGCTCCCAGGGGAGGTCACAGCATTCCCAACCCGGCAGGGATGGGATCCAGCTGCTCCCAGGGGATGTCACAGCATTCCCAACCTGGCAGGGATGGGATCCAGCTGCTCCTGGGGGATGTCACAGCATTCCCAAGCCAGCAGGGATGGGATCCAGCTGCTCCTGGGGGATGTCACAGCATTCCCAAGCCGGCAGGGATGGGATCCAGCTGCTCCCAAGGGATGTCACAGCATTCCCAAACCAGCAGGGATGGGATCCAGCTGCTCCCAAGGGATGTCACAGCATTCCCAAGCCAGCAGGGAAGGGATCCAGCTGCTCCCAAGGGATGTCACAGCATTCCCAAACCAGCAGGGAAGGGATCCAGCTGCTCCCAAGGGATGTCACAGCATTCCCAAACCAGCAGGGAAGGGATCCAGCTGCTCCCAAGGGATGTCACAGCATTCCCAACCCAGCAGGGATGGGATCCAGCTGCTCCCAGGGGGATTCTGTGAGCGGCTGAGCCTGGACCTGTGCTTGGAGCAGGTCTGGAAGCAGCAGAGCCACAGGTTGGGAATTGCTCAGGGCCTGGGCAGGGATGGAAGCATGAGGGAATGGCAGGATCAGGAATGGCAGAGCTCGGGAATGGCAGGATCAGGAATGGCAGGATCAGGGATGGAAGGATCAGGGATGGAAGGATCAGGGATGGAAGGATCAGGGATGGCAGAGCTCAGGGATGGAAGGATGAAGAGATGGCAGAGCTCAGGAATGGCAGAGCTCAGGGATGACAGGATCAGGGATGGAAGGATCAGGAATGGCAGAGCTCAGGGATGACAGGATCAGGGATGGAAGGATGAGGGGATGGCAGAGCTCAGGGATGGAAGTATGAAGAGATTGTAGAGTTCAGGGATGGCAGGATCAGGGATGGAAGGATGAAGGTGCCACTTTCCCTCTCTCCTGGCTGGCTCCAGCTCAGGGAGGAAGCAGAGGACAATCATTTTCTCTCTGGTCTGCTGTGACACCCAGGGCTCTGCTTTCCAGGAATGCAATTTAATCCACGGCAGGGCGAGCGTGACGGATTCCTGAGCAGAGCGCGGGGCTCGGATCCAATCTCTCCCACATCAGCCATAATTCCCTTCCCAGGTGCTGTGGCTGTCCCAGGTGAAGGATTCTCATCCATTTTATCCCTGTGGGCTGGGGAGATTCCAGGTGTTTATGGGGCTGGGATTTATGGAGCAGCTCAGATCTGCCTCCGGAGTCCAGGCGCTCCCAGAGGAAAAGGAAGAGGCTGCTGGGAGAAGTGCCCTGCCAGAGAGGGAGACTCTGTTGTTCTTTATTAATCATTCCTTCCTGGAAATCAATTAGCCTGGCACAGGCAGCCCAGCAATCTCCTGGTAGCCATGGAGACAGCCCGGGGAGCCGGGGGAGAAAAGTACAATTTAGTCAGGAAAAGTCCAAATTTTGTGCTCCGGCATTTTTAACCTTTCGGAGACAATTATAAACTATTTTAATTAGCAGTGTTTATCACCTGCTGCAGAACAAGAGGAGCTGCACAGGCCCCCACAGACCTCACTCATCCCGCTTTGGTGCAGAACAGTCTGGGATTTATGTTTGGAATGTGCTGAGCACCTCCAGTTCCCATTAAAACAACAATTTCTCTGGAAGCCAAATGAGCAAAGCTGACGATTTCAGCATGGAGGACGAAAATTAGTTCCAGGCTAGTGCTGGGCTCTCTGCACTGCCAGAGTCTGGAACCAGCCCTGGGGATTTGTGGGGTTTGCAGGAGGCACTGCCTTTATTTCAGGCTAAAGGATTCTTCTCATTTTCCATCTGCTGGGCTGGGAATAAAACCTGCACCGTGCCAGTGGCTCAGCCCAGCTCAGCTGGGGCTGCTTTGCTCAGGTCAGCCGTGAGAAAAGCGGGTGTGCAGCTCCCCAGGGTGCTGCTGGGACACCTCTGGAGTGGGGAAATGGCACAAAGCCCCAGTTGTACCCCAAAGGTGCCCCTGCTGTGGGCACAGGCTCAGGAATGTCAGAGAGGAGCCTGGGTTTGCTTCCTGAGGAACTGGGAGTTCCTCTGGGAAAACGTGGATGGATCCAGCACTGAGGGATCCATATCTGCTCTCCTGGGAGTTCTCCTGGAGCATCCTGGCCAGAAGAGACCACACCTCCTCCAGCCAGGGCTCTGGTTTGAACATGGCCATTTTTTCTAGGACTTCCCAAAAGGAAACTGATCTAGAACATTTTGTTTGGATGGCAAAAAAAAAAAAAAAAATTTTTGCCAAATTTTCCACACAAAAGGAATTAGAAGGGAAGCAGCTTCACTTTGAAGACTCCCCTGTAGAGAACTTCAGGATTTTGCCTTTAAAGGTCTGGATTTTATTCTCCTTGATAATTTCATTGGAGCACATCCCATGGGAATAGGGTTTGGCAGAGCTGTGAACCTCGTCCTCACATCCATGAGGACAGGGGTGTGGGGATCCCAGGAAAAGGAGGGAAGGACTGGCCAAGGGGCCCAGGAGGTGGCATTTTTGGGTTTTTGTCAGGAAATCTGTCTCTTGTGAGATCCTCCATATTTTTGGCATTGCTGGTATTTCTAAGCTGTGTTTTAAAAGTGATTGGGACTGTTGATGTATCAAATTAAGGAATGGCAGAGCCAGGAGAGGTGGGTTGCACATGGAAAGGCCCCTGGAATGAGCTGCTGCTGGAAGCTGTGTTGGATTGCAGGGGCTGCAGCACTGGGAGGGTGTCCTGGACTGTCCCCAGGGCTCAGAGCCCAACCTGCAGGTCCCAAAGCAGCAGCAGAGCCACGTCTGAAGGTGCTGGAACATTCTCAGGTTCCCTGTGCAATCCAGGCCCTCCGTGCTGGAGAGGGAGGGAGGAGTGGGATGTCCTCCATGGGTGGGGGGACACAGCAGATGGAGCCCCCAAGTGCCACAAATCCAGCTCAGATCCAGAAATACCACGAAATTCCAGCTGCAGCCAGACACAAATTGATGACACGGCAGGGTCCTGTCATTATCCTTCGGGTGATTCCACAGCCAATCCCAACGCTTTGGGAGCAGAGCCAGTTCTGGCAGCTCTCTCTGCATCTGAACCCAGCCCTGAAAACCCAAGATTTCTCTTCACACTTCCACCTCTTCACCAGCCCCATCCGTGGCAGGAGTGGCATCGGTGACAGCTCTGTTGGAAGCGCAGGAAAGCCCCGGCAGGGAGTTGAGTGTGCAGCTCCGGGTCCCGCAGCTATTCCTGGCTCAGGAGCGGCGTCACTCCCAAATAACAGCCCCGGCAGGAATAGCAGCCTCAGGCACTGGAGCACGGCCCCCGGAGAGTTTGTTCACAGCAAGCAAGGTCAAAACTTAAACCCAGATTTGTTTCTGTGAGGCTAAAAGCGGCAGGATTTTCTTTGGGAAAAGAAACGATGCGGATTGTTGGGAAGCAGGAGCATGTGTGTGTCCAAGAGAACAGCCAGAGCTGGGGTTTTATTGGGGAATTGTCCCAGTTTCCTCCTGAAGACCTCCTGAAAACATTCATCAGAACTAGCTTGGTCTGCAATGTGTTGCCATGGGGGAAACTTCTCATTTTGATCTGAAGGAAATACAAAACGGGCAAAGATCCACTTGCCCCAGCTGCCCCGTGGGGACTTTGGGCTGTTTGGAGAGAAATCTGTTGGCTTGCTCAGCTCCAGCCATCTCCCATGGACAGGTGTTCAGAGAAAATTCTGATTTTGCTCAGTTTTGAACAGATGCCTTTGCTCTTTCTGTAGTGATTGGTGCCAAACTTTGGACAAGGGATGGAGGGACAGGACACAGGGAAAGGCTTTCCATTGACAGGGGGCAGGGATAAACAGGAGACTGGGCAGGAATTGTTCCCTGGCAGGGTGGGCAGGCCCTGGGATAGAATTCCCAGAGCAGCTGGGGCTGTCCCTGGATCCCTGGCAGTGCCCAAGGCCAGGCTGGATGGGTTTGGAGCAGCCTGGGACAGTGGGAGCTGTCCCTGCCATGGCTGGGGTGGGAATGGGGGGGATCTGATGTCCCTCCCACTCAAATCAGACTGAGATTCTGGGATTCCATGGTTAGGGTTAGGTGGTTCAGAAACTGAACTGAATTCTCTCTGAGCTCTCAGAGCTGCCTGCATGGTGAAATCCCTGGAAAGAGCAGCCCTGGGGGTTAATCCCAGAGGAGAGAGTCTTGATTGTAGCTTTAGGGAAGTGTCACCTGGATTTAGATTCTCTCCAGCTCTCCCAAGGCTTTCATTTTCCCCCTGGGTTTATAAAAATAAAAATCTGTGGGCTTCTGGCTGGCTGGCAGGAATTCTCCATGGCTTTTCTCACAGGAAGCATCCCTTTCCCTTCCAGGGGATTGTGCTGAGCAATGCAGAGCACGTTTGGCTGCTTTCACTCGGATGCGCAAATTCCATCACCTCTGTTTGCTGCTCAGACTGTGAGGGGAGATAATTCCCAGCACAAACTCAGCATCAGGCTCTGCCCTCCTGGAAAATGTGGCTCTTGGAATAGCCCAAGCTGCTGTACTTGCTGAATTCCACGTGTTCCTGCTGTCCAGCAGAGGTGTTTTATGGAATCTGTGGGGTCTGTCTGTGCTCAGGGGCAGTGGAAGGTGAGGATGAGGATTCCTGATTCCATCCAGGGCTTTCCTGGCACACCACTCCCAGTCTCCCAGCCCCAGAGTTGTGCCTCAGAGCCTCCAGGCTCAGAGTTGTGCTCTCCTCTCTTCCCAGGATATTGAGAAGCACCTTTACCCAGTGGGGTTCATCCCCTCGGTTTGGTTTGGGAGGAAGGACAGGTCAGGCATCCTCCTCCAGCCTTCCAGCTGACCTGGTTTGGAGTTCCATCCCATCACAAATTTATAGGCAAACAGGATTTTATTCTCAGAAACTCCAAGCAGAGAGGATCTGACAGCATCACAGGAAATATTTTCCCGAATCCGTGTAGTCCTGCAAAATTAACGCTGTGGGAACACCGAGGAGAGCTCGCTGTCGGATCGCGGACGGCGCTGGGAATCACAGCCCACGTGGAACTCCTCATATGGGTTTTGCTGGTGAATTTGGGAAGCTTTAGGGACATTTCCTTGCCTGGGCAGCCCCTGTACCATTCCTTGTGCAGCAGCTGGCTGCAGGGCCGTGTGTGGCTATGTGCCACTGTCAAGGACAGCATGGGGACAAGCTTTTCATCCCGTGAGGTCTCTCCCTTCCAGCTCCTGGTTTTGCAGCTTGGTATCAGCCCTGGCCTCTCTCCTGCTTGGATTGTCCTCAGGAGGTTCCCCATGGACACCCAGCAGGAGGAATGTGTGGATCTGATCCTGTCTTTTGGAACCTTCCCTGCCAAAGGCATCACTCACTGTGGGTGCTGCTGTTGCTGGAAAAACCAAACAGAAACGTTGCAGCCTTAGCTCTAAAAAGGCTTTTGGTGCAGGGTGGGGAATGTTCTTACACTCAGGGCTCTGGTGCTCTTTGCAGCCCCTTCCCCCTTGTTCTAAGGATGGTGCCCAGACTCCTGCGGAGATGGAGCTGGGAATGCTGCTCAGCTGGGTTTCCCCTTTGCCTGGGATCCCACATTCCCAGGCAGTGGATGTGGGAGCCCTGCATTCCCCTGGAGCTCTGGGATCCCACATTCCCAGGCAGTGGATGTGGGAGCTCTGCATTCCCCTTTTCCTGAGATCCCACATTCCTGGGCAGTGGATATGGGATCCCACATTCCCCTGGAGCTCTGGGATCCCACATTCCCGGGCAGTGGATGAGGGAGCCCTGCATTCCCCTTTTCCTGAGATCCCACATTCCCAGGCAGTGGATATGGGATCCCACATTCCCCTGGAGCTCTGGGATCCCACATTCCTGGGCAGTGGATATGGGATCCCACATTCCCAGGCAGTGGTTATGGGATCCCACATTCCCCTGGAGCTCTGGGATCCCACATTCCTGGGCAGTGGATATGGGATCCCACATTCCCCTGGAGCTCTGGGATCCCACATTCCCGGGCAGTGGATATGGGATCCCACATTCCCCTGGAGCTCTGCTTAGGGCAGGAATTCCCCCAGGCCCTGTTTCTGCTGGCCCTCACCCAGGGCTGGCCCTGCGAGTGTGTCCTTGGAGTTCCATAGTGGAAATGCAATGGGAAGTGGATTTGTTTGTGTCCAGGGCTCAGTTCTTGATCCAGATGTGAATCTCTGCTCCTCTGCAGGCCCCGGGCTCGCAGGGCCTGCGTCTCCTCTGTGCCCTCAGCCGTGGCTTTTGCGGCCTCCTCATCCACCCCCGGCCCCGCACCAAAGAGGCCCCGAGGTCCTCGGGGAGATTAAAAGGATGATTAAAAACCAAGAGCGAAAGCAGATCCGTCAGTCTTTTAAAAGGGGATTTATTTGCAATCAGGGCACGAGGGCAGTGAGGTCCCGGCCTGCCCAGCGGGAACGGCGCAGTCGGGCCCAGGCCGGGCCTGCCTCGCTCCTGCTGCTGCCCATTGGAATGAAATGGAAATTGGGGTGGCCAGGAGGGGTCTGCTGCCTGTTCCTCACTGCCTGTGCTCCTGGGCTTTGTTATTCCTGGTGTTTGTGGCATTCCCAGCTCTGTGAGGTGCTGTGGGAATGTCCTGGGAGCTCCAGGTACACCAGGAACAGGCACTGAGTAAACTGGGTGAGCTCATCTTTGGGATAAGCCTTATACAACAGCTCTAACATGAAACATTTGCTTTTTACTTTTAAAAGAAAAGAATTCTCCATTAAAATTTTGACCTGTTTTAATAAAAAAGTTGAAAAGAACAGAAAACTTGCATTAGGAACATGGAAATGTCTTTTTCTTCTCTGTACCAGGCTGGTTCAGGTTTGTCCTTCTTGCCTTTGAACAAGAGAAACACCTTTTAAATCTATTTTTGATGTTTTGGCTGGAAAATTACTTTTAAAGGGAATAACCATGTAACACATCTCCTGTTTTCCTCACAAATCTTTGAAGCAAATGAAGGCAGAATATTTTATTTCTTCTGAATATGTTCTGGTCCTGATTGAAGCCTGACCCCATCCCCTATGCCTGGGGAGAGACCTTCACTTGTAATTAATTTTATATAGAATATTTATGTTAAACAGGTGGAATTACAGCACCCAAGTCCATACTTTGGGCTGGAGTCCCTGAGTTATGAACAGGTTCTTGCAGCCTATCCTGAGCTCAGGTATTTGTCCCAAAATTTGAGGGGCGCTGTCGGTGGGAAGGGCCTGGGCTGGGATTTACTGGGATGCAGCCTCCGTGCTGGTTTTATCCTCAGCAGATCATGCTCATAAATTCTGCTCAGTCCATTAAATAATTTCTCATTAGGAATAATTTACTGGTGGGCATTGGAGAACCCATCAGGCGTGAAGGAAGCGAGGCAGGGACAGGAGGGTTTGTGTGTGCAGGGACAGAGATTTGTGTCCCCTCTGCAGGGACAGGGATTTGTGTCCCCTCTGCAGGGACAGAGATTTGTGTCCCCTCTGCAGGGACAGGGATTTGTGTCCCCTCTGCAGGGACAGGGGTTTTGTTTGTGCAGGGACAGAGATTTGTGTCCCCTCTGCAGGGACAGGGCTGTGGCTCCCTCCCCCTTGGTGTTCCCTCCCCAGCCCCACATGGATCCCTTTGCTAATGCAGAGCTGGAAAAACAGCCAAGGGTGTAATTCCTAATTATTGCAAGTGCCAAGCATCAAATTCAGTGCATTTTCAAGGCAGTTGTAGTCTCTAATTGGAGATTTTGGGGAAACCATTTGGAATATTCAAAACTGCCTCTGTTTGATGACGGTGGCTCATCGTCCTCTTCTCTTTCTTGCTCACATTTCTGCCCAAAGATGTTCAAGGATCTTGTGTACTCAGAGTTACTTTTGGGTTTATTTATTTTATGTTGGGGGTGCTGGAGTTGGACTCTTGTGATCCTCATGGATCCTTTCCCACTTGGGATATTCTGTGCTGTGGGGCTGGAGGGAGCAGCCTTTCCCTGGAAAACAGCTTGCTGGGGCTGCAGGACTGAGCTCTGAGCAGCAGGTTGGATGAGAGTAAATCACTTAAGAGAGCCTTGCTAATATCCATAAATCATGTGGAGAGTCCCGGAATTTCACTGATCTCATCCATTGTAGCTTGTCACAGATGCTGTAATACATCCCTGAATAGCAGAAAATAACTCAGGGAACCAGAGGCAGGACACATCTGGCATGTCTAGACTCAAAAATAGGTTAGGCTGGGAGATGTCAGCTCTTCCCCAGAGTCAGTCACCAGCAGTTAACAGATTTATGAAAGGATTTGATTTCATTTGCACCAGGAGCAAGGTCATGTTTAAATTGCTCTTAACTAAGTGTGGCCTATTTTGGCTGCTCCAGAAGTGGCTGCTGTGAGCTGAGCTGTCACCAGCAGGAGAGGGCACGTGGGACATGTGGAGAAGGAGGAAAAGTTAAAGGAGGAGTCTTTTTTTCCCCCCCAGGATTTGGTTTGGGCTTGTTCCAGCTTCAGGTTCCTGTAACTCATTTTTCTGAAAGCTTCCAAATCCATGGTGTCAGCGGTGGCCAAGGACCATCCCCTCGTTAGGGAAGGATTCCAATATTGCTGGAGGCCCTGGGGAAGGAATCCCTGGATGTGTTTAACCATCCCTGGGAGGGGTGGCTGGAGCTGCAGCGATCACTGGCTGGGCTGGAGCACCGAGGAGAGGGAGAGAACTGGCAGCACCTCCTGCAGCCCTGCTGGGAGAGTCACAACCGGTGACAGGGACAGCCCCTGGTACTCCCAGCTTCCTGCTCCCAGCTGCCTGTGCTGGGGACACTCCACCCCCAGCAGGGATTTGCTGTCCAGCTCTGCTCCAGGGATGACACTTGGGATCTGCTCAGTGTGCAGGACACAGCTCCTCCAAAGGAGTCTTTGGTCACAAACAGCAAATCCAGTTGGAGCTGATGGTCTTGGAGCGCTTTTCCAACCTTCACGACTCTGTGGTTCCATGGGATGTACCCTTGGAATGCTGCAGCCTCCCAGGGGCAGGCAGGGCACGGCTGGGCGTTTCCTGCTGGAAAGCAGAGGGATGGATCCAGTGATCCCAGTGATCCCCAGTGCTCACCTTGCCTGACACTGCTTCTCCAGGGAAAACAGCAGAAACATCTCTGCGTGTCCAAATCCGCAACCTTCAAGCCTTCAGAATCCAATAATTCTGGATTTCACCCCTCCTCCCTGAAATGCCACTTTCCCGGATCCAGGCAGCTGATTAAGTTTAACTGGATTTGATTCTTTTTGCTATCGATTTGATTCTTTCCAATCGATAGGCCGAGAAAGCAAATAAATATTTTTACAACATGAATATGAACTTGTGAGGCAAAATGCCAGTGAAGTCATCCCCAGCTCCTTTTTTAGCTCCTTTATTCCCTGCTCCGTGTTGTGACAGCGCCGTTCCTTCCCTGGGCTAAGAATAGCCCCAATCTCCCAGGAGCAGCCTCAGCCAAGCGCTTCCTGGGCTTCACAGGAAGAGGCAGCTCTGCAGGGCTGTGTGAGGGGAAAAAACACCTCCAGCACCTTGGCTTTGGCTCTGAACTGCTCAGGAGGGACTTCTGTCCGCTGTCCTCCCTGCTGGAATCGTGGAATTCAGTGAGGGATGAATTGAGGCTAAACCTGAAGTTTTGTGTGCCTGCTGCAGAGATCTCTTGTACCAGTCTGGGTGATTTAAATGAAGGAATGGATTTAGCTGTGTCCAGGGGAGCTTTCCTGGTGTTCCCTTCTCCCTGGATGCTCCTGGGAGCGGAGGGGCAGGTGGAGGGGTCCCTGTCCTGGGGCAGGGGATGCCTCCAGGCTGGATCTTGCTTTACCAAGGAGAAGTGATGGAGTCACAGCCCGTAGCTGGTGGCAGGGAAAGCGGTGCCATGGATGGGGACATCTGTGCAACATCCCAGTCACAGCATCCCAGGGTCACTGGGGTTGGAAAAGAACTCCAGGATCACCAGGGCTGAGCTTTGCCTGATCCCCAGCTTGTCCCCAGAGCCCAGGGTGCCACCAGGCCTTGCTGACAGCTCCAGGGACAGGGACTCTACCTTTTCCTCCCTTTCCAACACCTTTGCCATGCAGAAATTCTTCCTGAGACACATCCCAGACATGGAGATTGAGCCACTCCTTGCCCCAGTCCGTGGAGAGGCGTCCCACCAACCTGGATTCTGGAGCTCATCCCTGGATTTGGCACCCCATAACCTCCAGATAACCCCAGCCTGGATCAGAAAATTCCTTTTATTCTTTTATCTGCATCCAACCCTCCCCTGGGGTTTGCATTTCCTTGTCACAGCTCCTCATGAGGGCTTTGCCACCATCAGCAGCCTCCCCACCCCAGCCATTGCAGAGAGCTTGGGAAAGCATCCATGTCTTTGTAGGGAATTCAGGTCCTCCTTGACACAGCCGTTCAGTGATGAGCTGCAATCATTCTGGCAGCAAATGGCATCTCACAGCAGACAGGATAACGGGATGGGTTTATTCCCAGCACTTTATTTTTGATGGAATTTGCAAAGGTGCCACCCTGTGCTCACACCAGCCCTGCACTTCAGCACGGAGCTCTCCAGTTGGGAATTAATTAACCCCGAGTGCCCAGCCATGGGAAACAATGGATAGCAGCAAAATAGATAGCTCCAAACCCAGTTTTATGCCTTTGTGAGTATTTGTGAACCAAAGTGCAGAAAAGCCCCTCGTACCAATTTTCTGGCAGCTTTTAGAGCTTAGAATTATCTCATTAAGCACTGAAGGAGAGATGAACTCACAGTGAGAAACCTCAGCTCTAAACTTGCAAATAATTGCTGAGAGCAAGGTGAATATTCCTGATGTTTTCCAAGGGCTTAACGTGCCTGACTTGGCTCCAAAAGCATTTTCCCCCGAGCTGTTTTTATTGTAACTTGTCCTGCCTCAGGTTTTTGTTCCTTTTCTATTTTTTTTTTTCAGAATGTCAGTTTTTCTTTCAAGTCTTTACATTTTAATAATTGGTTTTGTGCCTTTGAATGCCTTTTGCTCCCAGCCGCTGCTGCCAGTGCTGCTCCAGCTGCCTGGCTCCGTGCTGGGATGCACCCACCTGTAGCAGAAATCCTGGCATTCCCGTGTCCCTGTGCTAGCAGGCACAGGAATTGCAATCCTTCCATTCCCCAAGCCAGCAGGATTGGAGCTCTTCCCCGAGGAGCTCCTTCTGTCACCGCCACTCCCCCTGTTCCATGATCCCTCCTTAAATCCGGGAGCACTTGACATAATTGGATCCCAGTCCAGAGCTGGAGCTTGGAGTGCCACGGCAGCACAAATAAACATCTTCACCACAGCTGTGGGGATAAAAATGTGCTCAGCTCCTGAGAAAAACACAAAGTCACGGAATCATTAGTTTGGAAAAGCCCTCAAAGGCCATCCAGCCATTCCTACAGCACTGCCAGGTCCTCCAGGTGCTCACCAAGGGCTGGAGCCGGTGGTGTTGAGGATCTTTTCCAACCCAAATGATTCCACGTGCCTAGGGAAGGAAAAGATCCACAGAGGGAAAGCAAGCTGGGATGTGTTAACGAGGGAAAGCAAGCTGGGATGTGTTAACGAGGGAAAGCAAGCTGGGATGTGTTAACGAGCTCCGCAAAGCTCGGGTTTTGGAGATGCTGCTCCTCACATTAATCCTGACACAGCTGCCTGAAGGTTATCGGGAACAGGGGATCTGTGATTCTCCTGGAATCAGGTTTTGTGCTTCATTGTTCATTCAGAGTGTCTTAGTGCAATTACCATTTACCTAATGAACTCTTCCAGTTTAATTAGCGTAAGCAGGGCCAGTTTTGTGCCGTTGCATCCATCCTGCTGCAAGGAACGTTCCTCTGCAATTCACCCATCCCTGCCCAGGCTGGCAAATCCTCCTGGGAATGCTCCCCAGAGCCGAGGGATGCTCCTGCATTTCCCCTTCCCACCTCCAGTGCTGTGCTGGGACAGCAATTCCCAAACTGGGGGTGCTGCAGCCAACCCAGACATGGGGTCCAGCCCAGCTAAGTCCAGCCCAGCTAATTCCAGGCCTAAGCACTGTGTTGGTGTGCTCAGTGGCACTGCAAATAGGGGTGAGAACAGGTTGGGAACAGAAATATCCATGTGGAGAGAGGCCTGGATCAGCCAAGAGCTCACATCCATCCCTGTCTGAGAGATGGGAAAGGGGTGGGATCTGATCCTGCTCAGAGTCAGTCTGGAATGCAAAAACTCTTCCTTCCATCCCTGTCCTGCCCATGGGATTCATCCTTCATTCAGCCACTGGGAGAATTTACAGCAGTTTAGGGTTTAAGCCCTTCCCAAAATGTGGAAGGCCACAGAGTCATTAAGGTTGGAAAATTTCTCCAAGGTAATCAAGTTCAACCTTCAAGCAACCCCCCCAAAGTGCCACATCCAGCTGGTGTTTGGACACCTCCAGGGATGGTGACTCCAGCACCTCCCTGAGCAGCCCTTCCAAGGCTGAATCGCTCAGGGAAGAAATTCATCCCAGCAATATCTGCTCATAAAAATCTGGAGGTTCTGGCCAACATCCAGAGGGAGAAATGTGCTGTGTGACAAACATCCTTTACATCTGGCTCAGGAGAGCAGACAAGGATTTCCAGCTGGATGGGACAGAAAAGATGGAAAAGCTGCTGGGTGAGGGGGTCACTCAGCGGGAGCAGTGGCAGCAGCAAGGTTGGGTTTTGGAGAATCCCAAACTGGTTTGGCTTGGGAAGGACCTTAAATTGTTCCATGGGCAGGGATATCTCCCATAGACCAGACCTTTTCCAGCAGGAACTTGGGATGCAAAGGTGCCTCTCTGGAGTCCCCCCAGGCACCAGAATGGATTTATCCCCATTTTCTCCCCCCTGATATTTTTCCCAGCAGTGCCCCAAGTTGGGGCAGTGTTGCTGGAGCAGATTCCCGCCCACAGCGATCCCATTTTAATGGGAAAAGCTGTTCCTCAGCCAAATCCTCAGGACAAAGCGCCAGTATTCCTGATTATTCCTCCTAAATGAACCTGACTTTGTTAATTCCCAGATACAAGAAATGCAGAGGAACATATGTTCTGCCAAACAAGCTCTGTCCCTCAGGGCTCCGTCGGAGCTGCACCGCTCCACCTCCACCACGGCACAGGAGCCCTTCTCCTTCAATAAATCCTGACTGGAATTTGCTCCAGCAGTCACAGTTGGGCTGAAGAAATCATTGGTTCCATGGAACTGGGGAGGGCCATGTGGAATCTGGGGGAGATGTGGGAGAGTCAGGCCATGATTTATTCCATGTGGGAATAGCGAGCATCCGCTGGGCCGGGTCTGTTTGTCCGCTCCCTTCTCAGCTAAAGTGATGGCTGGAGTCTGGTTTAAAAGTGGAATTGAGTTTAAAATTGGGATTTTTTTGGCTGTAGCTCCACATCTTCTGTCATTCCAGAGGGCCCTCCTGAGCTGCTTGGCCTCCCCTCACGTCTCTGCATGAGGGCTGTGATTTATGTGAAGCAAAGCAGGAAAATGGGAGATTCCAGCCTGGTCCCAGTCCTGTTCACCCAGCAGGAGAGCTGACACCCTGACACTGTTCTGGGAATAGTTGGGGATTCATCAGCCTCTTCCCTTGGGAGCCCCCACTTCAGAAGTGCCTTTCCTGACTGAATGGATGCCCAAGGGCTCATTCTGGAACACTTTCATTTCAATCCCTCCCCTGCAGCACCAGCCCTGTCTCATTCCCAGCCCAGCACTGCCAGGCTCCTGTGGGAGCCATCCCCTCTCCTTGGTGACCACAGCAGCCCGGTTTTCCAGGGAAAAGAGCTCCTTCCCGCTGATCCATGTGGATTCCCTGTGTTCTCCAGCATCCTGGGATGCTGCAGCTCCAGGAGAGGCTGGCAGGAGGGAAAGCAGCCGGGGATGTCCTTGGAGCTGCACATCTTGGTCTGCCCAGTCCCAGCCTGGGAGCTGCTGCTGCTCAACTTCCTGGGACTGGGATGTGTGGGAATAATCGTGGAAGCCAGAAGAGCTGGAGTGTTAAACACGCAGGGAATGAGCTGCTGGCCCAGCTGCAGCCTTTGGTAGCCCGGAGCTGCTGGGAGCTGCAATCCCTGTGCTTAATCACACAGAAGGAACATTCCAGAGTTTTTTGCAGTGTAGGTAACGTTGAATTCCGCCCTCTTTGCCTCCCTGGTTGGGCTGATGGGGTTTTATTTGTGTTTATGGGCATCAGAGGTGAGGGGAAGCTGCTCTGGGGACAGCAGCAGCTCCGAGGTCGTGCCTGTGCTGGGAGAATCCCACCTCCAGTGCCTCCAGTTTCTGTGGAAACAGCACGTCTCCACGGCTCCCACTTCCACACGCTCCAGAAGTTATTAATAACACTGGAATTGCTTCCCTGGGAGCTCTCACTCCAGGGATACCAGGCTGGAATCTGTGCCCAGGTGTGTGGCCTGCCCTGGATGGGAGCTGGAGCTCGGGTTGGATGAGTTTGGAATGGGAAGCGCTCCTGGAGCAGCTCCCAGGCTCTGCAGCCAGGCCATGGGACCCTTCCCTTTCTCTGATTCCCAGTGTTGGGAATTGCAGCCGTGGATCAGTGTCTCAGGCTGCCCAATGGGAATATTGGCGAGTTTGGGGCTCTCCTGGATTTCTGTCTCTGCCTGCAGAGCCAGGGCTGTCTGTGCCAACCTCAAATCCCGCTCTCCACCATCCCAAACTGGAAAGAAAAACAATAAAATTATTCATCCTTCCCAATATCCTGAATTGTGTGGCCCGGATACAGCCAGAAAAGCAGAATTTTCCTTCTGTGATCTGATTTTTCCATGATTAATTTTCTTTCTGCTGGTTCGAACTGGTTAATGAGCAGCTTTGCTTTGCAGCTTGGCACGTGTGGATGGAGCGTTCTGGGGGGCGTTTGCTGCTCCACTCATCCCATGTTAAGGAGAAAATCCATCCCCGCAGCGAGGAATTCCTGTGGGCAGGGAATTCCAGCTGGGAAGGGAACACAGCGGTCACACTCCAGCTCCTGCTCTGGAGCATCCCCAGCTCTGCTCAGCCACTCGTTCCATGGAGATCTTTTATTGGAAGGGGAGGAGAAACCCTGAGAGGCTTCGCTGCCCAAGCGGGTGATGGTGATGGAATGTCGGGAACAGAAGCCTGGGAAGGGGATGGAATGATGGAGGCAGAAGCCTGGGAAAGGGATGGAATGCTGGGATGATGGGAATAGAAGCCTGGGAAAGGGATGGAATGATGGAATGATGGGGGCAGAAGCCTGGGAAGGTGATGGAATGATGGGAGCAGAAGCCTGGGAAGGGGATGGAATGATGGAATGATGGGAATAGAAGCCTGGGAAAGGGATGGAATGATGGAATGATGGGGGCAGAAGCCTGGGAAGGTGATGGAATGATGGAGGCAGAAGCCTGGGAAGGAGATGGAATGATGGAATGATGGGAACAGAAGCCTGGGAAGGGGATGGAATGATGGGATGATGGGAACAAGAGCCTGGGAAGGGGATGGAATGATGGAATGATGGGAACAGAAGCCTGGGAAGGGGATGGAATGATGGGGGCAGAAGCCTGGGAAGGGGATGGAATGATGGGAACAGAAGCCTGGGAAGGGGATGGAATGATGGAATGATGGGAGCAGAAGCCTGGGAAGGGGATGGAATGATGGAATGATGGGAGCAGAAGCCTGGGAAAGGGATGGAATGATGGGATGATGGGAACAGAAGCCTGGGAAGGAGATGGAATGATGGAATGATGGGAGCAGAAGCCTGGGGAGGGGATAGAATGATGGAATGATGGGGGCAGAAGCCTGGGAAGGGGATGGAATGATGGAATGATGGGGGCAGAAGCCTGGGAAGGGGATGGAATGATGGAATGATGGGAGCAGAAGCCTGGGAAGGGGATGGAATGATGGAATGATGGGGGCAGAAGCCTGGGAAGGGGAGGATGGAGCTGGAGCTCCCCAGGAGCTGCTGCCACCCAGGAGATGGGGTACTCTGAGGTTAGGGGGAAAGGAGGGGGAATTTTTCCCTGGAGCAGTAATTCCTTTAAGATTCCTTTAGTACTTCTCAGAGTGCCTGTGTCCCATGGCTCGTGTTCCTGTTTTTTTTGGATTTTCCCCTTTGTTCCTGATCTCAGGGATGCAAACACCCTGAGCTCACCCTCAGTATCCCATGTCCATCACGTGCCTTCAGGCTGGACCTGGATCCAGCTTGTCTTGTCCATGGGATGCTCAGCTTCCAACAGGAATTTCAGATTTTCAGGATTCTGCTGGTTTTTTCCCCGCAGGAGAGCACAGGGCAGCAGGATGAGGTGTTCAGTTTAGGCCATCCTCGAGTTTGGAGAGATCCCAATATAATTTGTAGGAATACAGACCTTCCTAGGATGGATCCATAAAGGTTTTTGCCGCAGCCTTGTCTCTTCCAATTGATTTCAAGTGAAACTCACATAATTTGGTTTCTCTTTAAAGAAGTTATGAAGTCTTACTGCAAATTAAAGTTAAAAAAACCACATTGGAATCTGCCAGAAAAAAAGCAGCTGCAGTGGAAGGGGCAGCAGGACTGAGGGACCAAGCAGAATTTCCAGGGAAATCAGAGGAATTCTTTTAAAAGTGAAAATAACTTAGAATTGCCATTGTCACAGCCTTGCAGCTTGGAAGATCTCCTTTAAAATGCAAGAGGTTTAGGGAATAATATTCCCTTCTTTTTCCTTTTTTTTTTTTCCTTTAAGGAAAATATTGTTAGCTCCAAGTCTGTGTTTCCTGATGTTCAAAAATGTGTTAAAAATAAGGAGTGAACCTGCCAGTGGCCTTTAGAAGGTGCTAAATTTGCTCAGGAGGGAAAGCCAGGAGCGTTTCCCACCTCCAGAGGCTTTTTGGGATACTTCCATATCCCGGTTAAGGGAGAGAGGCCAAAGTCTGTCTCTATAAATGTCATCCAAAGGCTGCTAATGGAATTAGCAGGAATGAGGCAGTGGAACTCCACTGGAGTCAATTGAGTTGCTCCCACTTAATTGGTGCATTTGTCATCAAATTCTTGATTTGCTCTCGGAGGGATGGAAAGATGCCATAAATTCTGGATGCTAAAACAGTCCCCACGTTGGGCTCAGTGAATAAAACCCAAACAAGGAATTGTGTGTGCGGCAGGAAAGAGCCAGGAGAGTTAATGAGCATTAATTGGTGATGAAGTTTGGTTCTGAGGGAGGCTGAGGAGCTGCAGGTGGCTCCAGGGAAACCAGGTGTCCCTCACTCCCTCTGCCTGGAGAGTTTCTTCCTTTGTTTATTTGGATTTGTGGTTTTACTCTTGGAAGCACCAGTGATGGGAACAAACTGGGGCCGCTTTGATGCTGGGGTTGTTTTTCCTTTTTGCAGATTCCAGAGACCTGGAGGGATCAGGGATGTCGAGGACATTGAGCTGAGGGGGTGGAGGTGGTGAAACCTTGGAGAAACCTCATTGTTGTGTGAGGAGCTCCTTCTGTTCCCACATCCAGGGAAAAGGCTGGAGGCTGAGGCAGAGGGCAGGATCCAAAGGGGGAGCTGGAAGATGCTGGGAGCAGAGCCCCACCCCTGCTGAAGCCACCCAGACACTCCCAGCGAGGGGGAAATCGGGGCACAAAACCTGAGACATAATTAAAAATTAGGAGCTGGCCCTCAGCAAAGCAGATTAAGGAATTAGACCGAGGCCAAAGCCCCAGGAACTGCAGGCCAGGCTTAATTTCCCTCCCAGGGCCGGCTGAACTCGTGGCTGCTGTTGTTCGATGGTTTTGAGGAGGTTGTGTTCGGTACAAAGCTCTGCTCCCATCCCCTGGCCAGCCTCCCCCAGAATCCCATTTCCCCAGCAGACACAATAAACACCCGGGGCTTTGACAAACATCCGTGGCTCAAACTGGCAGCTCCCTTCTCCTGCAGGAGGAACATCCGTGGTTCTGAGCCTGACTCGTCCCCCTTCCCCTGGCTGGCTCAGAGAGGAGTTTTTGGTAATTCCTGAGAAAAATGGAGTGACAGAACTGTGGCTTTCCCTGGGAAGATGGAATTTGAGCAGATGGGTCGTGGGGAGAAGGCTCCGCTTGGGTAATGAATTTAAGGTGTTCAGTGGAAGGGCTGAGTCTGTGGCTGAGGGACACAGAGCTTCTCCAGGCTGGATAATGAGGGTCTCCATCCATCCATCCATCCATCCATCCATCCATCCATCCATCCATCCATCCATCATCCATCCATCCATCCATCCATCATCCATCTATCCATCCATCCATCATCCATCCATCATCCATCATCCATCCATCATCCATCCATCCATCCATCCATCCATCATCCATCCATCATCCATCCATCCATCCATCCATCCATCATCCATCATCCATCCATCCATCCATCCATCATCCATCCATCATCCATCCATCCATCCATCCATCATCCATCATCCATCATCCATCCATCATCCATCCATCCATCCATCATCCATCCATCCATCCATCCATCCATCCATCATCCATCCATCATCCATCCATCCATCCATCATCCATCATCCATCATCCATCCATCATCCATCCATCATCCATCATCCATCCATCATCCATCATCCATCCATCCATCATCCATCCATCCATCATCCATCCATCATCCATCCATCCATCCATCCATCCATCCATCATCCATCATCCATCCATCATCCATCCATCATCCATCCATCCATCATCCATCCATCATCCATCCATCATCCATCCATCATCCATCCATCCATCATCCATCCATCCATCCATCATCCATCCATCATCCATCCATCATCCATCCATCCATCCATCCATCATCCATCCATCCATCATCCATCCATCCATCATCCATCCATCATCCATCCATCCATCCATCCATCATCCATCCATCCATCCATCCATCCATCATCCATCCATCCATCATCCATCCATCATCCATCCATCATCCATCCATCCATCATCCATCCATCCATCATCCATCCATCCATCCATCCATCCATCCATCCATCCATCATCCATCCATCATCCATCATCCATCCATCATCCATCCATCATCCATCCATCATCCATCCATCATCCATCCATCATCCATCCATCCATCCATCATCCATCCATCCATCCATCCATCCATCCATCATCCATCATCCATCCATCATCCATCCATCATCCATCCATCCATCATCCATCATCCATCATCCATCATCCATCCATCATCCATCATCCATCCATCATCCATCATCCATCCATCATCCATCATCCATCCATCATCCATCCATCCATCCATCCATCCATCCATCCATCCATCCATCATCCATCCATCATCCATCATCCATCCATCATCCATCCATCATCCATCCATCATCCATCCATCATCCATCCATCCATCCATCCATCCATCCATCCATCCATCCATCCATCATCCATCATCCATCATCCATCATCCATCATCCATCCATCCATCCATCATCCATCATCCATCCATCCATCATCCATCATCCATCCATCATCCATCCATCCATCATCCATCCATCCATCCATCATCCATCATCCATCATCCATCATCCATCCATCATCCATCATCCATCCATCCATCATCCATCCATCATCCATCCATAATCCATCCATCATCCATCATCCATCCATCCAGGAGGTACTGGAGCAGCCTCCCACCTCCCAGACCCGCAGCTGCTGCTGAGTCACTGCTCTGAGGAGCTCCCTGCAAGCTTTGAAGTGCTTTGAGTCCTTTCTAATCAGAACTGGCAGCAGAACCTCGGAATTCCGGTGTCTGGAGTTGTTCCCTGATGTGCTCGGAGCTCAGAGCGAGCTCTGCAGGGCAGCACTGCAGGGCCATGATTGTCCCACAGAGCTGCAGCCCACGTTTGGTGATTCCTCGGTGCAGGAGGTTTTGAATTCCTGCTGCCAGCCGTGGAAACTCCTGTGCAGGCTGGAAAATGCCGGCTGACTCACGCACCGTGACAGCGCAGAGGCACCGGCGCTGCCTCATTCCTGCTTTTCCATCCTCCCACCGCAGCCTGTGCCGGGCTGTGCTGCCTGTGGGCCTGGGGACAGCGCTGGGAGCCCTTGGCAAGGTGTCAACCACCACAGGTTTGCCCAGCCCCGGTGCCAGCGCCGTGTCCTCGCAGCTCCCAGCTCGGGTGATGGCGTTGGGTGTTGGCTGATGGCTGGAGCTGATGATCTCAAAGAGCCTTCCCAACCTTCACAATTCCGTGATGTTCCAATCCAGGAGTTCAAGCTGTCACTTGGGCACCGGTTCTTTTGTTGGTGCTGTAAAATCCCAAAGTTACAGTCAGGAATGGTGACACCAGCAAGGGGAACTGGATGTTCCTGTCCTTGGGAGAGATGAGGAGCCCTCGGAGGTCCCAGTGACCCCAAAACTTCTGGAAGTGCCAGAGCTTGTGCTGCTTCGTCCTCTTCCTCCTGTCCCTGCTTGGGGAAACACAAAATACTCGGAGATTTTGTCTTTTGGTCACACCCTCTGTCCCATGGCCCCAGGTCCTCTGCTCAGGGGGTGTTTCCAACGTTGTTTGTGGGTTTTAGAGCCAGATCTGGTGAGCAAAGAGTGGCTTTGTCTGGTTTGGTTTATTCTGATGTTGGGAAGAGGGAATGGTTTGTCCTGAGGGAGCTGAGAGAGATGGGAAGGGGCTGGAGAATCCCTGAGGGAGCTGGGAAGGGGCTGGAGAATCCCTGAGGGAGCTGGGAAGGGGCTGGAGAATCCCTGAGGGAGCTGGGAAAGCTCAGGCTGGAGCAAAGGAGGCTCAGGGGGAATTTCTGGCTCTGCACAAGTCCCTGGCAGGAGGGGACAGCCGGGGGGATTTGGGATCTGCTCCCAGGGACAGGGACAGGAGGAGAGGGAACGGCCTCAGGCTGGGCCAGGGGAGGCTCAGGGTGGATATTTGGGAATATTCCTCCCTGGAAAGGGCTGCCCACCCTGGCACAGCTGCCCGGGGCAGGGCTGGAGTGCCCATGCCTGGAGGGGTTTCAGAGCTGTGTGGATGTGGCACTGGGGACACGATCAGGGCTGGCCTTGGCAGTGCTGGGGGTGGTTGGAGCTGTCTCTGAGCTGTGTCCCTCAATCCCAGCTGGTTTCTGCCAGCAGGGTTGGTGACCAAAGCTGCTAAAGGGCGATGGCAATTTGGGTTTGCAGCATCTGCTGTTTCTCACTTGCTCAAACCTCTGCTTTTCCCAAATTGGCTGCAAAGATTTCCTGACATGTTTTCAGCCCGTGTGAATTGCTGCAGCTCCCCTGAAGCCTGGCGAGGTTTCTGACCCTGTGACAGCCAATAATTTGGCCCCTGGTTGTCAAAAAATACTCAAGGCTCATGTCCACGACGGGGAAAAATTATTAGGAGGTGAAAATTGCTTCTTTGACTTTTCCTGCTTCTCGTAGTGACAGTAAATAGCACAAGAGCCTGCTGGTAAAAGCACAGAAAAACTCCAATAAAAACACAGGAGGAAACTGCCAAAAATCCAAGTGCAAGGGGGAGGCCCTGGGGTGGGTCAGGATTTCAGGCCCTGGGTGCCAGGGGGGCTGCAGGGCTGGGACCCAGCTGGAGGAAAGGATAAATGGAATTCCAGCTGCTCTGCCTGTGCTGAGCCCCAGGGTGGAGCTTTCCTTGGGGCAGGCTGGCTCTCAGGAGAGTTCTCCTGGGCTTTTCCTGGGATATGGAGAGAAAGCAGAGCTGTGCTGGGCCAGGGGTTCCCCTCTGCTGGATCTGCTCCTCACTTTGATCCATGGCTCAGCCCCTGGGTGAGGGGAAAAGCCTTGCTGGGAGGGCCCAAGGGTCCCTCAGGGCTTCCAGGGCCCCACCAGCCCGGCCTTGCAGACACACAAACGGAGTCCCAGAGGTGCTCAGATATTCCATGGGGTGCTGGGGTTCCAGGGAGCTGGGATAACTGGAGCTGGCACTGCTCCCATCCCTGGGAATGGGATGGGTGGGCTCAGGCTGGCCAGGGAAGCTGGGGCTGCCCTGGATCCCTGGAAGTGTCCAAGGATGGGGCTTGGAGCAGCCTGGGGTAGGGGAAGGTGTCCCTGCCCATGGGATGAGCTTTAGGGTCCATTCCCACCCAAACCATTCCAGGATCCTCCCCTAAACCCCGTGATCCTCCTGGAAGCCGGGGAAGCCCTCTGCAGGTGGGGCTGGCACAGGCCAAAATCCAAACCAGATTCAATCCAGGAATCCTCGGGACAAGCAGAGGTGTGTGGGGTGCCCTGCCCCATCCCTCTGCTCCATCCCACTGCTCCATCCCACTGCCCCATCCCTCTGCTCCATCCCTCTCCCCATCCCTCTCCCCATCCCTCTCCCCATCCCTCTCCCCATCCCTCTCCCCATCCCTCTCCCCATCCCTCTCCCCATCCCACTGCCCCATCCCTCTGCTCCATCCCTCTGCCCCATGCCACTGCCTCATCCCTCTGCCCCATCCCTCTGCCCATCCCACTGATCCATCCCTCTCCCCATCCCTCTCCCCATCCCTCTCCCCATCCCTCTCCCCATCCCTCTGCCCCACCAGGCTCTGGATCCATGGCCAGGGGTGGAAAGGAGATTCCTGCTGCTCTTCCCAGCCCCTCCAGCTGAGGGGAGCCAGGGCAGCTCCTGCCCAAGGACAGCAAAGGCTCCGTCCAACATCAACGCCGATGAAATCGATCCCCTGGAAAGGAGCCAGGAGGAAAGGCAGGGAATATTTCCCAACCAATAATTTATGTAGGAAATGGGGCTTCTTTCCCTGCTCCAGGCTCGCCTGTAAAATGGAAAAGATGACTGGAGCTGGGTTCTTGTTTGGATGGCTTCAATTAAGCTGAGTGAGGCTTTGAAGCTCAGGTTTATTTGATGGAATTATTGTATGGAATTTATAAATCTGATACTTTAACCCCCAGAGAGCCTCTCCTGCTCGGGTGAGGGCTGAAGAAGCTGAACTGTGCCCTGTTCCCTGGGCTCTGATGGAATGAGTGTAATTCTTGCAGGCCTTGACCCAAATCTCTTTTTCATCTCCTGCTCCTGGATTAAGCCCCTTATCGAGGAGAGGCTTGAAGAAATTCTTGTCAGAGATGCTTAAGTCGCTCAAGAAAAGGATGAGACAAAAGAGCTGGGAGGTTTTAGTAAACACTGAACAGGTTTTGCCTCATTTCAGAGGCATTTCAAGCGTCTGGGGCTCCTTGAGAACCCCACAGGTGAAATAGAAATGGGGTCTGGGGGTCGAGGAGCTTCAGGGGGTGTCCAGCCCCTCCTGGGCTCCAGCATCCTTTAATTAAAGAAAGAAAAACCAATGAGCAGCTCCACAAGCTGAAGGCAGCCTTGCACCTGTAGCAGAGTTTTACTAATTTTGGGTAGGCAATAAATAAAGGGTCTGGCTCTGCTGGGACAGCTCAGCATCCCCAAAGCAGGGCACGGGACACCCTGAGGAACGGGGAGTTAGTTAAAGCAGGCCAGCAGTAATTAGAGATGGGAGACTGGAATAATTAGAGATGGGAGCCTTGAAACTACTCTGAAGAAATGATAATTATTCTTGATACATTTTAATAAATGACTTCTTTTTTTAAAAATAAGGGGAGGGAAAAAAAGAGAGAAAACTCGCTTGGAGTAAGAAAAAATTGCTTTTTTAGGGATCAGCCTCGATGCAGAAGGGGAAGGAAGGAGCTGGGGCTGCTTGTGGTGACTTTATTTACTTATATTTATAATTACTGCTCCAACCAGAGTGGGAAACAGCAATTGGGAAGTGTCTGGAGCATTGGGATCCTCCATGGCATCCTCTTATCCCCAGGGAATTTCTCCCTTTGTTTTGGTGTTTCAGGACCGTGGCTGATTGAAAAAGTCTCTGTGGGTCCCTGGGAAGGGATTTATGGAAAAGGGAGGATTTCTTTGGGACATTCCCATTTTTATGCCAATTTATCCATTTGGGCCCATCCAGGAAGGAATGAGGAGCTGATGATCCGCTCTGAATTCCTCCCCAATTCAGGAGTGCCACATTCCAGTTGGGAACGACTGGAACAGGAGGAATTCCAAGGACAAAGGGGCTCCCCGTTGCTATTTTTCCAATCCCTGTTTTTGTCTGTAAATTCATGAGCACTTTACATCTAAAAAACCAAAAAAAAACAAAAAAAAAAGGGAAATGTTCCTATCAAAGTGTGTTCCCTGGTAGTTTTAAAATGGAAATATTTGCAGAGGGTTCAGCATTTCACAGAAATTAAAGGAAATCCATCTTGTTCCCGGAATGCTCCGCAGCATCCTAAGGAGGGAAGCGGGGAAAATATTGCCTGGGAAGTGCTAATATATCAAGGTTTCTGTGCTCATTACCAGCATAAGAGACATCATATCCATAAAATGTAGGTCAGAGCATCGCGTTTAACACCGGATTTATCCCTGGTGCGCTCCTGCAGAACAACACATGCTCCGATAAGGAATTCCGACGGCAAAAAGAATCCTGATCTGGCAGAGAAGCAAACGTGCTTCCCATCCCTGGGGATGGTTGTACAGCTTGTCAGCTCCTCCTGCTCCCAGCCCGGGGTGGGGAGAGGGAAAATCCCCGGGAAGATTTGGGAGTGGAGCAGCTGAGGGAGCCACCGGCGTCTCCAGGGGCGTCTGGGCAGGAGCCCGGAGTGTCCTCCCTGGGCAGGAATGTGGGATGGAGCAGCCAGGGAATCATCCTGGAATCCCAGAGCACCTGGGAGAGACCTTAGAAATCATCCAGAGTCACCCCAGCCATGGCAGGGACAGCTCCCCCTGTCCCAGGCTGCTCCAAACCCATCCAGCCTGGCCTTGGGCACTGCCAGGGATCCAGGGACAGCCCCAGCTGCTCTGGGAATTCTATCCCAGGGCCTCCCTTTCTTCCCAGCCAGGAATTCCTTCCCAATATCCAGCTAAATCTATCCATTTCAAGCTTAAAGTCATTCCCTGTGTCCTGTCCCTCCATCCCTTGTCCCCAGCCCCTCTCCAGCTCTCCTGGAGCCCCTTCAGGCCCTGCAAGGGGCTCTGAGCTCTCCCTGGAGCTTCTCCTCTCCAGGTGAGCACCCCCAGCTCTCCCAGCCTGGCTCCAGAGGGGCTCCAGCCCTGCAGCAGCTCCAGGGGCTCCTCTGGAATCTCTCCAGGTCCTTCCCGTGCTGGAATCCCGGGGCTGGAGCAGCTCTGCAGGTGGAGCCTCACCTGAGCAGGGCACAGGGACAGAATTCCCCTCTCCAGATTCCCTGGGTTCCTCCCTTCCCTCCAGCCCCACGGGAACCATTCACGGCACAAAGGAAATTCCCGTTTGGAGAGGCAGGCTCAGCACCAGCCAGCCCCAACTCAGGGGTGCAAAAAGAACCCAAAATCCCAATTATTGAGAGGAGAGCAGCTTGGAGCTGGATTAAAACCCGGACACAGAGAGAGTGTGTGGAGCAAATTCCCAGAAAACCTCACAAAATTCCCGATCCCCGCATGGATCACATGGATGTTTTTAGGCACGAGCCCGTACAGGAAATATTCCTGCAGAAACCCTCTGGATTGTTCATAAAATTAGAAATATCTGCTCAGTTTTCCACCAGCAAAACCTCGTGTTTGCACCACTCGTTGCTGTATAAATATAGAAGCTGCTCTCCTCCAAATTTTTTTCCAGCTTAATTTAAGTTTCCTTGGATCAAGGAAGGAACCAGTTTCATTCCCTGTCATGGGGAATGTAGTTCATGGAATGAGTTTAAGGGAGGCTTTCCAGATGGAAAGGGGGAAAAAAATATATAAAAATACGTATATGTAAAAATATATGTGCATAAAGATATATTTATGTATATTCATGTATAATTATAGATGTAATAGTTAATATATAAAATATATTTATATATATTTAATATTCTTTTAAAATTCAGGTTCTGTGGGTTCCACAGGTTTGAAAACAAAGCCTGGCAAATAATTTAGTGGAAAAAAAAAAAAAAAGGAGGAAGAAGTCAGAATCTGTCAATGAAAACGATCTCCAAGAGGAGGGAATGATCCTCTGGAGCCACTTCCCTGCCTTGTCAGTGGCAGCTTCATCATTCCTGCCTCAGTTTCCCCTGGAAACGCTGAACTCTTGCTCTTATGCTCAGTTTTGGGGGCAAGGAAGAGCCTGCAGAGCTGTGCAGCTCCAGAGCCTCATCCTCCTCATGCCCAATAAAATGTGGATAATGCTGGCTGATTTCTCTCTGCTCCAGGGAAATTCTGCCCTTGGCTCCTTTTCCAGCAGCCTGGCTTGGGGCCGGCTCATGGCTCACTCCTGCTCACCTGGGCGTGGACTTTGGGATGTCTTGCCCTACTTTTAAGAACTTCCACACATCTGAAGTTGAGCCAAAGCACCTGAAACTTCGCTGATCCCTCCTTGCCTCCATCCCTTTGCTCTTGGAACAGCCTGGAGCCGTCCCCAGGGGGGTTGGTGACACGGTGGCCTTTGCTCTCTTTTACTCTCCTTTACTCACTCCCACTTTTTATACTTCCCATGCTCCATAAAGTTATTTTTTTCCCTCTAAACTCTTTCCCTGTTTCTGTCCTTAACCTCACGTTTTGATCCAGGTCCCCGTTCCCACCTTACACCATTCACAGAATTTTTAAATAACTTTTTCATTTCTGACCTCTGCCGGCACCGCTGCTCTTCCCCAGGGAGGATTTCATTCCCCAGCCCCTCGTGCCCTTTGGGAAGGAAAGCAGCTTTGTTGGGATGCTCTGGCACTCGGATTCCAGGAGATTTGATGGGAAGGGCAGGCTGTGCTTTCCCTGTTTCCAGAGGGATCCCGAGGCAGGGATGCCCAGGGAAGCTGGACATGGGAGAGGTGTCCCTGCCCACGGGACAGGGAGGAGCTGGAAGGTCCCTTCCACCCAAACCATTCCACGATTCCCTGGTGCTGCGGATGGGACACCCCAGTAACCCCCAGCTGTGACAGCTCCCCTGGCTCCCAGCTCCCTTTGGATTGTTTTTGGGATGGGGAGGTTGTTCCAGGATCCTCCTGCTGAAACAGCCGGGATTTCGGGCTCTTCCCGTTTTCTGAGCTCCATCAATCCTCATCCAAGTGCTGACTCCTCCCTGCTGGTGGGGTGTTTCCATCCCAGCCCCTCGGTGTCTCAGACACGTTCCAGCCTCTCCGTGATCCATGGCTGCACTCCTGACATCCATCCCACAGCTCCTCCATCCCCAGGGGAGGGCAAGCAGCACCTTCCTTGCCTGATTATTTCATCCTTCCAATGGTTTTCCCCCCTCCTCCTCCTCCTCCTCCTCCTCCTGCCATTCCCCAGTTTATCATTTCTGGTGATGCTGCACCTGCAGCAATTCCCGATGATGGATCAGCAGCTCCTGTGCTGCTCCTCATCCCTGAATTATTTTGGAGATCCCTCCTGGTGGCAGCTCTTGGCTCTGCTTTTCCCATTATTATGCAGAACTCCCGAGCCAGCTCATCCCAGAAATGCTGAGGGCACGGGCTGGGCACGGATTGCTTCTCTGTGCTCCTGATTCCCAGGTTCCCAGGGAGCCATTCCCAGAATCCAGCCCCAAGGAGCCCCAAAACCAGGGATGTTCCACAGCTCCCTGAGAGCCGGGTGGGGATCGGGCTCTGCCCCGGGGGAATGAGAGACAGGACAAGAGGAAAAAGCCTCAGGGAGGTTTAGGTTGGATCCTTGGGAAAAGGTGAAGATTTCCTGTGGAATGTCATCCACAGATTTTCCCTCACTGCAATCCCAGCACGGCTCCTGGAGTCCTAAAAGCCACGGGATTTCTCCTGCTGCTCCCTCCATCGCTGGAACTGCAGCTCTTCGGGTCCTGCTGGTGGGAAAAGCTCCAGGGAGAGCTCAGAGCCCCTTGCAGGGCCTGAAGGGGCTCCAGGAGAGCTGGAGAGGGACTGGGGACAAGGGATGGAGGGACAGGACACAGGGAATGGCTGCCAGTGGCAGAGGGCAGGGCTGGATGGGATCTTGGGCAGGAATTCCCTGTGAATTCAGCCTGTCCCTGCTGGAGCTGGAATAACTTCCAGGGATTCAGGGTCTCTTCCAAACCAACCCATCCCAGAATTGTTTGGTAAGGCCAGGCTGTGCTCCTGCAGCCCCACTGGAGCAGGGATTTCCAGGATGAGGGAGCCCAGCTCCCTCTCCTGAATGGATTTCCATGCTTTTATTCCAACGGGCTGGCAGGAAAGTAAACGGAGCAGACGTGCTCACATGAACAGTCCAGCTCCATTTTAATGGAATGTTTATTCACAGCCAGTTTAATATTAATGGTAAATTGATCTCTGGAATTTTTTCCCATCAAGAATTAATGCATTGATGCACTCTTTGCTTTTGTGCATGGAAAGCACCTCCCAATTAATTGGGAGAAAACCACTGGAAATCCAACACTGCCACTCAGCCAGTCCCAGGCCATTCATTTCTTCAAGTGCACAAGCACTCCATGAATAATTAATAATGATTAATAGTGGTATTAAACTATTGCTGGTGGATCAGGACAGTGGAGCAGGTACCAATTTGTGATTTATAGCTGGGAAACGGTGAGGAATTTGGGAAGGAATAAACCCCTGTTTCAGATGGGCACACCCTGAGGGTGGATGAGTTACAAATCTGACCTCACACCCACAGGGCCATGCAGGTTCCACCTTCAGGGCTTGGAGACTTCCCAGACTTTTCCAGGGATTTGAACAAACTCTTCCCAGCTTGGTCTGAGGCGGGAGTTGGACCCTCTGGATTCTCTCCCATGAGGGAGAAGCGACCCAGAGCCGTGTGGGGAGTGACAGGAATTACTGTGGGGTGGAGCTGAGTGAAGGGAAAAGGAGCTTTTCCCATGGCAATGAGCCATGAGCAGCCCCAGAGCTCCATCCTCGGCAGGATCCCGGCCGGAGCCGCTTTCCCTGGGGAGCAGCTCGGTGCTGGGCCGCTCTGCAGGCAGGAACGTGCCTGGGCTGACAACATTAATATTGATTAAAGGCTTTATGACTAAGTGTGAGGAGGAAGCAGAAGCCTGTGCAGAGCTCGGAATAATTTGGAGTGGTTATTTTTAGGCCAGGATGAGATAATGGATTTACACCGAGCCAAGGGCCGGGTGCTTCAGCATTCCTGGCCTTTACGGCTTCGGGTTCCAAAGTGTCCCTGGGCCATCACCCCTGGCCACCCTCCATCCTCCTCCCTGCAAGCAGGACCTTGTGCAAACTCCACTGCTCCCTTCCCTGGGCTTTCTGCCTCATCAGCACCTCCTGAATCCGTAAGGAAACCAGAGAAGCTGGAAAGAAATCGGTAAATGTGATTTATCAGGAAAAACTTCTCCAAACCCTTCTTTCCATATGTTTGTTTGCTAAGCCACGGATTTTCCCAACCCACTGAGATGAAAGAATTGTTCAAATATTCAACATGGAAAGTGTGAAAGATTCCAGCCTTCAGAATAAATAAAATAAAATGGTCCTGGGAAGCACCGTTTGCACTGCTGGGATCCCGGGATGGAACTGGGAGGGACCTTAAAGCTCTTCTTGTCCCACCCCTGCCATGGGCAGGGGCACCTCCCACTGTCCCAGGCTGCTCCAAGGTCCATCCGAGCTGGCCTTGGGCATTCCAGGGATGTGGGGTCCGAGCAGACCCACAGGGGCAGGGCCACACCTTCATCCCTGTGCATTCCATCCCACCCATCCCATCCATCCATCCATCCCATCCATCCCATCCATCCCATCCCATCCATCCCATCCATCCCATCCATCCCATCCATCCCATCCATCCATCCATCATCCATCATCCATCATCCATCCATCCATCATCCATCATCCATCCATCCATCCATCCATCATCCATCCATCCATCCATCATCCATCATCCATCCATCCATCCATCATCCATCCATCCATCCATCCATCCATCCATCCATCCATCCATCATCCATCATCCATCCATCATCCATCCCATCCATCCATCCATCCATCCATCCCATCCATCCCATCCATCCATCCATCATCCATCCATCATCCATCCCATCCATCCATCCATCCATCATCCATCATCCATCCATCATCCATCCATCATCCATCCATCCATCCATCCATCCATCATCCATCCATCATCCATCATCCATCCATCCATCCATCATCCATCATCCATCCATCATCCATCCATCATCCATCATCCATAATCCATCCATCATCCATCCATCCATCATCCATCATCCATCATCCATCCATCATCCATCATCCATCATCCATCATCCATCATCCATCCATCCATCCATCATCCATCCATCCCATCCCATCCATCCATCCATCCATCCATCCATCCATCCATCCATCCATCATCCATCATCCATCCATCCATCATCCATCCATCCATCATCCATCATCCATCCATCCATCCATCCATCCATTCATCCATCCATCATCCATCCATCCATCCATCATCCATCCATCATCCATCCATCATCCATCCATCATCCATCATCCATCCATCCATCCATCCATCATCCATCCATCCATCCATCATCCATCCATCCATCCATCATCCATCCATCATCCATCCATCCATCATCCATCCATCCATCCATCCATCCATCCATCCATCCATCCATCATCCATCCATCCATCCATCCATCCATCCATCCATCCATCCATCATCCATCCATCATCCATCCATCATCCATCCATCCATCATCCATCCATCCCATCCCATCCCATCCCATCCATCCCATCCATCATCCATCCATCCATCATCCATCATCCATCCATCATCCATCATCCATCCATCATCCATCCATCATCCATCATCCATCCATCATCCATCCATCATCCATCCATCCATCATCCATCATCCATCATCCATCCATCCATCCATCATCCATCCATCATCCATCATCCATCCATCATCCATCCATCATCCATCCATCCATCATCCATCATCCATCCATCCATCCATCATCCATCATCCATCATCCATCCATCCATCCATCCATCCATCCATCCATCCATCCATCCATCCATCCCATCCATCCCATCCCGGGGCTCCTGAAGGGAACTGGAGCCAGACCCCTGCCCTTGGCCTCTCCAAGCACGGGGATGGGAGGAATCCCACCCAGCCGCCCGCCTCTAGTGGGACTGCGAAGGGAAGAGGCAGGAATTCACACCTTCCCCCTGCTGTGATATTCAGCACCAGGAATAGCCGTGATTTTCCCTGTCCCTTCCCTGCTCGTTGCAAGGGAAGGAGTCTCTCCTGCAGGAGAGCCGATGATTCAGCGGCGTGGAGCTCTCCCAGCCTCCCCTGGCTGCCTCAGTTGTCAGGGAGGATGGGCTGAGCTGAATTTTAACAATCCCACTTCCCTGCAGCTCCTTCAGCGCTGAAAAACAAACGGAGACTCGGAGACATCCTGGGCACGGATCACATCCCTCTGCAGGAGCTGTGTCCTGTGGAGATCCTGCTGGGAATCTCCTGCTCTTCAGCCCACAGAGATCCTCTGCACTGCGCAGCTCCTGCCCTCTCCATGCAAAAGAAAGGGATAAAAAAGGCATTTTATGCACTTTCGTGTGTTTGGGAACAAATCCTCCTCCTCCAAATGTGTCCTGGATCCCTTTGCTGTGGAGTTTTTGAGATTCAGCCCCTGCAGTTTCCCCTGAAGGGGCTCCAGGAGAGCTGGAGAGGGACTGGGGACAAGGGATGGAGGGACAGGACACAGGGAATGGCTGCCAGTGCCAGAGGGCAGGGCTGGATGGGATCTTGGGCAGGAATTGTTCCCTGGCAGGGTGGGCAGGCCCTGGGATAGAATTCCCAGAGCAGCTGGGGCTGTCCCTGGATCCCTGGCAGTGCCCAAGGCCAGGCTGGATGGGTTTGGAGCAGCCTGGGACAGTGGGACAGGGCTGGGAATGGGTTGTCCCACCAGAAATCCAGGATTCTATCACATGGCAGTGGAATTTTGGGAGCTCACCCTCCCTGTGGGAAGGTTGTGCCGTGCCCAGGCTGGATCCTCCTCCTTCCCAGCAGGATGGGGAAGCCTTGCTGGAGATGCATCCACCCCTTAACCCTTTAATCTCCCAACCAGAGGCATTCCATGGATGGAATTCCCTAAAAGTGCTGGATGAAACATCAAAGGAGGTGGAAATTGAGGCTCCCACTCCTCGTGCTCCCCAGCCACATCCCTGCCTCGGCTCCGTGCACGGAGCATCCCCCGTGCCAGCTTGGGAGCAGGGAGTGGCTGAGGCAGGCACCAGCTCCTTCCACAGCCATTTGCTATTTTTTCCTGCAGAAAATAAATTTTTTAGGTTTTTTTTTGCAGTGTCTGTCCTAGAGCATGGACAAGAAAGGTTGGATATAAATTATGGAGGGCTGAGTCCTCTGTGGAGGGGGAAGGACAATCCAGGGAGCCTCAGGAAAGGGAACAGAGCAGCACTCTGGGTGGATGGGGATGAGCTAAGGGGAGGTGGGATCCCACCAAAACCTTCTCCTGACCACGGGAGGAGCTCCTGGGGCTCTCTGGCCGGGCAGGGAGCGGCCACATTCCAAAACCCAACCCCAACCTGGCAGTGGCTCCGGAGCCCTGCGAGGGCAATGGAAAATTCAGCCAAGGCAGCTGCAGGGAAAGGCAGGATCATGGAATCCTTTAGGGTGGAAAACACCTCCAGGATCACCGAGTCCAAGCCTTGGAGCGGCCTCTGAGCACAGAAACCTCAACAGGGAGGAGAAGGCAGCGTCCTCATCCCAGCTCCTTCATCAGCTCCGCCGCTGGATTTGGGATGTGAAGAAGTGGGAGCATTAATAGAGGAAAATGGGATTCAGTCACTTTGGGGGAGAATTGAACAGGATTTCCTGTGGCCAAATAGGGAAAGAGCAGAGCTGGGCACAATCCATAACTCAGAGCAGCCCCTGAATCCCAGAGGGGTGGGAGCTGCTGGATGCTGGGATTCAAAGGGAATGTGGGGAGACATCCGTGTCCCTGGGCCAGAGCAGGATTCCAGCACTGGAATGAAGGGAACCTGGGCTGGGGAGGAAGAAGTTGTGCTGTGTAGGAATGTGAAACCCAGCGTGGGCTGATGGATCCATGGAAGTTTGGAATCCTTTCCTTGCTCGTTTTCCTGCTTCCCCTGTGAGGAGCAGCCCCATCCCTGCTTTTCCAGCTCCCCTGGCTCCTGTTCCACCCTGTGCCTCTGGCTCATCCCTCAGCAGTTTTCTGGGAAGCAGCAAAGAGCTCACCCCTTCCATGTCTTCCTGCCATTCCCTATTCCCGAATTATGGAGCCCTTTGGAGCAAACAGAAGGGTTGAGAGCATTGACGCCGTCCCCTCTAAGCTGCAGCCTCCAAGTTGAACTCGGGGACTTCCCAGGGAAAAAGCCCCATCCCTGTGTGGTTGGAAAAACAGTGGAGGTGCAGGAGTTGGATTGGGATTTGCTCATCCCAGTTTTCCTCACCTTTCCCCCATGAGTAATTCCCTGTCCCCATCCGAGGGCAGCTCCTGGAGCACACAGAGCCACCACACCTCGCTGCCTTCCAGCCCTGCACACGTGGCCCCTGAAATCCCCTCATTCCAGCCTCACATCCCAAACCCTCCTTTCAACAGAGGGCCAGGAATCCTGAAATCCTGCTGCTGAAAATGAGAGCAGCTCTGGATTCCCAAAGAGCTGTTGGGATGGGCTGAGCCTCCCCATCCCACGCGGCCTTGGCTGCACGTGGGGAAAGCCAAGCTCTGCCTCTCCACTGCTGCATTCCCGATTATTTTCACACAAAAGAGCCTGGAGTAGGGACAAATCCATCATTCCTTTGGATAATCTCAATGGATGAGTGCGATTTTTAATACCCAGGCTTCTCCAGCTGCATCTTCCCATTTTTTATGCCGTTTCCCCCATTTTCTGGAGCAGGCCTATCAATTCTCTGCTGCTTTCTTCCTCTTGCTTAATTGAAAATGTCACTTCTGGTATTTAATGAGTATTTCTGCCCTATTTTAACCCTGTCAGAGGAGACTTTATCCCAAATCCAGTCCTACAAACCCACTGCAAAAACTTCTGCTGCCATAAATCCCTGAGTGATTCAGGAGAGCCACTGGGGCTAACAAGGATTTGAACCCCATGGAGGAAAATCACAGCTATTTTTTCCAATTTCTGTCCATCTTTTTATTAATTCCATAAATTTCCCTTGCCCTGCAGTGCTGCTCTTGGCTTTGTGCAGGAATACTGAGCCCCAGGAAGGGAAAGGAGCTGGAGGAGCAGTGGATGAGAGGAGTCCCCGTCCCTGGAGGGATTTCAAAGCCCTGTGGACGTGGCCCTTGGACTCTTGTCCCCATGGTTCCCCCCTCCATGGCAATATCATCCCACTTCTTTCCCTTTTTTTTTTTTTTGTTTGGAAAGATGCCTGGAAAGGCTGGAAAACCTGACCTGCAAACCAAGCCAGAGTGGGAACAAACAGCTGCTGCTGTCGCTGCCGCTGGTTTTGGGGTAAGGGGAGAGCAGCAGTGGGGAGGGGAGGGAGGGAAGGCTCTGATTCACACATCCCACAATGTTTACAGAGCTTGGGCTGGGAAAAATACCTGTTCCCAGGAATGCTCCTCAATAGGCTTGGCTTTCTCCTCGCTGCCATTGCTTAGTAACAGCTCTATTTTTAAATGCTAAGAGGGTAATAGATCAAAAAATGGGAGTTTGCTCCATCTCTGATCCAACAGGCACCAAACCCAGCGGGATGGGGCCACCAAACCCAGCTGGGATGGGGCCACCAAACCCAGCGGGATGGGGCCACCAAACCCAGCAGGATGGGGCCACCAAACCCAGCGGGATGGGGCCACCAAACCCAGCAGGATGGGGCCACCAAACCCAGCAGGATGGGGCCACCAAACCCAGCAGGATGGGGCCACCAAACCCAGCAGGATGGGGCCACCAAACCCAGCAGGATGGGGCCACCAAACCCAGCTTGGTTGGTGGGAGCTGGGCTGGGAGTGGGTGGGATCAGGGCCAGGAGCTGCCCACACCCACCTCCAGCGCTTCCAGCTGGGTGAGGAAAAGGCCAAAGTGTGAAATGTCTGCAGTGCTCAGCTCGTGGTGATCTCATGGAGAGGACACCCTCTCCTTGTGAGGGACGGGATGTTCCTGGGGACGGAGAGTGGGGATGTGGGGAGTGAGCCCGGGCAGCAGGAACGGGGGGAACCTCCTTCCTTAGGGGATCTGCTTCTACCCCAGAGCCACTTTGGAAAGAAATCCCAGAATCCCAGACTGGTTTGGGTTGGGAGAGACCTCAAATCCCACCCAGAGCCACCCCAGCCATGGCAGGGACAGCTCCCACTGTCCCAGGCTGCTCCAAACCCATCCAGCCTGGCCTTGGGCACTGCCAGGGATCCAGGGACAGCCCCAGCTGCTCTGGGAATTCCATCCCAGGGCCGTGGCAGTGAAGGCTGAGGGAGGAGAGCTGTTCTGTCAGGAGATGTTTGCTGCTCTCTCCTCCTGCCCCCGGAGCTGTCCTTGGTGCCGCTCCTGTCCCAGCAGCTCCTCCCGAGTCCCGGCTGAGCCCGGAGCCCCGGAGCGCTGCGGGAGGGAAGGGACCCGAAGGATGCTCCTCAAAAACCCCTCGGCTTCCAGGGCCCGGAGCTCCCGGGTGAGCGGCACAAACCCCGGCAGAGCGAGGCTCCGTGTCCACCCCACACCTCCCTCCCTCCCTCCCTCCCTCCCTCCCTCCCTCCCTCCCTCCCTCCCTCCCTCCCTCCCTCCCTCCCTCCCTCCCTCCCTCCCTCCCTCCCTCCCTCCCTCCCTCCCTCCCTCCCTCCCTCCCTCCCTCCCTCCCTCCCTCCCTCCCTCCCTCCCTCCCTCCCTCCCTCCCTCCCTCCCTCCCTCCCTCCCTCCCTCCCTCCCTCCCTCCCTCCCTCCCACCGAGCCCCCAGGCCCGGCCTTGCATTTGGGGGCACAGCGAGTCTCGTAAAAGGCAGGAGGATGAGGATGAGGATGAGGATGAGGAGGAGGAGGATGAGGAGGATGAGGATGAGGATGAGGATGAGGATGAGGATGAGGATGAGGATGAGGATGAGGATGAGGATGAGGATGAGGATGAGGAGGAGGAGGATGAGGAGGAGGATGAGGATGAGGATGAGGAGGATGAGGATGAGGATGAGGATGAGGAGGATGAGGATGAGGATGAGGATGAGGATGAGGATGAGGATGAGGATGAGGATGAGGATGAGGATGAGGATGAGGATGAGGAGGATGAGGAGGACGATGAGGAGGAGGAGGAGGATGAGGATGAGGATGAGGATGAGGAGGATGAGGAGGATGAGGAGGAGGATGAGGATGAGGATGAGGATGAGGATGAGGAGGATGAGGATGAGGAGGATGAGGAGGATGAGGATGAGGATGAGGATGAGGATGTGGATGAGGAGGATGAGGAGGACGATGAGGAGGAGGAGGAGCAGGGAGAGCACGGCCGGGGCTGGCTCCTGCTGCAGCGCCTGCAGTGGATTTTTGCCACACGCTGCTGCAGAGTGCAGCCCACTGCAGCAAAGGAGGGGACAGAATTCCCTTCCCCGGCTCTGAGGAGAGCCGTGCTCGGCCGTGCAGCCCCAGCTCCGCCAGCCCCGGCTGCAGCAAAGGCTCTCCCGGGCTGGGAATGACCTTCAGCTGCTCTTCACACGGGAGGTCCAGAGGGAGCTGTGTCTTCGAAGAGATTTAAATACTTTTTTTGTAGTCCTGGAGAGCTCGGCTGCTCCAGGGAGGAACTGAAATAGGAGGGGAAGGGTTTGTGCCGGATCCCGGGAACTCGGTTTGGAGGAGACAAATTGGAAATTGGATCGGGGATTCTTGTCACAACATCCCTGACCCTGTTCAGGGGCCAGCACTGAACATCCCAGTGGCTCCCGGGATGCTCCTGGAATCCCAGAATCCCAGACTGGTTGGGTCAGAAGGACCTGAAAGCTCATCTCGATCGGGCAGGGACCTCCCCCCATCCCAGAGCAGGGATCAGCATTGTCCCAGCTTCTCTCCTGAGCTCCCTTGTCCTTGTGATGAGACAGGGAAGAGGGAGCGGTTTGGTGTCCCTGGCTGTTGCATTTTATAACAGGTTTTTAAAAGTGCTTCCAGATGATAGAAATGGAATCATTTCAGTGTTAAAAGAAGAAATTAGTTGTTCCAGTTTTAAGGGTTATCATTTTTGCAGATCCAGCCTGATGATGTCATCACTCCAGAAAAATGAACTTTTCCCCAAATTACCTTCAGCACAGGGATGCAAATATCCCAAATTATTCCAGTGTCAATCCTGATGGAAGAGCTCCAGCGATTCCTCATGCATAACAACAATTATCCATCAACTGCACGCTGGGAACGAGGAGGGAGGGCAGTACCCGGCTGCTTTTTGGGTTTCCTTGAAGATTTTCCCTCTTTTTCCATCCTCTTTGCTCATCTCCTAAATTCTGCCTCAATCAGAACTCCCAGGCTCGTTGAGGTTTTTGGGCAGAGCCTTTCCCAGCACTGTCACCCTCCCCCAGCTCTCCAGTGGCTCTGTCACCACCCCCAGAGGGTGACCTGGACCCCTCCCCGTGTCCGTGGGGCTGAGCCTCATCCCCTCCTCTCAACCCCTCATGAAAAGCTCCAGAAATGGAGATCAGCTTCGTCTGGGAATATTTCAAGTGGTGCTGGAGAGGACTTGGTGAAACCAGAAGGGGAAAAAATATATTTGGGAATTCTGAAGGGAAAATGTTCAAAGCTGTGCAGCTCCACCATTGATTGAATGGAAGGAGCTGAGTCCTTAAAACTCCTCCTTCTCTCTGTAGTCCAGACTTTCAAAATAAGAGGAATAAAAATATCTTTATTTCAGGGTGATGTTTGATTTACCCCCCAACTTCCCAGACCCTTCCGAGCCCGGACCTGCAGGACGCTTTCAGGGAACACATCCAGCTTTCCTGGGAAATTTGCTGAAAGAATTTCATTATTCTAAAACCTTGCCTTTGCCAGGCCCATCAGGAAAGAGGTTTTTTATAGGAGCTTAGCGGGGGAAATGCATGGAAGAGCAGCGGTAAAGCCCAGCTTAGGGATTTGTTCCACTGATCAGCTGGAGTTCTGCATCAGCAAAGTTCAGGGATGTGCTGGCATCCACATTTTTCACTCTTCTGTTCTGCTCTTTGTTGGCCTTGCTTTTCCTGTCCCCGCTGCAGTCAGTGGAACCAGGGTGGGACTGGTGTGAGATGATGGCAATTGAGGATTTAAACCCCAAACCTTGGGGGGTTTGGTTCCCACCTCCCCCTGTCCTCCTGCAGCTCCCCCCGGCTCATCCCTGTGTGCCTCCCTCTCCACAACTACCTTTTCAGGGAAGAGAAATCCCTGTTTTGTACCCAAGAGCTCGACTCTTCCGAGGGGTTTCCAGTTCCTTCGTGCCCTTCAGAATCCTGGTGTTTTCCAGGAACATTGGGAAAAGAGAGAACTCTCAGCAATAACAAAAAAAATTCCCTATCTTGTGCTCCTGTGGATCTCCTGAGAGACAAATTTCCATCTCCTGCCTCCCAGAAGCTGTCCCATGTCACCCCTGAGATCAGAATCACTGGGTTGGGTTGGGTTGGGAGGGACCTTAAACCTCATCCCAAGCCCAGCCCAGCCTGGCCTCGGGCACTGCCAGGATGAGCCAGTCTAGAGATTACTGAGCAGGTATTAAAATAAGAAAAAAGAATTTTATGACAGTTTCATGGAAGAAAATATTGCACAGGAGCAAGGTCTGACCTCTTCAGGTCATATTATCAATATTTTGTGGGCCTGTGAGGAAAGGAAACATTTAACAACACAGCATTGCATTCCCACCTGAAAATTTCCATGTGTGTGGCACGCAGAGGATCCCCACTGCCAGGGACACAGGGATGCAGGGATCCAGGAATTCAGGGATCCAGGGATGCAGGGATGCAGGGACACAGGAATTCAGGGATCCAGGGACGCAGGGATCCAGGAATTCAGGGATCCAGGAATTCAGGGATCCAGGGACACAGGGATGCAGGGATCCAGGAATTCAGGGATCCAGGGATGAAGGGATGCAGGGATCCAGGGATCCAGGGATGCAGGGATCCAAGGATCCAGGGATGAAGGGATCCAGGAATTCAGGGATCCAGGGATCCAGGGGCAGCCACAGCTGCTCTGGGCAGCATCAAACCAGGGGAAGTGCGCTTTGAGCACTGCAAAAATGTTGGTGGAGCAAAACTTTTCTGGGCCTAATTTGACTTCCCCCTCAGAGATGGAGAGAGTGGGAGAGACTGGGAGCGTCCCCAGAGCAGGAATTCCCCCAGCAGCAACAGAGGTCATCAGAGGCAGGGGATTATCCCGGTGGAACAGGGCTGGGGAGCTCGCTGCTGCCAGAAACCCTCCTGTGATCCTCTCCCAGCTGCCAGGCAGGTTCCTCGGAGCTGGAAGAGCGAGGTGCTGGCACCGAGTGACCGCGGGCAGCCCGAGCCGCCGCCGGGAGCTGCTCCCGGTGAGCCCCGGCCGTGGGGCACGGCAGGAGCGGGGCTGGCGTTTGCTGCCTTTGGAACCGGGCAGCTCCGGGACCTGCTCCGAGGAGCACCGGGAGAGGCTGCGGGAGCCCGGCCCCGCGGGCAGTGATGTGCTGGGATGCTCCCTGCCCACGGCAGGGGTGGAACGAGGTGAGCCTCGAGGTCCCTCCCGAGCCATCGCATCCTGCGTTTCCGTGAGCCCCCGGAGGGTTCCCGGGATCGCTGGGATGGACACCCAGGGAAGGGTGGGACATCCACGAGCGTGTCCTGCAGGGCAGCCCCAGCCCCGGGCACCGCGTCCCTGCCAGGCTTCCCCATGACCCCCGCGGTTCCTGCGACACCGCAGCCCCCGGGGGACACGGAGCTGTCACCGCCGCTGCTCCCGGGGGACACGGAGCTGTCACCGCCGCTGCTCCCGGGGGACACGGAGCTGTCACCGCCGCTGCTCCCGGGGGACACGGAGCTGTCACCGCCGCTGCTCCCGGGAGGCTGCGAGCCCCTTCCCGCTGCCCGGCCCCGCGCCTCGGCCCGGACGAGGCTTTGGCTCCTGCCGTGCCAGAGGAGCGGGGCGGCGCTCGGGGGCTGCCCGAGGGGCCGGGGGATCCTCCGGGGATGCTCCGCTCGCGGGGCGCCCCGTCGGGACCGGGACGGGCGGGGACGGGCGGTACCGCCTGCGCGCACGGCTCCGCACCGCATCCCGCACATCCCCGCACCGCATCCCCGCACAGCATCCCGCACATCCCCGCGCATCCCCCGTGTATCCCCCGCACATCCCCGCGTATTCCCGCACATCATCCCCGCACATCGCCGCACATCCCCCGTGTATCCCCGCACCGCATCCCCGCACATCCCCGAGTATCCCCCGCACATCCCTGCACCGCATCCTCGCACATCGCCGCACATCCCCCGTGTATCCCCGCACATCCCCCGCGTATCCCCGCGTATCCCCCGCGTATCCCCCGCACATCCCCGCCCCGGTGTGGGGGCGCGGTCCCGTCCCGCCCCCCCGCGCCGCCGCGGAGCGCAGCGCGGGCGCGCAGCGGGACCGGACCCGCCCCGCCGCCGCCGCCGCCGCCGCCGCCGCTTTGTGTCTGGGCGCCGCCCGCGGAGGCGGAGCGGGCCCGGCGCTGGGCTCCGCGGCGGGGCGGGCGGCGGGACAGCCGCGGGCAGCCCCCGGCGGCGCCCGCGCAGCCCCCGCACCGCGGCTCGGCCGCGCATGGACGCGCGCTCCCGCCTGCACCGTGAGTACGGGAGGGGCGCGCAGCCCCCGGGGGATGCCCGGGCCGCCCACGCCCCCGGGAGCGGGGAGGGAACGCGGGGCGGCTCCGCCGAGGACAAAGGGAGCGCGGGGAGCGCGGGGAGAGCGGGGAGCGCTCCTCGGTGCGCGCAGCCCGGGCGCGCTCCGCTCCAGAGCCGCCCCCGCGCAGCCCCCGCGCAGCGCTGACAGCTCGGGCGCGGTGCCACACGAGCTGCCTGCGCCGGGGGTCGGGCTCGGCGCAGCTCCTGGAAAATTCTGCGCCCTTCGCAGCGGCGGTGGAGGCGCGGGGAGGTGCGGAGGAGGCTCCCTCCCTCCTTCCCTCCCTCCCTCCGCGCAGGGACATCGCCGCCTCCCGCGGTCCCTCGGCCCGTTTGTCGCTCCCCGCCGCCTGCAGAAGGCCGGGGGGGCTCAGCTCGGGTTCCCCGGGCTCTGGGGGGCTGCGGGGCCCTGGGCAGCGGCTCGGCCCCGCTCTGGGGCGTTTGCGGGGGGCTGCGCAGGGGCCGGGCCCGCGTCCCCCGGCCCCATCCCCGGGACCGCGTGTGCCGAGCTGGCCTCGCTCCTCTGCTCTGGGAGGCTGGGCCGGGGAGGGTCACGGACAGGAGAGCCCTGCCGAAAGTTCCTCGATTTTGGGGAAATATAAACGATCCGAGGGATATTTGTGCCGTGCCCCTCACTCCATCTAAATCCCTGCCTTTCGCTCCTGCCCATCCGTGATTTCCAGCTAAGAAATCCCTGATTTCCAGCTAAGAAATCCGTGATTTCCAGCTAAGAAATCCCTGATTTCCAGCTAAGAACTCCGGCCACGTGCCCGCGGTCGGGGTCTCCGATCTCAGGTGTCGGAGTGAGAATAATCCTTAGGAACAGCAGAAATCCAAAGCGTTTCCCCCACCACGAGCACAGAAGTGACTTAATCCGGTGGGTTTTGCTGTTCCACATCTGCTCGCTCAGCTCCTCACGGAGGAGGAGGAGGAGGAGGAGGAGGAGGGAGGGATGCTCGCCATGGCAACCTCGCGGCGCAGATTGCGGCCACTTCGGGGAAGTAGCGGGACTTGGGAAAGAAACGGGAGCAGCTGATGTGAGAAGGGGCACGCTCGGGGATGAGCAGCTGGGAGAGGGTGTCCCCTTTTTGGGAACATTCCCCGAGCCTGGGGGTGGCTCTGGAGAGGGACGGGGCCTTCGGGGAGGTCACGGAGCTTCCCTTGCGAGCAGCCGCAGTGAAACGAGGGCTCTTCATTTTCCAAACACCCTTAATTACTGTGATTGTTCCGAAATTCAATGATTTTATCGTCCGATACCTTGCTGTGCCGTGTTACCTTGCTGTCCCTGTGAACTTTAACCTCCCCTGTATTCCATCTGTAAAACTTTTCCTTGGCTAAAGCGGCGTTTTTATTTTTTAATTACCTCACAGAGGAGGAGCTTTGCTCTGCGCTTCTCTTGCACAGCTGATGTGAAATCCCAAAAAAAAAAGCGGGGGGGTTCGATTACAGCGATTTTCGCAGTTGCTGGAGTAACAAAACCATTCCTGGGTGCCTGGTGGATGTGAGGAGCTGCAGCTCGGGAGCAAACGCTGCGGAGAGCCGGGCTGGAATCCCTGGGAAGGTGCTGCCAGCCCAGCAGCAAATTCCCCGCTCCCTGCACCTGCAGGAATTTGTCAGTGCTTCCCGACGCTGCATTAAAAATTGGTTGAAGTTTAAAATCCCACAGGAAGGATTTTAAAAGGAAGCTTGGCTGCTGCGTCTGGAATATTTCAAGGCAGCAGCGCCATTAGAGCCCCCAAAATTCTGATTAATCACCCCTGAGGTGGTCAATCAATGCTGGGAGCGTTGATCCTAAAGCAGGGATTCCAGGGATCCCAAACAGAGCAATCCGTGGCAGGACAGGCGGGGGCTGTGGGGTGGCAGCCCCTGAGTCCCCCCAGAGCCACCGAGGCTCCCCTGGGCCAGCAGCACCCCCGGGGCTGTGGGGTGCCTTGGCCTGGCATCAGGGACAGGAGACTGATCAGAAATGGGGAATTTCATCCTCCTGGGCAGTCAGGGAGTTTTATCCGGCTGGAATTCAGCTGGAATTTATCCCCCTGCCCGGCGCGGGGGGCAGAGGCTCCGTCCCTGGGGCTCCAGGGCTGCCCATCCCGGCCGTGCCCAGCCGGGAAAGGGCTTGGGGGGTTCTCTGGGCAGGTGGAGGAGGCAGCGCTCCCCTCCCGGGTGTGAATCCATCGAGCACTGGGAAAATGCGCTGGGACACAGCTGGGGTGGGAACCCACACCCTGCCAGGTGTCCCAGGAACATCCAGGGCCACTCGAGAATCCCAATTAAGGATTTGGGTGGATGCGAGCCCGGCGCAGCCCGAGCTCCTCGAGGTGGTACCGAGCCCTATTTAAAGATTTCTAAGAGCCACGATGTGTCCTTGGTTTTCATCTCAGCTCCCTCTAATTTTAGCGTGGTTTCCGTAGGCTCTCATTTGCAGATTGCATCAAATCCTAGGACAAGGCTTGCAGAACTCGGGGCTGGTTCTTCCTTTTCTATTTTTTTTTTTTTTTTCCCTGGGAATGCAGCAATTTGTCGAGAGCAGAGAAATCCTCCGTGTTGGACTGGGCAGAGCCGCCCCTCCCGGTGCGAGCTGCGGAGAAGTTGGGGAAGGGAGGGATGAGGAGGGATGGCTGGAAGCAGCTGGGAATGAGGCTGGAGAGCTCTGAGAGCCCCGGGGAGAGGCTGCTGCTGCCAGGGCTGGAGCCAAGTGCGAAATTAGGGAAAGAAAGGAGCATTAAACCCCAGCGCTCTGCGAACGGGGAGCAAATACCGTGTTAATGGATCAGGTTCTGGTGAATAAAGAAGAAAAGAAGCTGTAAGCTCAGGAAGGCTCTTTTTTATTATAAAGAGGAGAATATTCCTCATCCTTTAGTTCCCTCGGATCCGGAGTGAATGACTTTAGAGCTACAGGAGTTTAAGCTCATCGGAGGAAAACGGTGCTTCTTTTTTTCCTATTTTTCCTTTTTTTTCCTTTTTTTTCCCCGAGTATTTCGCCGGGAAATAAGAGTTGGAGCCAAGAGAATCTGTGGAGAGCAGATTTAACCTTTTCTAGGCTAGGAACCAGTAGCCAGCGGGCAGAAAAAAAAAAAAAAAAAATCCGAATTTGTGTGAGTGGGGCGGAGGAGAGCAGCGGTTCCTCCAGCGCCGGGATGTAGGGAGCTGGGACTGGGAGTGCCGAGCACATTCCCATGGCTGGGAATCCAACACTCGGCTCCGCATCACGTGAATTGCCAGGCACCGCTCCTGTTCCAGGGATGCTGGAGATGTGAAGACGTCCTTGGGAGATCTTGGATGCTCGGATTGAAATAAAGCAATCGGCAGAGGGATCCGCCGGGAATAAAATCCGGGATTAAGGAGCCTCTGGACAGCCGCGGCAGCTCGGGAATTGTCCCCGTGGGACAGGGAGAGCATCCCTGTGCTCCAGCCCGGCCCCGGAGCTGCCCTGGAGCGCTGGATCCAGCGGGATTTAAAGGCTCGGATCGTTCCACAGCCCCGCTTTTTTTTTTTGTCGTTTTTTTTTGGTCTCTTTGACATTTTTTCCGCGGCGGCCCGAGGGCAGCCGGTGAAGGAAGGGGATGGCATGGCACGGGCACGGCGGCATTCCCGAATTCCCTCCGCGAGGAACGCGCCGGGGCAGCGGATTCACCGCTCCCGGCAGCTACGGCAGGAGCCGGGAGCGGGGCCGGCGCCGGCGCTTGGTGTCCCTGCTGCAGAACCCATCCCTGCTCTGCAGAGGTGCGGGGGACACGGGGGGACAGCGGGGGACACGGGGGGACACAGGGGGATAGAGGGGGACACGGCCAGGGGAGACAGCGGAGGGCAAAGGGGGGACACGGCCAGGGGGAACAGACCTTGGGGGCTTTGTGGAACAAATCTTGGGGGTTTTGTGGGACAAACCTTGGAGGATTTTGGGGACAAACCTTGGGGTTTTCGGGGTCAAACCTTGGTGGCTCTGGGGGACAGACCTTAGGGGTTTTGTGGGACAAATCTTGGAGGTTTTGGGGGACAAACCTTGGAGGATTTTGGGGACAAACCTTGGGGGTTTTGGGGGGACAGACCCTGTGGGTATTGTGGGAAGAATCTTGGGGGTTTTGGGGGGACAGACCCTGCAGGACTCAGAGCTGCTGGCAGGAGGGGACAGAGTCTGGGGGGACACACCGTGGTGGCTCTGGGGGACACATCTCAGTGGCTTTAGGGGACAGACCTTGGTGGCTTTGGGGGACAGACCATGGTGGCTCTGGGGGACAGACCTTGGTAGCTTTGGGAGGGACAATGATGGCTTTGGGAGGGACAAACCCCACTGAGGGTTGAGGAGGTGCTGGCAGGAGGGGCCAGAGCTCGGGCAGGGGGACTCTGTGGCTCGAGGAGCTGAGCTGTGGCTGCCAGGAGCTGTCCCCAGCTCTTCCCAGCTCAAACCCCACCAATCTCTGCTTCTCCTGCTTTTCCCCAAATCTATAAAAACCAGCTCCACCCAGCCTCCTCCAGCAGCACCTTCCATCTGCCCTTCCCAGGGCTGCCCTCTGAGGAGGCAGAGGTTCCTCAGCCCTGGGATGTGTTTGGGAGAGGCTCCTGGCCCTCTGCTCCTGCCAGAAGGGCGCTTGGACAGCCTGGAGCAGCCTGGGATGGTGATGGAGCCACGCTGGGAATGGAGGGGCGAGGCTGGGAAGGGACCACTCACTTCATAACCAGCATTAAAGTCAGGACTTGGACTTTGCTGGTGCTCCCAGCTGGGGATATCCTGGTTCCATCCCCTGAAGGTGTTGGAATCTCGTTGCACTTTGATTTTGCCCCAGGTATTTGCTGTGTGTGCGGCGTCCAGGCAGCTCTGCCTGTTGTTCCAAGAAATATTCCTACATTTTCCAGCCTGAGCACTAAATTGGTGGCTTTCAGCAGTTCCCTAATTATGTGAGACATTTTTTGTACTTAACAAATGGTTCTGATTCCTGCCAGCACTTTCAGCCTGGTGTTCCAGGCCCGTGGGTGTCGGGGAACAGAACATATTTCTGTGTCTGTGAATATGATCCCACACGTTGTCTTAAGTGGGAAAATGTTCACAGCCCTTATATGGAGAAGGATTTTTTTTCTCCCCCTAAATCCATCAGTGCTTTCTCCTGCAGCACTAACGCAGTTTGATCTTCCTGGTGCTCTCCAGGCTGGATTAGGAAGCAGAAATACGAAATGGGCTTCCTTCTTCTCCTGGCAGGAGTGAGGTGTGACCTGCTGTGCCCTCAAACCATCCAGGAATTGGGTCTGGAAGTGGGGGATGCTCTTGCAGCCCTGCAGAGCTGCCAGGTGAAGGTACCTGGGAGCAGCCAGGTGCTGTTTCTCCTGGAATTGTTCATCCCTGCTCCCCCTCAGCCGTCTTGGTGCCATTGCTGCAGCAATTTTGTCCAGGAATGCTCGTGGCTGAATGAGGGATTCCTGATCCCTGGCATCGCTCCCAAATCCTCTGGGGCTTGGTGGTGCTCATGGAGGAGCAGGAGAGGAGCGAGGCCTCCTCCTGCTCTCCTGGGAAAGATGAGGATGGAGAGGGGCAGGATCCCTCCCTGACCTGCTGGGGATGCTCAGCCCAGGGTCCCACTGGTCACTGCTGCTCAGGGACAGCTCCTTGTCCCCAGGTCCTTCTCCAGGGTCTCCAGGATGTGCCATTTTGGGAATTTGGCTCTGCACCAGCTCAGTGAACTCACCTGTAATTGTAGGATTTTTTCTTGGGATGACAGAACAGGGGTTTCTGGATTTGTTGATCCATGGCTGTGGATGCTGCAGTATTTTTCTCAGGATTTCTTTTCCCTAGCAAAGCCCCTGTTCAGGATTCCTGCAGAAATACTTGGGAAAGAGGCCACACTGAAAACTGGGAGCACATCAGCTTTCCAGCCCAGGCACCAAAAACCCCTGAAAAGAAGGAATTCTGTGCATTTTCCAGGGCTGTCCTTGTCTCCACCTGCCAGGAATAGTCACTCTTTTAAGGGGATGTCATTCTCACTCTGCTGGATGAACATTTCCAGTTGTGATGACAACCATGTGGGAACTTGAACAAGTGAAAAATGGAGCTCCAGGAGCTGCCAGGCACAGGCCTTTCATCAGAGCTGCTATTTTGGGGGGGCAGATTCGGCATCAGGAGGTGTGAGGCGAAGTGTCAGCCTGGATTTAATCCCTGGCCAAGACATCTTGGGTTTGGAGTGGTGACTTTGGATAAATCTCAGTCCCAAGGTCACTCTGTACCCATGGGGAGGGCTGGGAAAATCCACACACAAAGCACTTGTCTGTTTTGTTTCCTTCTCCAGTTTTTCTTTAATCCAGCTGATTTTGTGGGAAGTGCAAAGCAGGAGGCAGGAGAGTGCCATTCCAGGGAATTTTGGTGTTCCCATCCCCAGAGGAGCCCAGGGAAGGGCTGGAGGAGGCAGGGACAGGGTGGGGACAGGGTGGGGACTCGGTGACCTTGGAGGGCTTTTCCTCAGTAATTCCTGGATCCTGTTCCTCAGGGTTTGTGTCTCCCACAGCTGGAATCTCATCCAGAGGGTGCTGGAGGCAGGGAGAAGCTCCCTGAATTCCTCCTGCTGGGTTTGATCCTGCCTGAGCTGCTCATCCCAGAGGGAGCTGCAGAAAGCAGCATCTCCCTGCTGCACACAAAGAGTGCCTGGAACTGTGGGCAGGAAAAAGCTTTTCATCCCAGGGCCCTTGTTTCCAGCTCTGATCCGTAATTCCCAGTGATTATTTGTTTCCTGAGGAATCCTGGGCTGCTCATCCCCACATCCAAACACGTTTGCTTTTTACTCAGCCTCATTTAATTCCTCTCTGCCCAGGAGTTTCTGAGCAGATGCAGCAGGGCTGACTCTGATGCATCCCAAAGATTTTTCTTGCTCTCTGGAACAGCCAGAAGGTCAAACCCCACTTCTTTGTGTCCTGATAATTTAACTGGAGCCAGGAGAGCTCCACAGAGCTCTTGGATCCCAGTGCAGGACAGGAGGGTGCTGGACCTGTGGCAGCTTTTGGGAGAATCAGCTGCTCTGTCCAGAGACTCATCCATGCTTGTCTTTAAAAAAAACTTCCCAAATTCCCTCCTGGAGCAGCCACAACCCAGCTAATTAAAACAGGAATCAAAATGGGAGTTTGGAATTGGAGTAAAGATGAAATAAATAGAAAATAAAGCAACTAAATATTGAAATCGAAATAAAACCCAGAGTGGTGGCTGCTGCCACCATTTAACTGCAGATACAACACGAACACTTCTTCTTAATTAAGGAGTGGGAAAAGCTAATTAGCAAACTGCATCATGGCATTGTTGTGGAGATGAGGGCTTTGTGATTAAAGTTGCTTTGAGGAAGCACGCCAGGAAAGAAATCCAGGTTTCCTGGAAGATCTGTAATGATTTTCTAATTGATTTCCTGGAGCAGGATTTTTTTCTTTTCATGGCATTTCAGCTGTTTGTGATTTATTTGTCAACCAGAGGAGCAAAAGCCAGGTTTGTCTGGAGCAGTTCTGAGAGTGCTGGGACAGGGTTTGGTGGGTGAGGTGCAGTGCAGAGAAATGAGCTGGAGCTGTGGTTTATCCTGCACAGGTAAAATTGGGAATTTGGGATGGAATTAGAGGGGTTTTTGGGGGCTGGAGGTGAGCTGAGACTTGGAATTAAATGATCTTTCACAGAATCCCAGAACATGCTGAGTTGGAAGGGACCCTCAGCATTACTGAGCCCAACTTCAGCTCCCAGGAAATCCCAGAAATCCAAGTGGGAATCCCAAAAAAAGGGGGAAAACACCCCCGAGCTCAGTGGGGTCCAGCCCACCCCACAATGCTGTGATTGAGAATGAACATCCTGCAACTCCTGTCAAAGTTCAAAGAGCTCAGGGCAGGAGGGGACCTGGCCCCTGCAGGTGTTTTCCCTTTTCCCACTGCTTGGGAAGCAGATTTTTCCCTGTGCTCCGAGCCAGGCTCCCGCTGCTCACATTTGCAGCTTCATTTCACCTGGGACAGTGCCTGGAGCAGCAGAGCTTTATGGATGAGATAATCAGCAGCTCCTGAAAGTGATTAAATAAAGGTGGCATCTCCAGTCAGCGTTCTGGGGTGGTTTTGCCAGGTTTTGATGGATTATTTGAGTGTTTTCAGGAGACTTTCCATACTGGGAGCAGCAGGCAGAGCATTAAATCCAGGAATCCCAGGGCCTGCTGAAGGTCAGTGTTCCCTGTGTCAGGGGCAGGGCTGTGGATCCAGCAGAAATATTGCAATTTTTACATTCCTGATGTGGTTTTGGTGCTTTTTCCTCCTGTTTCTTCCGTTTTATTGATGCAGTGATCTATAAAATAAATGGGGGGAGAAGTTAGGGCAGAGATGAAATATTGGGATTTCTCTTCCACGTGTTCCCTGTCTCCTGGGAAGCCGTGGCCTGCCAATTGCATTTCTTCCTTTGACCTTCTGCTAGAGCAGCTTTCCAAGGAATCCCAGAGCAGTTTGGGTTGGGAGGGACCTGAAAACTCATCCCATTCCAGCCCTGCCATGGCAGGGACCCCTCCCACCATCCCAGGCTGCTCCAGCCTGGCCTGGGACACTTCCAGGGATCCAGGGGCTGTGCCAGGGGGAGATTTTCAAATCCAGGTTTTAAATTTAACATCATCAGCAAGGTTCTCCAACGACTCCTCTGATGGTTTGCCCTCAGTTTCTGGGAGGACAAAAATTTTGTCTTTCTCCAGAAACAATGAGCTCTTAATAATCCCATTCCTTTGGAGATTGTTGGTAATTAAGAGAGTTAATGAACCAGGGTTTCCTGGTGGGTTATGGCAGCACTGAAGCACAGGAAGGTGAATGTCCCAAGCTGCTCTGAGCCACTCTGGGTGACCCACGAGGGGTTTGGAGTTTGGTGGGGATTGCTTTGGGGGTTTTATTTTTGGAATGTTCACTGGCATCACCAGGCACGTTTCTTTATGGTTTTTTGGGTTTTATTTTTGGAATGTTCATTGGCATCACCAGGCACGTTCCTTTATGGTTTTTTGGGGTTTTATTTTTGGAATGTTCAGTGGCATCACCAGGCACGTTCCTTTATGGTTTTTTGGGGGTTTTATTTTTGGAATGTTCACTGTCATCACCAGGCACGTTCCTTTATGGTTTTTTGGGGTTTTCCCTTTCTGGTTTGGTCAGAATGACCTGTTGGTTGTGAGCTGAACATGGCTTGATGCTTGGCTGAAGGTTTTGTCACCCTGTGAAGGTGAGGATTAAACCCCAGGCTGGTTGTTTTACATATCCTGAGACTTTTCACCCTGAAATGGAGGTTGTACTTCCACGTCAGCCTGCAGAAAAGGAGGGATTTCTCCATGGGAAGGGTGGACAGGCCTTGGGAGTGCCTGGGCAAGTGGTGGAGTCCCCACTCCTGGAGGGATTTCACAGCCCTGTAGATGTGGCAATGGAGGTCCCTGAACATTCTCCACCGTGGATTTGGGATGAACTCCAACATTTGGTGATGTAAGAACTCCAACAATCACAGAGGAGCCTCTCAGGCACTCTGACTGTCCCTGAAGGGCTTTGTTCCTTGTGATGCTTTCCAACATTGCTTCCAGTTTCACAGGTTTTAAAAATATCCTTCCCAGTTTTGGTAGGAGGAAGTTTTCCTGTAGGAAAAGCGAAATCACCATAAAAGGCTTGTTATTAAACCTTACGAGCTCAGTGCTTTTAATTTAACTTGTTACATCACAGGAGTGTGAATTCATTAAACTTCCTATTCTTATATGTGGGATCTATTTTAGCTGATGAATCTCTAAGAAAAAGGTTGGAGATGCGTCAGCAGCTCCTGTGGCTCTCTGGGAGGAAAATATGTGGAATTAAAAAGGGCTGGATGGAAAGGAAGGGAGCAGTGCCTGTGTCCTTCATCCTGCTGGGCAAGGAGGAGGGAACAGACCCTGCTCAGAGCCTGGGGGACACCTTGGAATATTCTCATTCCCTTCCCAGCTCTCTGGGTGTGTTTGGGACGAAGGAGGAGCCCCCAGCTGTCCCCTCAGGGTTTGGGGTGACAGCTCTGGGTGGCCCTGGCTGTGCTGTGTCCCCTGAGCCGCTCTCATTCCAGGCTCCCTTGGGAACTGGGTCACTTTACGAGACCCCAGCTGTGCAAAATGGGTTTTTATCACTTTTATCCCAGTGCAGGAGAGCCTTGCTGTGGGGGCTGGAGCTCCAGTGAGGGTCTGGAGAATCCCCTGCCCCTTCCTCAGGGGATGTGGCACTGCTGGGACGGTTCTGGGGGTGTTCCCTGCTTTCCATTCCATCTTTACTCCAACTCTTGTAATTCCCCCAGCAGAAATTGCTTCCTGCTATCCCAAATCCCCCTGCAGCCCAGCATTCCCAAGGGACTCCTCCCTTTGGCTTTCTCTGAGGGCTTGAACTTAAATTTAAATTTTGTTTGGGTTGGGAGGGACCTCAGATCCCCCCAATTCCCAGCCCAGCCATGGCAGGGACAGCTCCCACTGTCCCAGGCTGCTCCAAACCCATCCAGCCTGGCCTTGGGCACTGCCAGGGATCCAGGGATTGCTCTGGGAATTCTATCCCAGCCCCACATCACCCTCACAGGGAGGAATTCCTTCCCAGCCTCCCATCCAGCCCTGCCCTCTGGCACTGGGAGCCATTCCCTGTGTGCTGTCCCTGCTTTTCCATCCCTGGCACAGCAGATTCCAGCTCTGGGGAAGAGCTGAAGCCTCCAAAGGCTCGGAGCTGTTCCCTGGGTGAGGCCCCACTCCGGCTCTGGAGGTTCCCACTCCCAATTCTGCTCCTTTCCCAAACTCCTGTGAGTGAATCCCGAGCCCTGAGCTCCCAGAGCAGCTGGAGATGAGCTCTGGGATCGCTGATGCCACCAATCCCAGCAGCAGGAATGTGCTGCAGGTGGGGAGGCACACGTGGACTGGCATTAATTTTATTAAGCTGCTGTAATTCTCCCTGAAGAATGTTGTGTGCTGCTGATTCCATTAGGCTGTGCAGGATCAGTGTCAGGCTGCCAGGCCTGTAACTATTCCCGTTATCCCATTTTCTCCACTAATTCCATGCAGCAGCTGCCTGCTCCCTTCTAATTCCCTTTGCCAAGGAAGCGCAATTTGGCACAAAAATGTTATTTTACTTTAGTTCTTGTCTTAGAATGGGGGCTCCAGAGAGTTACAGGCACGATCCCAAAGGTTTTTGGGAAAGAAAGCACCATGGAAATCAGGGATCTGCAGGGAACATGGGCCTGGACTGTCCTGGTGGTTCTTGCTGAAATAAACCCCCAGAAATTCCCATCAATTCTCATTAATCCAGTTAGAATATATCCTAATATCAATATATTCACTGCTCCAGTCAGTGATCAGTGAATTTTATTTCTAGATTTCTTCCTGGCAGCGATCAACAGGGCCTGAGCTGTCCCAGATCCTGTTTGGGAAGCAGGAAATTGCTGCAAAATGTGGAAAACTGCTCTTACCTGATGTGCAATCCCAGCCTCTGCTTTTCCTGGGATGATTTAACACTCCATAAATCAGGATCCACACCCCAGCAGTGAAAAGGGACAATATCTCACGGTACCACGGAGAAAAGTAACATTAGTTACAGATTTTGACAGTCAGGGCCACCCTGTTTGCTTATTTACAAGAGAAATAATTCACCCAAACTCAGCCAGGAGGGAAGGGCAGCTGCCAGCCGAGGCTGGGAATTTTTGGCAGGAAAATATTGTTAAAATAAAATAGGTTTAAATCAATAAAATTAAAAAAGAACTCAACCCAAACCCTATTTTTATTACTAAATAATTGAGTTGTCAGGAAAATATTGCTGGAAAATAGCATTTTTCTGACTCTAAGTAACTGGAATAGAGTGACTGATGGGGCACCTTGCACTGGGGGAACTCACACTTCCCCAGCTGCTGCCTCTTCCTCATCCCTGAGTAAGGAAATCTCTTTGAGGAAAGGCACAGAAATCCCCAGTGCTCCTCAGGGACTCTGGAAAAGTCTCCCTGTGAACGTGTGTAGTGGTTTGGATTTGTTAATCTGAGTTTTTTTGCTTAATACACTAAATAATGAGGTGGGTTTTAGCGCTGGCTAAAATTCCTGGGGTATTTATTTATTTTTTGCTGTGAGATAAGGATTAGGAGAAGGGTAAAACAGGTTTAAAATTTAAAAGGAATAAAGAAATGGTGCTGAGGTGCTGCACCAGCACAGGATTTGCTGCCTTTCCTCAGATACCTGGAGGAAATCTGAAGGAAAATGATGTGAAGCTGCTGCTCTTGGGTTCATTTAATTGAATTTCTCTCTTACACCAGCGACTCCTGTCCAGGAAAACCTCTCAGGCAGCTGGAGGTGAGGGGCAGAAACCCCTCTCTGCTCCAATTCTCAATTCCTGACGTCTCCTGGTGCTGGTGGAAGTGTTTGAGGAGGGATGAGGAGATGGATAACTCTGTGCTCAGGGCAGCAGAACAATTTTCTAACGAAGGGAGCCGAGTGGAAGCTGGGGGAAGCTGCAGGGAAAGGGAAATGAAAGGGAAATGTGCTCATTTTCCCTCTGCATTGGTCACTGAGAGCGACTTCCTTCCACTGAAATTCTGGGGATAAAGGACAGGGGAGGTTCCTCGAGGAAGCAAAGCAAGAGGGAAAAGAAAGGATTATTTATTTCTGCCTTTGCCCAAAGAGGAGCCAGTCCTGGACCCCTTACTTCCAAATCCCCAGTGGAGATAATTTCATAACCAAAGATAAATATTGTGCTTAAATTCAATGCAAATTTCTCTGATTCATTTTAATCTTGTTAGACTTCGGTTCAAGTTCTGCTGTTGAGCTGTGCTTTAATCAGCATTATTGCAGCTGAGCGTGCAAGCCGAGTTGGAGGTGGGATCCTGAGGGATCAGCCTGGCCTGGGATCCTGAGGGATCCTGAGGGATCAGCCTGGCCTGGGATCCTCCTGGGATCCTGAGGGATCAGCCTGGCCTGGGATCCTGAGGGATCCTGAGGGATCCTGAGGGATCAGCCCGGCCTGGGATCCTGAGGGATCAGCCTGGCCTGGGATCCTGAGGGATCAGCCCGGCCTGGGATCCTCCTGGGATCCTGAGGGATCAGCCCGGCCTGGGATCCTGAGGGATCAGCCCGGCCTGGGATCCTGAGGGATCAGCCTGGCCTGGGATCCTGAGGGATCCTGAGGGATCAGCCCGGCCTGGGATCCTCCTGGGATCCTGAGGGATCAGCCCGGCCTGGGATCCTGAGGGATCAGCCCAGCCTGGGATCCTCCTGGGATCCTGAGGGATCCTGAGGGATCAGCCCAGCCTGGGATCCTGAGGGATCCTGAGGGATCAGCCCAGCCTGGGATCCTGAGGGATCCTGAGGGATCCTGAGGGATCAGCCCAGCCTGGGATCCTGAGGGATCCTGAGGGATCAGCCTGGCCTGGGATCCTGAGGGATCAGCCCAGCCTGGGATCCTCCTGGGATCCTGAGGGATCAGCCCAGCCTGGGATCCCCAGGTGCTGGATTTGTGCTGGGCACTGAGGAGTGAGGAAGAGCTGGGCAATCCCTCCTGGATGGACTCTGGCAGCTGGGGAGGGCTGCAGAAGGAAAACCTTTGGACATCTCTGCTTTTAAACCATCCAATTCCCAGTGCTCCTAAAGCTCACCTTTGCTTGCTGTGGCTTCTGCCCCTGTGTTGCTGGTTTTGGAATATTCAGGGAGACACAATCCTCTGGAATTTCTGGGGGTTATTTGTTGGAAGGGGGTTTGAAGGTGAGGGATCTGTGGTAACAGCAGGAGCAAAGGGAACCCAGGGGCAGGAATAGAAAGTTATTTAATATCAGGAGTTGTGTCCTCATGAGGGAACTCAGCTCACACCCTCCTTTTCCTGCTCTTCTGTATCCACCTGATCCTCACCCCTGTAACTCCTGCCTTGGGTGTGCTCCCCAAAATCAGGGAATCACGGAATCACTGAGCTTGGAAAATCCCTCTGAGCCCATGGAGTCCCCCAGCACTGCCAAGGTCAGCACTGCCCCACGTGCCCAGGTGCCACATCCACAGGGATTTCCATTCCCAGGGATTTCCATCCCCAGGAATTTCCATCCCCAGGGATTTCCATCCTGCAGGAACAGGGACTCCCCCCTGCCAGGGCCTGAGCTCCCTTTCCTTTCCTGACAGGGAGCTGGGGCTGCCACACCCCAAAAACCCAGCCTGTCCTGCTATCCCTAAAACCCAGCCTGTCCTGCTATCCCAAAAACCCAACCTCTTCTGTAATCCCTAAAATCCAGCCTGTCCTGCTATCCCTGAAATCCAGCCTGTCCTGCTATCCCTAAAACCCAGCCTGTCCTGCTATCCCAAAAACCCAACCTCTTCTGTAATCCCTAAAATCCAGCCTGTCCTGCTATCCCTGAAATCTGGCCTGTCCTGCTATCCCTAAAATCCAGCCTGTCCTGCTATCCCTAAAATCCAGCCTGTCCTGCTATCCCTGAAATCTGGCCTGTCCTGCTATCCCTAAAATCCAGCCTGTCCTGCTATCCCTGAAATCTGGCCTGTCCTGCTATCCCTGAAATCCAGCCTGTCCTGCTATCCCTAAAATCCAGCCTGTCCTGCTATCCCAAAAACCCAACCTCTTCTGTAATCCCTAAAATCCAGCCTGTCCTGCTATCCCTAAAATCCAACCTGTTCCGGTATCCCTAAAATCCAGTCTGTCCTGCTATCCCTGAAATCCAGCCTGTCCTGGTATCCCTAAAATCCAGCCTGTCCTGCTATCCCTAAAATCCAGCCTGTCCTGCTATCCCTGAAATCCAGCCTGTCCCAGTATCCCTAAAATCCAGCCTGTCCCAGTATCCCTAAAATCCAGCCTGTCCCAGTATCCCTAAAATCCAGCCTGTCCTGCTATCCCTAAAATCCATCCTGTCCTGCTATCCCTGAAATCCAGGCTGTCCTGCTATCCCTAAAATCCAGCCTGTCCTGCTATCCCTAAAATCCAGCCTGTCCCAGTATCCCTGAAATCCAGCCTGTCCTGCTATCCCTGAAATCCAGCCTGTCCTGCTATCCCTAAAATCCAGCCTGTCCCAGTATCCCTAAAATCCAGCCTGTCCTGCTATCCCTGAAATCTGGCCTGTCCTGCTATCCCTAAAATCCAGCCTGTCCTGCTATCCCTGAAATCCAGCCTGTCCTGGTATCCCTAAAATCCAGCCTGTCCTGGTATCCCTAAAATCCAGCCTGTCCCAGTATCCCTAAAATCCAGCCTGTCCTGGTATCCCTGAAATCCAGCCTGTCCTGCTATCCCTGAAATCCAGCCTGTCCCAGTATCCCTAAAATCCAGCCTGTCCTGCTATCCCTAAAACCCAGCCTGTCCTGCTATCCCTAAAATCCAGCCTATCCTGCTATCCCTAAAATCCAGCCTGTCCTGCTATCCCTAAAATCCAGTCTCTCCTGCTATCCCTAAAATCCAGCCTGTCCCAGTATCCCTAAAATCCAGCCTGTCCCAGTATCCCTAAAATCCAGCCTGTCCCAGTATCCCTAAAATCCAGCCTGTCCCAGTATCCCTAAAATCCAGCCTGTCCTGCTATCCCTGAAATCCAGCCTGTCCTGGTATCCCTCAGATCCAGCCTCTCCCGGTGCCTGCGGGCCCTGCCATCCATTTTTCATGGAATTTAAACGGATAACAGGGAAAGTGCATCTGGAATTGGCCTCGTGTTTCTTACATGAAAATATCCCAGGGTGGTGAATTTATATCCCAGAGAATTCCCAGCGTTTCTGTTGGTGCAAATCAGTAGCATGGAAGGAGATGGAGGGGGAAAAAAAAAAATCCAGTGTTTTTTGGGACAAATTTCTTTCCCTGCATTTTGCAGGATATAAATCTCCTTTGTGACAGGAGAGCTGTTATCACCAGGGGCTAAAGCCACCAGAGAAAGCAGTTAAAAGGTTCATTCTGCTCCTAAAAAAGGGCTCCTGTAATTCCCATTACTGTCATTCCGAGTTAAGTACGGAGGATGCACAGGAAAGGAATTTCAGACTTTTAAAATAACGTTTTTACTATGAAAATGAGTATAAAATTTTCAAATTTATATTTGAAGATATCTTTATTTAAAAATGTATTTTAAAATATCTTTATTTAAAAATATATTTATTTTAAAATACACCCCCCTTTCCATTCTGGAGGGACACAGTTATAGAAAATATTTTCCCAATGTTTCTTTAGTTAAAAGGCAAATTTTAAAAAAATATTTATATCTAAATAGATAACTATAATTATGTAATACTCATTTATATAAATATAAACAGACATTTATAAATACCTCATGTACAAGTAGATAAATACATACATTTATTAATACAAATATGGACATATAAATACATAAACAGCCAAACCACACAGAAATTTAAATATGTAAACATGCAAATATAGCTTAATATACCAAATCCAGGGATATTTCCATATGCAAACACACAAGCAGAGGAAATAAATATAGAAAATATAAGTAGAGCTATTTCCATATGGAAGCAAACGAGTATAAATGCAGGTATTTGGCTTGGATTTTGTAGTTTGATTTCTTTTTAAGCAGTTTCTGGGCAGGAGCATCCCGGTGCCTGGAGGATGGGAAATGGATCCCATTCCACAGGGGTTGGTTGTGCTGGGATTGCCTCAGGGCCAGCTGGGTGTGAGGAAGGTGAAAAGTTCTTCAGCTCCCACTGGAAGTGTGGGAAAGGCTGGAACTGGGGGGTTTTAAGGTTCTTCCCAGTCCAAACCAGTCTGGGATAGTGGGATCCCTTCTGGGAATTCCGGTTTGTGGGAAGGGATGAGGAGAGCTGGAGGTGTCAGACTCTGCTCCGGGGGCTGAGGGGATGGGTGGAAAGGAGGATCCATAAGGAAATGTTCAACCTGAACAGAAAGGAACTGGAATTATCACAGAATCTGGGAATGGTTGGGTTGGGAAGGACCTCAGGGCCCAGCCCTGCCATGGCAGGGACACCTCCCACTGCCCCAGGCTGCTCCAGGGATCCAGGGACAGCCACGGCTGCTCTGGAATTTCCATCCCAGTCCCTCATCAGCCTCCCAGTTCCTTCCCAGTATCCCACCCATCCCTGCCCTCTGGCAGTGGGAAGCCATTCCCTGTGTCCTGGGGCAAGTTAAAATCTCTGTTCTCTGGCATTTCCCTGGAATCCAGGTCAGGGTGAGGGTGAATCCCTTCACTCCATGTGAGGGGAGCCTGAGTTGTCCCTGGGGGTCCCACATTCCCGGATCCCTGTGTCCTGCTCCGTGATGTGGCTGCTGGGAACGGCTCCGTGGGCAATGCACGAGTCCTTTCCTATGGAAATCCTGGAAATCAGGGATGAAAGGAGCCTGCTTCCAAATGCCACAGACATCCACAACACCGGGAATGAATGTGCAGGGATCCATCCTGGCTGCCATTCCAGCAGCACTGGAGCTGGGCACTCTGGATATCCTGGGTGTTGGATAAAGTGCTTTCCATGGTGTCAACAGCTGGAGCTGGGCCAGGATTTTGGATCAGGCTGGATTTTGGGAAAGATTCTTCCCCAAGAGGGAAGCACTGCTCAGATCCCAGGGAAAGGTCCCGGCCCCGAGGCTGCCGGAGCTCCAGGAGAGCTTGGACAGCGCTGCCAGGGATGGCCAGGGCGGGATTTTGGGATTGTCCTGTGCAGGGGCAGGATCTGGGCTCCATGATCCTTGTGAGTCCCTCCCAGGACAGAACATTCCATGATCCTGTGATCTGTGCACGGCAGGAACAGGACTCAGCATCCCTGGAGCCCCAGGTACAGATCCAGAGCCCAATTCCCATCTCCAGGTGCTTCCTTAGCCCAGGGAAGGGTTCAGTGGCAGGAATTGCTGGACTTGGAGTGATGATTCCATGTGCTCTGGAAAGGAAATGGGATGGAATGGGATGGGATGGAGCAGGGAGAAGTGTCAGGAAGGAGGTGGGGGAGCAGGGATTCCTCATTCCTGGACCACAGCATGGGAGCAGCACTGGGATAATGGATGGAGCTGGAGCAGTTCTTGCTTTCTAAGAAGAAATTAAAAAAAAAAAAATTAACAAGAGAGGAGAAAAAAGACCAAAGGAATTTCCAGGAATAGCTCCAGGTCTGTGCTCCCCCTCTCCTTCAGGGAAATGGGGTTTCCTACAGACAAGTGAACTTGCAGGCTTTTAATGAGGTCACAGAATAACCCCAGAGAGGATCTGGGCTGAAATATCCTGTGAAAGAGCTGGAATGTGGATCTGCAGTGACTCAGGATTCCTTCCCAAAGCAGTGAGTTCATTCCTGGCTTTCTGAAGAGCACAGAGGGTAAAACCACAGCTAAAGTCTTGTCACAGCTGCAGAATTCCCTGAGAACTCCTTTGTGCCTCTTTCCTGCAGGCAGAATTCCTGACCCATCCATGGAAGTGTCCCAGGCCAGGTTGGAGCAGCCTGGGATCGTGGGAGGTGCCCATGGTGGCACTGGATGAGTTTTGTGGTCCTTCCCAACCCAACCATTCCATAATTCCAGCATCCTCTGACAGAAACCTCCAAACAGGAAAACCCTTCCTTTAAATTCCTTTTAAGAGAGACACCACAGTGTAATTAAACTGCTCAGAGGATAATTACATTTACACATTTTAAAATGTGGCATTAAAGGGATTTTAATTGGGATGTAGCCAGTGCCTCTCCCTGGAGCAGAGATCCCGATTTTCCCTGGCTGCAGGCAGGGGAATTCTGCAGGGCAGAGACCTCAGGGAGGATCCAGAGGGACACCCTGCTGTTATTTAAGGGTGTCTGGGCACTTTCCCCTGTTTTTAGCAGCTTGGTAGCTCCTGAATGGACACCCAGGGACTGATTTCCAAACTGGGCTTTAACCTCCATCCATAAAAGCCACTTTTAGTTCTCCTGAAAGATGTTTTTACGTGCAAGTCGGGTAATTAGGAATTTAATCATCCTGCCTCCAGTGAGGAGAATGGGGTTTTTTTGCACAGGAAAAAAAGCAAAGTTTAAAGGTTTTATTCCAAAGAGCAATTTGCAAGATTGATAGCCTGGAATGATTTGTTTGCCTTAGAAATAACTGGATGGGAAATGCATTGGAAGTCGTTTAGGTGTCCAGGAGGGAAGGCAGGAACCGCAGGAATGACTTTGTTTCACCCCAAAACACAAACCTCCTCCTGACATTTCCTAGGCCCAGCTCACCCAGCACGGGTTTGAAACCTCCAGAATCAGAATTATTTCAATTTTTGGAGCCATCACTGAGACTCCTGGCTGGGAATAAAAGCATGGAATTGTTTAGGTTGGAAAAGCCCCCTAAGATCATCATTCACCATTTCTCCAGCACTGCCCATGTCCCCGTGCCCTAAATTCTGCACATTCCCCCAGGTTTTGAGTGTTCCTGTCAGGAATGAAGTGGGATTTTGCTTTTCCAGTAGGTTGTGTTTGATTCAATAGGAAATCCACGATATTACAGAGTTTAATGTCCTTTTTTCCAGAGGGCAGCTGTCCCAAAGCTGGTTTTCCAGCACGAGGGAAAAGGAAAAGGCACTGCTGAGAGGCAGACTGTGCAGGAAGGAGGAGTGGGAATATTCCAAAGGGGATGTGTGGCACTCAGATCCTCACCTGGGACTGGGGAGCTGCAGGTCCTGGGCCATAAATGCAAATCTGGGCTCTTCCCCAGGAATGTTTGGGCAGTTTCATGGATAATCAGGATAAGGTAGGATCCTACTCCACACTTGTGTAGGTGTGAGCTCCTGGCAGATCCTCAGGGCTCAGGATGGGAGTTTAGTCAGGAATATCCCTTTCCTTGATGATATTTGTTCCCAAAACATCGATTTTCTCCCGAGCTTTTTGGGTCGGGCCGTTCCGTGCTGGATCCATCCATGGGCACCAGGCTGTCCTTGGATTTTTCCCTGCACTCCAGCTCTGGGGGAGAAAGGATTTACAAAGCGTGAGTAAGACATCCAAAAAGTGGGGAAAAAAGAGATTCCCTATTATTAGTAATGAGTTATGTAAGGAATCCTTGGTTACGAAAGAACGGGACCCTGCCACACTGAGATCTGCTGCAATTCCTGGTGCATTCCAGCCAATCCCATCTGTGCTGCTCGCTCCAGCCACGCTTTCGCAGCAGAAAACATTCCCTGAGTGCTTTGGGAATCACCAGGGATGTGCAGCCTGGAAGTGATCCCTGCCCTGTGCTTATCCCAAAAAGCTGCCAGGTTGGGTTTGGAATGAAAATATTCATTCTGGAAAGGAAATGTTTTTGTCTTTGGCCCTTTGGAATATCTTTTCCAACAAAATTCATGGAGGGTTTGCAGGCTGGATGTGCTGCAGGTGTTTGGTGCTGGGAGGAGGAGGAGGAGGAAGGCTTTCCTTAGGAATGATGCTCTCCAAGCAGGCATTTGGGATATCCAGAGCTTGGATTTCGCCTCAGTAATTGTGGCCTTAAGAAGTTTTGAAGTGGAAATCACTGAAGTCCTTACGGGTGCTGGAAAAGAGGGATAAAACAAAGGAATAAATATTCCTTAGGCCACATTCAGGGATATTTATAGCCAAGAATGGCCAGAACTCAGGATTTTATGTTTAAATACAGCTGCTCTCTGCAGCAAGACCTCCTCAATCATTTATTCCACTTTTAGTGGACAATTAGATTGTGCTGTTTGCTTCTTTTTATCCCTTTCCTCCTAAAAACTTCAGGAAAAGCTGGAACTGCTCTGCTGTTCCCCCAGAAATGGGAGTTACTCGTGTGAGGCTGAATTCCTGTTGAATTCTGTTCCCCTCTGCTTTACAGACACAGCAATACCCAGGATTAAGCAGGCTGAATAAATTCCAGGATATCCACACATATTTAATTGTTTATAAATTGGCTGCATGAAGCGTTTGATTGATTTTTTTTTCATTTTTTTTTTTCTCCCAAGGCTTGGTTCTGGATAATTTGTTTTTTGTTGTTGATTTATGTCGGGATTTTTTTGAAGTTTGGAATTTTTTCAGGGAAAAAAAACCACTTTTTGTTTTCAGGTGTTGTCAGAGGAGTTTTGAACATTCAGGGACCTGGTGGAGAACAGGGAGATGTGGCAGTGAACAATTCTGAAGTTAAATTGTCCCTCTTTCCACATTTATAGGGGAGAATTCTGGGCTGGGTCACGCACAGATCTTTTGTATCCTCGCTGCACTTTATTTCTCGTTCCGTTCGCTTCTCAGAGCGCTGCTGCCTCGTGTCAAACCCATCCTTAAAGCCTGGGTCACACTGTGCTCATAAAAATGGGGAAAATCAGGGTTGGGAGGGTTATTTTGGGCCCTTCTTCCCTCTGAAGTGCTGATTTCCAGCGATTCCCAGCTCGGTTCTGTGGGATTTGAGGAGCACAATGTGCGCGCTCACCGCTCACAACGCCAGCGGGGCCAGCCCTCAGCTCCCGGGCTGCTTTGCAAAAGCTTTCAAATATTATTGTCCCCAGCCCTATAAATATTATCTAAAAGCCTTTCTGAGAGCGCTTTTGCCGCGGGGCTGCAGCACAAAGCGCCAGTGTGGTGGGGGATAATGCAGACAGGGCTTTTAGATAGCGCTGCTTTCCTCGCTCCTTTCTTCTGCGGCCCTGAATGAAACCATTGCTGCCATGTGCTTCTTCTGGGCTTCTTCTATTCTTCTTCTGGGCTTCTCCAGAGACGTGGCCTTGTCCTGGGCCGTGTCTCTGGGTGCCTGGTGCTGCCTGCCTCGGGCAGCTGCCAAGAGCTGAGCTTGAATGGGACAACAAATGAAGAGGAGCCCTTGTTCCGCCAGCTCGCTCTGGGGAGATTTCTCCCTTTTTCCCTCGGATCCATCTGCGTTTTCAGGGTGGCCGTCGGCCACGCCGGTCATGGCACTGTTCCCTTCCCACATCCCTGCTTTTCCCCTCGTGTTTGTGGCCACTCCTGGCAGAATCCTCTGCCTTTCTCCGGGGAAGGTGCAGGAGCCACAGCCTGAACATCCTCGGAGGAGGAGGAGGAGCAGAGATTCGGTTGCCTGGAAACTACAGCTGAGCCAACTGGAATTTCAGTTCCAAAGGAAATTCTGGGGGTTCTTTCTTGTTTTTTTCCCCTTCTTTTAGGTTGGAATAGAGGCTGCAGAATTCCTTCCAAACTGCCCCAGAAGTGCTCAGTGGAGGCATTTCAGTGCCATCTGATGCAGATGCTGAGTGTGGAGGGAGGATACAGAACATTTGCATGAGGAGGGTTTTTGGTGTTCTGTCCTAGAAAGGTTAAAATGGATTTTCTGGAGCTGATTGAAAACTTTGACACCTCCCACTTGGGAACCAAAACTCTCAGAGGAAAATATTTGCATGGCAAGTCGTATTTTTGGCAAAATATTGTCCTCACTTAAAAACTTCATGGCTGGGAAATTTTACAGGATTCCAGTTGTTTCTCCAAGCCCAACTTTGGCTTTTCTGTTCATCCTGAAGCCAGTCCAGTGATTTTTTTTAAATCCTGGCCTGATTTATTTCCAGCTGAGGGGCACTGCCTGTTTCTTCCCTGGATTTTAATGTGTAAAATTTGGGCCGTTCCCTGTCAGCTGCTGGAGAGAACAAGAGGAAAAGTGGCCAGGAGGGCTCCTCCTCTCCCTCCCTTCCCGTGGCTGCTCCGGGGATCTCGGAGGGGACACGGGGACACTCAGAGGTGCTGGCTGTGGCAGGAGCTGCCAGGGCTGTCACCCTCACAGGGAAATGTCATCTGCTGTGGCACGGAGCAGATTTCCCGGCTGGCTCTGGGATGGGCACAGGGATGGGAACTGGGTCAGAGCTCCAGGAGCCAGCTCTGCTCCCAGCAGGATGGACCTGAGGCAAAGGAAATCTGCTTTCCTGTCCTGAGCTGCTTTTTCCTACCTGCTCCAGGGATGGAGGCCGGTGCTTGGCATTTCTTTGGCATTGTGCTGGCACTAATATTCATTTGTGGTGAAGAGTAGAGAGAGAGTTCCTAAAAATAAATCCCTGGAGAACTTCTAAGATGCCCACTGACTCCTTCCCCCTCTCCCCCTGGCATTTTGTTCCACCCTAATTCGTGGCATTGACAAATTCAGGGTTTTGTTGCTGTATTTCTGCATCAGCACTAAATGGAAATCAATTAAATTTAGTTTTGGTCTCAGATGAACAAGGGGCAGTGGTGTCCCACTGCCAGAGGGCAGGGATAGGTGGGATATTGGGAAGGAATTCCTGGCTGGAAGAATAGAATTCCCAGAGAAGCTGTGGCTGCCCCTGGCTCCCGTGGCAGGGGTGGCACTGGATGGGCTTTAAGGTCCCTTCCAACCCAAAGCAGTCTGGGATTCTGGGATGTGATCCTATGAAATATTTGCTGTAAGAATTCCCTTTGGTGTTCATGGTGTTGAGACAGCACAACTCACCTGCTGTCAAATAAATTTTTATTTCTTATTATCAACCTTTCCTAAAGGGCATGACTGGCTTGGCTCAGGGACAGCACAAAGCTCCCGTTTTAGCAGGCACAGTGTAGCCCTTCTTTTTTGTCAATTTTAGGTTCTTTTCCTTTGCTTCCTGCATTTTCAAGGGAACTGCTCAGGCTGGGCCTGTGCTCAGGGTAGAAAGTGCAAATGAAAAGCTCCAGCACTGCTGCAGTGACTTCATTCAGAGCAGCCTTTTCAAAGCAGGTGCTGACCTACTTGCTTTAAATTGGGCCCTTTTTAACTGTACTTAATTAAAATTTATTCCCTTTTTAACGCACTCCATGAAAGCCCTTTGTGCATCCCAACGGTCACTACCTAGAACTGGGAGCTCTGGGAATGGTGTCCCGGGAGCAATTCCACTTTTTCCCTAATAAATTGTCCTATCCTGGTATTCAGAGCTGTTCAGTCGATGCTCGTGGATGCCTTTGTGATCCTGGAGGGTGCTCAGCAGCACTCGCCGGTTTTTCATTCCCAACAAAAAGGAGGAAACCATCGGGAATGGTCGGAATGAATTCCCTGAGAGCGCAGGCCTCGTGTGTTGAAAGCGGTGCCTGGAGAGCGCTGAATTCCAGGCGCTTTCAAGACTTCCCCATTCACTGGGAAACAAATGTCACTCTGGGTTATGTCAGAGCCGATCTGCTGCAGGAAATTATTGCGGATTTGCTCTTGACAGCAGGGTCTGACCACCCAACAATTACCATTTAATAGCTCATTTATCCCGAGGCAGCTCTGGCGATGAGAGGGAAATCCCAGGGTCTCCAAGGTCACACGTGGCCTGGATCAGCCTGGAATTGTTAATGAAACCTTGCCGTTCATTGAAGTGTTCCCATCTCCAAAAAGAAGCTTTTGTCTTGTTTATTAGGCTATAAATCTGCTGGAAAAGGTTGGATTGCAGTTAATTAAAATGCAAACAAACAATGAGCAGGATCTGCATCTGTCGCAGGGTTTGTTTTGGGGTTGTTATTGTGGCATTTGGGAAGGGAGCAGATGAGTTTGTTTGTTCCAAAGCCAATTAGGAAGGGACAAAATGATCAGTCAGCATCAGGTACCGGTGTGGGAACAACCTTTCCAGAGCCTCTGGTGCTGGGAAGAAACTCTTTCCTTGGAAATAAAACCTGTGTGCTGGAGGAGTTGTATCAGTTAAAGCCTGAGGGGGTTTTGGAGCTTTTTTGAACTTTGTTTTGCAAGGTTTTCTGTTTTCCTAATCACGGAATGGTTTGGGTTGGGAGAGACCTTAAAGATCCAGTTCCTCTCTCCTACATCTGCCACCATCCCAGGCTGTTCCCAATGTCCAGCCCGGCCTTGGGCACTGCCAGGGATCCAGGGGCTGGCCCAGCTGCTCTGGGAAATCCATTCCAGAGCCTCAAACCCTCCCAAGGAGGAATTCCTTCCCTAAATCCCTTCCATCCCTGCCCTCTGGCAGTGGGGGAAGCAGAGGACCTCACCTCCTGCTCTGCTCCATTCCACGGCTCCACCTCTCAAGGAAGATCCTGCTTTGGCTTCCAACTCCTTTATTCTTGGTATTGTGGGGACACAAAAGAAAATCCTCCTGGAACAAGGAGGATTTGTCACTCCAGGAATTCATGGGCAGGTGATGAAGATTTCCAAAGCAGCCAGAGCTGCTCATCCCTGTTTCTGGAGAGTGTTCCATGATTTCAGCTCTTTGCCTTTGGATCAACAGGCACAAAATCCAGGAAGAAAAGCATTTCCAGCACAGGGAAGTGACCTAATGAACCCCATCTTTACTGTCTCAGAATTTTCAGGACTTGGGACTTCCTGAGCAGCATCTCCCAGTCTGTTTTAAAGGGAGCAGAACTGCACACACAATACTTCAAAAATTCCTGAACTTGTCAAAATTTGAGGTCGGACAGCAAATTCTGAAATGGAGATCTCTCATTGAGAAATGTCAGGATTGAGTTTCATTTCTTTTCTGTGAAATAGATTGATTTTTGCTCTAATTAGCTCATTACTTGTCACTAGAAGGTCCTGGTAACATTTGAGATTATTTGACACAACATATGGATGGCATTGATTTCAAAATCAAAATATTATCTTTCATTTCCATTCTAAACAGCACAAATTGCTACATCTTTTTCTGGTCAAAATTCCTCCTGTTTTGTTCTAGTGAACCATCTTGAAGGCTTGAATCAGGAAAATCTGGGATACCTTGGGAGTAAAAGGGAGGAAGAGCTGTTTTTATTAGTGTAGAAATGTTATCGCAGTCTCACACATGGGTGTTAAAAACATCTGCTCCTCTAATTAGTTCACTGAGTATTTCATTTTTCTACATGGCTTGGAAGGCTCAGACACGTCGTGCTGGGCTCCCTTACAACCAAAACATCAGCAAATCAACTCAACCCAGCCCTAGACAAAGGCTCTGCTCTGATCCTGTTCTCAAAACACTGAAATTCTGCTCTGAAACAGCAGTTCTGGGGTTCATGGCCTCAAACAAAGCCTTGAAAGTGTTAAAACAAAAAGGGTTTGAGCAGGGATGGCTCGAATGTTCTGCGTGGTGACTTTCACCACACTTAATGGCATCTGAGGGACTAATTAGTGCTTAATTTGGGCTTATTTTTGTGTGCAGTGTTGGGGGAACAGGGATGCATGCACATCAGTGTTTAATGTAAGGAACAGCAGGTTGCACTGGGGGGATATCGCTTCAGAGCCGTTTCTGGGAAGTTTTACTTCCCTGTTTTCCTTCCTAGGGAATGCCCAATTCCTGTGACCCAACCTGGAGCCTGCTGGGATGGGGGAGCTTTGGATTGATCCTTCTTTTCCTTGGGAGAAACTCAGGCTTTGTGTGACTTCTGTGCCTTTAAGGATGGCAGGGAGTCTGGGTCCCATGAGGCTGGAAATTCACATGGAACATGTGGGGAAATTCCCATAAAATATTGGGAAGTCACATGGAACATGGGAAATTATTCACGTGTTATATGTGGGGATATTCACATGGAACATGTGGGAAATTCCCATAAAATGTTGGGAATTCACATAGAACATGTGGGGAAATTCACATGGAATATGTAGGAAATTCACATGGAACATGTAGGAAATTCACATGGAATGTGAGGGGAAATTCACAAGGAATAGGTAGGAAATTCACATGGAACACGTGGGGAAATTCCCATAAAATATTGGGAATTCACATGGAACATGTGGGAAATTCACATGGAACATGTGGGGAAATTCCCATAAAATATTGGGAATTCACATGGAACAAGTGGGGAAATGCACATGGAATATGTGGGGAAATTCCCATGGAACATGTGGGAAATTCTTCACATGGAACATGTGGGAAATTCACATGGAATATGTAGGAAATTCACCTACAACACTTTTTAAAGACAACAGAAGCCACAGATTTGCAGAATTCCCAGGAAATTGAGGTTGGCTGGACCTCCTGCGTTGGCCGGGAGTCAGCTGGAGCAGGTTGGCCAGGCCCGTGTCCAGCTGGGTGTGGATTTCTCCACGGATGGAGTCTCCACAGTTCTCCATCCTGGGATAACCTGTGCCACAGCTCCCTGGAGCCACACTAAAGGAGTATTTTCCTGGTTTCAGGTGGAATTCCATCCGTGCTGTCCCAGTGTTGGCTCATTCCAGGCCTGTGTTGTACTGGGAGCTGAAACTGGGCCCAGCTCGCCAAGGCCTCACCTCCTGTGGCACATGGAAAAGTTGGGAGCCACCAATTAGACAAATAAGGAGAGAAAAACAGTTAAATCTGCTTAAATACGAGGGGAAGATGATTTGGAATGCTGGAGTTTGGCTGTTCCAGGTTAATAGGGAAGTGGACTTTTAGGATAGGTTTGTGTATTCCCACAAGGAAACGTTTCCATGCCAAACTCCAGCCCTGATTTCATGGGAGTGCTCAGAGCTGGGATTTTGGGTGTGATTCAGTCACTGAGAGCCTGACATTCCCATCTGGACAGGGCAAAATCTGTGCTCCAAGGGGGAGCTGGGCCGGTTTTGATTTTGTACTGGAATATTTCAGAACTGGAGGAGAAGGAAGGAATATTCTGTTTGCCTCCCCCCTGATCTCTGATAAAATCCCAATTTCACAAAGTTCTGCATCGTGACAGGCAGCCGTGGCTTTTCTAGGACTAAAAGCCAGGCCAGACTATTTTATAGGTTCATCAACATCCTTTAGAAAGCGTTGGAGCAGCTCCTCATGTGATGCCTTAAGTTTAAGCTTTCATATTTTTCAGATTTTGTGCTGCCTAGGTGTGCTTGCCAAGGCAAGAAATCTGTGGGATACAGCTGGGCTGCTGCCCACGGGCAGAAACCAGGAAAAATATTTGGTGTCCTTGGTGAAAACACAAGGGGAATTGTGGAATCATGGAATGGCTTGGGATGGAAGGGGCCTTAGAGCCCATCCAGCTCCACCTCTGCTGTGGGCAGGGACACCTTCCACTCCAAACCCTCTCTAAACTGGCCTTAAGAACATTTTTGTGCCTCGCTGCAGCCCCTGCAGAGCTCCCAGGTTTTGGCTTTGTCTGTAAACTGATGGCTCCTCTTAAGAAAAAATCCCTAAAAGCAAAAAATTAACTCAGGAAAATGTCACGAGAAAAACTTGTTCTAAACCAGGAGGAACTTCTTTCTCTGGCAGACTGACATCTCCTATAATCATCTTCTAAATCCAGAAGACAGGTTCTTTGTCATCTAAATAATCGCTTTTTTGCTCTCATGGGAAGTGACAAAGTGAAATCCTTCCCTCAGAATTCCGTCTGTTCCAAGTGGATGCTCACACACCTCGCAGCCCTGCTTCAGCAGCTCCCATCTCATCTCAGCCATTGCCAGACTTCAGCTTCTCTCTCTTTCACTCAGCTTTTATTTGTATTTTTGACTCGGTGTAACTCACCAGAAATTAAAATTTAATAGTCCTGGGTCAGCACTGGCAGCTCTAATTCCAACAGCGAGAGCTTCCATGGATTAAATCCCGTCACAGCTCCGCTCTGTGGAGCTGAGGGGGTGCTGAAGGCCAGGCTGGACGGAGTTTGGAGCATCCTGGGGTAGTGGGAGGTGTCCCTGCCCCTGGCAGGGTGGCACTGGATGGCTTTAGGGTCCCTTCCATCCCAAACCATTCCATGGCTCCTGCCAGATTTCCTTCCATGGGGATAAACACGGCTTAAAACGCTGCGGGCGAGGAACTCGGCTGAGATTCCATTTTCCAGGCTCTTTTCCACTGGAATATTTCCCTCCATCCTCACGGGCACGCAACAGGCACAGACTAATTCCTGACATCGTTTTCCTGCTGTCTCTTCCCAAATCCTTCCTCTCCTCCATATTCCCAGCAAGGCGCCGGCTTGTCCGGTGTAAATAATTCAGGAAGTTGTGTTCACAAAGAGCTGAGGGGTCAGGAGGGAACTGCTGAACATTCTTCCCACTGGGAATAAACCCAGCAGGGAGTTCCTGGGATATCTTGTCCCTACCAGCCCCTGGGCTCTGCTTTGCCCAGGGTGGGAAATGGGCTCACAGAACCTTTGGAATGGGAATTGCAGGATTTGAGGGAGACCCCAGAGGGTTACAGGAGCACAGGGCAGTCCCAGCAGGGAACAATTGTCTGTGTCCTGAGGTTTGGAATTTCAGGATGGAGTCAGGGAAGCAAGGAACCTCTCTCCAATTTATCTGCTGGCACCGCTGCAAACATCCCCGTTGTTTTGGGGGGGATAAATTAAGGATTAAGTCCAAGTGGATGAGCAGAAATGTCTGGTTCATAGAAAAACAAAGATTTTGGAATGTATGAATTAACATTCTTAAACTTCTTCTTAATGCCAATGCCAGCTCTGAGGAGCTTCCTTGGGCTTATCCCTGGGATACACAGAATATTCAGGCCTGGATGGGGTCAGTAGGGCTGGGAGATGATCAAAGGAAAAGATCCATGGAATTTTATTGTTTGTCTCTTCCTGAATATGGGACTAATCCACAATTGGAGAGGATTGAACCAGGAGAAATGTGCTGGAAATGACTTGGATCAAAAATAATTTAAGTGAAACATTCTGTCTTATTTTGAATTTTATTTGAATTTTTACTGAATTAATTTCTTCTGACTGTTTGAGATCAGCATTCCACCAAACACATTCCCCCTTTTCAGAAGATTTCTCCAGTTTAAAAAGTTTTCAAGCAAAAGCACTTCCAGCCTGGTTTTGGCAGCTGTCAATAACCAACAGTTGGAATCCCAAAGTATTTCCTTAAAATAATTCACCTGCTGGTTGAGCAGGATGAAACCTGTGAGCTTCTGAACCACCAATTTCGTGACTAATGGGATTAAATTTCATAACAACAGCAATGAATTTCTCAGCTGGGAAGGCAACAAACGTAAAATATGCACAGAGCTGTAATTTATTTTCTCCTTTCTTTGTTTCAAACTTGAATTTGAAGAGTGAGGAGCGAGCTCCAGAATGTGCTGTAAATAAATATTAAAAGTGGTTTAAACCAAGCAAGCATTCAAGGCTGGAAGTTGTCAGGTTTCTGAGCAGGGAACAAGTTGGTTAAAATACAGTTTTTATCTCTTTTTATAGATTCAATATTCTAAAAGGCTCTGTAACTATGGTTGCTGCTGTCTTTCTGTTCCATTTGTGCTGAGCAGAAGAATGGGGATATTTTTTGCACCTTTTGGGAGAAGGGGAATGTTTTTACTCCAGGGAAACTTGCTGTGATGAAAGGATGGAAAGGAGAGCTCAACGTGAACTCTGCCCTACCTTAAATCTATTTCCAGTGGGCTGAACTTGGAGAAGGAAACCTGTGGATAACCCAGATCCTTGGGGAAGGTGAGGAGGGGCAAAGGCTGTGCTCCAGCTCTTGTTTAAACCAGCCTTTGATGATGCTCATCCTGCAGAAGGTCTCAGCTTCCTCGGACTCTGCTATCAGCCACTGGAAAATGAGATTTTTTCCTGATGTTTAGTCAGAATTCCCAGTGCTGATCCTTGTGCCTGTTCCCTTGGCTTTTTCCTGTGCCCTTCTGGGGAGGGTCGAGGTCTGTCCTCTCTGCCACCCTCTCAAATGGGGTGACAACGCTTTGCTGACAGAGAAGCCCTTTCCTGCCTCTCTTTATTGCTGTTTTCCCCTTTCCCTTAGGGTTGAGTTCCCACTGAAATAACGTGAAATATCAGGATTTTAGAATATTTGCTTTGCTCATACCTTACACAGCCTGAGAAGATCCTACAGGGTTGAGGAAAGATCCAACAAGGTTCTGCTTTTGGTGACTTTGTGACCGTTTTTAGCATTCCCTCTGAATTCCCACATTTTGCTGGACTTGTCTCCATTCCATGCAGTCCATCCCTATAAATGAGCCCGCTGGCAGAGGAAAAGGAGGAATAAATAAATATCCTCTGGATGAATCCAGGCCAGTTATTAATAGCATGGGGCTCCAAAGAAGTGGAGGCCTCCAAGAGCATTCCAGGAGGAGCAGGCAGGAGCAGGAACCCTGGAGCTGGGAGTGCTCAGGTGAGGGTGAGCAGGGTGGGAGTGGTGGTGGGGGCTCAGAAATTCCCAGCAAAGTCCCTTTGCAGGCCCTGCTCCGGCGCTCCCTGTTTTTATTCCCTCGGAGCAGCCGCGCGGAGCGTTGGGATGTTGTTCATCTTCCTGATGCCATCTGTTTTCCTGGGTGGGAGGGAGGAATGGGATCCACTCCAAGCTGTTCCAAATGTTTTTCCCTGGTTGGGGCTGAGGTTCAGATGTTCATGTGCAGCTCCTGGCGGCGCTGGCGGGGCTGGGCTGGGGGCACTCCTGATCCAGATGGATCTGACGGAGCTGGGATCACCTCTGGGTGGGGATGGAAGGGTCTGGCAGTCTCTGCTGCATCCAGAGCTGGTGGAGCTGTCCCTGAATTCCTGTGCTGCATTCCCTGTCTGCTCTGTCTGGATGGACTGAACGCTCCCTCCTCAGCTCCTGTCCAGCTTTTTTCCCAGCCCTATCCCTCTCTCTGTTCCCACATCTTCACTGCTGCTGATTTTTCACTCCTTTTTGGATTCTCTCTTATCCCACCCCAAATTCTCTTTATTTTCCCTCCTCTCAAACGGTGGCCAGAGTCCTGATCTTATTCTCCCTCTTTTTCTGATCCCTGTCCTCATTTTCTGATCCCTGTATTTTTTTTTTTTCCATAGGCAGCTGACACTGAGCACAGTGAGATTCTTTTTTTATTTTCTTCCCCAGTTTGCATTTTTCTGCCTTTAAATCAGTGAATCTCACCACAAAGCTGAGCCTGGGAAACTGAGAGGAGCTTCTGGATACTTTTTCCTGTTTTTTGCAGTGGCTCCTGCAGGAGAGTTTTCTGCAAGTGCCTCCCTGGAGTGACAACACTAGAAAAGTGTCCAAGGCTGGGAGGTGGGAATTGTGGGGATTGAAATCCCTGCAGCACTTCCAGCTCAATCCCAAAATCCTGGAATGCTTTGGAGGGACATTAAATCCCATTTCATGGTCAGGGACACCTTCCAGTATCCCAGGCTGCTCCAAGCCCTGCCCAGCCTGGCCTTGGACACTTCCAGGGATGGAGCAGCCACATTCCTCTCATGGATCCTGACTCCCCAGGCAATGGATGGCTGGAAAATAATTCTATTTTTAGGAAAATCCTTTTCTTTCTCCTAAATTAAGTCCTGATAGGATGAATTTGTCTTTTTAAGGCTGTGGAGGGATTGAATTTTTATTTTGCCATTGGAGAACTCGAAGAAGGGATGTGTTTAATTAAATATTAACGAACCCTCTGTGAGTTGTAAGAGCTCACTACGTGTAGTAAATCAGAAAATTCAGGGTTGTCTTGGAGTCACCCAGCTCTGAGGACTTTAATGGGCATAATTCAGTGCATTTTGGGTTGGTTTTATTGGTTTTTGGAGGTGACATCCCCAATCCCCACAGGATCTCTTTCCATTGACTCCTCCAGGTCCCCCAAAGAGAATCCACATGAACTGAAAAATTACAAAGTGTCTCAAAACTGCTAAATTACCAATCCATTAGAAATAGTTCAATAGAAATGAGCATAAAATAGAATAAAAATATAGATCATAGAATCTAAGAATAAATAAAGATTTTTTTTTGGCAATATCCAGAGAAAATTGTGAAATGCCAGGGAGCACTGGAGGAGGCACTGGGGACCTTGTGCTGCTGTGGGGACCTTGATCCACATTTTTATTTTTCATCATTATCAGTAGAAAGGTGGCTGGGATAATTTAAATGGAAATAAACTGATGGAATCATCAGCTGCCCAATGAATTTAGAAAAGCTTCAGGAAAAGCCTCAGTTCCTCTGCTTGCACTGTGGGAATGACAAACAGGGATTGCTCAGTTTGGTTCTGGGAGAAGATCTGGGAAATATTAGATTGGTGCAGTCCAAAAAACAGAGTTAAATCTTTATAAAATGCAGCTGTTTGAGGGTTTTGCCCTGGAACAGGTGAAATTGTAATATTGGCAATTCCTGCCAGAATTAACTTGAGTTTTGTCAGCTGGGATTTTGGGGATATTGTAACAACATTCCAGGTATTGCTGGGAATGTTACAGCTGTAATTCCAGGCAGATGTGGGCAGAACCCTCCAGGTTTATTTGGATATTTGGTGGCTTTGCTTTGTAGTTGTCCAAACAATTCAATATTTGATACCTGCTACAGAAAATGTCCATAAAATCCTCATTCATCCCCAGATGGGAAATTCCCTGTTTCCCTTTGCTCTGTGTCACAGCTCCGTGCCTTGGGGCCAGGCTTGAACTCCTTTCCTGGAGTCACCAGAGCAGCTTGTAAATGGGAATTTGGTGGTTTTTTAGAAGTTGCTGCCAAAAGCAAAAGCCCAGAGGCTCTCGGTATCCAGCTAAGGCTGAATCCAGCAGGTGGGTGGATGGGAAATTTATCCAAGGGGTTTTTTTTCCATGTTTTTTTTTTTAATCTGGCTCCAGGCTGTGGCTCTGGACATCCAGCACTTGTTGGGCTTGCTCTGAGGAGGAGTCTCAGCCCAAACAAAACGAGCTGAGACAAATAAAATCCTTCTTTTTTGTCGGAATGCTTAGGATAAACAAGGGAAATAGTAAAAAAAACAAAAATAAATCCCAAAGCAAATCATTGTGGCTGAATGAAAAGGCTTTGTCAAAGTCTTCCAGAGCTGTTCTGTCCACACCTGCAATTCCCAAAGCTCTGCTGTTCCCTTCCCTGAGGAATGCAGCCCTTTTATTCCCGGAGTGGAACGATTTGGTGCAGTTCTGGTGGCTGATCCCAGTTTACAACGCGAGCGGTAAAATTCTCTTGAGAAAGTCATTGCTAAGATTGCATAATTGGGCATTAAAGTTCTGATTATACTTTCCAAACTGCGGGACTTTGTTAAAAACCTGACATTCCAAAGCACTGAATTTCAGTGTTTGACAGCTCAGCTGTGAGAGTTTTTTTACAGAACATTTGTACCAGAAGAACAGCATGTTAATTGCCTAAAAAAAACTGGGACAGATTAATCATGGAGCAGGATAGTTGGGAGAATGCAGTTCTGGAGCCCTCTGCTGATGGATTTCCTCATGGAAAGGGTGGCCAGGCTTTGGAAGGGGCTGGAGTGGCCGTCCCTGGAGGTGACAAGGTGGGGCTCAGGAACAGCTTGGACTCGATGATCCTGGAGGGCTTTTCCAGCCTGATCCTGGGATTCTTCAGCCATCCAAGCAGATATCCTTGTTTTCCATGATATCCTTGAACATTCCTGCCATTATCCTGCTCCTGAAAGCCCTGGCTCTGGAGTGTTCCAGCTGAAATACCGGAGTGAGCTCTGTGGGCAGCGTGTGGAGAGCGCCCGGCCCGAGCTGGTAACTGGATTGGGAGCAGGAGTTTACAGCCACAAACTGCTCAGAATTTACTCTTTATTTTTACTTTGTGGTTAGAAGTGGAAGCTGGGTTTGTGGCACACGATAAAATCATGGAATCAATCTCCTGGGTGGGAAGGGACCCACAAGGATCATCCAAGTCCAGCTGCTGGCCCTGCACAGGTCTCGTTTATTGTTCCTGAGGACATCTGAAGCAGAGAGAGCTCTGGTAGGGCTTTGTTTTCTCAGATTTATGAAGCCAAGGCTTTCTGGCACAATAATTTCCTTGGAAAAAGGAGGAGCTGTCCTGGAGCTGCCCTGGAATCTCCCATTTTCCTGCACCAGGGCAGGTCCAGGGGTGGGCAAGGGTTGGGAGCCTCCCGTTCCCAGAGCCAGGCAGGGAGAGGATTTCACATCAGCCAGGGAGCCTGTGCTGAATTCTGAGTTCTGGATTCTGAGTTCTGGGTTCTAAATTCCAAATTCATCTCCTGTTGATGGGGGAACTGACCCTGACAAAAACTTGTTTAAACCACAAAAGAGCAGGGAGGCGTCAGAGCGTTAAAAACCGGGATGTGGGAAGGAAGTGAGGATGTGATTTCCTTAGGGAACTGAAATCCAATTTCAAGAAACCACTTGTTAGTGCAGCATTTTATGAGGAAATATTCTCTGGGCAACCTGGGGCTGCCCTTGGATCCCTGGAGTGTCCCAGGCCAGGCTGGATGGGTTTGGAGCAGCCTGGGACAGTGGGAGGTGTCCCTGCCATGGCAAGGGTGGGATGGGTGGGATTTAGGGTCCTTCCCATTCCAGGGTTCCATTGAAATACAGAGGAGACAGGCTCAGGAATTCCTGGATAATGAGGTGATTGTGGAGATAAATGGGTTTAATGTAAAATCATTTTCTCATCTTCGAGCAATCAATTCTTACGGCTGCTTGTGGGAATTGTGCCTTTGAGATTTCCCTGGTGCTGACATTCCCTGCACAGCCACAGGCTCCAGAATTCCCAGCTGGAATTCCCACAGCCACAGGCTCCAGCATTCCCAGAATCCCACTTAGGAGCAGCCATGGAAGCATCTTCCAGCTCTGCATCCATGGCCAGGAAGGGGATGGGAGGACAAAGAGGAAGCGATGGACAGCAAAAGGTTTTGTGCTTTTTCTCAAAATATAAAGAGTGGAGTGATCAGGGCAAAGTTTTTAGTTGGGAATGAATTAAATCTATTTTCTGCAGGAATTCCTAAAAGAGGAGGAAAGAAAGGAAGGAAAATCCTACAGGACAGAAAGGCAGGAAATAATTGTGGTGGGGCAGAAGTTTAAACCCAGCTGTGGAGAGTTTGGGGAGGTCAGGGAAGAGGGTGTGAGCCAGGGGAGGGGGCTGGAGGTGGAAACTGTGCTTGGAATGGGAAGGGTGTGTGTGGAGGGAGGGAATCAAGGAGCTTGGGATGGGGAAGGAAGGAAGGAGAGGATGGCCCAGGTGAGAGTCATTGCTGGAGAACGACTGGAAGAGCAGAGAAGGTTAAAGAAGGTAAATGGAAGCTGGGAGATAATGGGAATATCCATAAGAATGGGGACCTTGTGGGATAGAAGCTCTCAAGGTACAAGCTGGAGTGGTGGGGGTTGGCAGAAAACTGGGCATGGGATCAGAACTGGAATTTTGAATGGTTCAACATTTTAGAAGTTTTGTTTGGTTCAGAAAGGAAAAGGTTCTTTGTGACTGGATGGGAACATTTCCCACGCTGAGGGAGCCACATGTTTCCCAGGCAGTTTGCTGTGTGCATTCCAGAGGTTTGGGAAATACAGAAATGAATGGAATCTCCTGTTTAGAACTTCAGTAATACCTGCTCCAGCTGGGAATGTCCCATCCCATGGCAGAGGGGACAGGAAGGGAAAGGTCCCTCATCCCCTGGGACAAGAGAGACCCTGAGGGGCTGGAGTGTGTCCAGGGCAGGGAATGGGGATGGGAAGAGGCTGGAGAATCCCTGAGGGAGCTGGGAAGGGGCTGGAGAATCCCTGAGGGAGCTGGGAAGGGGCTGGAGAATCCCTGAGGGAGCTGGGAAAGCTCAGCCTGGAGCAAAGGAGGCTCAGGGGGAATTTCTGGCTCTGCACAAGTCCCTGGCAGGAGGGGACAGCCGGGGGGATTTGGGATCTGCTCCCAGGGACAGGGACAGGAGGAGAGGGAACGGCCTCAGGCTGGGCCAGGGGAGCTCAGGGTGGGCAGAGCAGGAATTTCCCCATGGAAAGGGAGGTCAGACACTGGAAGTGCCCAGGGAGGTTTGCAGTGCCCATCCCTGGAGGTGCCCAGGGAATTCCTGGAGGTGACACTTGGGGACCTGGCCGGGGCTGCTGGGTGACCACGGCACTCGCAGATCTTGAAAAACTTTTCCAGCCTTAACAATTCCAGGATTCTGTGATCCCACATTTGTCCCTGAGCAGCAGCTCTCAGCAGGAGCCAGAATTGTCACTTTTCATGAAAACTGCCTGTCCTGGCTGCAGTTTGTGGTTCCCACTCCCCTCCCTGGCACTGCCCCTGCCAGCCCTCGCTTTTCCTGCTGAACTGATCGCTGTGTCAGGAATAATGCAGCTGGATTGTGATGGGAACCACTGGTTTTCTGATTCTGTAGGATCCTGTGAGGAAGAAACCCAGAAGTTTTGTTGTTCCCACTTAAATCCCAGTTTGTTTCCTTGGTGCCTTCAGCAGGTGAATGATGTTTTCTCCGCCGCTCCTTTAGGACAGCACTTCCAGCCATGGCTCCATAAAGCATCAAATAAAGCCCATTTCATCCCGAATTTCACAGCACATAATCTCTTAAACGGGAGGATTACTTCACATAAAAGCTGCCACACATCAAAGATCCAAGCAGAAATGTAAATTCCCTGATTTCCAGACAGCACGCTTCCCAAAGAAATGTCTCTGGTTTGTTGGGATTCTCTCCTGCTGAAATGTCTGCAGGGTGAGCTGTCAGAGTGATTGGAATTTCTAGCAATTAACAGCATAATGATTAATTTTCAACATGTGCCACTAATGTGCAACAAATTACTGGAATTCTGTCACTTCTATAAAAAGAATCCCGGGATTTTCCTTGAGGTTATGCAAGAATTGTCTGTAGGGAGAGCAGGACGCAGATTTTTAATAATCAAACCAACCCAAACAACTGCTTTTGCTGTCACTAAAATGTCTTTGCAATTGGAGTCACCATCATCTTGGACTATCCAAAACCATTTGCTCAGAAGAGCTCCTTTAGGAAGGAATTTCAAAGAAGGAAATTGGGAATTTCAAGGCAAGGCCAACAGTAACCTTTGGAATCAATGAATATCTTATATAGAAAAGATAAAGATTTATCCCAAAGGTGGAAGGTCTGGGCATTCAAAACTGGTTCTTGGTAGAAATAATTTCTTCAATTTTCCTTTACCCTTTTTCTGCACCTTTCCCAAATCTCAAGGTGCTCAGGTGTCCAGGGACCTCCCAGGACTTGCAGCAAAGCCAGGAAAACTTCCCCTCATTAATATTCCCAGGAGACAAAAGCTGAAATCTGATTTTTCATGCTTGATTATTTTATTTTAGGATTAGCCAAACCTGAATGCAGACCATTGTAATGGGGAGATAATGAAGAGGATTCAATTATCAGCATTAAATGACATTTCTGGGGGAGATATGCCGCTTATCTGGGAATTTCTGTGCAGGAAAACAATTTGGATAATATTGCCCACCCCTCTCTTTGATAAGCCCAATTCCCCTTTGGAAGCTCCCTAATAATTCTGTTATTGTGACTTTAGAGCCAGAGTTCCCTAATCTTTCAGGAAGGTTAATGAGGACTGTTACCAATGGCTCATACATCTGAATAAATCCCTAATTTTGCATTTCCAATTAGGAGCAGAACAGTGACGTTCCCGCCTCCCTCACCTGGATCAGGGGGGAGGTTTGGCGGAAAATTCTTCTGAACAGGTGGAAAAGTGTAACTTGGATAAAATGGAGCAACTTCCCGTGGAGAATCCCAGGATTCCTGAGGCTGGAAAATCTTTCCAAGGTCCTTGAGTCCAATGTGTGACCGATCCCCTTTGGGGGTTTTTTGGGATATCAAAACTCACCAATTCCCACCCCAGCCATGGCAGGGACAGCTCCCACTGTCCCAGGCTGCTCCAAACCCATCCAGCCTGGCCTTGGGCACTGCCAGGGATCCAGGGACAGCCCCAGCTGCTCTGGGAATTCTATCCCAGGGCCTGCCCACCCTGCCAGGGAACAATTCCTGCCCAATCTCCCGTCTATCCCTGCCCCCTGTCAATGGAAAGCCTTTCCCTGGCTCCTGTCCCCTTTGCTCCATCCCTCTGCTCATCCTGGAGCTTCCTCTGGCCTCCTTCCAGCAGCTCCAGGTGCTCCCTGTGCTGGGACAGGGCTGGGGCTGGATCCAGGCTTGGAATGCTCCTTCCCACCTGGATATCTCCTGGGGAAACCAAGCAGAGTTCTCAGGGAGAGCAATGCTGCTCTTCAGGCAGAGACTGAGCAGATTCCACCTCATCAGAGGCCTTTTCTGAACGGGAAAACGGGGAGGAAATGCAAAACAGCAGCCAGGACTGATGTCAGAGCTTACATAAGCACAATTCCCATGTCACAAATTGGGGATCACAGCTGGAGACAAAAGTTTGGGATAAAGAATACAAGGTGGAGGTAGCAAGAGTTACACAACTCCCAGAGCAAAGAAACAAAGTGCTAAAAACTCCCGGTGTTCGTGCAAAGCTGCGGCTCACAGAGAGGTGAGCAGCAAATCTGAGAACCAAAATCTGGATGAGGAGGTGGCAAAGCTGTGGAGAGGTTCCACGTGGTTGGAAATGCAGGGAGAATCTTCCTCCGTTCCTTCAAAGCTCTGAATTATTAACAGGGCTCTGTTTCCAATCGAGATGTGGTGCTGGAGATGAAGATGGCTCCGAGAGCTTTGAAGTTTCCTAATTATTGCAGTGACCCAGACTGCAACTGGACACTGTGCAAATCAACCTGGCAGCCCACAGAATTAATTCAAGGGAAGAAAGGAAGTAAAAGTGGATGTCTGGCCAGTACCAGGAGAATATCCATGGGGAAAAGGCTTTGGGATGAAGGAAATGGGACTGAGGGTTGTTTTCCTTTTTAATTCCAACCTCAAGCTCAGCTTTGCTCCATTTCTTACGTGTAGCCCCTGGTACCAAACCTCTTTTGGCAGAGAAAATGTAAATTCAGGGGTATTGGAACAAACTGGGAAATTCCCAGTGCCTGCCTTAAGTCAGAGGAGGGAGCAGACACCCTGGAACACCTCCCAGGAATCCTGGTAAATGCTCCAGAGAGGGCTCCTGCTTTCCAAACAAGTCTTGTATGAGGCTGGAGAAAAAATGGATGTGCTTTAAAGAAGGGGAGGTTTCCATTGGATTCTTTATTGGAGGTTTAGATGGGATGCTGGGAAGGAATTCCTTATTAACGGTGTTGATTTTGCTGCTAATAAGAGAAAGGAAACAGGAGCAGAAAAACCACCCCTTGTGTGAGATGTGTGACAAAGGAGAAACTGAAGAGAATTCCCTGCTGCTCTGGAAATAATCCCTATTTTCTGAACCCTCTGGCAAATGTTTTACTGCTCATTCCAGCCCTGCCACGTTCCCATCCACCTTCCAAGTTCTTGATTTTCAGCATTTCTCAGTAGCTCCCTAGCTCTGCCAGATCCCTGATAAAGGGATTTCTTGGAGTTTTCTGAATGAAACTGGAAGAGCAGGAGGGGTTTGGTGTTTTCTGCCCTGTCAGCCAGCTCAGGTGGGTTCCTGAGAGCCCAGAAGTGCTGGCTTTGGCCCTGGTTGAATTTTGGCTCTGGTTATTCACTGTGACAACAACAACTCCCTGAGACACCAACTCTTCGTGAGGTGTTCCATGGAAAATTTGTCCAGGAGAAAAATTCAGTCCCTCATTAGTGTATCCTGAAAATCAGCGAATTAACGATTGATTAACCCTGCTAATTACACCGAGGTGACTTTGGGGGCTTTTTGTAGCAGCATCTTCACCAGCTCTGTTCTACACCCCCTGCCTGACTCTCCAGGGATCCCAGAATTCCAGAAGGGATGGAGTTGGAAGGGATCTTAAATTTCATCCCATCCCAGCCCTGCCACGAGCAGGGACCTTCCACCATCCCAGGCATTGCAGAGGTTAAAACTTCTGAGATGAAAAAATAAATTGTTCTGTCTTTTGTCCTGTTGTTCCAAGATATTTGGAATGCTGGAATCTCTTGAGCTATTTCATCCCATCTTTAAATCATTGGGGTGAACCAGCAGCAGTTTTCTCTGTCTTTCCAGCAGGTGAGGGAAATGGCTTCTCCTGTGCCTCCTGATAAACAGGGATTAGTGTTTTCCTGCTCAAAAGATCCGTGAATTGAGAAGGGATTGTGTTTTATTGTCATTGATTTCCATAAAGCTCCTGTTTTCCTCGGATGAAGGAGTTTCTTTATAAGACAATAAACTGCAGGAAGTGATAATGAGCTGCTTGCTGGAGCTGAGCAGGAGCAGGTTATTTTATGCTGCTTCCCTCATTTATCTGTCTTCATTCAAGAAATAATCTCATTTTCGAGCTCTTTTGGAGGGTCTGATCTTCCTGTGCAATGTGTGACGTGGGGCAGTGAGCTCAGGACTCAGCTGTGGGGAATTTTAGCTCTTGAGTGGGGAAAAGCACCAAGCTCTGGTGTTTCCAGGAGGTGGAAAAGAGATGAGGAATCCCCTGCAGGGATTCAGGGATGGATGGAGCTGCTGTGGCTCCTGGACTGATCCTTTTCCATGAGCAGCCACCAGCACCAAGGAAAGGATCTCTGAACATCAGGAGAGAGCAAAAAGTAGGGAAGGAAAGTGTAATTACCAAAGCTGGAACTAGTCCAGGGGAGGAATTAATAATGCTGAAATTAATAAAAGGTTTAATTACCACAAGCCCACAGGGCGTGAAATTCCACTCATTTCAATCATCCTTCCATTCCATACTGGTGCTTTCTACAAAAGCCTTATTTTGCTTTATTTGCACTAATTTAGTGCCTTTTTTCCCCCTAAATACGACTCAAAACCCTGGGAGTGGTTTGGAAATCAGGAGTTGAAGGTTGAGCCCTCCTTGCCTTTGTGGTAAATACATTTCAGGACAGCCTGGCTTATCCAGAATGTTTCAGTAACTCCTGAAGGTGTCCAGGATGGATTTAGGGAGAGTTTGACGTGTTCCAAATCCGCTGTTGGGGCAGGGCGCTGTGGGAAGGGGCTGAGGAGGCTCTGATGGCTGGGATTGAGGGTGGCAGAAGCCTGGGAAAACCTCCTGGATGCGTATTTTAGTGCAGGAAAAGGAGTGGATTTTGCTAAATCCCCTCTTGGAGTTTCCAGCAGAGTGTGGTGGCACGGGAGGAGCAGGAAGGGTTTGGGATTGCTCTGTAGCCAAGGATTCCGTTCCTGCTTTCCTCAGCTGTCACAGGAGGCTCTGGGAAGCGGCTGTGGGAGCTCTGGGGCTGTGGAGGATCCAGGGATCCATTTCCCATGGGAATCCCAGCCAGGTGCCTCCCCCTGAGCCCCTGCCAGGACTGGGCTGGGACCGGCCGTGGCTCTGCGCTCCCATGGATGCCTTTGGATTTTGTGGCTTCCCGTGGCTCATTTTCCTGTCAAAGCCAGGCTTGTGGCTGGGCTTGGTGCGTTCCCTTCCATCCCAGAGTGGGGAACAGCTGCAGGGTCCAGGTTTTCTCATCCCACTCCAAATCCCACCTTTCCATTCCAGAATGGTGTCACAAACCCTGCACAATGCATGCTCCGGGTCTCCCTGGGGAAAACCGCGTTCATTGCGCTGCAATCCCCAGAATAACTCCCAAGAACATTCCCCCAGAGCGCTGCTGCTGTCAGAATCCCGTTTTTCCTCCCTTTTTCCCTCAGTATGCTGCTTGGAGATGACCTCCAAAAGGAAGCTGATCGGCCGCCTGGTGCCGTGCCGGTGTTTCCGCGGGGAGGAGGAGATCGTCTCCGTGCTGGATTATTCCCACTGTGGCCTGCAGCAGGTGCCAAAGGAGGTTTTCAACTTCGAGCGGACCCTGGAGGAGCTTTACCTCGATGCCAACCAGATCGAGGAGCTTCCCAAGGTAATCCCTGTCCCGCTGGCCCGGGATGTGCGCCCGGCTCTGGGACTGCTGGAGCTCCTGGGGAGAGGTGGAGATGGAATTTGGGGATATTCCTTGGATTTGGGGCTGGACTGGGGGAGTAGGGACTGCTGCTCCTCCTTCACAGCACAGGAACGGGGCAGCTTGGGGCCTGAAACTGGGGAAAACAATTCTCCAAAAGGAATGGTTCTGGAAATTCCCGTGGTGTCCAGTACCTGGATCAGGAGTCACCGCTGCCTTTGGATCCTCTATCTCTGCTTTTCAAAGCAAGCTCTCCTTCGGGGCCAGCCCTGTATCCCTGTGGGATATTCCTGGGAATACCAGGGCTGCTCTGTCCATCAGGATCAGCCCTTTATCCCTGTGGGATATTCCTGGGAATGCCAGGGCCACTATCTCTGTCAGGATCATTCCTTTATCCCTGTGGGATATTCCTAGGAATGCCAGGGCTGCTCTCTCCATCAGGATCAGCCCTTTATCCCTGTGGGATATTCCTGGGAATGCCAGGGCTGTCCCCTGTGTCAGGATCATTCCTTTATCCCTGTGGGATATCCCAGGAATGCCAGGGCTGCTCTGTCCATCAGGATCAGCCCTTTATCCCTGTGGGATATCCCAGGAATGCCTGGGCTGCTGTCTCTGTGAGGATCAGCCCTTTATCCCTGTGGGATATTCCTGGGAATGCCAGGGCTCTCCTCTCCATCAGGATCAGCCCTTTATCCCTGTGGGATATCCCAGGAATGCCAGGGCTCTCCTCTCCGTCAGGATCAGCCCTTTATCCCTGTGGGATATTCCTGGGAATGCCAGGGCTCTCCTCTCTGTCAGGATCAGCCCTTTATCCCTGTGGGATATCCCAGGAATGCCAGGGCTGCTCTCTCCATCAGGATCATTCCTTTATCCCTGTGGGATATCCCAGAAATGCCAACTGTCCAAGCAGGAGTTTGGTAACTGCCCTGAGATCATCCAAGCCATCATTCCCGAGTAAAACTCCCCTTCTGGAATCTTCCAATCCGTTCTCCTGCTGATCAATGTTTGCTAGAAGGAATTAAAGGTTACTGGAACCAAAATGTTCCAGAAAAAAAACAGGGAAAGGTGGAAAAACCAATTCCTGACAGGATTTCCTTCTATAATGAAGCGTGAAGGGATGGGATCCAGGCCTTAATGGAATTTTTCTCCACAATAACGAGAGATGCTTACAAACCTTTAATTAAACATTGCTCCATTCTCCATCATCTCACAGCAAATGTCCCATTTGTGCTGCACAGAGACTTGGTGAAAATTCCATTTACAAAGGTACAAAATGGGATTTTTCCATGCCGTGGAGTTGCTTTGCTGGGATGTGATGGTTCAGTGCTTGAGAGGTCTCACTCCGTGGAGGAATTCTGCACAGATGGTGGGGCAGGGCAGCCAAAATTCCTTTATTTTCATGGAAAAATGCTGTGGAGAGCTGCCTGAGCTTTCCTGGAGACACAGCACAGAACCAGCTGGGTTCTGTCCCCAGAAATCCCAAATGGATCCTGGAGAAAACCTGCTCAGGAGGTCCCATTTCTCTTCCATCTCCATCTTCTCCATCTTCTCCATCTTCTGCATCTTCTCCATCTTCTCCTTCTCCTCCTCCTTCTCCTCCTCCTTCTCCTCCTCCTTCTTCTCCTTCTTCTTCTCCTTCTTCTTCTCCTTCTTCTTCTCCTTCTTCTTCTCCTTCTTCTCCTTCTCCTCCTTCTCTTTCTTCTCCTCTTTCTTCTCCTCTTTCTTCTCCTTCTTCTCCTCTTTCTTCTCCTCCTTCTTCTCCTCCTTCTTCTCCTCTTTCTTCTCCTCTTTCTTCTCCTTCTTCTCCTCTTTCTTCTCCTCCTTCTTCTCCTCCTTCTTCTCCTCTTTCTTCTCCTCTTTCTTCTCCTCTTTCTTCTCCTTCTTCTCCTTCCTCTTCTCCTCTTTCTTCTCCTCTTCTCCTCTTTCTTCTCCTCTTTCTTCTCCTCTTTCTTCTCCTCTTTCTTCTCCTCTTTCTTCTCCTCTTTCTTCTCCTCCTTTCTCCATTCCCTTCTTTTCCTTCTGCTACTGAGGAATACTGGAAGTGTCTCATTTAGGGAGGGATTTTTGGGATAATTGGGTTGGGCCTCTTGGAATTATCAAAGTGTTTCAGACTCAGGCTTGATGGAAAACAAATACATCAAAGCAAGATGCCAGAATTCTGTATGGAAAATGATGGAGACCAAAGGGAAGGGGTCCAAAATGCTGAAATTGGGATGAAGGTGATAATTTTAATTTGGAGTAAATGGAGTTTAACATAATCTTGGCCCTGTGGAGGGGAAGATTAATGGCAGTGTTAATAGCACTCATCAGTTTTTGTCTTAAGCCTTTATTAATTGTTACAGGAATTCAACAGCTGAAATAATTCCTTTATCAAATTTTCTGCTCGAGGTGTTTTTGCTGCAGAGCTCAAGGCTTTTTTTTCCATCACTGAATTAATATTCCAGGAGAGAAAATGCCTTTTTGTTCCATGAAACCGGCACTGCATTACTTAACATGAACTTTTGTGTTCTACATCAAACTCTACCATCCTCTCCTCCCTCTCTAAATGTGATTTCAAAGAATTCCTTCCAGAGGAAAATTTTAGTCATTTTCTGTTCTTCTCCAAATATTCTGTGCTCCTGATATTACAAAATTCTTTTGAATCAAAACTCTTGATGATGTTTTATTATTTCATGAGGAAACAACTCAGTTAAGTCCAGCTCTAATTTAGTTTCACGTGATGCTCTAGAACCCAGTAAATTATTTTTCATGCACCTGATGCCTTGAACTCATTCTGCCTGATTTTATTTTTGTTTTTACTTTCCATTTTAGGTATCTTTATGATGATTTTTTCCTGCTGTTTTTTAGTTCTTCATTTCTTGTATTTCTCTGGTTTTTTTTAAAGGTTTACAAGATGTTTTTATATTTCTTACTCTTTTTTTGGCTAAATCCAGCCAAGTCTTTTTATTCTCTTTGCCTTTGACTTCATTCTCCTGCTGCAAAAAATCCTTTCTTTGTGTGAGTCAAGTGAATTGATGACTAATAAAGGGAAAATTGATCTGGATGAGAGCGGAGTCATTGGAATCAGCATCCAGAAAAACATGAGTGGGATGGAATTCTCCCCAGAGGTGCAGAATAAAACCCTGGTTTTATAACTCAGAGCTCGGTAGCATCGCTTGGATGTGGCCTGAGAGGAATTCAAGTTGTGCAAGGACAGAGGGAATGATGATTCCAACAAAATCCTGATGGCCAGGGAGATCTGGAGACCGGGAAAAATATCTGTTAAGCATCCAGTGGGTGAAAAAAACCCAATTTTGGGACGTCATTCCCATACTCCGTGTCTCACATTCCTTCTGGTGCAACAGCGCTTCATAAAATCATTCCAGGGGGAAGATTTTTAATTTGGCTTCTTCCTCCAGCACTTCCAAAGCCTTGGGTGTGTCCAGGTGGGGTCAGAACTCCGAGTTCTGAGCTTCCCTCAGCTCCCAAAGGAATTCCTGGTGGAAAATGGGAATCTGCTTCTATAAAATTGGAGTTTGATGGAAAAGTTAGAATTGAGTCCTGACTTTTGGGCAAGGATTTCAAGGAAGTATCCTCTGGATAACGCCAAAGCATTTTTGGATCTTGAGGTTAATTATTTAATCTGAATGCAGTCACAGTCTCTTAAAATCTGCCATGAAATTTAATTACGAAATCAAATATTTTCATTTAGCAGGAGGCACAAAAAACCGGGGGATTTTTATGACAAATGTGAAATATCTCAATAAATACGAATTCTGTGAAATGATATCAAAAATCCCAAGATATTGATCGCAATGAGTTTACAGGTTTTGAACATTCCTGCTGCTCATTTCCCCTTCACCCTGGAATGCCTTCCCAAAAAATCAATATCTCAATAAATATAAATTATCTCAATAAATATAAATATCTCAATAAATATAAATTCTGTGAAATGATATCAAAATTCCCAAGATATTGATCGCAATGAGTTTACAGGTTTTGAACATTCCTGCTGCTCATTTCCCCTTCACCCTGGAATGCCTTCCCAAAAAATCAATATCTCAATAAATATAAATTATCTCAATAAATATAAATATCTCAATAAATATAAATTCTGTGAAATGATATCAAAATTCCCAAGATATTGATCGCAATGAGTTTACAGGTTTTGAACGTTCCTGCTGCTCATTTCCCCTTCACCCTGGAATGCCTTCCCAAAAAAACCCAACCGGAGGCTGGAATTCTGCCGTGGCAGATGTTTGTGTGTCAATAACCATCCCAACCGGAATTTTCTTTTCCCCTCTCCCCATGAAATTCCTGGAACAGCAACTGTTCAACTGCCAGGCCCTTCGGAAGCTGAGCATTCCCGACAACGACCTCTCCAGCCTCCCCACCTCCATCGCCAGCCTGGTCAACCTCCGCGAGCTCGACATCAGCAAGAACGGTGAGCGCTCCCAAATCCCAAGGATCCCTCAAAAAAACAACCTGGGAGCCGCCAGGAAGTTTTTACTCCAAGCTCCGCCTCAGGTTTTCCCGCCTGGCGCTCTGGGGGAGGATCCATGGAATTCCAGCTCTGTTTTTTTCCGTATAAAATTGAGTTTTCTTCGGTGTCCTGTGCTCTGAGGGCTCCTCCCCAGCTGGGAATAGGAATGTGAGGCCACTTTTCCATGCACTTGGGAAAATCCCGCTTCCAAAGGGGTTTAAAGCTCGCTGGGGTGGGGGGGGTTTAAACAATTCCCAGGATTTATCTGGATTTGCTGCTGTGCATTCCCAGTTCTGTGTTTTCACACTGATGGGCCTAAAAACCTTTGCTGGCTGAGCTCGAGGATCTTTGTTTTTAAAAAATGAGGCCTAGGAACTCCTGGAAATGCTGGGAAATTTCCCATCAGTGGATTCTGTGAGAGAAAAGCAGTTTGGGAAGGGATGAAAGCACAAATCTCAGCACCAATTATGTCACTGTTAATTCTAGAACATTACCTAAACCAAGCATTAGCAGAAGAGTTATATTTTTGTATTTTTGTGCATTTATTTAAGGTTTGAGCATCACCTTTTGGATGATAATTCCAAACTGTGTTTCCTTCCTTCTCCGAGCTGAAGTCTGAACTGAAAATCCCAGTGAAGCATTTATGAACAGAGCAGGCTGAAGAGTTTTTGTGTAGAAAATGTTTTTTTTCTGTATCTAATAAATATTTCTGTGTATCTAACATTCTCTCCATGTTTTTTTTTAGGAATCCAAGATTTCCCAGAAAACATTAAGTGTTGTAAGTGTTTAACGATAATCGAAGCCAGCGTCAATCCCGTGTCCAAGTGAGTACCTGGAGCTCGTTCTGCTCATCCCAAGGGCACAAAACGGGCTCCACATGAACCCAGAGTTCAGGGCTTTGTGTCCAGCCCTTCTCAGGGTTAGTCTGAGTGTCCTTCTCATTTAAACCCGGCTTTATCTGAGATCTGAGCGCTCTGATGGTGCCAGTCAGGCTGGGCACTGAACACAGGGGTGAGGCTTCACCTGCCCTTATTCCTTATTCCTTATTCCTTATTCCTTATTCCTTATTCCTTATTCCTTATTCCTTATTCCTTATTCCTTATTCCTTATTCCTTATTCCTTATTCCTCATTCCTTATTCCTCATTCCTTACTCCTTACTCCTTTTTCCTTACTCCTTACTCCTTACTCCTTTTTCCTTTTTCCTATTTCCTTTTTCCTTTTTCCTTTCTCCTTATTCCTTATTCCTTACTCCTTACTCCTTACTCTTTACTCCTTCCTCCTTCCAAAATCTTGCAAGAATAGCAACAAAAGATGTGTTTAGATCCAGGATTTACAAAGTGGAGTGAAGGGGAGAAAGAGAAATGTTGATAATTCAGTTTTAAAAAAATAGAGAGAAAGGAAGAGGGAGAGGGAGGAAGAATTAGAGGAGAAGAGAAATGGATGAAGAGAAAAGGAGGGGAAAAAGGAAGGGAAAAAGGAAAGGAAAGAGGAGAAGGGAGGGGAAGGGAAGGGAAGGGAAGGGAAGGGAAGAGAAGAGAAGAGAAGAGAAGAGAAGAGAAGAGAAGAGAAGAGAAGAGAAGAGAAGAGAAGAGAAGAGAAGAGAAGAGAAGAGAAGAGAAGAGAAGAGAAGAGAAGAGAAGAGAAGAGAAGAGAAGAGAAGAGAAGAGAAGAGAAGAGAAGAGAAGAGAAGAGAAGAGAAGAGAAGAGAAGAGAAGAGAAGAGAAGAGAAGAGAAGAGGAAAGAAGAGAAGGAGAAAGAGAAGGAGAAGATAAGAGAAGCTTTGGTTTAAATCCCTCAAGCAGGAAGGGAGAAAGGGCTGCTGTCCCTGAATGTGCCAGGCCTCTGAATTTCCTGTTTGTGGCAATGCAGAGATGATGGGAATGGGCAAAAATGTCTGTAAAAAAGTGAGTTCTTCAGGAGAATTTGGGTAGAAGAAGAAGGTGAGAGAGAAAAGTCACCTTTCTGCTTCTAAATATACATTGTTATTATCTCCATGGCAACTGGGGTGAGCATTAAGGTTTGCTCTGTTTTTTTAGGCTGCCAGATGGCTTCACACAACTTCTAAATTTGACCCAGCTCTATCTAAACGATGCCTTTTTGGAGTTTCTTCCAGCTAACTTTGGAAGGTAAGAATGAGTCACTGCAGCGAATTCCTGCGCTTTGAACCCGGCCCAGGCTCCAGGGACCAGCTCAAAGCCGGCTCCCCTTGGAATCCTGAACTGAAAACCCAGAGATTTTGGCTTTTGAGCTCTGTTTTGTGGGGCAGCAGGAGCACACTGGGGTTGGGCACTTTGGGCAAGCTGAGCTGAGCTGAGCTGAGCTGAGCTTAGGGAGGCTCAGCCTTAGAGCAGCAGCTCTGCCCAGGGCTTCATTCCACTGGGAACTGCTGGAATTTCAGTCCTTGGACTTTATTCCACTGGGAATTGCTGGAATTTCTGCCCAGGGCTTTATTCCACTGGGAATTGCTGGAATTTTTCTTCCCTTGGACTTTTTATTCCACTGGGAATTGCTGAAATTTTGGCCCTTGGGCTTTTTATTCCACTGGGAATTGCTGGAATTTTTGTTCCCTTGGGCTTTTTATTCCACTGGGAATTGCTGGAATTTCTGCCCTTGGATTGTCCCCCTGGGCAAGGACAGAGCAAAGCTCAGGTGCTGTCACAGAAATCACCCAAGCCCAGCTTTAGGCTGGTCCCTGCAGGAGCCTGGGCAAAAGTTTTCTTATTTCATTTATTTATTATTATTTCTTTCATTTATTATTATTTCTTTTATTTGTTATTATTTCTTTTATTTGTTATTATTTCATTTATTTGTTATTATTTCTTTTATTTATTCTTATTTCTTTTATTTATTCTTATTTAATTTATTTTTTTATTATTTCTTTTCTTTATTATTCTATCATTTATTTGTTATTATTTTGTTTATTTATTATTATTTCTTTTATTTATTATTATAAATAAATATATCTGGGATCTGGGACAGGTTTAGGAGCCCAAATCTTTTAGCAGAAAATATCTGATTGCACAAATGCTGATTTTATATTTCTATATTTTTATATTTTTATATTTTATATTTTATAATTTATATTTATATAAATTATATTTCTATAGTCTATATTTTATATTTCTATATTTTTATATTTTTTATTTTTTATTTTATATTCTATATTTTTAGATTTCATATTTTATATTTTTATATTTCATATTTTTATATTTCATATTATATATATTTTATATTTTATATATTTATATTTATGAACAGACTCCATTCCCTTTATTATTGTTATTTCCCCCCTGTCTGATCTATCTGGGACCTGGCATTTACAAACCTCACTCTCATTTTCTTGTTGATTTTTTTGTTTGTTTCTTCCAAAATTCCCAACTTTTTCTGTGTTTGCCTTGCTGGAGTCACGAATAAAATGAATTTAAACTTGCTGGGAAAAGCTGATAAATGTGAGATCTTTTCAGGAGAATTCAGATAAAGGCAGAATTACATGAAATTATTTGGCTCTGATTTTTGTGCCAGCCCCACAAGAACTGAAATCTGAATTATTTTACATAAACCAGACTTCTCCAAATGAAAAGAAATCATTTCAAACCATTCTGATGGATTCTTTAATTTAAATGCATTAATTATTTCCTCTCCTGTTTCCAGACTTGTTAAATTGCGAATTTTGGAGTTAAGAGAAAACCACTTGAAAACTCTACCAAAGTAAGTGCTGGGAAAATAAAGGAATAAATTAATAATGAATATATATAAATATGAATATATATAAATGAATAAATTACATTTATTCAATATATTCATATTATTCAAAAGTGACAAATATTTGGATTGGCAGCAATGATGATGGTGATGTTTCTGTGATTAGGTTTGGTGGTTTTTTTTATTTTTTGCATTTATTAAAGTAATTCTACTGAAAGTTTTTAGCAAAAAACACCCAATTAATGATTTCATGATGTGAGGGACTATGGATGATGAACTGAGTGAAACTCTAAAGCCAAAATTTGACATTTTAAGGTAAATATCTGATATTTTAAGAGAAATATCTGTAATTTTATGAGAAATATCTGTTATTTTAAGAGAAAAATCTGATATTTTAAGAGAAATATCTGTTAAGAGAAATATCTGATATTTTAAGGTAAATACCTGATATTTTAAGGTAAATATCTGATATTTTAAGAGAAATGTCTGATATTTTAAGAGAAAAATCTGATATTTTTAGGAGAAATACCTGATATTTTAAGAGAAAAATCTGTTATTTAAAGAGAAATACCTGATATTTTAAGAGAAATATCTGATATTTTAAGAGAAATTTCTGTTATTTTAAGAGAAATATCTGTTAAGAGAAATATCTGGTATTTTAAGGTAAATACCTGATATTTTAAGGTAAATACCTGATATTTTAAGGTAAATATCTGATATTTTAAGAGAAAAATCTGATATTTTAAGAGAAATATCTGTTATTTTAAGGTAAATACATGATATTTTAAGAGAAAAATTTGTTATTTTAAGAGAAAAATCTGATATTTTAAGAGAAATAAACAGAATTTGGAAGCTAAGCCTGCTCAGTGGGGATGTGGCAGCATTTTTTCTCTCCAAGGAATCATCTGAACATTGCAAACATCCTCAGGAAAATGTTTTTTTCCCTCATGGTGTGTCCAAAATTAAATGGTTTGGGTTTTACTGTGGCATGGGGATATTGAGGCCCTTCTGCTCAGGATTATTTCAGTTAAGTGGTCAAAAAGTTATCAAAAATCAGATTTTTTTATTTTTTTTTTTATTATTTATTTATTTTCATCTCTTCCACAACTCTAGAAAAGACAGGTTTGAGAATATTTAGAAAATACTCTGGAAAATGTCTCAAATAATTAGAAAAAAAAAGAATATCTTATGGAAAAATGGAGCATTTTGGGCATGGGCAGGAATGGAATTTGTTTTGTGTTCTAAATTTGCTCTGTTTCCTGCTAAATCCAGGTTGTTCAGAGATGTATCCATAGGAACTGGATGCAAAATGGTCTAAAATTGCTGGGAAAATACCAATTTAAGGGAATTCTGGCTGTGGCTGATAAAAACACGGCAGGATTTTCCCATTTTTCCTACAGAAAAGTTTTTAACCTGCAGAAAATTCACGTTTAGCCCAAATATCTTCCCAAGGTTCTTCCATAAAATCCATGATTTATTTTCCCTCTGTGTGGTTCCATCAGGGATTATCAGGGATCATTTCCCAGGATCTTCTGGAAATATTTGGGAATCTCTTCTGGATGTTGCTGATAATTTCAGATATTTTGTGACAGCTCTGATTTGTCCCACAAAAATAGAAAAATCTGGAATTTTCTTTTCAGGAATTTCTAGGAACTTTTGGGGATTCTGATGGAGTTTTAATTTGGGAATTTTTACTCTGCTGGGATTTCCTGCTTGTAAAAACCACTTTATTCACCAATTTCCCTGATTTTTCAGGCTGAACATTCCTGAATCACAGCACATTCCCTCATTAAGAGGAATTCTATATTTTTTTGGGAATAACCCCTGTCCTAAATATTCATTTCTCTTCATGGTCAGCAGACCTGATGCTCCTAAACTGAATTTTTTTGGGGTGATTTTAACCTCCTGAGAGCAATCAGGAATATTCAGGAATCTCCCTGGCTTTGTTTTGTTGGGTTTTTTTTTTTTTTTCCTGGAAAAATCTGGGATCTCCCCCTGTGCTGCTGCTTTTTCTTGCTGGAATTTTCAAAGATCCCGGATTAAATTCCAGCCCTGGGTTGATCCCAAGGTTCTCTGGGATTTCTTCCCAAAATCACCTGGAAAAATGAAGGATTTCAGGGAGCTCCTTTGGAGCTGGTGACTCACTGGAGTCCGGAGGGATGAGAAAATCCCTGGATTTGCTGTTCTCTTCCTCTGACTCACCGCCTCCCAATAAAGTCGTGGCTCCTCAGCAGAACTTTGGGAATTTTTGGGAATTATTTCCCTGCAGGAGCCGCTGGGAAAGGCGACATCCAATGGATCATTTCCAAAGGAAATGGGAAAAAAAAAAAATGGAGGGGAAAAAAAAAAAAAAACCCAGCAGGATTTCTCCTGGATTTCAGGATTAATTCCCTTCGTGAGGAGGAAAAGTTGCAGTGCTCAAAAAATGGGTGGGATTGTGGCATTTGGGGGATTAAATTTGGGATTAAATTTGGGATTAAATTTGGGATTAAATTTGGGAGCTTGGGAATAAATCAGGAGCTCTCCAGGCTGGAATTAATCTGGGAATGAAGGATGGGAGGGTTTTTGAGGGTTGTAAAATATCCCTGAGTCACGGATCCGAATGGATCCGGCAGGGAATTCCCACCGGAGCCAAAGGAATGTTTGTGCCACCGGGGAGATTCCAGAATTTTCCTGAGGTAGAAGGAAAAAAAAACCAAAAAATCAGGGAAATTCCTGAATATTCCTGATTGTTCTCAAGAGTCCAGTTTGAACCAGTGTTCAAATCCTGAATAAAATCCCCCAAATCCTGTTCAAATCCCCCCCAAAAAATCAGTTTAGGGATTAAAAAAATGGGAAAAGCTCATTTGGGAATTTCTCCAAGGGAAATGGGAAAGGCTGGAGCAGCTCCTGGTAGGGAAAATAATGATTGCACAGTGGGTGTGGGAGGGCTGAAAATAATGGAATTTATCCAAAAAGCAGAATTGAGGGGAGATGTTTGTGTGGGAATGTATTCCCAGGAAAAATGGGAATTGGGGAAATGGGCTGAGATCCACCAGAAATGGGACATTTTATCCCAAATGAGGTGACAAACCTGGGGTTCCTCAGGGTTTCCATCTCCTCTCAGACGTTTGTTTGGGGTTTTCAGGCTGAAATTCCTGAAATAATCAGATTTTCCAGCTCTCTCTTTGCAATGTCGGTGCAATCTTCCAAAAGAATTCATCCCTGTCCCTTTCCTCCTGCTTGGAGTCAGGAATAAAAGGGTTTTATGGCCAAGAAGATGATAATTAATGATAATTAATGATGATAATGATGATGGGGTTTTATTTTCCTTTCGTTAAAATCACTCTTTTTATCTCGCTCAGTTTTCAGCCTTAAAATTATTGCTCTTTTCAGCCTTAAAATCTAAACCAATATTTTAAATTTTGGTTTGAATTCTCGATTCTTTCACGCTCTGGCTGTAGCAGAACCATGTGAGAACAGAGGGTTGATTTCAGCTCTCCCAGTTTTATTCCTGGGAATTCCTGCTCATTCTGTTTGCTGCCAAAATTCAGATTTTCCTTGGAAAAATTTTCCTTGGCTTTACCTGTTGTGGGCAATGGAAACTTTGAATTTTCTGCTTTGCCTTTTTCTCCAAATCCCTCGAGCTGGGATGAATTTCTGGGGTTTAGCTGCCACAATTTAAGTTAAAAAAAAAGGATTTCTGTGCATTCAATTCTGTGAAAATGAAATTTCCTTATTTTCTCTAATATATTCCTCTCAATGCTTCAATATTTCCCTCAATAAACCAAAAATTGGAGGAATTTTCTTCTCATAATTGGAAACCACACAAGGTCAGCCTCGTTAAAATTTCCCATTAAAATATTTGAAGGAGAAATGGACACAACAAAGGATCTTCCTCAATTTAAGATTTTCCTTCTGGGTAATGAATGGAGGGGTGAAAACGAGATTTTGGTGGAGACATAATTGAAAGTATCTGGTTATTTTATAAATATAATATAAAAATATATTTATATTTCCCTGGGGGAAAACCACATTTTTTCACCCACAAGAATTTCCTCTTAGGAATTTCCATTAAATGGAATTTTTCTCTGTGCTTTGAATTCCAATTCCTATGATTTTTTTTGATTTTTTTTTCAATAAATACAATGTGAAAAAAATGCCATTTTTCTCTGATATTCATTCCATGTTTATTATTTTTCCAGGCCTTCCCACTTTTTTCCATTTCTCTCTCTCCCCTCCATATTTAGAGCCAGACCCAAAGTTTTAATTTGAATTAATCCCACTGTGGGTCTGCACCAAATGAATGTGCCAGGTATCCACAACTCCCCAAAATCTGGGAAAAAAAACATTTGGGAACAAGGCAAAGTGGGGAAGTTTTCCTGTTCTTGCTAAAATTCCCATTTCTTGGCATGATTTGTAACTTTTATTTACGTTTATTTCATAAAGGGGTGTGGAAGGGGATTAAACACATTCAGGTTTTTAAGCAGCATCATAAAAAATGTGTGAAAAGCAGATTTTTTGAATTTTTTTTTTTGCTTTTAAAACAAAATGAAGTGAATTAAACAAGATTCTTGCTGGCATCAATAACGGTGGCTGCTTTGCAGAGGTTAAATTTGCAAATTTGGACTTTCCAACCCTTTGAATTTACAATTTCTGTGCTTTCTGCAGCCAAGACTTCGCTCCAAAGGGAGAAATAAAGGGAATAATCCAGGAATTCCAGGAAGAAATCCCAAGATTACAAATCTCCCAATCCTTTTCCTCCCCTCTGACAGGAATTTGGGGGATAAAAGTGATTTTTATTTCCTGATAATTGAGAGGTCCAACACCTCTGCCACAAAACCCTCATTCCTCAGCTCTTCCCAAATCCCACTTTTGGCACTTTTTGGCAAAAATCCCAGGTTTTTTTTGGAGTGTGGAGAAGTCAGTGGAAGAGACAATTTAAATCAGCTGAGATTCTGTCCGGGGAGGGGCTAAATTTAGGGAAAATCTTCATTTTCTCCTGCTATTTTTTGAGATGCTGCTCCACTTTCTCCCGAGTTTCTGATGGCGACGGGAAGCGTTCGCCACATTTTGGGTTTACAAATATTCCCAGTGCTCCTGGTGCCCTGTTTTCCTCAAATAGCAACTCAGGGTGGCTTTGGGAACTCCCACCCAACCCAAAAAATTTGATTTTACCAAAATATTGCCAATATTTTAATCAGCAGCTGCTACTACGAGGCTTCCCTTGAGGATTTTTGGTGCTGAATCCCTTTGTTGCTCGGGGAAGAGGATGGAAGATGCATCCCATTGTTTTGCTTTAGGAAAAAAGAAGGTTTTTCCTATTGTTTTTTAGAAAAAAATAAAGGATTTTTCCTATTTTTAAAGTTTTCTGGAAAATTGGTTTAATTATTCTTCATAGAATCCTGGAATTCCAGACTGGTCTGGGTTGGGAGGGAGTTTAAATCCCATCCAGTTCCCCTTCCACAGTGGAGTTTTCTCACCTGGTTTTGTGGGATTTATTTTCCTGCTCCTCTGGGGTTTATTTCCTGGTTTTATGGAGTTTATTTTCAATTTCTGCAGAGTTTATTTCTCTATTTCCGTGAAGTTTATTCCCTGTTTCTCTGGGGTTTATTTCCCTGGTTTTGTGGGGTTTATTTCATATTTCCATGGGCTTTATTTCCCTGTTTCTGGGGAGTTTATTTCCTATTCTTATGGAGTTTATTTTTTATTTCTGGAGAGTTTATTTCCTATTCCTATGGAGTTTATTTCCTATTCCTATGGAGTTTATTTCCTATTTCTGGAAAGTTTATTTCCTATTTCTGGGGAGTTTATTTCCTATTCCTATGGAGTTTATTTTTTATTTCTGGAGAGTTTATTTCCTATTCCTATGGAGTTTATTTTCCTATTCCTATGGAGTTTATTTTTTATTTCTGGAGAGTTTATTTCCTATTCCTATGGAGTTTATTTCCTATTTCTGGAAAGTTTATTTCCTATTTCTGGAAAGTTTATTTCCTATTCCTATGGACTTCATTTCCTATTCCTATGGAGTTTATTTCCTATTCCTGTGGAGTTTATTTCCTATTTCTGGAGAGATTATTTCCTATTTCTGGGGAGTTTATTTCCTATTTCTGGAAAGTTTATTTCCTATTCCTGTGTAGTTCATTTCCTATTTCTGGGGAGTTTATTTCCTATTTCTGGGGAGTTTATTTCCTATTTCTGGGGAGTTTATTTTTGTGTTCCTGTGGAGTTTAATTCCTGGTTTTTTTTGAGTTTATTTCCCAGTTTTAACCAAGGAAAAGTGAATTTTGCTGGCAATAAAACCGTGGCAGTGTTTGAAATGCTGAAGCAGGGCTCTTTCAATAATAATCACTTTTACCTCTGGTACAAATTGCAGAGATTAATGGTTGATATTTTAGTTCACAGCAATTAAGGCTATGCTAATTTTTTGATTAGGATCTGATTACCTCAGGAGGCCTCTGGACTGCCTGTTGCAGTTCATGTTTAATGATTTCATTATTTTTATCTTCTTTTTTCACTGCATCCCCCCCAAACCCAGGGTGGTGCTTGGTTCACTTTGGCCTGTCTGGGCTTAAGGAGAAATTCTGCACTTGGGATAAAACCCTGCTCCAGTTTTGTTCATGGAAACAAAGGCAAAAATTGATTTATTAACTTTGAACTTGATTAAATCTGAACCTCAGAGAAAGGGACCTGGCTCCAGAGCCCAAACACTTCCCAGTGGTTTATAAAAAACCACGACAAATGAATAAATCTCTCTCCAAAAGCCACAATTTCTGTTCTATTTCATTTCAATCACTCCTTGATGTAACATGGGGCATTTTCCCTGAGCAAAAATGCAAAAATCTACCAAAATTTTGTTTATTTTTATACAAAACTGCTGCTGGCTCTTGAGTTCAAGGTCTCAAGGTTGGAATATATCATTGGAATTTCCACCAGCATCAAACCAGTGCAATTCCTTTTTGCCATCACAGTTTCAACACAGCTTTATTTTTATCCCACTAAAATCTGACGTTTTGCGAGTTAAAAATCTCATTTTTGGTCTTTCCTCATCTGTTCCAGGTCAATGCACAAACTGACTCAGCTGGAGAGGCTCGATCTGGGCAATAATGAGTTCTCTGAGCTGGTAAGAAATGCTCCAGTTTTTAATGGCAAACCTGGGGGGTTTTGGATGTTCTGTCCATGGGGCATCCAAATTTTCCTGGAAAAGATTCTGTGGGATCACGGCCCCGGCTCAAGGGAAACATTTCCCTCCGCCCCAAACCACTCTGGGATTCTGTCATTCCAGCTCAGGGGGATTTTGGACCTCCCAAAGGAGTTTCTGTCCTTAACTCCACCCCAAAATCAGAATTAATTTCCCTGAGGTTTAAATCTTGGGGGAATTTTCCCTGCTGGCATCACGGGAAGCAGGAGATGCAGTTCCCTGGGAGCTGGGGAAGGATGGGATCAGGGAATTACAGTCCTACAAGGGAATCCTTCCTGCAGCTTTAGTTAAAACTGAGATAATTCCACCTCAAACAAACCCTGAAATGTCACCTGGTGCTAAAAAGCTGTAGCAAAGTCTCTACATCTGTTTTATGGAGCAGCTCCCGTCCTGTTCCAGGCTGCTCATTTATTCCATGCAGGAAAAAAAACAGAGGATTTAACTCCCATTTTTAATTAAAATCTTCAGCCTGGATAAACAGAGGGAAATTTTCAGAAGTGCTACTTGGAATTTTAATTGTAGGAATTAAATCCTTCCCCGAGTTCAGAGTGTGGGCTTGGATTTGTGGTGTCTGGAAAGAACTGGACAATATTCCATGTATTTCCATGGCAGCACAGTGACCCCACGAGTGACAGATCAGGAGAGGGGTGGTCCCAGCCTCCTCTTAGGGACAGAATTCCCAGGTTAATTCATTTTCCAGGCAGCTGCTCCAAAAATGTAGGAACTGGAATCAAATGCCAGGAGTCAAATGGGCCAAGAGGCCAAGTGGGAAAGTGCAGGAATGTCATGGGAAAAGTGGTACCAGTTTAATTCACACCTGGGAAAAAAGGAATAAAAAATTCCTGTTTTCATGGATTCTGAATATCTCACTGAGGTTCCCATTGGAATTTCCTTTTTCTTGGAGAAAGGTGAGTTGGTGGTGTGGGAGAGCCTCATTTCTTTGGAATCCTGGCACTGCTGTGGCCCTTCCCTTGGAGCTGGAGATGTCTCTGCCCTTCCTGCAGCCAGAGGAGCCCAGATGGGCTCATTCCATTCAGCCTCTGCTGGGAACAGAATTCCCAAATCCTGGGAGACCTGGGCACCCCTGGAATGCCAACTGTGGCTCCCTAAACAGCAGCTGAGGGAATCAGGGAAGGGAAGAGGCAGCTCCAGGAGCAGCAAATCCCAAAGTTTGGCATCTCCCTGGTTTTGGGGAGTCAAACCTGGCCCTGGGAAGAGGAGGAGCAGCTTTGCCAAGTTTGGATTTTTTCCACCCATTTCCAGAGGTTCAGGAGTCTGCAGCCAGCAGCAAAGCCTGGGGAGAGATTCAGGAAGGGAGAAGGGAGAGAAGGAAAAGGAAAAAGGATAAATTAGAATGGAACTTCCTCCAGAATTCCTGAGTCTTCCATTCAGGCTCCATCCCAGGAAGCTTTTCTGTGTGGAGAGGGTGGGCAGACCATGGAACAGGCTCCTGGAAAAGGGGATTGAGGAACATTTGGACAATTCCCTGAAAAATATCCTTTAAGGTTTGGGCAGACTGAATTGGCCAGGGAGCTGGACAGAGTGGACAACATAAAACCCTTCCAGCTGGTTCTCTTCTGTTCCTGTTCCTATTCCCATTCCCATTTCCCTTTATTCCACTTGCAGCAGCCTGTGTGGAAAATGAGAATATTCCCCAACAGGCCCAAACCAAAGCATTGCCAGCAGAGACAAGAAAGGTTTTTGCCACGAGATCTCATCTGGATCACCGTGTGCTGTTGGAATATTCCAATAATGGGAAATCCCATCATCCTGGGAAATTGTAATCCACAGGATTCCCCACCAAAAAAGTGCTCTGTACAGCCCAGGAACAGGCCTTGAAGAAAGGTGTCTGTTAATGAGAGGGATTGAAGAGCAAATTAAAGTTGAGAGGGGAAATTATGATTATCCGTAATGATCTCAGGCCGTGAACACTCCAGAGGGATAAAGAAACATTAATCAGCACAGGAACAAATAGGATCAAATGACCATTAATCAATTTAGCCTGGAAACGAGAAGTGGTTTTAATCACTGAAGGACAGCAGAATTTCAATGGAATTAACAGAGGCAAAATAAATCATCTTTAAAATGCTCACCACTAGCTTTTAATAGGAACTCATTATGTGGAGATGTGGAAAACAAGGGATGAGATGGGTTCATCAGCTTTGTTCTTATCTGATGAGGCACCAGGAGCTTCTCCCACAGTTCCCTGGGCAGGTGGAAAATCAGATTTCTTCTGGGAATGGCAATTTGCTTTATTTAGTTGCCCATAATTATTTATTCTTTCCCTCAGCCTGAGGTTCTTGAACAAATCCAGAATCTGAAGGAGCTGTGGATGGACAATAATTCCTTGCAAGTTCTACCTGGGGTATGGACATTTATTTTAGGGAATTATTGGGTGATTTTTGTGACCTGGCAGGGAACACCTGCACGTGCATTTCCTTGGGTGGGTGTAGAGATTAGTTTATTAATTAACTAATTAGTTAATTATGAAAGTCAAGGGATGGTTCAGCACAGGATAGCTCCACCTGCCCGGTGGGAGGTGGGAATTGGGAATATCCCTTGGATCCGTGTCCAGATGCAGAAATATCTCAGCTGCATGCCCAGCAATGCCAAATCCCAGCAGATTTAACATTAAATTTGGAGCCCGTTAATTAACGTGGGAGGGTTAATTTTGCTGCTTTGAGGCTGAGCCCAGCCCGGCCCTGCATCCAAAGGGTGCCGATCAGCTGGGTTTGTGTGTTTGTCTCTAATTAAGCTCTCATTAACAGCTCTATCTGCTCGAGTAACTCTGTCTCACGTGCTATTAAGTCTATAGGGAAGTTAAAACAGCTCGTGTACCTGGATGTGTCCAAAAACAGGATCGAGACGGTGGATCTGGACATCTCGGGCTGTGAGGGGCTCGAGGATCTGCTCCTCTCGTCCAACATGCTGCAGCAGCTGCCAGATTCCATAGGTGAGCAAACAGCCCCGAGCCCTCTCCTTCCACACTATTGATTTATGTTGGTTTCATATGGATTTGTGTATTTATAGCTGTTATTTTATAGAAATATATATATTATATATATAAAATATATTTTTATATATTTATATATTTAGATATTTTATATATGTTTATATCTAAAATATATTTGTGTATATATATATAAAATATATTTTTATATATTTAGATATTTAGATATATTATTTTATATATGTTTATATATAAAATATATTTGTATATATATTTATATATAAAATATATTTTTATATATTTATATATTTAGATATATTATTTTATATATGTTTATATCTAAAATATATTTGTATATATTTATATATAAAATATATATTTATATATTATTTTATATATGTTTATATCTAAAATATATTTGTATATATATTTATATAGAAAATATATTTTTATATATTTAGATATATTATTTTATATATGTTTATATCTAAAATGTATTTGTATATATATATAATATATTTTTATATATTTATATATTTAGATATATTATATATGTTTATATCTAAAATATATTTGTATATATATTTATATATAAAATATATTTGTATATATTTATATATTTAGATATATTATTTTATATATGTTTATATCTAAAATATATTTGTATATATATTTATATATAAAATATATTTTCATATATTTAGATATATTATTTTATATATGTTTATATCTAAAATATATTTGTATATATTTATATAAAAATATATATATTTATATATTTTATATATTTATATATAAAATATATATTTATATATTTAGATATATTACTTTATATATGTTTATATATAAAATATATTTGTATATATATTTATATATAAAATATATTTTTATATTTATATATAAATATATATATAAAATTTATATATTTATATATAAAATATAGTTGTATGCATTTATTATTTATATATTATTGTATATATATTTATAAATAAAATATATTTGTATATATTTATATATATTATTTTATATATATTTATATATAAAATATATTTGTATATCTATTTGTATATAAAAATATGTTTGAATATATTTATATTTTTATTTATTTGTATATATTTACATATAAAAATATTTTTATATATTTATATATTACTTTATATATATTTATATATAAAATATATTAATATTTATTTATTTTAATTTTTGTTGTTTTTTAAATTATGGATTTATAATTTAATTAGTAATATAATAAAAGTAATAAAATAAAATAGTTAATTAATATATAATATATAAATATATATTATATATAAATATATATTATATATAAATATATATTGTATATAAATGCATATTGTATATAAATAAAAATTGTACATAAATATATTTTATATATTATTTTATATTTTATTTTATGTTTATAATTTTAAAATAATTTAATGATTGATTCATAATCATGGAGCAAGGCCTGCCATCAAATCCCAAAGGAGGCAGAAAATATATAATATATGTATTATATATTATATAATATATATTGTATAATATATATTAAAGTCCCATTTTGTAAAGTCAGGAGCAGAATTCCCTGGTTGGAAGGAATTGATCCCTCTGATTGGCAAAGAAGCCAAAAAGGACAGAATTAATTTGATTTAAATGTAAAAATCAGTCTGAGAGCGATGATGGGATTGCTGCTCATTCACAGTGGGAAAAGGAAATAAAAATGAAATAAATTATGAATTTTCTTTTTGTTTTGAATGATTTCCATCCATGGAATTCCTGGATTATTTAGGATCTGTGGAAGTTGTGGGAGCTGAATGGACATTCCTCTGTCCGTTGGGATATTTGCTTTTCCCTTCCCCTTTGAACAGAGAACTGTAAAATTCCTCAATTTTAAATCAATTTACTCAGATTCCAACATGGATTGCTAATTATTGCTACTAATTATTGACACTCTGGGTGTCTCCTCCTCCTGTTTTCCATCTTCTTCATCTCCCCATCCATCCCAGGATTTTTGTTCCGTGGTTTTTAGCAGGAATAAATCCATTTGGAAAGACACTTCCTAAAACCCAGCTCAGAGCTGTTTGGGGTTCCAAATCACTGCTTGTGGGATTCCAGGAAATCTCCATGGGAGCTTTTTTTATCCATCATTTCTTCCTGCAGGATTGTTGAAGAGACTGACAACTCTGAAAGTGGATGACAACCAGCTCACCATCCTGCCCAATGCCATTGGAAAGTGAGTCCAAGTTCCATCATTTTGAATTAAAATGCCTTTTTCCCTTCTGCTCAAGGAGTGTGGGTTTTCAAATATGAAATAAGACAAATATACTGAATTTATGAAATTGCTTCCAACCCCCCAGGTTGTGACATTTAAATTTGGAGCACCACTTTTAATCCTGGGGATTTTTCAGTGCAAGGGGGAAGACAGTAAAATATATCCAATTTTCCGGGAGGAAAACCAAAGATTTCGGTGTGAATCAATTTGAGCAGCAAAACAGAAGAATTTTGGGGGAAAAAAAAAAAAATAAAAATCCATCTGTTCCCATGGCAACAGCCAGGGCTTGGAGCTGGGAGGGATCTGGATGTGGCCTCACAGGGATGGAGAGTTCCTAAAATGTGAGAGGAAGCTCTGAGGGAAAGCCAGAAGGATTCCAGGGGCTGGGATCATGGGGAGAACTCGGGATGCTCTGCAGCTCTCTGCTGTGGGGTCTCCCATGGCTCTGCCCCCTTCTGCAGCTTCCAAAATCCTCCAAAATCCTCCAAAATCCTCCAGGATGATCCCATCCCACCCCCTGCCAGGGCAGGGACACCTCCCACCATCCCAGGCTGCTCCAAGCCCTGGCCCTGGCCTGTTCCAGTAAGAATTTTGCTGTTGTGATGCCATTTGGGAACAATAATCCATATTTGTGACCTGTTCCAGCTGCAGCCACTGAATTCCCAGGCTGGCTCATCCTTGGATGTTTTGGATTTGTGGGATTTTCATGGAGAGCACTAAAAGCTGGTGATGGGGAACACTGAAGGACAAATCTTTGCTCCTCAAATTCTCATCCAAGTGAGAGCTCAGAAGGCTCCAGGATCTCCTGGATGCTGCCATAAGATGGATTTAAATCCAGCTTCAGCAATTTTGGGTTCTAAAACCTTTTAAAACTATTTTTATTTATTGAATTGCTCCAGCAGAAGGGAAATCCCCCCTTTTTAACCCAATATCTCTTCAGTGTTTGTCGTGGAGCTTTAATGATGTTTCCAAAGGCACAGCCACTGCTCCAAAGTGGAATTGCAGAGCAGGTGGGATCTCCAGGTGGTGCTGGAGCCACTGGCTGTGCTTTTCCAGTGAAAAATTCCCTCTCCTGTAAGGAGGGCAGAGCCTCCCACGTGCCAATGAACCTCTGACTCATCCCTCTGGATGGATTCCTGCTGGGTCTCTTTCTCCGGAATTCCAGTGGTGGAACCCCCCCTGCAGAGCCTGGTACCGTCACACAGGGATTGGCCAGGTGGAGGAGGGAACATTCCCTCTGGGATTTCTCCAGGAGAGCCCTTCTGTGCTGATTCCATGCTCTGCCGGGGAGTTCCACCCTCGTTTTTGGGATTTCTGCTCAAAGGATGAACCCCTGGTGGCTCTCAGAGCGCACAATAGGCCTGGCTTAATCAGACATTCCACACAAAATCCAGGATTCCCGTTCATCCACTGACGCAGCCAAAGGCTGGAGATGTTCCCTGTGGGATCTGGGTGGGTGGGAAGGAGGAATTCAGCACCCCCAGCTGGGCCTGGGGCAGTGTTTGCTGCTGGGGGGGTTTGGTCCAGGCTGCCCCAGATGCTGCAGATGCCAGAGGAGGTTTTATTCCCAGTTTTTAGCAGGATCTGGAGTGGAAGAAGCAGAGGGAATGGAGCTGGAAGAGCTGAGATCAGTGATTAGGAGGAAGAGGACAGGGAGGGCACAGGTGGAGCTGTGGCTGCCCCTGGATCCCTGGAAGTGTCCAAGGCTTGGAGCACCCTGGGGTGGGTGGGAGAGGTCCCTGCCCATGGATGAGCTTTAGGGTTCCTCCCAACCCAAACCAGGCTGGGATCCTGGGATTCTCAGGTCTGTAAAACTCCTTTTGCCTGATGTTGGCCAAGCAGGAGGTGACCCCTGGGATCTGGGCTGCTCTGGCCATTCCCTGCGTGCTGTGGCTGTAGGAAATGCAGCTTGGATGACTGGGAATTACTCTTCCTGCTCCAGGAATCTCTCTACTCACCTCTAAGAATATTCCTGGTTTTCCTTGGATCTGTTCCAGTGGGTGCCCAACTGACCAGCAGCTGATTTGTGTCTGCCTTGCCTAAAACCTGTCAGGAATGAGGGGGATTTCTCCCAAGAGCACAGCCAGGTTAATGAGATTTCACCTAAATCAGCACTGGCAGAGTTACAGCTGCTCCTGTCAGCTCCCCTTCGTGCCCAGTCCATGATCCATGGCCATGGAAAATCCCTTTCTGCAGTGCAGCTCTCCCACCTCAGGGCTACAGAGGGGAAAATACAATTCCATGGGGATCTTGGGGTTTTTATTGTGCCATCTCCTGGTGGCAGCAGGCAGGAAAACAGCTGGGAATCCCTGGGAATGCCAGGGATCACCTTCCCAATAAAATCCCTGACTGCCAGGGAAAGGTCTGAGGATGCAGCTCGGGTTTCCTGATGGATTTGGGCCGTGGCAGCTCTGGAGAGCTGATCTCAGTTCTGGGTGTGCAGCAGGGAAAGGGGAATGTGCTCATCCCTCAGTTTATTGGGATTCCCACCCGGCTTCCCTTCTCCCATGGAGCCTTCCCAGAGATCCTTTTGTGTGTGGCTGGAGATGGATTGAGGATGTGGAACAAGGAGAGCTGGAGCAGGACCTGGCAGAGCTTTTGGATGTGCTCCAAGGAACCTTTCCCTGCCCCCTTTGGCTCCCCAGCCTGCTTCCAGCAATTACAGGAATCCAGGAATTGCGTTGTCCAACGCAAACGTTCCCGAGGCGCTCGGTGGTAAAACCGAGCAGTAAATCCATGGGAAGTTGAGAATATCCCTGGAGCTCTGAGGATTCCCTGGGAGGAACAGGAATCTCTGGGTTCGTTTGGCAGCAAATTTGAAAGCTGAAAGATCTTTTTAATTAAGTAACTGGAATAAAAATTAATTAGATACAGAGTAAAGACCCAATCCTGCAGCTGAGCCTCCTGTGAATTCTACAGAACAACATCTATGGAACGTGTGCTCAGAGCTGAACTTCCTACCAGATCCACCAAAATATTTGGGAATAAAACAGAGAATGCTCTGACAATTCCCTAAAGCAGTGAACAGGGAGATGAGGAAATTTTAGGAAGAAATAATTGGCTTTATTTAACCTCACTCTGATTAAAGCACTTGAGAGTAAGGGGTGGAATGTGAGGAGGGAAGGGGACAGAGGAGATGGGTGGTGGCCACACAACTTTCACTTGAAGGATTTTAATTTGCAGCCTCATTTTAGAAGAAGGCCAGGAAATATTTCTTCTCCAGAATATTTTAATGCATGTCTATAGGTTCTATATTTTTATATGTATATATTTGTATATCTCACTCCGTTATGTGTAGTACATCCATATATTCCCACTGGGAATGTTACCTGCTTTAACAAATGTTAAATTCTTGGTTCCATGATCATGGGTGCCCTGATCTCTGTCTGAAGCACTTGGAATCCTTCCTCATGTTCCTCAATATCCTCAATATCCCAGAAAATCTGAATTGTAGCGTGGGGTAACCACGTGGCCTTAAAGTGGGTTCCAAAAATCCCATTATTATAGAGTTCTAGGGAAATCATGGAAATCATGGAATGGTTTGGGCTGGGAGGGACCTCAAAGCCCATCCAGGGCCACCAGAGACACCTTCCACTGTCCCAGGCTGCTCCAGCCTGGCCTGGGACATTCCCAGGGATCCAGGGGCAGCCAGAGCTGGGTGTTCCCTCCCAGGCCTGGTGGTGAATCGTTAAAAGCCGATATAATCACAGACAATGATCACTAATTAAAGTTCCAAAGGGATGTTTATTCACCGGTGGGCAGCAGGGGATCGACCCCAAAAGGCCCCAAACAAGGTTCTCCTGGCTCTGTTTGTTCCCCAAACCCTTCCATCCCCATCCATCCACACCTTCCAGCCCATCTGGCCACCCCCAGCACCTCCCATCCCCACCCAGCATCAAAATGAGCCCCTGGGTCCCTCACCCTGCTCAGTTCTCCTGGTTTGGGTGGCTGGGCTGGGGTTGGGTCAGGGGCCTCAAGGGATGAGCCAGGAAAGTCTTCCTCAGGTGAGTGTGAGCTCTGGCAGGATCCAGGGAGGTCAGGAATGTTTTCCTCAGGTGTGTGGGAGCTCTGGCAGGATCCAGGGAGGTCAGGAATGTTTTCCTCAGGTGAGTGTGAGCTCTGGCAGGATCCAGGGAGGTCAGGAATGTTTTCCTCAGGTGAGTGTGAGCTCTGGCAGGATCCAGGGAGGTCAGGAATGTTTTCCTCAGGTGAGTGTGAGCTCTGGCAGGATCCAGGGAGGTCAGGAATGTTTTCCTCAGGTGAGTGTGAGCTCTGGCAGGATCCAGGGAGGTCAGGAATGTTTTCCTCAGGTGAGTGGGAGCTCTGGCAGGATCCAGGGAGGTCAGGAATGTTTTCCTCAGGTGAGTGTGAGCTCTGGCAGGATCCAGGGAGGTCAGGAATGTTTTCCTCAGGTGAGTGTGAGCTCTGGCAGGATCCAGGGAGGTCAGGAATGTTTTCCTCAGGTGAGTGGGAGCTCTGGCAGGATCCAGGGAGGTCAGGAATGTTTTCCTCAGGTGTGTGGGAGCTCTGGCAGGATCCAGGCCCTGCTCAGGGATGGTTTGGGGCAGAGCCCAGGTGCTGCCCTTGCTCTCCCTGGCTTCCCTCTGTTCCTAGAACCACTCACTGCACTTCTATCAACAATAGAACAATTAGCTCTGGCTTAAGCATCTAATAATCATTAACCTGCCATTTGCTCATCTGACTTACATCTTGATCATTATAAATTGCTTCTAACTCTTACCTAAAATCTTAACTCTTGAGAAATCGTGATCCAGCCGGTGAAGCTCCCGGAGGTTTGGGGTTGTTAATTGGGTGATCCAGGCCCTGCACAGCCACTAACGAGAGGTTTCCTGTTCCCTTTCCTTTCCTGTTCCCTTCCCTTTCCCATTCCCTTCCTTTTCCTGTCCCGTTTCCCATTCCAGCTTGTCCCTGCTGGAGGAATTCGACTGCAGCTGCAACGAGCTGGAGTCTCTGCCCTCCACCATCGGGTACCTGCACAACCTGCGCACCCTGGCCGTGGACGAGAATTTCCTCCCGGAGCTGCCCAGAGAAGTGAGCGGCTGTTTCCATGCCCGATTCCAGCCTGGAATGTTCTGTGGGAGCCACATTCCATCCCTGTCCCAACAGATAAATAATTTCAGCTGCCCGTGGAATTGCGCTGTCCAACGCCAATGTTCCCGAGGCGCTGGGTGGGAAAGCTGAGCAGTAAATCCGTGGAAATTTGGGAATATCCCTGAGAGGAACCCCAGGCATTCCCTGAGGTTCCTGCCAACAGGAAAATGTCGCTTTCTGATTGAATTCTGGATTTTTCTGCCTTTTGTGCCTCTCAATAAAACCCAATTTAGCCACCTCCTGACATGAAAAGTGATAATAAACGTTCCCAAATTTGGGATTCCATCATTTTGGCTTTTCCATTCCCGCAGATTGGGAGCTGTAAGAACGTGACTGTGATGTCCCTGCGCTCCAACAAGCTGGAATTTCTTCCTGATGAGATTGGCCAGATGCAGAAGCTGAGGGTTTTAAATCTGAGTGATAACAGGTACAGTTCACAGCATTTTTTTCTTTTTAGCCAATTTAAGAATTTTGGTTTTTTTTATTTAAACTTTTCTTCTGAGGTCTTTGTAAAAGGTACATTTCTCTAAAATATATTTTAAAATAAAAAATTATCTTTAGAACTCTGGTTTTAAAATACTATCATTATAATTTCATTTATTTTAACTGTAAGGAAAGAATCTTGGTTGTTTTTTCTTAACCCTTATGGTTCAGTCTCAGTTCCTTGGACATCCAAAGGAAAACTTCCAGAAAACTGAATAAGATTAAAATCTGGATCTTGGTGTGTTTTAATAGCTTCAAATCCATTTCCTTCTTTTATCTCCTGCTGTTTCCATGCAAAAAAAAGATGAGATATTATCTATAGGTTTGTACTATTTAATGATTAAAAAGCTGATACCCAGGGAACCAGGAACCAGGAATTTGTTTTCCTGCATCCACTGAAATCCAATTTTTCACTTCCTTCAGCAGAGTTGGGTTTTTTTTTTGTCAAAGCCCAGATTTGTTTGTCCTTAGGCACGGGACTGTGCTCAAATGTGAAACAAAATATTTAAAATGAGCTGTTCTCGATCCCTGTCCTGTTCTGCCACAGGGAAAATCTGAATTCCCTTGGGATTTATGCTTTTTCCACTGGGGAGGAAGCGGATTATGGAAGCAGCATCCCGGTGATGTGGGGTGGGATGTGCTGCTCCTTGGGGTGGGATGGGGTGTTCCATGGGGTGTTCCATGGGGTGTTCCATGGGATGGAATGAGGTGTTCCATGGGATGAGATGTGATGTTCCATGGGGTGTTCCATGGGATGGAATGAGGTGTTCCATGGGATGGAATGTGGTGTTCCATGGGATGTTCCATAGGGTGGGATGGGGTGTTTGTTCCATGGGGTGTTCCACGGGCGTTCCATGGGATGGAATGTGGTGTTCCATGTGCTGTTCCATGGAATGAGATGTGGTGTTCCATGGGATGAGATGTGGTGTTCCATGAGGTGTTCCATAGGGTGGGATGTGATGTTCCATGGGGTGTTCCATGAGATGGAATGAGGTGTTCCATGGGATGAGATGTGATGTTCCATGGGGTGTTCCATGGGATGGAATGTGGTGTTCCACAGGGTGTTCCCTGGGATGTTCCATAGGGTGGAATAAGGTGTTCCATGGGATGGAATGTGGTGTTCCATGGGATGAGATGTGATGTTCCATGGGGTGTTCCATAGGGTGGGATGGGGTGTTCCATGGCGTGTTCCACGGGGTGTTCCATGGGATGGAATGTGGTGTTCCATGTGCTGTTCCATGGGATGGAATGTGGTGTTCCATGGGATGTTCCATGGGATGAGATGGGGTGTTCCATAGGGTGGGATGTGATGTTCCATGGGGTGTTCCATGGGATGGAATGAGGTGTTCCATGGGATGAGATGTGATGTTCCATGGGGTGTTCCATAGGGTGGGATGGGGTGTTCCATGGTGTGTTCCATGGGGTGTTCCATAGGGTGGAATGTGGTGTTCCATGGGGTGTTCCATGGGATGGAATGAGGTGTTCCATGGGATGAGATGGGGCGTTCCATGGGGTGTTCCATGGGATGAGATGTGGTGTTCCATGGGATGAGATGTGATGTTCCATGGGGTGTTCCATAGGGTGGGATGTGGTGTTCCATGGGATGAGATGTGGTGTTCCATGTGGTGTTCCATGGGATGAGATGTGGTGTTCCATGAGGTGTTCCATGGGATGAGATGTGGTGTTCCATGGGGTCTTTCATGGGGTGTTCCATGGGATGTTCCATAGGGTGGGATGTGGTGTTTGTCCCATGGGGTGGAACGTGGCAGCTGTGCCCTTCCCACTCCCCCTCAGCGGTGTTTGGTGACCCAGATCCCAGACCTTCAACCCTCCAGCCTGGCTGAATTGTCTTTAAACCTGGTGGAATCATCTCCTCTTCTTTTCTGCAGTGCTTTGGGAAGTGAATCTTTCCAAACCTTTCCTCCTCCGTTGCTCCCAGCTCCGGCTGAGTTTGAGCGCTGCCCTGCTGAGATGTTGGGATAAATCTTTTCCCACCTTAATGAAAACTAAAAAGTTCTAAAACATTCTGCACCAAAGAGTTTGGATGAAGTTCAGACGCCTTCCTAACGTTGGATTTTGTGTGATTTTTTGACTTCCTGTGGTCCCAGCTTCACTTTCATCACCATTCCATCAATCCCTGTTGTTCCTTTGGATGAGCCCACACGTTCACACTAAAGAGAGCTGGGGCTCCTCTTCCTGTGGGAACATTCCCACTTTTCCACAGCAGTCTTGGCCCTCTGCTCTTCTCTGGATCTGGCAGAGGAGGGAGATCCCAGGAGATCTTTCCTTTCCAAGGCCCCTCCAAGCCTTGGAAGAAAGGACATGATTTACTCAGGGGGATCAGTGCTTGAATCCCTCTCTGGAGCATTTTGGATCTGGGGCTGATGGGAATCCCAGATCCCATTCTGCTCAGGGGGATCACTGTTTGAAACCTTCTCTGGTGCATTTTGGATCCCAGATCCCATTCTGCTCAGGGGGATCACTGTTTGAGTCCCTCTCTGGTGCATTTTGGATCCCAGATCCCATTCTGCTCAGGGGGATCACTGTTTGAGTCCCTCTCTGGTGCATTTTGGATCCCAGATCCCATTCTGCACAGGGGGATCACTGTTTGAGTCCCTCTTTGGAGCATTTTGGATCCCAGATCCCATTCTGCTCAGGGGGATCACTGTTTGAGTCCCTCTCTGGAGCATTTTGGATCCCAGATCCCATTCTGCTCAGGGGGATCACTGTTTGAGTCCCTCTCTGGTGCATTTTGGATCTCTGATCTTTGCCACTACAAACCTTCACTCTGTTCCATGTCTTCTCCTCATCCTGGGACTTGCTGATCTTACCTGGCCAGAAGCCCTGTGAATTTCAGGATTTCCTTTAAACTTCCATGTTGGAATTCCATTTAACCCAAGGCATCACCTCCAGCTTTCCTTCCCCATGCCACACCCTCTAAACCTTATCCAAACTTCTCATCTCCACACCTGGGACTCCTCTCTCCCTTTATCTTCCCAGCTCCAAACCTTTCCAAGGGAATGTGGGATTCTCTTGGCTCTGCCCAGCAGAGCCAGCAGGGGTTGGACCTGGATCCAGAAATTGCCCGTGGTGAGGTTTTTGTGCAGCTCTGTGGAAGCTCTGGGAGCTCCAGCTCATCCTGAATTTCTCCCAGGGGTGGAGAGGCACCCGTGGGAGTCCAGAAATCCCAAATTCCTTACCAGTAACCGGTGTCCCTGCCCATGGGTAGCCACAAACACCTTGTCTCCCATCTGCTTCTCCTCTCTCCTCAGAGTCCTTCCAGGTCTGAGCCCTGTGATTGAGAGGTAGAATTGTTAGAAAAGTCCATTTGGGCTACACTTCCCACAGAGCCTCGGTTACTGGTAAGTGACCTTTCTTTCAGTTCCAGGTTGTTCTTAAAGAGCTGAGAGAGCCTCCCCTTCTTGGTCTTGAAAGGGCTGAGAGAATCCCCTCTTTCTGTCCCAAAAAGGACTGAGAGAATCCCCTCTTTCTATTCCTAAAAGGGCTGAGAGAATCCCCCCTTTCTGTCCCAAAAAGGACTGAGAGAATCCCCTCTTTCTGTCCCAAAAAGGACTGAGAGGATCCCCCGTTTCTGTCCCAAAAAAGGGCTGAGAGAATCCCCTCTTTCTGTCCCAAAAAGGGCTGAGAAAATCCCCCCTTTCTATTCTTAAAGGACTGAGAGAATCCCCTTTTTCTGTCCCAAAAAGAACTGAGAGAACCCCTCTTCCTGTTCCTTAAAGAGCCAAGAGAAATCTCCTTTTCTGTCCTAAAAGAGCTGAGAGAATCCCCCCTTTCTGTCTGTGCTTCTGGGGTCCCAACTTGTCACTCCCACAGAAGCCAGAAAAGCTCCTCAGACCTCACCATCCACCCACCAAACAAATTCTGACCAGAACAAATTCTGTTCCCTGTGTCCTTTCCTCCTCCTGGTCAGGAATTGGGATTTACTCAGGGTGTTTGCACGGGTCTTGTTACAGATGAAGAATTTTTTTCCTGCACTACACAATTTAAATTGCTTTTTATTTAAAATCATTAAAATGCACAATTTGCTTGGCTGGAGATATTCCAAGCTCAGCAATGATTTTTGGGTGCTCCCCATCTTTGAGTTTGAATTTGAGGTTTTTCCTTTCAAAGACTCTTTCAAATCAGGCCTTGTTTGATGTTTAAAAGTTGTATCCAGGCAGAGCAAACGAAAAATGCAGAGTTCTGGGCTTTGGTTGAGTATGGAACTGGAAAATCAGCACGGAATGGTCTTGTCCCACACGAGTTCCAAGGGGTTGGAATTGCTGCTTCTCCTTTTGATTCCCAACTCCACATTCCCTGGAGCATCCCAGTGCCCCCAGAGACAACTTTGGGTCCTGGTTTTGCATTCCAGCTGCTGCATCCTGAGGTGCCCAGAAACGTGGGAATCGCTTCCATGGGATGCAGGGTCGGAGTCTGGCACTGAAGGGCTTTTCCTCCTGATTTTTCCCAAATCTCCTTTAGGATTTGGGTTTGCCGATGTTCCTTTGGTCGCTCCGGTTCTTCCCAGCTCCTTCCAAAAGCTGGGAGAGCCCCAGGCCATGGCTGGGCCAGGCCATGTGCTGGGAAAGGGCAGGGTTAGGTGGGATATGGGGAAGGAATTCTTGGATGTGAGGGTGGGGAGCCCCTGGAATTCCCAGATTTGCTGTGGCTGCTGCCCTGGATGCCTGGAAGTGCCCAAGGCCAGGCTGGAGCAGCCTGGGATGGTGGAAGGTGTCCATGGAACACTGGGATGGGATGGGATGGGATGGGATGGGATGGGATGGGATGGGATGGGATGGGATGGGATGGGATGGGATGGGATTTAAGGTCTCTCCCTACCCAAAGCATCCTGGATTCCATAATTCTATAAAAACACCCTGCTCAGAAGGAGTTATGGGAAAAACATCAATGAAGATTCCACAAATATCCTGCCATCCATTCCCATTCCCACTCCCAGATCCCTTTTAGGAAATTCTGTTTAAATGTCTCATTAAAATGCTGATTTTTTTTTCCCCCTGCTCCATTTAATTTTGCCATTTAGGTTCACTATGAATATTTATATCATTTTAATCTTCGGTCTGACGTTCCGACAAAAATGAATTTTCCATCATCTCGGAATATTTCTGTTCCAAACTTCCAGTGTCCAATAAAGGGAGCTCAGTGAGTGACACTGAACCTCCCTGGGACCAAGATTTTTTCTTTATTCTGTCTTATACATGTAATTTTATTACACTATAACCAAAGGAAATAACAGCCTCTCCTCAGGACCGAAGGATGTGATGTCAGCAGTTCTACTTTCCAAACATTAATCAGATATTGGAATATTAATCAGATATTCTAATAATAATTACAACAAGAATAATAATAGGAATGATAATAATAATAATAGGAATATAGATCAAATATTGCATTTTATTAAATTTGATTTTTAAAAGTAGTGAAATTTTAGCTGTTTCAGTGTGATAAACCTGCTGCACGCTAATCTTTAAATAAATTATTGTGGAAATGAAGGATTCACCTTGTCCCAATATTCTCCTTTACAGACTGAAGAATTTGCCCTTCACTTTCACCAAACTCAAGGAGCTGGCAGCCCTGTGGCTTTCTGACAACCAGGTAATGCCTTTCAATATTCCCATTTTCCATAGGAAAGGGGCTGTCAAGAGCCCTGTCACTCCAGACAAGATTTAGAAGAATTTTGGAAGGCTTTGCTCCCAGCCCAGCTGTAGATTTCCACTTCCAGCCATAAATCCTGGGTGTCATTTTTCACCATGGAAAAAAATCACCTTTGCAGGATTTACTTCACCAGGATCAGCTTCTGCCTCCTTACCAAAGTAGTAAATAAAGGGCAAAAGTAGCACGGGAGTATTTTTGAAGTAGAAATTCAAGATGTTCTTTCCCAAATTCGTTATTATCCTGCTCCCACCCTTTCCTCCATCTGCTCCTCTATCCTTGGCTTCCTCTTCCCTTTTCCCATCCCTTCTCCCATCCCTGCATATTTTAAACTCCCCTGCACTCAGGGAGAGTTCAGACAAGTCAAAGATGCACGAGGACTCTGGGTCTTGCTTTGGAGAAAACTCATTTCTGTGCCTGTGAGACCTGAGGGGGCCTTTCTTTGTTCCAGGACTCTGGTTTACAGCAGATATTCTTTGGGATTCTATTTTAAACCAAATTATGCAACAGGAACCCTGAGAAATGCAACGGTTCCAGCAGCAGCTGAGCCCTAAAATAAGTCTGAAATGTACATTTAGTTTTAGAGCCGAGCCAAAAATGTGAAAGATGAAAGTGGGGGGGGGGGGGGGGGGGAGGGGTTAATAGAAAATTATGATTAAATTTTAATGTGTTAAATGAGGTTTCTTGGGGTTTTTTTCCCCCCTCTGATTTCCATTTTAAAAGTTAACATTGCCTGGCTGTGCAGCCCAGGCACAGAACACCCCCAGCCCTTTAAATACAGAACATCTTCCAGCATTTTGACTTTCCTGTGGCGTAGCGTGGATTGATTTCCATTCTCTGGGCTGTGACGGTCACTCCTGGATCAGAGTGACTTTGGGTGGAGCAAAGCAATGATGAAACATCCCCAGCTGAAGTCAAACACAGCGAGAATTCTCCGGGAATGCTCCATGGGAATTCTGCTGTGCCTTGCGCCAGGTGAACTGACAACCCCCAGGAATTTACTCCTCATCGTTAATTAACTCTTCGTTAGGCCCGGCTCCAAATACATCCCAAGGGGTGTTGCGTCCCTTTTCTGGACTTTTAGATGTGGGTTCTTTTTCCCTTTGAACTGAAGATTGATGACAGGGAGGCAAGTTTTTCTCTCGGTTTTCGTCTTCGTTGTTTATTTTTTCTTATCAGTAATACAAGTTACAGGGAGCTATGTGCACTATGATAGAGGAGGGTAAAATGGCTAACAAAGATCTTCTTCAAGGTCTTTTATATGTCCATTTACCCAATTAACAGATGCCAACTAAATTATTTTCCTTACTGATCCAATGTCCCAACACCTGTGTGATGCACTGTGACATTTTCTACCCAATCACCTACTACTACCCAAACACCCCTAGGAGAAGAACATGAAGAAGAAAGAAGAAGGACAAGGGACAACACCCTAAATCCTCCATCTTGTCTCCTGTTCTCTAAACTACTTTAAACTTTAAACCTCAACCCATTCACCCAGTGATTTAAAAAACTTTCTAATTTACACATTTACATCTACAGTCTTTTTTACTTAATTCTACTTATTGTCTCCATGGTGCTATGCAAAACTCAGTGCTTTTTTGGTTGTCAGAGTTAGGCATTACTGATAAAGGTATATGCCTTGCATCTCTGACCCCAACAGTGTTGAACTTGGGATCAGGTCTGTTCCCTGATCCTTTTCCCTTGGAGCACCCAGGCAGGATTCCCGGTGTTCCGTTCTGCCGGGAATTGCGGGAAAAGGGAGAGGAGGCTCCGCGCTGCTCCCGGTGCAGGGGGAGTTTGTTCTCCTGCAGAACCACAGCCAACCTTGGGCTCCTGGGCAGGGGAAGGCAGATCCAGCTGCCAGGAATTCATGGATGTGTTCCCATTCCCTGCAGTCCAAGGCTCTGATCCCGCTGCAGACGGAGGCGCATCCCGAGACCAAGCAGCGAGTGCTCACCAACTACATGTTCCCCCAGCAGCCCCGCAGCGACGAAGGTAAAACCCCGGCAGCTCCTTCTCTGGGGAGGGCAGGGAATTCCAGAGGGAGAGGAAGGTCCAGCTGTGGCTCCACTGGCATTCCAAGGCCACAGGGACATCCCTGGTTTGGCCCACATGGATGGATCCTGGTGTGCCCAACGCTGTCAGGTTGACATTTCCCGATTGACGTTTTCAGATTGACGTCCTCTGATGGAAACGTTCAGATTGACACTTCCTGATTTACATTTTCAGATTGACATTCCCTGATTTGCATTTTCAGATTGACATTTCCTGATTTACACTTTGGGGATGGCATTTGCTGATTTACACTTCCACACTGACGTTTTCTGGACCCCTTTTATTTCCAGAGAGGATTTGTCAGAGCCCAGCTCTGGGTGTGCACACACCAGGAATTGTCAGCTCCAGACAGGAGCTGGGAATGTCCAGCCCCATGGGGTGGGGGCTCAGGGCTCCCAAACTTGGCTGGATTGAGGCTCTGCTCTCCACAAAGCTCCATTAAATCCGAATTTTCACACTCCCCCTCTGCCCCAAACCCTGGTGGTGCTTCCCACCACTCTCATCCCAGGTTTCTTTATAACTCTGGGATGGTTTCTCAGTTCCCATTGTCCCCCTCCCATTTTCCAGCAATCACCCAAGTGACCAATTAGGAAAAGTCTGTTTGGATCATTCCCATCTCCCTCTGCAATTCCCTGCAGATTTCCAGTCAGACAGCGACAGCTTTAACCCCACTCTGTGGGAGGAGCAGAGGCAGCAGAGAATGACTGTGGCCTTTGAATTCGAGGACAAGAAGGAAGAGGAGGAAAATCCAGGGAAAGTCAAGGTAAATACTGCTGGATTTATTCTGGGACTCACCCAATATGGCCAGGGGTCTCAAACTGAGCTGGGTTTGTGTTTTAATGTCAGATTCCTGCTCTGTGCCAAAGGGAATTGGGACAGAATTACTGTCCCACCACTGCTTTTTTAGGAATATTTGAATCCCATAGGGGATCCCATATTCCTCTCGAAGCAGAAGACAACGAGCCTCGTGGAATGTGCAGTGGAGAGGGCATCACTTGTAAAAAAATGAAGTTCAAAGCAAGAATTTCCTCCCCCAGTTTAGTGAAATTAATGCCATTGCAGAGTTCTCCATCGATGCCTCAATCAGCTGCATTGTCAGGAGGATATTTTCAAACCTGTCAGCCTTTACATGGCATGGAAATGTCTCTTTCTTGAATAATATAAAGGAATTATCCCACACTTCAACCCTGCCAATTTCTAACTGTGGTAGAGCACCCAAGGTAAAATGTAGGGTCAGAGAAAAAAATCATCTGGGGAGATTTAAATCAGATTTTACTTCTAAAATTAACAGTTCTCTTGTCAATAGCGATTTAACATTCCATTGAAAACTTGGTGGAAATTCTTGATTTTTCTTTCCAATATTTTTCCCAGTTGGGAATTTCTCTCCAGCTCCTGTGCCCAGAGATAATGGACTCTTCTGCTTTAGTGAAACAGAAAATGAAGCCAAAAGCAGCCTTCACCTCACAATAAATAGATTAAAGTGGAATTTTACCCTGGATGAATTGCAGGTTTCAATGGGCCATGCATGGAAAACAGCATCTGGGAAAGTTTTCTGTTGTTCCACAACTTTTATCAGAATTTTCCCTGGGGGTGACATGGCTGGAGGTTTCAACATGAACATTTTTAGCAGTTTCACCAGAGCTTTAAGGGATACATTTAAATAAATTTAAATTCCCAGCAGGCAGTAACCACCAACACTGCAGCATTTTATAACAGCAGAAGAAGATTTCACTTTTTATCTCTCATCACAGTGAACTTTCAGCCAGACAGATGCTAAAATAGATTTGATAATTGGGATTGTTCAACAGCTTTTTTCCATCAAGGATTTTGACCTTTGAAAATTCTCTCTTTGGGGGTCAGGCTGCTTTTGATGGAGTGGGACTGGCAAGGAATGCAGATTTCCTTTGGGTTGGAAGTGTGGATCACTGAGGGAAAGGTCTGCATCCCAGAGCTGTCCCCACCAGAGCTGCAGGAGTTTGGCTGTTTGATATTAATGCTCCCAGGGAGGTGAAACTCCTGCTGAAATCCCTGTTTGGGAATGTCTGTCTCACCCCAGCCTCCAGATCCTTCTCCCTGCCTGGAGTTCCCAAGGATTTGCCCTCAAACCAAGGCCTGAGCTCTGGGAGACACCAAGGGCCACCCCTAAAAACCATTTCATTCAACCGTAATTGAAGCAGAGCTTCAGTGCTGCTTTCCAGACTTGATTTATCTTTTTCTGTTGGAATTCTTTATTAAAAGTGACATCCCACTCATAGATTTTAACATTTTCTGTTCTGCCCCGTGATGTTTATTCTCTCCTGGCTCGGGTCTGGATGCCAGCACTTGATGCAGTTTTATTTACCAAATCAATCATGCTTTTGCCTCTGAAATATTCCTATGGACAGACCATTTTCAGCTGTCTCCAAAACTGCATTTTTCCTGCTCGTTGGGAATTTAAATCCAGCAGCTCTGGCAGGTGCTGTTAAAATCAGCTCCTTTGTCAGCTCACCTGCACCATGAGGTAAAAGCTGCTGTGCGGCAAATTCCAGATCCTCTCTCACCAGCAGGAATTTGAAGTTCCCCAGCCTCGTCATGCTGACATGCTCTGGGAACGCTGGGAAATTCAGATTTGGGGTTTTCCAGGAATTCTGGGGGTCTGTCAGTCACTCCAAGCTCTGCCAGGCCCTGGGGACTCTCTGGAGAGCTCTGGCTGTGTTTTCCCGTGCCAGAAAAAACACCCGGCTGTGTGTGAACATGATCCATCTCCAGGAGCAAATGGCTCCCAGAGGATCAGCTCCTGCTCCCAGCTGCCATCCATAATTCAGATTAATTGAGAACGTGGAGCTCGGCTGAATTAATTCAGCGTTTACAGCGGGATTGTTTGGGAAAGCGCGACAGAATGTGTCAGCAAAAGGGCAGAGTCACCAAAACCCTCCCAGGGTGAGAGATGGCCTTGCAGGGAACCATTCCCACCCCTTATTTTATGGCACTGGGATTGCATTTGATACTGGCAAAGAGGGAATGAGCAAATTTCAGTCCTGAACTCCTCAAACTCCCCAGGCAGATCGACCAAACCATGAGGGAAGCGCCCTCGGCCCAGCAGCGTAACCAGGCCCTGCCTTCATTCTGTATTTCTGCTTCCATTGCGGATTTTAACTCGCCCTTCTGTGACTGTTCAGGTTGAGATAAACCTCAAGCGTTACCCCACTCCATACCCCGAGGATTTAAAGAACATGGTGAAATCTGTGCAAAACCTGGTGAGCAAACCCAGCCTGGGAGTGCGGCCCGAGAACTCGGCCCCGGCTGCCAACAGTGACCCCACGGGGAAGGACAAGTACGAGCACAAGTGGCCCCTGACCCCCAAGGAGATCTCAGTGGAGGTACTGTAAAGGAACCTTGCTCCTCTCCACAATTCCAGACTCTTTGGGGTTTTTTTTTTTAGGGTTTTGAACCCCCCCAAAGGATGTTTTGATCCCCTCAGGCCCGCGAGTTCCTCGTTTCACCCGTCAAGTTCCGTATTGAGCTGCTGGGTTGCAGTCAGGCTTGGACTGAGTTGCTGAGTTTTGTCCAGTTTTTGACTGAGTTGCTGTTTTTCCCAGTGCTGCTGGATTTTGGGGTTGAAATCTCCCTAGATGTGAATTTAGCTGTGGATTTATGGCAGCACTCTGCTCCGTTTCAGTGATGGGAGGTTGGCAGGAGGAGGGCCCGGGCACCACTTCCATCCCATCCCATCGGATCTGTCCAAGACCACTGGGTCCTGCCCTTGGGATTGCTGTCAGCAATCCAATTAACCCTGCCCAGAATTAATGAAGGCAGCAGGAGAGCTCTTTCCACATCAGGGAGCAGCCCTGGATGGTGGCTCCATCCAGGAGCTGCAGAATCCGGCTCTTCCTGGAGTGTTTTCCAAGCACAGGGACAAACTCCACCCCAGGATAAATCCCCAAAAGGTGAATTCCTAAATCCTGCAGTCCTGCTGGGGCTTGGTCTCACCTACCCCACCAAACCTGTGTGCAGGCACCATGCAGAACAGAGGGAAATCCCTTCCCATGGGAGTTTAAAAGCTTGGAGAGGTCTGCAGGAATTGGAGAATTCCTGAAAATCTTTGCAAAGCTTTAATGCTGAAAAGAAATAAATGAGGAAAAAAATATTTTCCTTCTTTTTCACTTCTTTGCTAGCTAAACATTGTGATAAACTCCTGGAAATGCCCCCTCTGTGGGCAGTCCTGTGTGCAGGAATTGCTCTCCCTCAGTTTTCCATGTCTTTGGCACAAATATTCCACGTTCAGGTCTGGCTGCTCCCTCACTGCTGTGTTTTATTTGCAGTTAAACATTTTCATTCCTTAAAAAACAACTCCCCCAAAGTTTTCTCTTCAAGGTGGCTTCAGAAGACTTCAACTCTAGGCACGATTTCAATTAGGACTAAAATATTGAAGTTAAATATTTAATTTCAACTAGAATAGTTGTGTTAAATCACTCATGTTTTCATCTAAATCTGAAATCTTCAATTCCACCATTTTTCCCTTTTGCTCATTAAATTCTCCCTGTGTAAATCTGGTCCTTGAACCAGCTGGTGACTTGGGCCACGAGTCTTGACATTCTGCTCTTGTTGCTGAATATATAGAATTTATTCTGTATTACCCATCGTTTGAACTTGAATATTCTCAACAGCTTTCTGTGGCTTTTTAATTATCCCTACGTGTTTCCATCTGGAATTTGATCCACCTGGCCTGGCAGAGGTTTTAGGTGTTTGCTCTCATGGCTGTGGCCAGCATTGTGGCCTCCAGAAATCAGCAGGTTGTTACTTTTTGTTAAAATAATGTTAATTTTTTAATGAAAACACGAACATCCCAGTGAGCTGAGCCCCAGCAGGGTCCTGGGAGCTGGCAGAGCCAGGGAGTGCATGCCCAGGGAACAGAGGGAAGGAGGGAATGGCAGGGACACCGTGACCAGAGTGGGTCTGGAATGTCCCATGGGTGTGTGTGGAGACACAGGAAAGTCACAAAACCCCCAAGGTGGCTCCTGCAGTGCCCCTGAATAACCAGAGACTGCAATTTCCTCCCTCATTCTCTCCCAAAGCAGAGCTGGGAGCTCCCCCTGCTCCCCCCTGTGCCAGCCAAGGTGAGATTTCATGGGGGAACTTCTCAGGTTTTCATTTCCCTGGGACTGAGTCAAGGCTGGTACCACAACTATTCCAGCAGCTGAAGAAAAGAAAAGGGATCTTCTTGTCCTTCCCAGACACCAGGAGAGGTTTTTAGCTCTAATCAGGGTGGTGCAGACACATTTCCCTCTCCTTGGCTTCCTGCACGAGGATAAAACACACGGGAAGTGCAGGCAAAGTGTGAATGGTTTTGTGAACAATATTGGCCTGATTTCGGTTGTAACCCATTAAATCATACATAATTAAGCTCCATTTGCTTTGCAGATAATTAGCAGACAGACTCAAGCCTCGAGTTAAAGTGCACTTTGAAATTGCAGGTGTGTTGTGATGTAGCTAAAGGCTGAAGGCAGTTTCTGATCCCAGGTAATTGAATTTCAGGTGCAGTGCTCACTTTTCATCCTCAGACAAACTGGTTTCTGATCTCTTTTGGCTTTCCCTGCAATTAATTTGCACGTGTCTCTTCAGAAACTGTTTCTAAATAATGAAAGGGAGCATCTGGAATGAGGAACTGAATGAGGAGCTGCATTTCAAATCCACTGTACCATCCTTCACCTCCATTCACAATAAGCAAACAATGTCTTGATTAATCATCAATTAAAACAAACCTCTTCATCATTCTGATTCTTTTTTGAAAGATGTGAGTTCTGGCCAAAGAGGAGCCTGGAATTATTTAGGGAGTTGTGCTGCCTTTCCATGAGAAACAATGAGGAATATCAAAATCAGCAAGTCAGGTCTTTGTAGTTCCTGTTCTTGATGTGCTTGCATTGAGAATATCCCAAATTCCCTCTGCCTCATCCCTTCCCAGAGCCCTGGGCTGCTCCAAGCAGATTCCAGGAGCCTGGCCATTCCAAACATTCTGTCCCTCCAGATTATAATTTAATGTTCTTGTGTTCTCAGCCTGAGCATTTGCTGGTATTTCTCTTGTCAGTTGTTTTAATGGTTTGTACCAGGTATTTTCTCCTCACCACAGTTCTCTCCTCTCTTCCTGCATCCTTCTCCAGTTAATCCTGAGGAATAAATCCTGAAGAATAATCTCCAGGCAGCAACTCAACATAATTCCGTTTATCTCTTCCCTTTCTCCTCGCAATTTTCTTCCTATTAGTGACCTTTTTGTTCTTCAGCTTGTAAGGAAAAGGTCTTCTTAAAGAGAGTGGAATTAAATGGAGAGTGGTTTGGGGGTTTTTACAGCACATTTCACATATTCATGGTAGATTCACAAATGCCAGGGTGGTTCTTTCAAAAGTGCATTGGTTTTTTGATGGAATAGCTAGGCTGGGGGATGAAAAGGAAAGGAAAATACTATAAAATAGGGAATTTCATGCACCCCAAGTGAAAAACGGAACTGCTGGGTCTTCCTCTCTTCCAGCAAGGTGGGGGAACGGTTTAAGCTTAAAACTCCTGCAAGTTTCATGGCACAATGTTGGGATTCCAGGTCCAAGACAAAGAAACCAAAGAACCCCCCGAGACCCCCTTGCCTGAGAACAGCCCGAAATCCCCTCTGGAAGCCCCGGGCAGGGAGGACAAAGCCCAAGGCTCAGAGGTACAGCCAGGCCTGGGCTGCTCAGGTGGAGAACATCACGCTCTGCACTGCCCTGCACTGCTCTGCCCACAGCCATGGGGTCCCACCAGTTTGTCCCACTGCACTGGGAAAGGGCTCTGGGGGTCACTGGGCACCTGTGGAGCACCAGGGAAATCCTCTGCATGGGGAAGGGAAGGCTGGGCTGGATCACTCTGTGTGGGAATCACCGTGGAGCTGCCTGAAACACGAGCCCTGAGGGCGCTGATTAAACTGAGGATGCCTCTTCTGGGAAGGTCCTGCCTCCAGTAGAACATCAAATACAGAGGGTTTGAAATAGCTCTGGTGTAAACAGAATGAAATTCTCCACGGATGAATCGCGTGGCAAATCTCTGTCACTACAAAAAGTAGTTAATGGCAGTTAACCTCTGAAAGTTTCCTCCTTGTAAGTGAAAACAAGAAAATTTTTAAAACACGGTGGCATTATACATTCTGGCAATGCGGATTTGGTTTGGGTACTCCAGTTTAAATTTCAGTTTAAATGATCAGTTTCTCTGATTATTAAATCTCTCCCTATTGCCTTCCCTTCTTCCAAACTCACTGGAGAGCCTTTTCAACGTGTCAGGGTGCAGAGAGCCTCCTGTGTCACCTGTCCCTGTCTCCCCAGGACACTCATCTCCTCATTCTGGAGCTTTCTGCAGGGATCAGAAAGGCCCCACAGTTCCCATTGGTGCCTCCATTCCCTCCCTAGGGGTCTAAATGTCCTAATTTAAAATTTCTCTCTCTAAGAATGAGTCCCCTTTTCCTCCCCCAGTTTAACTGGGGTTATTTTCAGTCCTGTTTCAGGGCCCGTGTGAAGGCCAGGTGTGCTGAACTCTCAGGCAGAAGTTTATTAAAACCAAATCATTTCAATTTAGCCACAAACTCCTTAGAGACAAAGCCATTTTAATTAGGTACAGCTCCAGGGACAGCTGAATCTCTGGAAGGACTCACCAGAAATAGCTGAGCGAGGAATCCTCCCTCCTGAAATACCAATTGTTTACACTCAATTTGTGTTTATTTCTTTCTGCTGGCAGCATTTTTGGTGACCTTGACTTCATCAAAAATGTTTACACGGCCTTGATGTATCTTGCAAGTTCCATCTGGTTTGTCCACGTTGCCAGAACGATCACATCACCCTCATTTTGGGGAGGATTTGTGTAGGACTAATTAGAACTTTCCGCTGGCAAATTAGAACTTTCTGCACTGCCCGTCCGGTGGGTTTGGGGTGTTTGAACGATCACGAGGGCTGTGAAATGTTTGTGTGCTGCAGCTTGAAGCGTTCCTGTGCTCACTCTGCCTTGTTGTGTCCCTCAGGATGCCTTTGGACATCCTGGCAGTGAGATGAGGATAGGGGAGCTCCGTCCTTCCATCCCCGAGACGCCGCTCTACCCCCCCAAACTCATCCTGCTGGGTAAAGACAAGAAAGGTACTGATGGATTTGCAGCCTTTGGGATGAAACCGTGCGGTGGGGATGTTCCACCCCTGCTTGTAAACCGTAGCCCGCGGACATTTGCGCGCGCGTCCATCCGATCCGATCCAATGACGCTTTTAACTTTCAAATGTGTTTTTCTGGTGTTTCGTTCCCGAGTGCCGCCCCCTGAAAGCGTTTGCTGTGTTTTGTTTCAGAGTCGACAGATGAGTCTGAAGCAGATAAGATCCATTGTCTGAATAACAGCGTTTCCTCAGGCACTTACTCAGACTATTCCCCTTCCCAGGCTTCCTCAGGGTCCTCCAACGCGCACGTAAAAATGGGCTCCCTGCAGACCACGGCTAAAGAAGCAGTGAATAACTCTTTGTGGGGGAACAGGTGTGACATCTTTCCTGACGCAGCTTCTGCTTCCCTTTTGTCCTGTCTGGGCCCTCAGAGCCACCCTGTTAGGGCATTGGGGTTAAAAAACAATCCACGTTTTTGTCCCGTGTTGGCAGAGCTGGCCACCCTCCGTATTCCATAATCCCACAGCTGCTGGTTCAGCTCTGTGCCATCTCCAGCTCCTGGAGCTGGTGCCGTTGGTGTCCCATTATTGCTGTCCCAGCTCCCTCTGCCCTGGACCTCCAAAAAGGTTCTTGGGAAGCCATAACCTGCACTGGAAACGTTCCAGGACCGGCCTGTCCTGTCAGTGCCTGCCCTAAATCCCCTCTCGTTGTTCCGTCCACGGCTCTGCCCCGTTAAAGAGCTGGATGAGAACAGGCAAAAACCGCCTCCGGCGTCTCTGGTTAAAAAGTGGGGGGGAACCTTCTGTTGCACTCATCCATTATCTTTACAGCAGGAAAATCTGTTCAGCGGGATTTCTGGGAACACAGCAAGGAGCCAGCCAGGCCTTTGAGTGACTTCTTGGCTTCTCCGTGTGTGTCCTGCCGGAGTCTGTGCTCCAGGGCAGAAACCTGCTGCCACCATTCCCGTGCCAGTGGCACAACATCCGTGGAGCTCCCAACAGCTTGAGAGTAGCTCAGTTGGTGCTAAAAACACCGAGGGGGCAGGTTTGGTTCCTGGGCTCAGTGATCCTTGTGGGGCCCTCCCAAGTGGGAACATTCCGTGTTCAGAATCCCTGCGGTCTCCCGGTGCGATCCCGAAGCCAGAGCGTAGATGGGAGAAGGCCGGATTGCTTTCCAAGGACGATGAGTGCTGGCGTGCTGGGACAGAGGACATTTTATCTTGTTCCCTTCTCTTGTCTTTGCAGGCTGGCCCAGTCGTTCCCACAGCCCCTGGAGACCAAGCCATTGCTGAGCCAGCGGGAGGCGGCTCCGGCCGGGAACGTCCCGGCGCGCCCGGAGCGGCGCCCGCTGAGCGACGCCTTCGCCGACAGCTGGAACGACGGCTCCCACTACGACAACACGGGGTTCGTGGCCGAGGAGAGCGCGGCAGAGAACGCCAGCACCAACCCCCTGCTGAGCACCAAATCCAGGAGCTCCTCCGCGCACAGCCGCCGGCCGCTGATCCGGCAGGACAGGATCGTGGGGATCCCCCTGGAGCTGGAGCAGCCCCCGCTCAGAAACACACACGACTCTGAAGTGCCTCCTCCCAATCCTTGGCAAAATTGGACCAGAACCCCCAGTCCTTTTGAAGACAGGACAGCTTTTCCTTCCAAACTGGAAAGCACCCCCAACACCAGCCCTTTGCCCGAGCGGAAAGATCACGTCAAGGAGTCTCCCGAAATGACGAGCACTTTCACTCCAGGAATTCCGTGGGAATATCACGACTCCAACGCTAACAGGAGCCTCACAAACGTCTTTTCCCACATGCACTGTCGCCCGGACCCTTCCAAAAACGTCATCTCCATCAGCAAGAGCACGGAGCGGCTCTCCCCGATGATGAGGGATTTAAAAACGAACAAGTTTAAGAAGTCGCAGAGCATCGACGAGATCGACATCGGTGCGTACAAGGTGTACAACATCCCCCTGGAAAACTATGCATCCGGGAACGACACCGTGGGCCCCCACGAGAGGGTGGACAAGCTGCTGGGCCCGGAGCACGGCGTGCTGAGCATGTCCCGCAGCCAGTCCGTGCCCATGCTGGACGACGAGCTGCTGACCTATGGCAGCGTCAAGGTGCAGCCGCAGCACAAGGCGTCGGTCACCAAGAAAGTTTATCAGTTCGACCAAAGCTTCAACCCCCAGGGCGCCGTGGAGCTGCCGGCCGACAAGCGGCTCCTGCCGCCCTTCCAGCTCAACGCCGAGTACCTGCCCCAGCCGGCCAAGAGCCTGCCCCAGGAGCTGGTGAGCCCGCGGGGCTACCGCGGCTACGCGCCCGTGGAGCCCATGTTCTCCTTCTCGCAGCCCTCGGTCGGCGAGGAGCCGCCGGCCGCCCCCTTCCCCGGCCCGGCCGCGCGGCCCGGCTTCCTGCGCAGGGCGGATTCGCTGGTCAGCTCGGCGGAGATGTCGGTGTTCCGCAGGGTGGGTGAGCCCCAGGAGCTGCCCCCGGCGGACAGGTACGGCCGGGCCCCGTTCCGCGGCGCCCCGGAGCGCCAGGGCAGCATGGCCGTGCCCGAGGCCCAGTTCCTCAAGCGCAACGGGCGCTACGAAGACGAGCACCCTTCCTACCAGGAGGTGAAAGCCCAGACTGGGAGCTTCCCAGTTAAAAACCTCACGCAAAGGAGGCCCCTGTCAGCACGAAGCTACAGCACAGAGAGCTACGGCACGGCCCAAACGCGGCCGGTCTCAGCGAGGCCCACCATGGCAGCTCTGCTGGAAAAGATTCCGTCAGACTATAACTTGGGTAACTATGGCGACAAGCCTTCCGATAGCAGTGATATAAAGCCGAGGCCTCCCCCTGGGAAGGGAAATGAGAGCTGTGCTAAAATGCCCGCTGACTGGAGACAACAGCTACTTAGACATATAGAAGCTAGAAGGTTAGACAGGGTATGTTTGGCATTTCTCTGCAATTAATGCCTTTAGTCGTGTGTTTCGCTCTGTCAAACGATTTGCACGTGCAGTGGTGACCACCAGAATTCCCAGGGGTGAAATTCCCGCCGTGGTGTCGGAGGGACCGGCCCGCCGAGGGCCCTGGGGGTGCTCAGCTGGAGTGAGGGATCCCAGAAAACCCAGAGGCTCCTCACTGGCGGTGCCCCTCGGGACGGTCACCGGGGTGGTGGCTCCGGCTCCTGGGTCAATCCAGAGGCTTCACGCTGGTGACATTCCTTGGGGCAGTCACTGGGGTGGTGATTGTGAAACCTGGGTAAATCCAGAGGCTCTGCTGGGACAGAGACTCTGGACCCCGGGTAAATCCAGGGTCTGGTGACTCCTGCAGCTCTGCCCAAAATCAGGAAGAGCCCTGAGGTTCTCTCCCGCTCATGGAAGAGCTGCTGGAGCCACCAGGTCAGTAACGACCGAGAGCTTGGAGAGGCGCCGGGCGTGCCTTGGCAGTAAAAAGGAATAAAGGAAAAAGAGAATAAGTAACAAAATGTATTTTAGCTCTGGTGTCACTGTTAGTGCAGGGGGTTTAAAAGTGTCTATAACTGAGAAATATCCCTGGGTATCCACTGCCACTGTTCTAACGGGAATGTGATCGTTACTCCTTCTAGCTGTAGGAAGTTATGCTGATTTGCCTTCTATCCAAAGGGTACTTTAGTGCATGATTCAGTCATTACCTATTTAATGACCTAATCCATGAATCCGATTTACTCCGTGATCTGAAGTGGTTGTGACGAATTCCTGTGGTGAAATGCATAAGAAGTCATTGCCAAATGTGTCCATATACTGCTTTATGCTAGAGCCTCCTGAGTTCGGTGTTAATATCCTCCTTACCTTCCAGTTGCTCGGATGTGATGACATTAAATTATCCTTAAAGATCGAATGGGGAAACTTTAAAAAGGGGCTCCAAGGCTGCAGCGTTTTCCTCCCTCAGCTCTTCTCCTTGTGCTGTGTAAACCCACTGGAAACTGCCTCCTACCCAGGGAAACCAGTGCCCCCTGAGCAGGGCCCTTCCCGGCGGAAACAAACCCTTGCCAGATGCTGTTGTTTTAAGGAATTATCTTCACACTTAGCTCACAACGCGCACAAAGGGTGCTTTAACCCCGGAAAGCCGCCAGTGGTTGTCCCTAATCCCTGCGAGGTGCTTCCCGCTGGGTGCAGAGCTCCAAGGAGCTGGGCTGGGCTGCCTGCTGGAGACCCTGCTGCTGGGAGCAGCTGGGAGCAGCCCCTGGCCCTGGGGTGGGCACGGGACCCGCGTCCCTGCCCTGCCCAGCTGCTCCCGCGCGGGCTGGTCCGCGTTTTTCAGGGAGCAGGACTTGCCCGGGGGCTGCTCCTCCACGCCAGGCCCAGCTCTGGCTGCACAGCCCACCCCGAATTTGACCTGTAGGATGTGAACTCCAGATCCCACCACCCCTCATGTGCTGTCAGCGTGGAAGTCCTTCCTCTCTGGTGCCCATTTTCTGTACGAGGAGCAATGTACTCGCTTTGTGTGACCAGTGCATGCCTGGAGGAGCTATTGATACTCGGTACTGTTTGTTGGCTTAAACTAAAACTCTGTGAACTTAACCATGTATGTGTGAGACTTAATTCTGAGCATGTGTGTTCATATGTGTCCCGTGGTTGTTTCCTCTACTCAGAGCGCTGCTTACAAACACCACACAGTTAGCCTTGGCATGCTGCACTCTGGAGGGGTTTCAGCCATGCATGCCGGCCGAAGCATGACTTTAAACTTGCAGCCTAAATCTAAATTTGAAAACCAAATGCTTCAAGAGCTACCTCTACCGAAAGTAAGTATGGGCTAGCCAGCATTCCCGGCATTCCCGGTTAATTAACGATCCTTGCTTCCTCCTGGTTTAGCTTCTGCCTCTTCCTCGCGCTTTTTCGGTGCCCGGTCCACAAAGCAAGGCTGGCAGGGACGCGGCTCTGCCCCTTGGTGGCCTTGCTTTTTGGATTCTGGAGCTCCCTGGCTGTCACTCCTGCTTTCCTGCTCTCCTCACACACACCGGGGCTGTCATTTGCTCACTGGGGAACGTGGTTTGCTCTGGGGCTGTTTGATCCTAGAAAAACGGGTGTGGAAATGTTGAACGGGCTCCAGGAGATGGGGATTTTCATATTTGAGCATGAACTGGGTGTGTGAACACGTTACCACGCCCAAACCCATTCGAAACTTTGAGAAACACCTAAAAAAGAGAACTTTTTCCTCATTTATTTACTGTTTATCTTATATTTCTCATCAATAAATTGCTGACTGGTACAGACGTACAGAACTACGTATTCCCAAGGAATATTTGGAGGGAGAGGGACCCAGGACAAGGCAGAGAGGGCCATTCCTGCAGGATTCTCAGTGTCAGCGAGGGATGCTGAGACCTTTCTGATGGCTCAGCCTCTCCCTGCCCTGGCACAGGAGCTGAGGGGACAAATCAGCAGCAGCTCTGTCGGTAATTACAGGGCAGCAGAGCCGGAATCCCGGCGTTCCAATGGGATCATCCGTGCTGGGAATCACCAGGCTGGCCCCTGGCAGCCACCCAGGCCAGAGCAGCCTGGCCAGCAATTCCCAAGGGAGGTTTCCAAGGGTTCAGAGCTCAGCTCCGAGGATTTGAGGAGAGCAGGATAATTTAGCAGCAGCAGGAGCTGGCCCAGAGCTCGGCCCTGCTCCTCCTGCCCACCCCAGGCGTGTCCCGGCCGGAATTGATCCAGGGCAGGATGGCAGCGCACAGGGAGCAGTGCCAGGCCTTTCCCACTGTCCCTCCATCCTCTGTCACCTCCATGCCGTGTCCCCCCAGGTCCTGCTCTGGGGCTGTGCTGCTCTGTCGTGGGGCGGGAGGCTCCGAGGGGATCCCGCCTGGATGTGTGTGCTGGGCAGGGACACCCCAGTGTTGTCTTTGCTTCCCAGGAACTTGTTTGTCTGCTCAGGTGCTTTGTCACGAGTCCCTGGAAAAATCCATTGGGAATCAAGCCCAAAGAATGGTGCTGGTTGCCTCCACACGTTAGGAATGAGGTGTTTTATGGCACTTCCAGGATTTTTAGGCTGTAGGTGAATATGGGTATTAATGATGGATGTCTGAGGAAATTCAGGAATCTGCCTTGTGGAATATTTTGGGGCGTGGTCTGATGTGGATTATTCTGCTTTTCTATTTCACCAGCATTCCATTGCTCCATATCCATAGAAACTGTGATGCTGAGTTTTGCATCGAGGGGTCGTTCTCTGGCTGTACTGTTTGGGAAAATGATTGTTGGGAAAAGATTACTGCAGGGGGAAATGACTGTTGGAAAAATACTGTGTGTATTTAGTGTTGTTTAATTTTATTGCTTCACACCTTCCACAGAATTTGCATTTCCTAAAGAATCCAGGCCACAGCAGTTTAATCCTTGCCTCTCCTCCTCCCTCCTTCCCGTGGCCTGGATTCGAGAGAGTAATGAGTGAGCTCTGGCTGTCAGGAAATCAACTTGAACAATGAATTACATTGAAAACCTTCATGGCATCGATCTACTCCCTGTAGAAAATGTGGGAAGTGCTGCTTTTCCTCTTTTCCCCAGATTTCATGGAAGTGGAGCAGCCTCTCCCAGCCCAGGAAATGGCCAATATTGCAAGGGGATGAATTCCTTTTGCTGCAGCAAACGCAATCCCAGGATTTCCCTGTTTCTGGAGGAAGCTGAGAGCACTCTCTGCATTTTCCCTTTTCCCTCTGGAGTGCCAATTCCCCTCTGCAGATCAGGCCCAGCCCTCTCCAGAGGGATCCTGCCCGTTTCTGGCTCCCAGTGAAAAGTTTTTAAAGTTCATCATTTGGTGCAACCCATCCCCAGAACTCCCAGAGTGGGAATTCCCATTGGGAATAACAGTGAGGAGGGGAGCAGAGCCTGGGAAGGGCACCCAGAGGGCTCCATAAATTGATCCCTTGGGATGTGAGCAGATTCCCAGGACAGCTCTGCAGGGAATGGCTCATTTTTCCCTTTAAATGGGGTTAAAGAAAGCTCTGCAAGGAGATCCTGGGCTTTAAACAGGGGAAATGTTTTTCTAGTGGTTTTTAATAGAAGGAAAAACACAAATCCCATGATTTTTCTAGAAGATTTCTTGAATGATGAAAGAATTTTAATGGAAGTTTCCTTTCATTTTCAATAATCAGAGTTGGAGTTTTTTTCACTTCACCTCAGAGACGTAATTTAAATCATAATTTCCTTCTATTTCTTTTTCAGCTTCGGTTAAAAATTAGTTTTTAATGGAAAAATTCCCATCTTTCACATCTCAAAGCAAATTTGATTAATTCTTCATCCATCTAGAGAAGTGTATCCTGATTTTTATTTTTATTTTTTTTAGTCTAAGCTAGAGAAGGAATTCCTGGAATGGCAGAGGGGAAGGATGGATATTTTTTATTCCTTTGCAGATCCCCATTAACCAATAAGCACTACACTGTGCCAGGTTCTGTCAGAAGCAGGACAAGGCTGGGATTTTGGGAAGTTTGACACCCAAAAGGTGTTAGGAAAATTCCCAGTGATGATCGAGAAATAGAGAGACCAATAATGGAAACTCGGGATTGGGCAGGAAAAGTCCAAACCCTGTCCAAAGTCCTGAAAACAGGAATGAAACCACCAGGGGGGAATGTGACACGGAAGAGACACGGAACAGGAGAGAAAAGGGAATTATGAACATTGAGGAAACGCTCCCTGTGTGTTGTGGCCATTCATGTTGAGGCAAACATTGAATTTCAGGTTAATATCGCACCAAAAAATGTCCCTGGCACAAGCCAGGAGGCTCTGGGAGCTGCACACGGAGCCAGCACAGCCTCGGCACTGCCAGCAGGGGATGTTTGCTGCAGAAAACACAAACAGCTCATTTTTCCTGGTGGCAAATCCTTCCTAAAAAAAGTTCCTGCCGCTGGAATGAGCAGCGAGAAAGTCCCGACTCCGGGAATTAACACCAGGCCGTTTAAATATCGCAATTTTGCCAAAATTCGTTTCTCCGAAACTAACGAGTCCCCATCCAATGAATTTTCTCTTCTCTCTCATCATTCATTATTCTCGTGATTTCTGTCCCAAAACCTCTCGAGCTCTCCCGCTTGCAGAGAGTCCCAGAGCCCGGCGTGCCGGCGGAGCGCCGGGCGTCGTGGCCGTGGCGCGTGGCCGCGTTGTTGTGACGCGAGCGTGCGAGGCTTTGTGCCGCTCACTAAAGGCTGCCCTGCATTTGTGAACAGACCCCGTCGCAGCAGAGCAGCCTCCTGGACAACGGGCAGGACGAGGTGGCCGTGGGCAGCCCCTGGACCCCGTACCCGCTGGGCCGGCGGGACGTGCCCCCCGACACCGTCACCAAGAAGGTAAGGACGGCTTGGGGCGGCCTGAGGGTGCTGCCAGCATTAAAGCAAGAGTTGTGTGGGTTGAGGGTGCTGGTTTTGATGCCTTGAGAGGCTCCTGGAGCAGAGGCTGGGCAGGGTTAAAGGAATAAAACAGGGATTTATTAAAATCCCTTCCAAGGAGCACCTTGGGCAGCGCAAGAGCCTGGCCGTGGCTCCACCTGAGCTGGGCTCTGAGTCACGAGTTTTACACTTTGATAAGTTCTGCTCCATGAATTAATTGTCCAATTCCAGCTCCAGGTGATGCATTCCTCAGCCTCACATCAATTCCCTGCTGGTTGTACCCTTTGGGCCTGGAGCTGCAATTTTGTCTCCCTGAGCTGTGAGGAGAACTCGCTGGGGCTTTCTGTGAAGTTCAGAGTTAGGGCAGGGCAGAAGGGGGAAATATGAAAGCTGAAAACACTTCAGGCATCATTTTCATGGTGCCCCTTTGTGTGCTCTGGCTCTGCTGTGGGCACAGAGAGCTGGGCAGGGTCTCCTGTCCTGGTCCTGCAGTCTCATCCCGAGGTTTCATCCCTGTTTGTTGTTCAGTCCATAAAGATCAGGAGTGGTGGGATGGCTCCAGGCCAGCCCTGCACAGGCACAGCCCTTTTGCTGATAAACTCCCTGGGAAAGGGTCTCATTTCTGGTGCATCTGTGGTGGTGGATACAGAATTCCAGTGCAGGAGCTCCTGGCTGCCCATGGGCTCAGCAGCGGCTGGACTGGGCTGAGCTGGGCTGGGCTGGGCTGGGCTGGGCTGGGCTGGGCTGAGCTGAGCTGGGCTGAGCTGAGCTGAGCTGAGCTGGGCTGGGCTGGGCTGGGCTGGGCTGGGCTGGGCTGAGCTGAGCTGAGCTGGGCTGAGCTGGGCTGGGCTGGGCTGGGCTGGGCTGGGCTGGGCTGGGCTGGGCTGGGCTGGGCTGGGCTGGGTTGAGCTGGGCTGGGCTGGGCTGAGCTGGGTTGGGCTGGGCTGGGTTGGGCTGGGCTGGGCTGGGCTGGGCTGAGCTGAGCTGGGCTGGGCTGGGCTGGGCTGGGCTGCTCTGACCACAAAGCTGGAGAGTGGAGAATCCTCCCTCCCACCCCGTGTTGGAGCTGCAGGGATGAGCCGGGATAATCCCAGGGATCGCTGTCGGGAGATCCATGCCTGGAGTGCCAGGAGAGCACAGCGGTTCCTGCTGTGTGTGGGGATCCCACGGAGCTCCCCCTGCTCCAAGCTTTTACCCAGGGCTATGCAGAAGGAGCAGCCCTTGGCTCCCCGAGATCCCTGGGCCAGGGGAATTGAAACAAAAGCCATCGGTGCCAGAGATGCCTCCAGGCAGAGCAGGAGGGGAGGCTGATGGTGTGGGATGGAGGTGGCGCTGACAGCCGAGCTGTTTGTCCTCTGAGAAATGAGGATGAGCAGGGTGGGAACGCTGCTGTTGGCAGCGGTGAGGGCTGTGCCGGGCAGGGGGGCTTTGCTGGCCGCTCCTGACGGATGTGCCCACAGGCAGGTAGCCACATCCAGACGCTGATGGGATCGCAGAGCCTGCAGCACCGGAGCCGGGAGCAGCAGTACGAGGGCAGCATGAACAAGGTCACCATCCAGCAGTACCAGCCGCCCCTGCCCATCCAGATCCCGTCATCCCAGAGCTCCCGGGCCCCCCAGCCCCAGCGGTGCCTCATCCAGACCAAGGGCCAGCGCAGCACGGACGCCTACCAGGAGCAGGTGAGCCACGGGAACAACATTCCCGGCTTTCCCAAAGTGTCCACGGGAACCTCGGGCAGGAGTGGGACAGCTGGGCTGGGCAGCCCAGGGGAGCTGGGACTGGGGGAGCTCTGCTTGGACTGGAGGAGCTCTGGCTGGGCTGGAGGAGCTCTGGCTGGGCTGGAGGAGCTCTGGTTGGACTGGAGGAGCTCTGGTTGGACTGGAGGAGCTCTGCTTGGACTGGAGGAGCTCTGGCTGGGCTGGAGGAGCTCTGGCTGGGCTGGAGGAGCTCTGGTTGGACTGGAGGAGCTCTGGTTGGACTGGAGGAGCTCTGGTTGGACTGGAGGAGCTCTGGCTGGGCTGGAGGAGCTCTGGTTGGACTGGAGGAGCTCTGGTTGGGTTGGGAGAGCTCTGGCTGGGCTGGAGGAGCTCTGGTTGGATTGGGAAAGCTCTGGCTGGGCTGGAGGAGCTCTGGCTGGGCTGGAGGAGCTCTGGTTGGGCTGGAGGAGCTCTGGTTGGATTGAGAAAGCTCTGGCTGGGCTGGAGGAGCTCTGGCTGGACTGGGAGAGCTCTGGCTGGACTGGGAGAGCTCTGGTTGGACTGGAGGAGCTCTGGTTGGGCTGGAGGAGCTCTGGTTGGACTGGAGGAGCTCTGGTTGGACTGGAGGAGCTCTGGCTGGGCTGGAGGAGCTCTGGTTGGACTGGAGGAGCTCTGGTTGGGCTGGAGGAGCTCTGGTTGGGCTGGAGGAGCTCTGGCTGGGCTGGAGGAGCTCTGGCTGGGCTGGGCACAGGCTGGATCCGTCCCTTTCCCAGCACCAGCCACCAATACCCGTTTTCTCCCAGACTGACCCAGTGACACCGTTTGGAGCTGAGGTCCCTGAGCAGAGCCGGCATTCCCGGCTCAGCCTGAATTAATTTTCATCTTCTGCCCTTTCCCCAGTGACCCAGCCCAGTGCCAGCAGGGCAGGGCTTTGGTGGGACTCTGCTCTGCTCAGAGCTGCCCAGCTCAGCCCAGCCTGGCACAGGCACTGGGGAGTTCCCTCATTCCCTGCTCCTGTCCCCACTGGATTTGTCCTCCAGGACTCTGCAGGGCTGTGTGAGGCTCCTGAGGAGCAGAATGAGGTGCAGAGCCATCCCTAAACCTTCCTCCTGTGGGGAGTGTCACTGGGAGCAGCCCCTGTCCCATGTCCCTGATGTTCAGAACCTGCTGGGGGAGGCCATGAAGCTCTCTGAGCTCATTTTTATTTTATATCCAACTCCCCAAGGCTCTTTGGAGCCACCCTGAGTGACAGAGGAGGCTCAGCACGGATTCCTGTGACGGGAGGGTTTGGTGCTCAGTGCAGGCTGTCAGATCCCAGCACTGCTCCAGAGATCCCAGAGTTTTATCCCTTGGCTTTGTCCCAGGGGTGCTGCACGCCTGGCTCCTCCTGGGAAAACAAAATTGCACCACACAAAGCCTCCCTAATGGGTTTATCCCAATGTTTAAGTGGAAAAACCTGGCCAGGGTGAACTTCTCTTTCACAAATCTAAAGGGTTTTTCCTTCCTTGAAAAGCAAACATTAAAATCCATGCAAGAAATAATCTGTGAGCCACAGGGAATGTTGTGGCATCTCTGCAGTGTGGGGAAATGCAATATTCCAGAGGTTTTTCCCATTTTGTGGCGTGCAGGGGCTCAGCTCATCCAGGGAAATGGGATGGGAGGGAAGGAGGTGCCGTGGCTGGGGCAGGATTCCGTGCTGACATCACCCCTGTTTTTCCTACCTAGTTTTGTGTGAGGATAGAGAAGAATCCTGGCCTTGGGTTTAGTATCAGTGGTGGAATAAGTGGACAAGGAAATCCATTCAAACCTTCTGACAAGGTGAGTTTGAAATTCCTCTCTCCCTGCTCCTTGTTAGAGAGGTCCCAGAGTGGAGGCAGGGAACATGAGGGGGATGTTTGTGCCCCTCCTGGCATAATTGGAAGAGTTTTATCCCCATACTTGGCTTTGGTTTTTTTGTTGTTGTTTGTTTTTTTTCAGCAGTGTTCTTTGCTTTTTTTCCCAGTTAAAGAAGATGAGGGAATCCAGCCTCAATCCCATGAGTGTCTGGCCCATATTCCCTGGATAAGATAATTTCTTGGGCTGTTTTCTGGAGAATTGTCTCTCTTGCTTTTTAAGAGTCACCTTAGACCCCAATCCAGCTCTTACTAAATTAATTAGAGGGAACCCTAAAGCACAGTATCATCCCTGCAGGCTGAAATTCCAGGGTTTGTAGCTGCTGTGTCAAATAAAACCAGCCTGGAAACCCCTGGATCCTTCCAGAGCCCAGGGCAGCAGTTGTCTCCTGAACTGGGAGTTAAAACTGACACCTGGTGATGGTCAGGGACACTCAAATTCATTTTGGGAATTGCACACTTCAGATAAATCTATTTGCAATAGGAGGAGGCCTCGAAAACTGCAGCATGTGGTGAGGCCCAGCTCCCAGGGCTGTAGGATTGGGAATTCACACCTGGGCATTTGTGTTTGGTGCCCTGGAACTGGAAAAGGAGGCCTTGGACACATTCCTGGAGTTGATGTTCTCAGATAATACTGGATTCGTGCTGCAGGGACAGGGAGAACTTCCATAAATATGGAGAATGTTTGGCAAATTGTGAAATTCAAGCTGTGTTTCCCAGAGGAAGCAAAGATTGCTGTCCAGAGATTATGATACACATTATTTTAGTAATTAACACTTGCTCCATTTTAATTAGCCTTCTGACAACCTGTCACTCATGCCCTGTTCACTCTGGGCTTTCTTTGTGATGTGGGGTTTTAGTTTTAAATGAGCCACAATTATTGATAAGTGCTGAAGGTCCCAGAGAGCTGCTCCACCCCAAACCGGTGTCTGGTAGCAAACAGAATAAATCACTTTGGTGTTCACCCATCTCCAGGGTATCCAGAGCCCCCAGTTAGGGAACCCTGTGTGTTTTGGGATGTAGTTCTTGGAGAAAGCATCCTAACCTGTGTTACTTCTGACTTATAGGGTATCTTTGTTACTAGGGTTCAGCCTGACGGCCCCGCCTCCAGCCTGCTCCAGCCCGGAGACAAAATCCTCCAGGTAGGGATGCCTTGGGAATCCTGGGCTCAGAGCTCAGCCTAAAAATACCCTGGCTGCTGTTTGCAGCAGGACCCACCTGCCACTGGTGTTCTGGGGACTTCAAAACTGATTTACAGCTCCTGCCCAAAGCACTTCTTGCCCTGGTGGCCACGGGCACCTGCTCTGAACCAAAGCTCCTGGGCAGTGACCAGGGCAGGGCTTGTCCCCTGGGCTGGGGCATCTCCAGCCCTGGGACCACTTTGGGGCACCCTCAAACCTGAGCCTGAGGGGCTGGAGAGAGTCCAGGGCAGGGAATGGAGCTGGGAAGGGGCTGGAGAATCCCTGAGGGAGCTGGGAAGGGTCTGGAGAATCCCTGAGGGAGCTGGGAAGGGGCTGGAGAATCCCTGAGGGAGCTGGGAAGGGGCTGGAGAATCCCTGAGGGAACTGGGAAGGGGCTGGAGAATTCCTGAGGGAGCTGGGAAAGCTCAGCCTGGAGCAAAGGAGGCTCAGGGGAAATTTCTGGCTCTGCACAAGTCCCTGGCAGGAGGGGACAGCCGGGGGGATTTGGGATCTGCTCCAGGAGGAGAGGGAACAGCCCCAGGCTGGGTCAGGGGAGGCTCAGGGTGGAGGAATTTTTCCCTCAAAGGGAGCTCAGACCCTGTGGATTCTTTGGGAATGACATTTCTCCTGCTTTTCCCACCGAGGTGTGACAGTCCCAGTCATTCCCAGAGGACTCTGCTCAGCCCTGGCCATTCCCTCTTTGTGCCCCTCAGCTCCTCATTCCAGATTCTCCTCTCTGGGCTCTGTCCCTGTTTGTTTTCCAGGCTGGCAGTGCCACCAGTCCCTGCTGGAGGATCCACCTCCCAGCCCAGCCTTGTCCTCACACTCTGCCCCTTCATCTCCCTCTGGATCCTCCAAATCCTGGAGATCCCTCCCAGCCCACACTGCAGAATTCCAACCTTCCCTGCACGCCCCGTTTCGGCACAGTTGTCGATGTATTTGGAATTTTCCCTGCCTGGAATTTGAATTCCTCTTTCCCAGAGGAAAGATGTTTTATTGTATTGAGGCTTAGAGCGGCTCCTGCTCAGACCCCAGAGTCACAGCATGATTTCAGTGGGAATAAAATCATTCCTTGGAGCACCCAAGCCATCCCACAGAGGACAAGAGAAATGTGTGCTCATGAGAAATCCTCATATCTTCATTATTTATTTTAGCCTTGCTTTTAATTGCCAAATATCCCTTTTTTTCCCCCAAAAAAACAATCCACTAAAGCCTCTTCCCTTGTGTTTTCCCTGCTGCAGGCCAATGGACACAGCTTTGTACACCTGGAACACGAGAAGGCTGTGCTCCTACTGAAGAGTTTCCAGAACACAGTAGACTTAGTTATCCAACGTGAGCTTACTGTCTAAATATTTTTTTATAAATAGTAAATATGTCTAGCCAGATCTAATGTTCAAACAGATTTATACATAGGAAACCAATTTTTTGCCAATTGCTGGACCAATGGCAAACAGTAGTGCCAAATGTATAATACTCTATGTTAGTACCAATCATCGGGAGAAAATATAAGAATTAACTCTATAAATATATTGTTCATGTGGCTCCGTATTAGTTTTACTTGTCAGCCTCTGGCTGTGCATTGGTGCGTTTTTTTAACCAAGTTCCTTCTTAAAAGTCAATTTCATATGATTTCAAAACACAGAAGCACATACAAATCCTTTAGGAATTCTGCTGTCCATCAGAAACACTGCCTCAAAGTTGTATATGCCTTTATAAAATGAAATATATTAACCTGTACTTCCCATGAAATATTTCTATCATGTCGCATACGAAAGTATAGAGAAGAAAATATTTTCATAAACACCTCAAAGAAAGTATATATTAAATTAAATTTAATAATGTTCATTTATTTTCAATGCAAAGATATTCTATGCCTTATGAAAATACCTGTACATATGCCGTGTGTATAGCTGGCTCCGTAGGGATCAGGAACAATTCACTATACAGGGTGAGAGACTTCTCCAATTGTAACTCTGGGACCTCGGGACAAGGAACCCATGTGGGAATGGGATAACTCCCTCTGGAATGGGATAACTCCTTCTAGAATAGGTGAACTCCTTCTGGAACAGGTGAACTCCCTCTGGAATGGGATAACTCCCTCTGGAATAGGTGAACTCCCTCTGGAATGGGTTAATTCTCTCTGGAATGGGTTAATTCTCTCTGGAATGGGTTAATTCTCTCTGGAATGGGTTAGCTCCTTCTGGAATGGGTTAGCTCCTTCTGGAACAGGTGAACTCCCTCTGGAATAGGTGAACTCGCTCTGGAATGGGATAACTCCCTCTGGAATGGGTTAGCTCCTTCTGGAATGGGTTAGCTCCTTCTGGAACAGGTGAACTCCCTCTGGAATGGGATAACTCCCTCTGGAATGGGTGAACTCCTTCTGGAATGGGTTAATTCTCTCTGGAATGGGTGAACTCCCTCTGGAATGGGTTAATTCTCTCTGGAATGGGTTAGCTCCTTCTGGAATAGGTGAACTCCCTCTGGAATGGGATAACTCCTTCTGGAATGGGTTCATTCCCCCTGGAATGGGTTAACTCCCTCTGGAACAGGTTCATTAATCTGGAATGGGTTAGCTCCTTCTGGAATAGTTGAACTCCCTCTGGAATGGGTTAATTCCCTCTGGAATGGGTTAGCTCCCTCTGGAATGGGTTCATTCCCTCTGGAATGGGTTAATTCCCTCTGGAATGGGTTAGCTCCTTCTGGAATGGGTTAGCTCCTTCTGGAATGGGTTCATTCCCTCTGGAATGGGTTCATGCCCTCTGGAATGGGTTAATTCCCTCTGGAATGGGTGAACTTCCTTTGCTTTGGCTCTTCCCTCGATTCCATGTGCACACACTACAGGAGAACACCGAGGACAGGCAGGTTTGGCTCACGGATGGAGGAAGGTTGTGATGGTGGCAGTAAAACTCCTTTTGTTGCTGCTAATTTTACTCTTTAATTTTTCATTTCAGATTCCCCATTGACATTGTTGTGTATTTTCCCCCCTGCTCCAGGCCCTGCTCGGGGTATTCCCATGGGTGAGGCTTTCTGGGATCCCTGACTGGAGTCCTGGGAAGGGATGGGTGCAGGTGTTGGAGCTGACACACCCCAGGGAGCAGCAGGTGACCCCCAGCCAGCCTGGGAGGAGCATTCCCAGCACAGGGGCAGTGGCACAACCCCTCCTGTCCCAGTCCTGGGGCTGTTCCCAACCGAGAATCCCAAAACCCTGACCGTGCCCAGCTGCTGCTGCTTCAGAGGTGCCGGGGTCCAGCCTGGTTATCCCTGACAGCAAAATGGGAAAAGGCAGGGAAAGGCCCTGCAGGTGTTCCCAGGAGATGATCCCAGTGCCCCAGAGCGATGGCCAGGGGCTGAGGGACAGCTGGCTCTGGGATCACCTGCACCATTCCCACCCAAAATCCCACAGCCCACGGGCACAGCCAGGGATGTTCCACTTCTCCAAGAATTCCCAAACCTTCTCTCCCTGGCTGTGGGACCTGGGGAGCTGCAGACCCAGGGAAACCTCCAGGACCCTCCACCCCTGATAATTTCCCCTATTCCCAGCTCACAGTTCCTGCCCAGGTGATGGCAAACCAGGAAAGTTCTCAGCCAGTTGTTCCCAACAGCGACCATTTAACATCCTCAAATCCGGTTTCATGTTTTCCAAGGTATTTTTTAACACATCCACGTCTGCATCTGTGTTTGGTGGCAGTGCCAGCCCTGGAGGGGACAGGGGGCTCACACAGGGAGCAGACAGGACAAGGCTGAGGGTGAATGGGGCAGCTGAGAGCAGAGCCAAGAAAATCCAGGAAAAATCTGAGTAGGAAATATTTGGGAGGTTGGTTTGCTGTTGGTAGTGAGCACTTGGAGTGTAGAGGTGTTGCTTGGTTAAAACCCCTTGCAGGGCCTGAAGGGGCTCCAGGAGAGCTGGAGAGGGACTGGGGACAAGGGATGGAGGGACAGGACACAGGGAATGGCTGCCAGTGCCAGAGGGCAGGGCTGGATGGGATCTTGGGCAGGAATTGTTCCCTGGCAGGGTGGGCAGGCCCTGGGATAGAATTCCCAGAGCAGCTGGGGCTGTCCCTGGATCCCTGGCAGTGCCCAAGGCCAGGCTGGATGGGTTTGGAGCAGCCTGGGATGGTCAGAGCTGTCCCTGCCATGGCTGGGCTGGCTCTGGGTGGGCTCTGAGTCCCTTCCCACCCAGGCCAGTGGTGCTGGGAGCCCTCTCTGCTGTAATTGAACCACCCAATGCAATCAGAAATGTTTCTGTACAGATTGTGTGCAGAGCTCTGCTGGGGAAGGCAAATCCAGGGAAATGAACCCCACCCTGACATGGGATCAGCAGGGCTCAGGGGAGGCCGTGGCTCCCAGGGGGGATCAGAGTGTTTATTCCCAGGAATTGCTCATGGATGAGGGATGGGACACGGGGGCTCCGTGTCCCCCTGGCCAGGCAGAGCCTGTCCCACAGCAGCAGGGCTGGGGACAGGGCCCGGAATGGCACAGGGGGTGACGGAGCTGTGGCCTCACCACCCACCCTGGCAGAGTTTGGACATAAATGAACACAGCAAGTCCCACCCCAGCATGAGGAAGAACTTCTTTCCCTGGAGGTGGAGAGCCCGGAACAGCTGCCAGGAGCGGGTGTGGGTTTCCCTCTCCGGGGACATCCCAACCCCTCTGGACACATTCCCGTGTCCCCTGCTCCAGGCTGGACTGGCTGATGTCCAGAGGTCCCTCCTGTGATTCTGTGAACTGGTGGGATGTCACAGCTAGAATTCCCAAAGGAAATTGGGGATGTTGTGTGCAGCTGCAGCTCCCTGCCCGTGCCCGTCCCTCCCCATCCCTTTGGAAGCGCTCAGAGCCGGGGCTGATCCCGGCAGGCAGGGCAGGCCCAGCCCGTGATTCGGGACTTTTGGACAGGATTGGGATCCCCAGATCCCCGGGAGCTGCCCTGGATCCCCGGGGGGATCCCAGCAGGGCCTGCCGGGCACCACCACCCAACCCCAAAAGGCGCCATTTGCAAACCGTGGCATCGCAAACCAAAACTCAAAAAAAAAAAAAACAAACCCCAAAAAAAGCTTTTTTTGCCAAGCCTCTCCCTGGCTGACTCCAGGTGATTCAGTGGAATTAGTGGGTGGCACAGGAGGTGTCACCTGGTGGTGGTGGCTGTGTCCCCTCCCTCACTCCCCCTCCCCGGGCAGGGCACTCGCTCATCACTTCGGTTTTCTACCTGTGAGTACTGTATCCAGTTCAGAACCAACAGCTTCCTTTAGTAAAGATTTTACCATTTTATAAAAGACATGTTTAATTATGATGGAGATGGCTGTATTGTAATTAATATTTTGAGATAATTGTGATTTTGAGCTTAAATTATATACAGAAATGGTCATTTTTGTATGTGTTCAAAGATTGCTATATTCCAGATGACTGTACTTTTCAGTTGAATTCCAGTATCCATGTAAATAAAGCTGAATGAGGAAATATTTACTACTTTATTAACATAGATTGTGAATGTACTTCATGTTTTTTGCAGTATAAAGACTTACTGAACTTGAAAGCTGCTTCATTTTATGTGCAAAAAGGTACTTCAAAAATTCTATTTTAAATCTATTGATTGAGTGCAATCAGCTCCTGTCCCTTGGCACATGCAGGTTGTCCCCTCCCCGTGCGTGTGGGGTTGCTGCATTTTGCAGATGCTTCTGTGCAGAGGGAGCCCAGGGACTGAACCCATGCTGTGCAGTGCAGCAGAGCCATTTTCGGCTTTGCTGTACCCACCTTTTTCAGTATTTCCAAAAAAAAAAAGTGTTTTGAATAACATTAAAAAGTCTCTTTATTGTATAAATAATAAAAACGTCACCTTATTGTAAGGCTGTCGGGTGGTTTGGTTTTTTTTGTTCTTTTTTTTTCTGGCAGAAAGGAGGTTTCAGAGGGTGGGGAAGTGATGGGAATGAGCCTGGAAAATTGGGGAATTCCCAGCTGAGGCTCCCCTGGTCCAGCTGCAGCCACTGGGAGACATCAAATATGGAAAGGGAGCGATGGAAATGGGGAAGAAAACTCAGGTTTGGTGACTTTTGGGGCAAATGTATGGAAGGAGAAACGCATGGAAGAAATAGATGAAAGGACAGTGGAAGGACAAAATGTATGGAAGGATAAATGTATGGAAATGCAAATGTATGGAAGGAGAAATGCATGGAAATGCAAATGTATGGAAGGAGAAATGCATGGAAGAAATGGATGAAAGGACAAAATGTGTGGAAGGAATGGATGAAAGGACAAAATGTGTGGAAGGAATGAATGAAAGGACAAAATGTGTGGAAGGAATGGATGAAAGGACAAAATGTATGGAAGGAATGGATGAAAGGACAAAATGTATGGAAGAAATGCATGAAAGGACAAATGGATGAAAGGACAAATGGATGAAAGGACAAATGCATGAAGGACAAAATGTACAGAAACAAAAGGGGGCAGGGGGTGAGGGCAGCAGCATCCCAGCATCAAGGAGCTGCAGAATTGTCCCTGGAGCTCCAGTGTCCCCTGCTGGCTCTGCACACTGGCACTGCCACCTATTTCCCACAGGACAGATCCCACCTTTCCCATTCCCACTCCCCCAGACCCCTTTCCCAGACAGGTCAGTGCCTCCCACTTCCCTGCAGCCAGGACCAGCTCCTGCTCCCTCCTTGGAGCCCCCTGAGCCACCCCTGCTCCAGCTGGGAGGAAATTCCCACACCTGGAGAGCTGAGGTGAGCTCAGAGTGTTTCATGTTCATCTGGACACGTTCAAAACCTCAGAGCTTTAGTGTGGACCTGTATAAAATCCTGCTGTGCTACAGAACCTCCAGGGCTGTGCCCATGAGAGACCCTGAGGGGCTGGAGCGTGTCCAGGGCGGGGAACGGAGCTGGGAAGGGGCTGGAGAATCCCTGAGGGAGCTGGGAAAGGGCTGGAGAATCCCTGAGGGAGCTGGGAAGGGGCTGGAGAATCCCTGAGGGAGCCGGGAAGGGGCTGGAGAATCCCTGAGGGAGCTGGGAAGGGGCTGGAGAATCCCTGAGGGAGCTGGGAAAGCTCAGCCTGGAGCAAAGGAGGCTCAGGGGGAATTTCTGGCTCTGCACAAGTCCCTGGCAGGAGGGGACAGCCGGGGGGATTTGGGATCTGCTCCCAGGAACAGGAGAGGGAACGGCCTCAGGCTGGGCCAGGGGAGCTCAGGGTGGGAAGCAGCAGGAATTTCCCCATGGAAAGGGGAGTCAGGCCCTGGAAGTTGGTGGAGCCCACAGAGCAACACTGTCACGGTTTAAGGTAGCACCTGCAGGCCACTGGAAGGGTGTTTGAAGAAGAGAAGTTCCCAATGCTCCTGTCTACAAAGCTCAATTCCAGCTCAAGGACCCAAAGCAGACGTCCAAGGGAACATTTATTGTCTCCATGCAGCACCAGCCCCTCTGACCCAGGTGAGCCCTGCACACACCTGGGGCACCTCTCACCCCCTCACAGCTCAAGCACTCCTCACTCACAGCGGGGCAGTTCTGGGGACAGCAGTGACACAAGATAAAAAAGGAATCCAAAACCCACAGTGCTCCCTTCTGCCTTTGGCCCCAAGGCTCTGATGGTGACAGCTCTCTCCAGAGCCCAGCTCAGCTGCAGGAAGCACTGTGGCTGTGCTGAAGGCAGCTTTCCCTGCTGTCCTTTATTGCACACACAGGGTGGGATGCTGAAATCCCTGCTGGAACATGCAGAGGGCAGGGAATGTTCCACACCTGGGTTTTTAACACTGCAACAAAGGCTCGAGGCCCGGCAGACTCCGAGCCAGGAGCAGGAGAAGGATGGGGGCAGTGGAACCCAGGGCTGCTGGTGGGACAGGGAGGACCAGCCTGCTCCTGTGGGGCTGGAATGTGGCTCTGCAGGTGCTCCAGCAGTGCAGCCCTGCCCTTGGCCAGGCCAGGCTCAGGAGCAGTGCCCAGGCTCAGGAGGGAATGCCCAGGCTCAGGAGCAGTGCCCAGGCCCAGGAGCAGTGCCCAGGCCCAGGAGGGGTGCCCAGGTCCAGGAGGGAATGCCCAGGCCCAGGAGGGGTGCCCAGGCCCAGGAGGGAATGCCCAGGCCCAGGAGGGGTGCCCAGGCTCAGGAGCAGTGCCCAGGCCCAGGAGGGGTGCCCAGGCCCAGGGCTCAGGTGGGAATACGGCTCCGCAGGTACTCCAGCACGGCAGCCGTGCCCTTGGCCAGCACGGCGGCGCGGGGCGTGCGGAACGGGTTCCCTTCCAGCAGCAGGCTCCTGCAAACGGGGATTAGTTACTGGGGTAAAAACTCCTTGTGCCTGCACACTCATCCACTGCACACAGATTTCTGAGGCCTTTGAAATTCCTGGGTAATTCCCCTTCTGTCCTGATAAAGGAGTTTGGGTTTCTGCTTCCCTCATCTTCAGCAGCTGAGCTTTGAGACAGCTGAGTCTTAATTTATGCTGATAAATCAGTGGGGGTGTAGCACACACCCTACTCCTTCAGCCTCTGCCAGGAGGAGCGAGAAGAGAACTTCTGGAATATAGAAACAGAATTCCAGAGTGGCTCAGGCTGGAAGGGAGCAGCTGCTCCAACCTCCCTGCTCAGTGGGAGCAGAGGAAATGTCATCCCCACAAAGGCTCCACCACGAGCTTCACACAACCCACAGACCCCCAACATCTGTTCTAAATGATGAAACAACTCCCACAACTCTCTGCAATATTGAGAAATTAGGGAAGAGATTATGGAAGAAATTGCCCTGTTCTAGGGATGGCCACTGGGTGCTTTTTCCTCTGGCAAACATTCCAGAAGGACTCAGACAGGAAATGTGTTTGTAAGCAGGCCCCCATGACCCCACACACCTGAGGTTCTCACAGTTGCCCAGCTCTGGGGGCACCTGGAGGAGGTCATTGTTCTGCAGGTCCAGCGTTCCCAGCTTGTCCAGGGCCTTCAGCTGCAGGGGGTCGATGGATCCCACCTGGTTGTTGCTGAGCAGGATGTTCTCCAGGGCTGGGAGGTGATACAGGACACTGGGAAACACCTTAAACCTTCAGGGAGAGAGAGGTGGGACAGTCAGAAACAAGGCATTCAAAAGAGGAACACTTCATCCCAGCTTCTGAAGCGGCTCCTTGTTCTCACATCACAGGAAAGTTGTGTCAAATTCAGCCCAGCTCTTTTTATTACTGTATTAAAAAAAAAAAAAATCTGAAGAGTTGCTCACCTATTAAAAGCAAGATTTATTGTGTGCAGTCTTTTCAGTGCCTCCATTTCCTCAGGCAAGGCTGTCAGAACATTGTTTCTGTTATTAAAGAAAAACAAACAACAAGCACTAAATTTAGCTGGGGGTTTGGCTTAGAATTCCCAGATCAGCTGCACAGTCTGGGGCCAGTTCACTGCCTCATAACAGGGGCAAGACCATGCCAGGGATTCCCATTTCTGCCAGGAGGACACTCCAAGCCTGTCCTCTAAAGATTCCCAAGTATTCCCAAGCATTCCCAAGCACCCACCAACTGCACAAACCTGCCTGGAAATTTAGCTCTGTGTTTACAGAGGAAAGCTTCTCAAAGTGCCCAGCCCCTGGAGCCAAAGTCAATCAGTCAGGTTATTATTATTATTATTATTATTTAAAGCTCCCCAAAATCAATGGATTGAGCTAATCCTGATTGAAACAATGCCAGGAGCGTTTCTCAGGAATCACAGGAGGCAAGGTGACAACAAGGAGCCATCTCTTGCCTCTCTTTCTGGCAGTGCAACAAAGCCTGCACCTTCCCTGTGCTAATTCCCAGGATTTTTTGGTGTGGTTTTCTTCTGGGGAGGGTTTTGAAATAGCAACATCTCAGAACCCTTCTCCGACTGATGATCTCTCCCCCAGCACAGCTCAGAACTGGTCCATTTCTTCCTGTGTCTTCTTTAAGCAAGGCCCAAATTTAGGCCAGCTCAGCCAGGGAGGAAGATTGGGAGTGAGATGTTGCTATATTTTATATATTAGTAAAGGCCTGTATGCACAAACCAGCCTTTGAAATAAGTCGTGATATTAAGGGCTAAAGTCCTTGAAACCTTCATGCAGAAGAGAAAGTAAAGCAAAACAATATCCTTGTGTGTAAGAGAAAAAATGTAAACTGTGTGTGTTAGCCAATAGTAGCTTGCTCTGCCTGCAGACCCTGTAGAACCCTATAAAAGGTGTGCTAAAGATAGAAATAAACGGCGTTCACGATTACTTCTGTGAAGACTGGTGAACAGCTCGGGGGTCTTTCAACATCTGGCGCCCGACCAGGGACACCCCTGCGGGCAGAGGGGCCTTGGAGTCAGCGGAGTGGATCTGGCCGTTAGACGTCGCGGGTTTGGATCGGCACCGGATCGGCAGCCTGAGCGCGGTGAGACGCGGAGCGGTTGGACGTGGAAATTCAGGCTGCTGGGGGGGGCCCAAAGGCAAGTGCGTGTGAGAGGGATCGCGACCTTCCGCCTTGCGGGTTGCCGTCAGCATGGTGGATTTGCGGCGGCAGATAAACTGCTTCTCTGCATCCTCGTTAAACGAGGCGAAGCAGCCCAGGAAAAGGACCTGGATATGCTCATTATATGGGCTAATTGTCATGGGCATTTGCAGTGCTCACACTGCTTTTTGCGGTGCAAGAACGGACTGATATATCGGCTCTGATATGGGAAACGGCAATTACGGAAAAGAGCAAGGACACTGTGTCTCTCGGTCGAACTTGGCAGATTGTAATTAATACCTTAAAAACCAGAAAAGTGAGATATGCTGAGGCTGTGAGCCCCGTAATTCTACCTGTGTCACAGCGGCAGATGCCTTTACCTCCCACTGCTGGGCAAGCTCTCCTATCTATGCTGCCCATGGAGAGAGGGAGGGAGAGTCAAAGAGAAGAAAATAATGAGGAAAAAAAGTTCCACAGCGAACGCTGAAACAACGAACAGAATCTGTTCGGTTATGGCAGGATGTGATACATCCGGAACTATTTGCTTCATTTTTGGAGTCACTTTTAACATTACAATCTTATTTAAGTTCCATCTTTACCACCCTGGAAGAAAAGAAGCCAAATTTTCACTGGTTTCCACCCGAACCAGGGGGACATGGGGGAGCGAGGTGGGCGCAGAGAGCAAAGGCACCCTGGGGGTAGAAGCAGCGCAAGAAAAGTTCCAAGGCCACGCTGATAAGCTGCAATGATCACCGCTGTTACCACCTGGCCGTGAGAGACTTTTCGGTAACATCGCCTGCTTTTTTAAAATCGTGCCCCTTTTTCCTCTATCGGCGAACAACAAGAGAGATTGAGAGGAAAAACTGCATTTGTTAAAGTTAACTTCGTGAGGTTTTTTTTTTCTTTCTCTCCGTTTTTCCTCTCTGTGGCAGTATGCAGAGAATGTGAATGAAGATAAGAGCAGAGCTGCAGCGGCAGCAGAGTGGGCAGCTCACCCCCCGCTCCCTCTCTAAGAAAAAGCAGCGGGATAGTACCCAGTTTGTTAAAAAGTCATGATTTATTGGGTTTTCAAAATGTTTTTATATATCCTTTTAGAGCTAATTTTGTGTTTGAAGTAATTATGAGTTCATGCAATTGCAGTTTTTAGGATTTTACTAGAGAAGTTATTGTGATTCTTTGAAAGTTAAAAAAAAAAAAAAAAAAAAAAAAGGAGAAAAAGTGTTTAAGAGAAGTTGCCTTGCAATAATTGGTCTTAGAACCCAAGGTTAATATATGGTGTGATTTGCAGCTTTTAGGAAAACCTTCTTCCAATTAGTGTTATCTACAGAAGAGATTTGTGGCTTAAAAAATAATTAGTTAAGAGAACTTTACTGTACAAGATAAAGTTAAGTTAGAGCATGTATTATCTATTTGCTTGTTTTTTCCACAATTTTAATAAGGTAATTTTAATGTGAGTTCTTTTGTTATATAAAACACATATAACTGCATATATACCAATTTGGATTTTGGATTTTAGTTTAACAATTGGACTTGATGTTCTTGAGAAGTGCTATAAAAGCTGTATGGCAACCTGCCAAATCCCATGTTGCTGTGGTTTTTCTCTAGAAAAACTACCACTTTAAAATCCTAACCAATTTAAGCATATACTAGGTAAATTCCTGTTATGAATAAGTATTTTTAGTAACATTTGTAGTTATTGTGGGTTATTCTCAAAACTAGGTGACGTAGAATTGTGATGTCTTTGTTACAGTTTTATAATTTCTATAGTGGATCCATGTTATTGTTATATTGTGTTTAAAAGGTATATATCAAACTTTTAGTTGCTTTTTGTAGTAACAGAATAAGATTAAGTTAAGTTTTTATTTAATATAGATTAAGTGTTAATAGAATTAAGGATAGTCAAGTTTTATAATGTTTAGGCTTGAATGTTTTTAAGTTAAGTTTTATAACTTAGATATTCTTTTAAGGTTAAGTTTGTTATTTCCTTTTGTCATAAATAATTATTGTTAGGTTTAAATATTGTTTAATTTAAATTTTTTTATGTTTTATTGGAGACACTGGTTTAAACTGCAAAGTATAGTTGTTTTCCTAGAGAGAGGAAGACAGCCACAACTGAAACAGCTGTGATGGAACACTGGTGAGCACCTGCTTGTGGATAGAAGTGAATGCAGTCTGTGACACCCTTGATTTCATCGGGAGTTCTATTATTTGTTGTAACCTCTGCAGTTTTTGTTATAGCTTTCTTATTTTTCAGTGTTTCCAGAATTTTAAGAAGATGTACCATTGCTGAGGATCAGCTGCCATGGGAGAGGCTTCAGATTAAACCAACTGCTGCATGGTTTAATTGGTCTGGTACCTAAGGCTTCTGATCATTTGCTTTGTACAAATGCATTTTAACAGTTTGCTGTGCTGTAAGCATCTCATAGCTGCTACTACTGAGAACCTTGTTCTAGAAATACGTTAAGAGGCATCTTTCCAGTTTAAAGCCAGGCCCTGGCCAAGCCTTGACTTTACCTGGATGGAATGTTTGCCAGCAGATCCAGATGTTTTCTGTACCAAAACAGTATTTGAGTCACTTTTTGACTCAACAATTTGACACTATTGATATGACAGCTGGATCAATTTTGAAGTGGGCTTGGAGAATCATTTCCAGAGATGATTATCCAATCCTTCACTGATTTTTTTGTTTCTGTTTGTTTGCTAACTATGGGATGCTGGTGCAGTGTTTTAGTAATTAATAGTAGTTTTATATTACATATGTTATTAATAATGTTTATGATTTAATTGATTTTTAGCCGGTATAGGTTCTTATTGATTGTGTATATGGTTTTGTGTTAATGTTGATGTTTATAACAGAAGTACATCTCTTTTTTTTTTTTTTTTAAGAAAATGGGGGTCCTTCTGGAGCGGTTCTAGAGCAGGGAACGGTTCTAGAGCGGTTCTAGAGCGGGGAACGGTTCTAGAGCGGTTCTAGAGCGGTTCTAGAGCGGTTCTAGAGTGGGGAACGGTTCTAGAGCGGTTCTAGAGCGGTTCTAGAGCGGGGAACGGTTCTAGAGCGGTTCTAGAGCGGGGAACGGTTCTGGAGCGGTTCTAGAGTGGTTCCAGTGAACAGAGATGTCATCACACAGCCGTGGTACTCCAGACATGGATCAGAAGTGGACCTGTCAGGACACAGTTGTGTCTGAACACTATACAGACAGTTTACCAACAGAAACTTTTATGTTGATATTATGATGTTGTGTCTCTACCAATTTTTCAGGTATCCTTTGTTTTAAGATTTAGAAGGATCTGAAGAACAACTTGAACATCAAAGCCCTCAAGTCACTGACCAGCTGCCAGCTGACATCACGGGAGCAGTGAACGTTCCAGGACTGAATTGTGCTGGAGAAATTCTGTAGAAGATCTAAGAAGTGTAGAGACTCCATCTAACTGTATATAAGCAAATTGTAGTTGTGTGTTTACCCTTTCAGCAAATTGCTTTCACGCTTAGACTACATATATACCAGAGCACGTGTGTTAAAGGTAGTTAGATAATAGTTTAAGATAAAGTGTTTAGCCTGTGTAGTAATTGCTATGTTAGTATAAAGTATAAGTATTCTCCCTTCAAGAGCTAGTGTAAGCATCTTTGAAAGTTCATTTAACGATTGAAGCTTTAGCTGTGAGTTTGCAAATATGGTGTCATTTACATGGTAAACTGCTTATGGTAATTGTGATGTGTATAGTCGTGACCAACTGTCTGCTAACTAACATCCAAAAGCGACAGAACATATGGGTCACTCTGGCACATTGAACTGGCCAAAGGTCAATGTGTCTAAGCTTAGCCACACCTGGAGATCTTTTCACACCTGTCTCATGGGAGTCCCTGAATGGGATCCTTCAGCATTTAAAGGTTTGATCAGTGATGAGACTCAACTGAATTGATTGGCAATGTTGCAAGAGTGCAATCGCACTGTTGGCTTCACATTAAGACAACTTGAAGCCTGTTGGCAAGCAAAATTACCAAAGTTCTCAATACGACAACCCTCAGAAGAATTAGATTTGTTAAGTTCCACCAATACCTCAGGTGGATGGATAATGTTTGAACCCCTGACAAAAAGTCATTCCAACAAAGTAATGTGGCACTGAGCTGCAGTCAGCCCTATGGCTGATCTCGTTACTACCATTGAAAGTAAAGCCTTTATTCGTGGTGCAATCTCACAGGACAATTACCAAAGCGATTACCTAGTTCCATATTCCTAATCTGTGGGGATAGAGCATGGAATTAGATTCCTGCTAATCCACATAGAAGACCCTGTTATCTTGGGAAACTCACTTTGTTCCACCCAAGCTTGCACCAATTGTTGAATGTAGCTAGCAAAATGAAGAACATCAAACAGTCAAAGTGAAGCCTGAATGAATTAAGGCCTAGCCACTCTAAAAAGGCTCGCTTGCTAGACTAAGGAAGAATTGAACTTAACATCCACAATGTTAAGTGAGCTTTCAGCCGATGTGAGTAGTGTACATCATGCAGTATTATGAAATCAAGTTGCAATTGACCTTTTGCTCTTAGCACAAGGACATGGTTGTGAGGAGTTTGAAGGCATGTGCTGCTTGGATCTTACTGATCATTCAGCTTCCATCCATGAGCAACTACAACAGCTACAGGATGGGTTACATGCCCTGAAAGAAGAGTGACCCCATTAGAAGTTGGTTCACCAGCTGAGGCATCACTGGATGGTTGAGGTCTCTTGTGCTAGAAGGGGGACAGACTTTACTTATAGTGTTAATGGGATGACAGTCTAAGTTGTGTGTTATCTTATCCAAAGCCTGGTTTGTGCAAAAAGAGAAAGGGGGAATTGTTGCTATATTTTATATATTGGTAAAGGCCTGTATGCACAAACCAGCCTTTGAAATAAGTCGTGATATTAAGGGCTAAAGTCCTTGAAACCTTCATGCAGAAGAGAAAGTAAAGCAAAACAATATCCCTGTGTGTAAGAGAAAAAATGTAAACTGTGTGTGTTAGCCAATAGTAGCTTGCTCTGCCTGCAGACCCTGTAGAACCCTATAAAAGGTGTGCTAAAGATAGAAATAAAGGGCATTCACGATTACTTCTGTGAAGACTGGTGAATTGCTCGGGGGTCTTTCAACAGTGAGAGCTGATTTCAGCACTGCCATCCCACTGGAACAGATGGCTGCTTTGGGGAGGGAGGCAGGGAAAGAAGCTCCCAGGCAAAGAATTGCAGCACACATCACCAACCTGAGATCCAAATGTGTTAATTTCTGGAGCAGGCACAGCTCTGAGGAAATGGAGGAGATTTTGTTGAAGCCCAGGCTGACATCACAAACGGAGTCTTTCAGCTCCACCAACCTGAAGCACAAAAGGAAGATGCTCTCGTTATGGAAGCTCATGGTTGCTTTGTAAGTTTTTAAAAAACCTGGTTTATTCTACAAATCAAGGACATGCTGTGTTTTTTCTGAAGGGATTTTGGGGAGGTCATGCCACCTGTGAGAGCTGCTGCTCCTCCAGCCTTGGGGTAAAGCAAAGCTCCATTTACCTACAGCTACTGCATTTTCTCTCACAAATGCTGCTACCCAAAGCCTCCTCAGTAAATGCAGTCAGGAGCTATTTCAGAGACCACAGGTGACATCACTGCCACCTCCTGCCCTGGAGATGCTTTAACACTCCTTCTTCTGCAGCCAAAAAACCTGACAAAAAAATCCTACTTTTTCCCATCTTTTGTTTCTGTTCACCTGTTGTGCTGTTACAAATTCTGGGAGTATCTGCTGCTGCATTTATTTATTGTATTAGCATAATAGTTACAATAAAGCACATAATAGCTTTGGTGTAAAGGCTTTAACAGCTCCAAAAGTTCTCTGCTGAACCCCTCAAACAGAATCTCTGGCTTAGCCCTAAAACAAAAGGCAATTAAATGAGAAAACACTCCTGTGTCCTGTCTGGATTGGCATGGAATTCTGAGGCACACCTATCCCAGGGAATTCAGCAGCCTCTCACACAGTGACAAAGCAAGGGATGCACAAGCAGCAGCTCCCAAAACTGAGCCTGAGAATCCTTTTTGTCCCTCTGGGACTGCACCTCCCTGATCTGCCTGTGCCAACGCTCCAGTGTTCCCCACACCTGGGAATAAATTCAGCTGTCCTCAAAAACCAGTGTGGGTGATTTTTTTGGGGCTCCCAGAGACCCAGCAACCTTCTTCCTGACACAGAGGGATTATTTGTTCCCAGCAGTGCCAGGGAAAGCTTTTCCTTGGCTGTGGCTGGCCCCAGGGACTGCACAGCCCCACCTGGGCACCGGTGCCTCCTCACGCTGAGATTTGTGTGCACAAACAGCTCAGGGGGAGAAGAGGATGCTGAGAACAGAGGCAGGAGAGCAAATCCCAGTTGGGAATGTCCTTCCCAGCAGTACCTTGGGGGGATCTCCCTGAGCTGGTTCTTGCTGAAGTTCACGGTGGCCACGGGATTGGCGCCCACGGCGTCGAACACGGCCTCGGGGATCTCTGTGGCCTGCTTGTCACTGGGACAGGAGTGACACCAATTAACCACTGCCTGCTAATTAACGGGGCATTTCCACCTTCTTTTAGAGAACATAAAGAGCAGAAGAGAGGGAACAGCTGTGGAAAGCTCCCAGCACTGCCACATGTCCACAATGTCACCAAACAGGACTTTTTTCCCTTTCCCAACCCTTCCAGGTCCATTTGAGGAATAACTGAGCAGTTATTCCTCCTACAACATGTTCAAGTGAAAATCATAAAGAGTTTCAAAGGTACTAAAAGCACCTGCTGGGATTCAGCATTTCAATGAGTTACTGCAGAATATCAATACAAAAAAACCATTTCAAATCCCAGTCTAAATTCCCAAGCACATGAATTAAAGGTGAAAATGCCCACGAGCAGCTTGTGGACAGCTTGGTGTATAATGAAGGTGGGGAAAAAACCCACAGGCATCAAACAGGACAGTGTTCTCACAACTTCAGGAATGGTTAATATTCCCAAATACCTGTATTCCAGTAATTTTAGTGTGGTTATGGCGTGGGTGTTGACCTTGGACTGGCTGGGAAGAGTCATGGCTGTCACAGGAGGCTCTTCATTGGGGCCAGGTGCATCATCTGGGGACAGCAGAGGGGTGCAGGGACACAGCTGAGCTGCTCTGAGTGGCCCCAGGCAGCTGCCACCACCCCTCTCCAATCCTGCTCCACTCTGGCTCAACTCAGGATCATCCAATTCAGATTATTTCAATCATTTCCTAATAAAGGTTTTTTACCATCCTGGATTTGGGGGTTCTCTTAGGGTGAAGGAGGGAGAAGGGCTGGAGATGTGCTGGTGGCAGCTGCTCTGTCAGGCTCTGCTCTGTGGGGTGGGCAGCTGGGAACTGCAAAAACCACGGAATTCTGACTGGAAATGATGACCTAGAGCAGCTTTGTCCACACCAGCACAGCACATCTGGCCACAATTTCAGTAAAATAATTAAGATTTACAAACCCTCCTCTATGAAGTTCTTTCTGATTACTCCCCACAATCCACATGAAAAAGCTCCTGCACGCCTGAAATGGGAATTCCCATCCAGCTGAGTCAGGTTTTGTAAAGGATAATCCTCAATTCAGAATGTTTATAATTCAGTATTAGATAATAGGATAAGAAAAAGAAACAGAAATATCACAGCAAACTGTAGAGTAAAGGAAATTATTACTGCAGGATAACTGGGGCCACCTGGATTTAAACAACCACCCTCCCTAAATTCTAATTTACTTTCATTTCTCAGAACACTCTCCTTAAAATGAAGTGGAAGAAAGCAACATACCTTGGATTTTGCTTCTCAGGTATTTCAGCAGTTCCTGGGTGCCTTTCTTTAAAAAAGAAACAAACCCCAAGTCACTCAGCAGTTATTTCTGCAGCTGGGGGGACAATGCAGGGGGACAGTGCCAGCACAGCCCACAGCACCCCTGACTAAAAATCCCACTGAAAATCCCACAGCAGCTTGGGAACTTGCTTAGTTAGAATTCTATTTATTCCAGCTGAAAATTTCTCATCCTGAATCACAGCCTCAGGCTCCACTTTTGTAGCTCCTTATGTGAAGATTTTTGCCATTTCCAAGAGCAAATAAAAAAATTTCCAACGAGCTTAATTTTCCTTTTAAAAAGCTCCAGCACAATTTGCTGTGGAGAACACATTCACAGCCTGTCAGTGAAGCTGACTGCTCATTGTTCTGCTACTTTTTATGGCCCAAATCATAAACTCTGGGAAAATCACAGCAGTTTGCATCATTTGCAGGGATTTTAGCAGCTCCAAAGATTTCCCTCAATCCTCTCACAGCAACTTCCAGTGGTCAGACACAGCATAAACCTGTGAGTAGTGAAGCCCAAACTCTGCACTGTTGGTTTTAGGGGAAAGGCAGGTTTGGGGTATGATTTTACAGGTTTGGGGTATGATTTTACAGTTTTGGGGTATGATTTTACAGGTTTGGGGTATGATCTTATAGGTTTGGGGTATGATTTTATAGGTTTAGGGTATGATTTTACAGGTTTAAGGTATGATTTTACAGATTTAGGGTATGATTTTATAGGTTTAAGGTATGATTTTACAGTTTTGGGGTATGATTTTACAGGTTTGGGCTATGATTTTACAGGTTTAAGGTATGATTTTACAGGTTTGGGGTATGATTTTATAGGTTTGGGGTATGATTTTACAGGTTTAGGGTATGATTTTAATGGTCTGGGGTATGATTTTACAGGTTTAGGGTATGATTTTAATGGTCTGGGGTATGATTTTACAGGTTTGGGGTATGATTTTAATGGTCTGGGGTATGATTTTACAGGTTTCAGAAGCAGGGACTGACCTGAAGTGCTGGATGTGAATGAACAATTCTCATTCCAGCTGACACAGCCTAAGAGACTGGATGAAGACAGAGGGATAAAGGGAATGTGGATGTTGGAAAGGAAGGAACTGTCACAAGGAGACAGGCAGGGAGAGTGGGGCTGTGCTGGGCATGGCAAGGGAAGCCAACAAGGAACAAGCTGGGAAGTTGTGAGGGAAAGGTGAAGATCTGAAATCTCAGTGACAGGTGGGGAGGAAAGCAGAGAGCAAGGCAAAGCTCCAGAGGCAAGTAACGGCACAGGAGTTAAAAGCACACCAGGATTTACCAGGAATCAACTGGAAATTCATCAAGAACCAGGAATGGGGTTGGGACTGGAATGAGAGGCCTGAGGAAGAGAAAGTGAGCTGGGCAGGGCTGGAGAAGGGAAGATTCTGCTGCTCCTCTACACTCACCCCAGTCCTTTATCTCAGTATCCATCTGCTCCAAGCAGTGCCTGGGGAGCCCTAAAGCTCCTCCATCAATTGATCCTCTAAACCAAGTGGAAAAAATCCAGCCAGGCAGAGAAAATTGCAGCCACACGAATTTACAGTGTTGGTGATGGATCCAGGCAGCACAAATAGAGCATGGCCTGACAGACTCCTCGTGCCTGGCCTTTGCTCCAGGTGGGAAATAACAGCCCAGGAGTGACAACTGCAGCTGAAGCAGCAAATCCTCAGTAATCCAGGGAACAGCAGAACTCCAGCAGCCCTGACCCAGACTCCTTTCCAGGAGCACTTTGGACAAGGGCTCATTAACTCCGTGCACACTGCGCTCCCTCAGCCAGGCACACAAGGGTTTCCCTCTCCTGGCAGATGTTACAGATTTCACTGCAGCACAGACTTGTCAGTTCTGCTTATTTCTGGAGCATCCCAGGGCTTTGGGAACACTGATTTTACAACCCTGGCAAAGGCACAGAAGTAGGAATGTACAGCACCACTGAGGAGAGGGGCCTGCCAGGGAAAAAATAACAGGGAAATTCTGCAGCAGGAGTGGTGCCCACACTCCAGTCTCCCTGCTGCCCTAAGGACTCCTTTCCTCAGGAACAACTCACACCCTCCCTTTGCTGCCTCCCTGCAAGAGAACAGAGAACTGAATCCTAGATCCTTAATTGAGACAAGACCTTAAATCCCATCCCATCCTAGCCCTGCCATGGCAGGGACAGCTCCCACTGTCCCAGGCTGCTCCAAACCCATCCAGCCTGGCCTTGGGCACTGCCAGGGATCCAGGGACAGCCCCAGCTGCTCTGGGAATTCTATTCCAGGGCCTGCCCACCCTGCCAGGGAACAATTCCTGCCCAAGATCCCATCCAGTCCTTGACCAAAGTCCCTCTTCAGCTCTCTTGGAGCTCATTCAGGTCCTGCAAGGCCACACTGAGGCCACCCCAAAGCTTCTCCTCTCCAGGTGAACATTCCCAGCTCTCCCAGCCTTTCCTCCCAGCAGAGCTGCTCCATCCCTCTGCTCATCCTGGTGCCTCCTCTGGACCCTCCCAGCAGCTCCAGCTCCTTCCTGTGCAGATGTTCACACACAACCAAACCCCAGTGCTCACTTGCAGCAGGTCTCTCCGAATGGTTCTCAAAGGATTTCCCTCCAGCGCCAGGAATTTCAGCTGAGGGAGGTTCCCCAGGGTGTAAGGCAACCTGCAGAGGGAAACAACTGATTCCACAGCAGCTCCAAAACTGCTGCTAAAGAACGTGCAATGGCTGTCAGAGGGCATCAGAGGGATCCTGAAGCTCAGGTTCAAAGGAAAAGATGCAGGATCCCAGATTAATTTAAACTGGAAAAGCTCTCCCATGGAGTCCCAGCTGTGCCTGATGCCCACCCTGTCCCCAGCCCAGAGCTCTGAGTGCCACCTCCAGCCCTTCCTTGGACACCTCCAGGGATGGGCACTCCAAACCTCCCTGGGCAGCCCCTGCCAAGCCCTGACCTCCCTTTCCATGGGGAAATTCCTGCTGCTGCCCACCCTGAGCTGCCCTGGCCCAGCCTGAGGCCGTTCCCTCTCCTCCTGTCCCTGTTCCTGGGAGCAGATCCCAAATCCCCCCGGCTGTCCCCTCCTGCCAGGGGCTTGTGCAGAGCCAGAAATTCCCCCTGAGCCTCCTTTGCTCCAGGCTGAGCTTTCCCAGCTCCCTCAGGGATTCTCCAGCCCCTTCCCAGCTCCCTCAGGGATTCTCCAGCCCCTTCCCAGCTCCCTCAGGGATTCTCCAGCCCCTTCCCAGCTCCCTCAGGGATTCTCCAGCCCCTTCCCAGCTCCCTCAGCTGCTCCTCACAGCACTTCCAAGTCACACCTAAGCCATGGACAGAACACAGAACATTTTACAAGTTTGATCACACACAATCTCACAACACACAGAGGGTTCCTTCACTTCATGACTGAGTCATTTCTTAAGTGCCCTTCCCACAGGAAGGAAGGAAGGAAGGAGCTGCCAGCACCCAGCCCCAGCCCAGGTGCCATTATTACCTACTGATGTCATTGTTGGCCAGGTCGAGTCTCTCCAGCTTCTGCAGCACCGTGATCTCCTCGGGCACTGCCTTGATCTTGTTGTCCCTGAGCTCCAGCACGCACAGGGAGCTCAGCTGTTTCAGGTTCTCTGCATTCAGGATTTCAATCTGATTCTCCCCAGCGTGTAATTCCTACAGGGACAAAGAGCACCACAACTGTGGTAAAATTACTTTATAACTTATCTCCTAAATCATGACATCAGCAGTCACCAGTATGATGATGTGGAGAATATGGACATCTTGATTCCCTTTCATCTGCTTACAAAATACCTGGATAAAACCTGATTATGTTAAAAGGAAAAACAGGAGTTTACTCCATAGTTATGAAGAAAAAACAATAATGAACATAGTGAATTTATCCAGAAAATGTTCCCATGGATTAAAAAAAAAAGCCTGTTGCAGGCAATATTAGATCCAGCTTTCAGTCATTCCTCCCCTAAACACTTTTTATTTTCCAGATCTGGAAAGTCCTGCAAACTCATCTTTCAAAAGGCTGAATAACAAGGGCAGTAAGAGAAGCTGCATTAAACAGAGTTCTAAACACAGAGCTGTCATCTGGTTTTGATCACAGCACCTCACAAAAGCTTGTGTTTAAAGTAACTGTCATTATTTCAAAGTTTACAAAGTTTAAACTGCATTTCCAGCAGAGCAGCCATTCCAAGCTCACCTTCAGTAACCTGCAGGAGGGAAACTCCGGCAAGGAACGCAGTTTGTTTTTCCTCAGGTAAAGCTGCTCCAGGGATGCCATGGTTGCTAATTTAGGAGGTACTGTTTCCAGATAATTTTTGGTACAATCCAGTTGCCTCAAGCCTGGGGAAGTCAATGTCCAGTGATAAATGGAAAGAGGAGAAGATAAAAATACCTTTCTACAGCAACATAATTATCCTGGGGTTTAATTTAAAATAAACACCATAAATAAACAACATTTTACCAAACAGATTCTCAAAGTAATAACTCAGATTTTCTTGAGGAAACAGTGACTCTTTAAGAATCTATTTTAAAACCCTGCACTGTATTGCTGAGCACAAGCACAGCACTGGCTGTTTGGCATTTAATAACCCGAGGAAAGTGATTTACTTTTCATGGCACTGAGATCTGCAGGCAGCTCCTTGAGCTGGTTACAGGCCAGGTTGAGCCGCACCAAATTCACCAGCAGAGCAAAACTGGTGGGGATGGCTGTGAGCTGGTTGTTGGACACATCCTGCAGATTGAAACAGAGACAGAGAGACATGAGAGGTGTCCAAAACATCCCAGGAGTGCTGCTAGTGCAAAGTTAATTAGTGGCAGAACAGTAAAATTAGATGGCTGACAACTGGCACAAGTGTGAGAGAAGAAACAACTCCCCCAGGACTGACAGATCACCGTGGATTTCAGCTTTCCCAAAATATGTCAAAACAAGAACAAACTGAAAACAAACCCCACCATGCAATAACTGACATTAGAACAGTCACTGGAATATTTGCCAAGTTCTGCCACTGAACCCGAGGGATTTTTAAGTAGCAGTGGGAAAACACAGATCAATCCTTTCCAAAGAAAGAAACAGGTTTGAAGTTGTGCTTTACCAGCTCCTCCAAGGTGAGGAGCTGCCCCAGCCCCTCGGGCAGCTGGCTCAGCTCGTTGTGCTGCACCAGGAGGCTCCTCAGACGGGGCAGCTGCAGCAGCTCCTCGGGAAGGCTCCTCAGTTTGTTGTGGCTGGGGTGGAAACATGGAACACAAAGGGAAAAGACAAGAATTCAGGAGTTTTTAGGAATGTAACTGCACACAGAACATTCGTGTCCCACAGCCTGCTGGTCAGGACACTGCCACCTCTAAGGAAAACCTGGCCCCTGGGAACAATTCACTGTCTTTATTTGTTCAAGATGACTTTTAATCCTGCTCTGAATTTACAACATTCCAGATGGATCCTAGGATTTTTTTTGTTTTGTACTTCACACACACAGTGGTAGTATAACCTCTCCTTGTGCACAAATTTACAAAATTACCCCAGCAAACAGAAGATTCTGAACCTTCCAGCACAAACAAGATCTACACAGTTATTTACAATGTGCATTATTCATGACTGGAAATGTTTTATCCTCAGAACTGCCAGACTGAAGCAAATAAACACTTTGTGTATGATTATTCAGAATATCAGTGCTTGCACCTTCCAAGCAATTGTGACTTTGAATATCGGTGAAAACAATTTCAACAAACCCAAGGTCACCAGTTTTGATCCAAAACTGGTAATATAGCACATACAATATATCATAATACTCTGCAGTGAGTAATCTGGAATTAATTTTTTGAAAGAAAGGTTGATATCCTGCAATCTCTCACTCACACCTGAAAGTCACTGCAGCATTTCTCATGTTTGCTCTGTAACATGGCCTTACCTGACATCGAGTTTCTGGAGATTTTCAAGTTGCCCTAAAGCAGAAGGAAGTGATGTCAATTGATTGTCATGCACCTGTAAAAGAGAGGTTTTAGAACACAGTTACTAATTTGTACCAAGGGATTTTTTACAGGCCTCCCCACTGTGAAGAATTCCTCCCCAACATCCCATCTATCCCTCTGGCAGTGGGAAACCATTCCCCCTTGTCCTGGCACTCCAGGCCCCTGTGAAATGAATACGTCAGGGAAATGGAAAACAAAGAGCCAGGAGGTTTCCCCATGTCCTACATGGAAGTACCATCAGAGCACCAAGGGGTCCTGGCACTCACATCCAGCATGGTGAGGGCAGGCAGCAGCTGCACATCCTCCGAGAGGCTCTGCAGCTTGTTGGAGGCCAGGATCAGCTTGGTCAGGTCCGTCTGCTCCCACCAGCGGTCGGCAGCTCCGAAGGACAGGTTCTGCTGGGCTTCCTCCGGTGTGTCCAGGTTGATCCTCCATACGTGCTCGGGCACTGCAGCACAAACACAGCCATCAGCTGAACGCTGCAGGTGTTTGCTCCAGGATTTCACTGCCAGCATGTGCTTTGTGAATGAAATCATAGAGTGGTTGGGGCTGGAAGGGACCTTAGTGATCATCTAGTTCCAACCCTTCTGCCTTGGGGGATGACATACATAGAGATATATAAATATATATGGATATACACAGACATAGGTATATGTGTGTTTATCTATAAAAACATACATATATACATAGATACACATATATATATACATGCACACATATATATAATACACACATGCCTATAGTCACTCTACAGTCAATTTTGTTCTAGAGACATTTTTTTATATTTATAATATACATAAAATAGATATTTCTAATATATTACAAATATTTCTAATATAGACACCGTGTTCTAGAGACATTTTTGCAGAGGTAACAACAACAAGCCGATGGAAACATGCCAGAAACAGACAAGAACGAGTCGATGGCGAACAGATGGCGCTCCCCGGGAGCCGCTCCCGCCCCGCCCGGACGCGCTGCCCGCAGCCCCGCGGGGTCCCGGGGGCTCGCCGGGAGCAGCAGCGCGGCCGAGGCTGAGGCTTCACGCACCGTGGGTGAGGCCGCGTCCCGCCAGGTTGAGCTGCCCGCTGCGCCGCGCCAACCGCAGCAGCCCCTGCGGCACCGCCGGCGCCGGCTCGGCCGCCCGCCCGAACCCCGGCCCCGCGCCGCCAGCGCCCGCCCGCGCCCGCCGGGCCGCCGCCATCCCCGAGCGGGGCCGGGCCCGAGCCGCGCTGGAGCCGCGGCCGGAGCCTCCCGGAGCCGGAGTCTCCCGGAACCTCGGCCGGAGCCTCCCGGAGCCCGAGTCTCCCGGAGCCGCGGCCGGTGCCGCCCGCAGCCGGAGCCGCCCGCCCGCCTCGCAGGCGGGGCCCCGCGGGCGGAGCCGGCCCAGCCCCGGCGCCGCCATTTCCCGCCCCGCCGTGCCGAAATGGAGCCCCGGACCGCGCTCCTTGGGGAGCTGTACACGGACACACGAGGGACAGCGAAGGAAACAGAGCTTTTACATCAGTTTATTGGTTTTCCTTTCCCCCTCAGCACAGCGCGCAGCTACACTGCAGCCTCCTGGGGGGATGAGGGTGGCTGGGCTCGATGATCTTCAGAATCCCAGGATGGTTTGGGTTGGGAAGGACTTTAAAGCAGGGACATCGTGCACTGTCCCAGGTTGCTCCAAGCCCCAGTGTCCAGCCTGGCCTGGGACATCGCAGGGATGCAGGGCCTGCCCGCCCTGCCAGGGAACAATTCCTGCTCAGCATTCCATCTACACCAGCACATGGAATCTGCAGGTCCCACCAGCAGCTCCCCGTGAGAGGAACATGATGAGTGTGAAAAACGAGGTTCACGTAATTCTTATAGAATTTAAAAGTTTAATAAAAAAAAAACAATTAGGAGAAAAAATAAAGTATACAGATTCGGCCAGGTGTCTCTGCATTCAGCTAAGAGAGCACACCTCACTAACAAAGGATTGTCCCTTAAAAACAGAACCCTACCACATATCCATAAATTCTCACACATATTCATACATTCTTCTTTGGATCTTTGGTGTTCTTCTGTTTAGTTTTCTCTTGCCCCCTTCCCAATAGATCAATCCTCTTGGCGTCATCGAGATTTACATTCTCTGATACCAGAAATGCAATAAATTCCCCCCCAGAGTTCTGGTCACTGCTGTCTTCATCTGGGTAAGAGAGTTTACAAATGCAGGAGTTCTCTGGCTATTTTTTTTTCCTCAGTCTTTGGGTTATACAAACAAAAGCAGTTTTTTATTTTAATACTATGCCATAGCCTAACATATATGTATTATACCACTATTTCTAAATTTCATCAATAACAGAAATAAAGAAAACTATATTAACACAACAAAATTTCTCATTCTTATACACATAACATTCATTTTAATATTTGCGAAAAGCCAACAATATAAAATGTATCTATAACAATGAGGAAGGAGTGTGGTCCCGTGTTGAATTGTAACTCCCTTCACTCTGAAACAGCACATTTGTATCAAACTCCCCTCTTTGAAAAATGCTTCTACGAGTAGTTCCACTGGAATAAAAAGTAATTAGTGAAGGTTTAAATACATCAGTCAAGTATGTGATCCCAGAAACTCACTTCAGGCACTCGCTCTTCACTAAGGATACTGGCCTCATTCATTTTTTACCAGTGTTCTTTAATTCCCCCCCCCTCTTTTTCCCCCCCTCTCTCAGTGGAGGCAGAAACACACAGAAAATACTGGGTATTTCAACATTTTTTATTAAAAAAAAATAGTGTTTAAAAACGGGTTTTAAAGACTTCAGAGGGTGAGTGCTCTGTGCCTCAGGTAAAAACACTATGTCAGTCTCATTCCCTTTCAGTGTTGTTGGAAATTAATGAAGTTCCACGTGGAACACTGCTGACAAATTCAAAGTAGGACTTTAAATAAGCTTTTGGCAACTCAGTAAAAGGTACTGAATTATCTGAATATCAAATATCTGTGATATTTCATACATGGAAATGTGATATCTGGTAAGGCAGGACCAGTATCTCCTACTTAATGAATCAGATGTTGTAGAATTTCAGCTTGATTAATAAATAAGGTTTGTTTTATTTACATTCAGGAGCATTTATGGGGAAACACATTAACATAAAACAACAAACTCATCAGGAAATAGGTTGATTTGTACTATGTTAACCACAAATACGGGTTTCTTTCCTCTATAACATTAATGAGAAATTCCCACCCCAACGTTGTCCTGCTTGTGATGCCTTTTCTGGGGCTACCTGAAAAGAGAGGCCAGAGTTAAGGAAAATGAGTTCTATTTATTGAAAGGCCTTCAGGTACATTTCGGGAGATGAAGGCCCCCAGGGGTTACACCCAAAAACGATGATGGGTTATGAATTTTCACTTTTATAAGTTCGGTCCATTTGCATACTGGGGGTTAATTTCCCAATTACAGCTTCAGATAATGAAGTCATTTACTTAACTCACTTTTGTTTCCATCTCTCGGGGCCTGAGGCAGTGAGGTGTCCTCGATTCCCCAGCCTGGAGAGGAATTGTTGGGTCTGACCAAAATGTGAGGACAGCAGCTCACACCGAACACGGAGTTTAGAATTATACACTACAGAATTGCAGGATCACAAATATATAATAAGCGGGAATCTTAAGGCACCACTTGGATGGTGGTTCTAGAGACACTTTTAATATTATATTTATATTCAATTTTGTGTATTTTGTGAGAGTTTGGGCTGTGAAGTTGTGAAAAACGAGGTTCACATAATTTTTATAGAATTTAAAAGTTTAATTAAAAAAAAAACAATTAGGAGAAAAAATAAGCCAGGTGTCTCTGCATTCAGCTAAGAGAGCACCCCTTACTAACAAAGGATTGTCCCTTAAAAACAGAACCCTACTAGATATCCATAAATTCTCACTCATATTCACACATTCTTCTTAGGATCTTTGGTGCTCTTCTGTTTAGTTTTCTCTTGCCCCCTTCCCAATAGATCAATCCTCTTGGTGCCATTGAGATTTACATTCTCTGATACCAGAAATGCAATAAATTCCTCCCCCCAGAGTTCTGGTCACTGCTGTCTTCATCTGGATAAGATAGTTTACAAAAGGAAAAAGAAGGTGTCTCCAGCTATCTTTTTCAGTCTTTGGGTTATACAGACAAAAGTAGTTTTTGTTTTAATGCTATGTCGTAGCTTAACATATATGTATTATACCATTATTTCTAAGTTTCATCAATAACAGAAATAAAGAAAACTATATCAATACAACAAAAATTTCCATTCTTATACGCATAACATTCATTTGAGTATTTGCGAAAAGCCAACAATATATGTATCTATAACAAAGCGATGAGGGAGGAGGAAATCACGGCCCCTCAGAGCCCCCCTCAGGTTTCCCGCGCGCGGGCCCGGAGCGGGGCTGTGAGGGGAGGGGGGGGGGTGAGCGCGCCCCGTCCGCGCACGCGCCGCCCCCGCCAGCGGCCGTCCCCGTCTCCGCGCGCGTCCGGCGGCGCGGCGCATGCGCGGGGGCGGCGCGCGCAGGCGCGGCGCGGTGCACTGTGGGATACTGCGGCCCGGGCAGGCTGGTGAGGCGGCGCGCGCGGGGCCGGCGGGGGCGGCGGGGCCGCAACGGGGGCGGAGAACCGGGGGAAGGGAGGGGGGGGAAAAGCGAACCGGGCCGGGGGCAGCGAACCGCAGCGCCCCGCCCGCCCCTCACCAGCTCCCCGCTGTGTCCGCTGCAGCACCGGCGGAGCGGGCGGCGGCGCGATGGCCTCCAGCAGCGGCACCGACGTGATCCAGGTCACCAACGTCTCGCCCAGCGCCAGCTCGGAGCAGATGCGGACCCTCTTCGGCTTCCTGGGCAAGATCGAGGAGCTGCGCCTCTTCCCCCCCGAGTGAGTGCGGGCCTGGCGCGGCCTCGCCGCCTCCCCCTCCGGCCCTCCCCCCGCGGCCCAGCGCCGCCTCCGCCCGCCCCCCCCGCGGCTCCCGGCCCGGGCCGCCCCCGCTCCGGGATCGGGATCGCGCCCGGCCGCGGCCCGCGCTGCGCACCCCGAGAGCTCCCGCTGCTCCTCCTGCTTCTCCTCCTGCTTCTCCTCCTGCTGCTCCCGCACGGCTCCGCTCCGTCACGGGATTGCGGGATTACTGCGGGTGACACGTGCGGCTCCGGGGAAATTCGCGTTTCTCCAGGGTTGTGCCCGCTGAACCTCTGTTTTCTGCGTCACCTCCGCAGAGCCAAAACTTCTGGATGTAGATAAACGCATTTGTTACAAATAATTTTGTGCTAGAGGAGCAGCTTAGCCCTAATTTACAAAGAGCACGCTTTTAATATTTGTGTTCTCTGCGAGCAAATCTGTGCTGAGCAGAAAGGTGACTGCTAACAGACAAATACACGTTTCTCATTTGCACATCTTGCCAGGAATTCTGTGCAAATTAAACAAATAATGCACATATCAAGCGTGTATATAACTGAAAATAAAGTTTTGGGTACCCCGGTAATTTACAAATAGCCACAAACAAAAGGAAAAGGAAATAAGATAGTTTTTATGTCTTCACTTGCAGTTAAGTTCTAATGAAAATAGATAGTGCTTCCAGAATCCTTTCTGATGCAATATAAAACTTGAGTGTTAGCAGTACTGATGGTTTCAGTTTGATTGATTTACAGAGCCTGGTGTTATTATATGTTGGTGTTTTGCATATTTGTTATAGAAGTTAAAGGTTTTCTTTCTACCACAATGAAGATTAGCCAAACAAGACCACAATCAACTATTTGTAATACCCAAAATTACTTGGATATTTTTATTTTAGGGGGAAAAAACTACCACCAAACATTTGTTTTTCTTCCTTGAGCTTTCCATCCCTTCTAGCACAAACCAAAGACAGCTCCAGAGGGAGTTTCCTTGTTCCCAGCTGGGATAGCTGACATGGCAGGAGCTCACCTGTGACAGGTGCAGTCCTTTCCTGGGCTGCTCTGTGTTTGGACACTTTGTCTCATTTTTCAGGGCTGTTGAGGGGATTTGTGTCTTTGAAACTTTGTAGCTTTAGATACACATTAACTAATCTGTTCGGAGATTCCTTCAGTGCCTCGGTGTCCTTTCCCTTGTGTGAGGAGGGCCCTGGCACTCAGGCCCTGCAGATTTTCCCTGGACTGATGGGAATCTGCTCTGGGTCACTTCAGGGCCCCCAGTTCCACTTCACCCCAAACAGAGGGACATTTCCTAATAGTGCCACGTTCTTTTCCTGGTCCTTCTCCTTCAAATTCCAGCTGACTTTTTTCCCTGCCCCTGGTGTCCATCCATTTTTGGAGGGGTATGGGATATAAATTATAATCTGTGAATTCTCCCCAACATCTGGGTTCCTTTCTATCCTGGATCCTGCTGGGATTTTCCCTTGCCTGTAGTGTTTGAGGAGCCAATCCCATTTCCATTGCTCCGCCTCCTGGTTTGATCCGTGTCACTCTGACCCTTATTCTCCTGCACTCCCAGATCATGTGTAACTTCCTGAGCTTCTCCAGATTCCTGGTTTTCCTTCTCTCCCCTCATCCACCTCCTTTCCCCACTTTATTTAATCCCCTGTTTCCCATTCGTTGTACACCTCAGCTGGGTCTTTAATGCACAACCAGTTTTGGGACTTCTTCCAATTTTCCTCCTCCTCCTTCTGCTTTTCCCAGACTCCACTGCCTGGTTCTCATCTTTATTGTATTCCATAAAACGCCATCCAAACTGTAAAGTGGAGGAAATGGATTTCTGAGTTTCCTGTAGTCCAGCCTCAGGAAATCCTTGTGTGTCCCAGCATTCCAGTGGCTGAGAGACAATTCCTGAATGTTGCAGTCTTGGGTGAATTAGAATAATGATGGATGGTGGCTTTTTTTGGGAGCTGTTGAGAACATCCAGTTCTTGATGAATTTCACCCAGCTTGGATTTGGGAGTGAGTGGAAATACCATTTTTAAAAGTGCAATACACAGATGTAAATTAAATGTCAGGCTGCAGAAGCATTGCCTAACACATTTTCAGTTGTTATTTTAGGTTCATTATTTTGGGAAAAAGCTCAGCTATCCCAAAGCATTCCCAGTGGCACTCCTGGCTGTAAACAGGATCTGCTCTGGTTCACATTCCTTTGTTATCACTGGCATTTTAAAAATGCCTGAAAATATTGGGCTGCTTTTCTTTAATGAATTGTGTAATTTTACTCAATTTAGATTAGGAACTCCTTCAGCTCTGCCATCACCCCTCGTTTTACTTTTCTTTACAGTTTTACTGTGATTTTGTTAAACACCTTCTACTAATGTTTCCTTGGGTTTATGTTATTATTCTTTTTTATTTCTTCTTATTTCTTATTAATTATTACTTATGGGCTAAAAAAGGCACCATTTTGCCAAGCTGCTGTGGATTCCTGGGTACAAAAGAGCCAACAGATTTTAAATTATTTTTCTCTCATTTATCACTGCAGTTGCTTCCCAATTTATTCAGTCTGCAAGCTGTGGGAGCAAGTAGCTGTTTCTAATTTTAATGCTTCAGAAGCTGCAATGTGCTGGCTCCAATTTAGTTTTCCACATCAGGTGAAATGTAAGGTTATTAAAGTGTGGTCTGACAGACACTGGGGCAGTTGTGTGTGTTGGGCTCAGTGGGGCTGAAGGTGAGGGAGCTTTTGGCATTTGCAGTGCCAAAAATAGACCCTGGATCCGTCTGGTGGTGTCAGAGTTGTTCCCTGAATTCTGACAACCCCCAGTGCTGAAAGGCTTGATCAGCCTCAGCAGCCCAGATCAAACTGCTCTGGAGCTGGGATGCCTTTGAAGTGGGATGTTTAGAGTTGTGGCTGGGAATCCAGGTAGGAAAAGCAGATTTTTGTCAGGATCAGTGATGTTTTCAGAGCTCCCCAGGCTCATCTGGACCTCTGGCCTGGTGTAGGTTTAGGACTTGCTGCTGCTTCCACTCCCTGCCTGGGCCTTTTGGAGGCAGCTTTTAACTCATCTGTCCCACAGTTCTGTTTGCAGAACAGTTTTTCTTCCTGTTACTTTGTACATCCAATTCCAGCAAATTCTTCCCCGCTTTCAGCACAGGGGGGCTCTTGGAACCCATTCTGGACCTTGCCTGGCTTGACTGCACCTGGGTTTTCAGTTAGGTTTGGTTTTAGGGAAGTCACAGCTGTAGTTCTACAATTATTTCCTGTTGCAGGATGTGGATATTTCTGGGTTGGTTTTTCTTTGAAGTGACTCAGAACTTGTCAGTTTTGGCTTTGTAGGTTGACAGACATTTGTTCTGAGCTGGGAACAGACCTACCTTGGAGAGGGGTGCTGTGCTCAGCTGTTCATTCCTGCCTGAGCTCCTGAAATTTCCTCATTTCCCTGCTGAAGGACAGGCAGGAGCTCGGCACTGGGCACTCCTCAGGCTGTGGGAGCACAGTGAAATTTAGTCTAGAAGCTGGAATGGAATTGGGTTGATGAACAAAACAATCCCAGACTGGTTTGGGTTGGGAGTGACTTTAGAGCTCATCCAGTGCCACCCCCTGCCACGGGCTGGGACCTTCCACTATCCCAGGGTGCTCCAGCCTGGCCTTGGGCACTGCCAGGGATCCAGGGGCAGCCACAGATGCTCTGGGAATTCTGTTCCAGAGGCTCAGCACCCTCCCAGCCTGGAATTCCTTCCCAATATCCCATCTCTCCCTGCCCTCTGGCAGGTCAAAGCCATGAGTGCACAGGCTGCCCCTACATGCCCTTGTCCCGAGTCACCACAATCCTTTAATCATCACCCTCTTCATTTCACAATCCACCTTCATTTGGGGCCTAAAGCAGGGAGTGTGAAACTACAGAGTTTAACTGAGACACAGTTGGTAACTTTTTCTCTTTTTTCAGCCAACTTTTCCTCCCAGCCAGGGCAGAATTTGCCCTTAGGTGAATTCATTGCACACAACAGAACTGACGTGCAGCTGGAGTGATAACAGAGGGAATGTAACAATTGGGGTGTGGTTTTGGGGTGGATTCTGTGTTTCCCTGCTGTCCCTGAGTGCTGGCTCTCTCTTGCAGTGACTCCCCCTTGCCGGTGTCGTCGCGTGTGTGCTTTGTAAAGTTCCAGGACCCCGACTCGGCCGTGGTGGCCCAGCACCTGACAAACACTGTGTTCGTTGACAGAGCCCTCATAGTCGTTCCCTATGCTGAAGGTTTGTAACTTGTTTGATGTTCTATGGGGCCACCCTTGGGGTGGTGGTTGGTTCCTGTCTAGTGCACAAAATTGAACAGTAGTCCTATGTCAAACATGTCAGAGATTGCCAATCTGAAACCCTTGGTATATTGCCTTTGGCCCCTGGATTTGATCAGATTGTTTCCATAGAGACACCAAATCAAAGTGGAAAGTTTTGTGTGGCTTCAAAGTGTAGAATAAGAGCGTTTTAGGCAGAATTCTATGCAAATTTTGCTCTGTGTCAGTCTCAATGAGACATTTTCCCAAACAGACTGTAATGCAAACAGGTCAATATTTTAAGGAAATTTTACTTTATTGATTGTTTGCCACTTTCACTCTCTTCATGAGGATGATTTCTCCCTCCCTGAGAGTGCATGGGAGAGGAATTAACATTCCTTTGGGATAAGCTGCCATTGCATTTATTTGGGAACATCCCCAAAAAAGGCCCTCACTCTCCTTGTGGAGTCCAGTATACCAAGGGTTTGAATAATTACGTTTTAATTCAAAAGTGACAACTTCCAAGAGGTGCCACATGGGCACTGGTCCTAGTTTTTAATTCCAAGTTTTCTTGTTCATCCTTGATATATTTAATAGAATTTCACTAAATAATAAACTCTTCTCTCTGTTATTTGTGTGTGTGATTTTTGTAGTGGAGAAGGCAAATGCAAAGCCCTTCCAGATGACTGAAAAACAGTGGGTCCTCTGCAGCTACAGGGGATTCTAGCCATTAACTAAAGGCCAGCAAGCACTCAAGTCCCCAAGTGTTTTCCTGGTGTAACCACTTGTTAACTACATTTTCTCTTCTTCTTTTTATTTTTACATTTTAGGGTGTTACAGTAATTTGAAAGGCAATGAGCAGGGTTTTTGGAACTTACCTTAAAAGCAAAGTGCTGAGAAGACACCTCTTCTTACAGAAGTCTTATTAAACTCTTCTAGACTTGCTTTAGAAGTAACTGATTTCCATTGTACTTGTGCATTTCTTGATTTACTTCTGGGAAAGGTTGAATTGAATAAAATCTTGCAGATTAAGTCATACTACAGTGCTAAGTTTGGTACATGGCCCTGGGTCACACCTGTAATCTGTCATGCTGGAGCTGTCTCTTGAGGCCTGGGGAGCTGTCTTATCTTATCTTTGTATTCCTTAAGCTTAAAAGATACGAAAGTTAAAGTTAAAAAAGATGTCCAACCTAATTCCTGGAGTGTAGGAATGTGCAGCAGTGTGGCCTCTGACTGAGCCCTGCTGTGTCCTGGGGGTCCAGAACCCCTTCTGCACTGGAGTTACTGCTCCTGCTGCCACTGCTGGAGAACAGCAGAGCTGAAAGGCTTCTTGTCCCTGTGTGGGTGTTAAACACAGCACCAGGCCAGTGAGATTCTGCTGGAATATTCTCCAAGGCCCATGGGAATAATGCCAGTGTTTAATTCTTCCTACAAGGATAAACCCACTTTTCTCTTTGTCAGTCTGACTTTGTCCACTGGGGATAAACCTGGCACATAGAGAAACCTGCCCAGCAGCTGTGCTTCAGAAAATCAAATTGTTAAAGTAGAATATTTTACTGGGCCTGTTAAGGAGTCACCCCTGGGCTGTACCTTGTGTTGTTGAACAGCTCAGAATTTAATGGCCTTGGCACATCACAAGAGAGATGTTCAGCCCATGAAGTCTTGCCCCTGGGTTGATAATCCCATACTTCTGTCCCTGTGCTGGAGTACAGTTTCTCCCCAAAATTCAGCCTGCCAGGGTCCCAACTGAACAAGAAGCAGCATTTTCCCCAACCCACAGTGCCACTGCTGATGTGCTTAAAGCCAGGCCTGTGCTGAATGGGGCCCTCCTCTCTCTGATTTCTGCTGTGCTAATGAACCTGTGTGATTATTGCCTGTCACTAAAGCAAATGTTTATTATCTGTTTAGTGCAATAATTCCCCCCCTGTCCCAAGTTTTAGCTCACACAGACACTTTGGTGTTGGCTGTTGCTTTGTGTTATAGAACTATACACAAAGGCTACGGTAAGGTTTAGTATTTGTCATTTTCTCTGGGCTAATTCCTAGATTTGGAAGGAACTCTTTAAGGTTAAAGATGGCTGGGGGGGGTGTTTAGGTTCTTTGGTTAATGTTTGTTTCTTTTTGTCTGTTTCTTTTTCTTTCATTTCTACACATTCATGCAGTATTTCATGGTTCTAACAAAGCAGCAGTAAAAAAAGCTCTTGAAGCATGAAAATTAACTGGTGAGGGGCCTCATTGCTTTTTTTTAAATTATAGTTTATTTAAATACTTTTTAAAGAAACGATTAGAGGATCAGATGCATGAATTTTTTTTTAATGGATGCAGATCTTCTATGAGGTGTCTCGAGTTAAGTCTGAGGATTTGTATTTAGATGCCAGAAATGTTGTAGTTGCACTAATTTGAAATGTTTAGCTGTAATTGATAAATATCCTCTTGAGACATAATTTTGCATGCCAAATGACCCCATAATCTCTCTGTAGGTATGTTGATATATTTATGCATTCCTGCCCTTTGCCTCCATGACCTTTTTCCCCTGTCCCTCCATAACTTTGGGTATCTAAAGTGCTGCCAGCTCAGTGCCACGAGCCAGATATCAGTGCTGTGTATTGTACATTTGTGTAGATTATCGGCACTTCTCAGTATAGGTGGGAGGAACCATTACCTTTATTTAACAGTGGTTTTTCTTTTTTGTTGTTGTGTTTTACAGTTCTTTTCCCTGGTTCAGCCTGAACTATATACCAGGCCCTGCTGAAAATACCACCCAACAGTTTTCTTCTGCAGCTTATCCAGTTTCTCTTAAGTGCCCTGTACATATTGTATGTTTTATGATGAGATGCAGTTTCTTAATATGTATTACAGAAACACTACTGGTATTTGCAACTATATAGTAAAATTGTTTTATTGAACTCTCATTTTGGGGGCTTGGGCACATTAACAAATTAATCCATCTGTATAGGGCTTTTGCTGTTGGATAGAGTAAAACTCCCTCCACACCTGTTTGCCAGTAGGGCCCTGAGCACTCTGTGTGCAGAGCAGGCAGCGCAACAGCCCCTGGGCTTAGCTGGCTGCAAGACTTTGGGCCACGAGTCCCCTGTGCCACAGCAGGTGGCAGCAGCATTGTTGGTGCTCTAGGCTGGCACATATCGGAGCAAAATGCATTTTACTGCACAGGTAAGGAATGTGCCAGCATCCCTGTGTGTATCCCAGCCACAGACACAGCCCCAGCATTCCCGGAGAGCCGCATTCCATGTGACACGTCAGCAAAAGCCCTACCCAAAACACCCATCCCTTCTCTTTTAAGTTTGCCAAAATTTGTATGGTAGGTGTAAAAGAAAACATAGTGAACTGTACCATATTATTAACCCCTAAATCCAACTTTTTTTGTCTTGTGTATCTTGATTTTTCTGTGTGCTTTGTAGTGAAGCAGCCGACACGAGTCGTTGTTCATAAAACAGCTTTTGAAAGTTGAGAGCACTCTCACCCCTGGAGAACCGACTGTGCTTGCTTACGTTTGGTTCATGACTTAAAAATCGAGTACAGGTGATGAAACCTTGGCAGTGTTAACAACAAAGTAGTGTGTATTGTGCTATTTTTTTGCTCTAGAAACTTAACCTTTTGTAGAGAAAAAGGAACAGTCAAATTGTCACCCATTGAAGTTGCATTCTGACAAAAAAAGTTAATGCTAAATATTAATAGCCATCAAGCTTTGTATTTTAGCCAACATAAGTACTTTCAACAAACTCAGGTGGTGTATCAGGGAGACTTTGCTGGGTGTATTTGTGTATTTGGTGCCTCTGGGCTGGGATGCACTCTAATGCCAGGCTGTTTCCCTGCAGGAGTCATTCCTGATGAGACTAAGGCTTTGTCTCTGTTGGCACCAGCTAATGCCGTGGCAGGGCTGCTGCCCGGGGGTGGCCTGCTGCCCACTCCCAACCCTCTCTCTCAGGTAGGCTGGGGAACCCCTGGGGGTCTCCTGCTGCATTCCCACTTCATTCCTGCTCTTTCTTTCAGGACTGGTGTGTTCATTCCAGTTCCAGGGCCCTGATGGATGGGGACAGCTCTGATGTGAATTGGGGCACGAGAGCCCCAATATCCTGATCTCCCTATTCCCTGCTTTCTCAGGGCCCTGTTTGTGCCTCCCACCCCTCTCACCCACTGTACTTTGCAGATGTGACAAGCAGTAGAGATCTCACAGATTTTAACTTCCTCAAGTCCAGGGAGCTGCCACGCTGTGAGATTCCCTTCATTAATCCTCCAGCTGAGGGGAAAATGGGAGCCTGCTTGTGTGAACCCACAAGAATTTCATGTGGAAGATGAACAGTGAGAATTGCACATTGTGGGAGAAGTTGGAGTCACAGCTCAGCTCTTAACAGGGCACAGAATCAAAGTGCAGGAGGCAAATTAATAATAATAAAACCTCATTAATTCTGCACTTCTCAAACCCACCTCAGCTCCTGCTTAGCTGAAGGACCCCCTGGCCATGGAGCTCCTCAGGGGGGAAGAGCCTAAATTTAACCTTTGAAACCCAGGGAAGGGGCTGGAAGAACCAAATACAACCCAGAAGATTTCATTCACTGAAAACTGTGCATATAAATCCTGGAAAGGGTTGTTGAGCCACCTGAGTTCCAGCTGTGCCTGAAGCTCAGGCTGTTCAGTGTTGTGTTGGGTTTGGGTGTCTGTCTCAATCCTCTCATGTGAAATGGCCCAAACTGAGCTGCTTTCAGGAGCCTCCTGCTCTCCCAGTAGCTTCTTACCCAAATTTAGAGACATTTGCAGGGATGCAGTATTTTTAAATTGCCTTTTAACATCAACCGTGGCCATCTCAACCCTAAAATGAATTAGAAATGGAGCAATAGCCTCAAAAACTGAAAATGAATTTCCATTTTAGCACTGAAAAATAACTTCATTTTCACCTGTCACTTCAATTTTTGAAATGCTTTCCTCCTTCACCCACCTTTGATTTCCCCTGCCCACTGACCTCACTGAGTGATTGTTGTCTCTGCCACAGATTGGTGCTGTCCCTTTAGCTGCTTTAGGAGCTCCTGCTCTCGACCCTGCCCTTGCTGCTCTTGGGCTTCCTGGAGCAAACCTGAACTCCCAGGTACGTCCTCATTCCAAAAATATCCTTTATTGCCCCCTCTTGGCTGCTCTGAGAGTGCTTTTCGTGCACAGCCACTGCCTGGGAACTCCAGGGAATGGTTCCTGCCTGGAATAAAAAAATATCTGCTTGAATATCAAATTAAATGTTGGAAGGGGCCAAGGAATAATTTGGGAATAGCAATGAAATATTTCAAATATATGTCATTATCAGGCCATGAACCTGCCTTGCTCTTCAAGTAAGAAGTAGTTTGACTTTTTAATTTTGTAGGTATCAAAAATTTGAGGAAATTTCATCAGGTTGTCACAGCTGAATAAAAAAGGCTTTTAAGTACTAAGAATATTGAGTATATTTATATCAATAAAAAAAATCCATAAAAATATATTGATGATATATATTTAAGATAATACTTTTCTACAGCAACAATAATTTAATGCATTGCTACTGGTATCATGTAATTATTTTTTTTTACTTGTTCCCATGTGGAAGAACAAGCAAATGATGGGGAAAATTGAATAGCAAATGAAAAAGAGCTGTAAAATACATTTTTTTCATGGAATATTTAAATGTTTGTGAGTTGGCATTGAGGTCTTCAGTGGGGACAGACAGCTTAGAGAGGGCTCTGTTCTCTTGCAGTGCCAGAAATAAAATGTGCACAAAAAGTCATTTGTACATAATTATAGATCTAACCCATAACCCATATAGATCTACTCCACCCCAGCAGTGGATTTTTATCTATTTGGATTTTTAACCATTTGTAATTTTAACCATTGTAGTTTTAACCAGTTGTGGTTTTAACCCTTTGTAGTTTTACCTGTTTGTATTTTTATCCATTTGTGTTTTTACCCATCTGTTTTTATCCATTTGTATTTTTAACCATTTGTAGTTTTGTCTGTTTGTGTTTTTAACCATTTTTGGTTTTAACCATTTGTGTCTTTATCCATTTGTATTTTTATCCATTTGTGGTTTTATCCGTTTGATTTTTTTAACCATTTGTATTTTTGTCTGTTTGTATTGTTAACCATTTGTGGGTTTAACCATTTGTGGGTTTAACCATTTGTGGGTTTATCCATTTGCATTTTTACCCATTTGCATTTTTACCCATTTGTGTTTTTACCCATTTGTGTTTTTATCCATTTGTGGATTATTCCTGGCCCAGGGCAGGGCTGGCTTTGGCTGCCCCTGAGCCCCTCGGTGCAGCCACTGCAGCCCAGTGTGGCCTTTCCTCCTTGCTGGGGGTGCTCTGCTCTGCTTTTCCAGCTGGGAGGGGACATTCCAAGGAATCTTCTCTTGAGCTCTCACATTTCCCAGCCTGGTTTTAACTTTGTTTTTCCCTCGCAGTCTCTCGCAGCAGATCAGCTCCTCAAACTGATGAGCACAGTGGATCCAAAGTAAGCAGCAGCAGCATTCCCACCCCCTTGTCTTGCACTGCTGGGGAGTATCCATGGCAATATCTGTGGGAATATCAGTCTCCTGTCCTGCTGGAGCTGATGCCAGCTTGGAAGGGCCCTGGAGCACCCTGGGCTGGGGATGGTTCCCTGCCCGTGGCAGGGGGTGGGATGAGATGGGCTTTGTGTCCCTCCAAACCTAAATCACTCCAGGGCTCCCTGCTCCTGTGGGCTGGCTCAGTCTGACACTGCAGACCTGGATCCCTTGGATTCCTCACTCCTGAATTCCTGGAATTTTGTGTTGCCCAGGTTGAACCATGTGGCTGCAGGTCTTGTGTCCCCCAGTCTGAAATCAGATACCTCCAGTAAAGAAATAGAAGAGGCCATGAAGAGAGTCCGAGAAGCACAGTCCTTAATTTCTGCTGCTATAGAGCCAGGTAATTCCAGCCAGGATGGGGCTTGGACACAGCACATGATAAAAACTGATGGGCTGCAGGGCACTGCCTTCCTGCCTTGGTCTGTGGGGAATTCATTTCTTAGGATTTTAATCCTCCTGCAGTGCATGCTCCATGTGTCCTGCAGAAATGTGCTGGAATTAATCTGTTGATTTTCCCAAAATTCACTGATTTGAAGAATAAGTCTCTTTTTTGGAGCTTCTTTCGGCAGGTTTGATTGTAGAACAAGCTCCAGCAGCTCTCTCACAAATGTCAGAGGCACCAAATCTGAGAGGCAGAAACCTGAACACTGAAAATACAGAATATTCATCAGTTCTGCAGCCTCCTGATGATTTCTAGGAAGGAACAGAACTCCTGTTCTTGTTCTTGCTTACCTCGAGGCTTTTTGTGGGAAATTCAAAGCAGTCTCTTGAGAGGTTCTCCAGCCCCTCACAAAACACCAGATTCTGGGATTTTCGTGGAATTTTCCATTGTCCTGCAGCCATCAGCTTTTCACTGACTTAAATTAAGTTTTTTTGTGGATTTTGACTTCTCCAGATTTGCAGAAAACTGTTATTTTATGTCACAAATATGTCCCTGTCCTCTGCTGGTTCTTTTTGTGCTCTTGTGAAGAAAATGTAGATGAGCCTTCATTTCAAACAGCAAAATCAGGTTGATTTATATCAATTACATGAAGCTCCAGGTCATTTCCTTAAGAAAATCTTTTTGAATATTAAAAAAAACATTGATTTTTATTCTGCTTTTCCTTTTTTCAGACAAAAAAGATGAAAAACGAAGACATTCGAGGTCGAGGTCACGCTCGAGGAGGAGGAGGACACCTTCCTCATCCAGACACAGGTGACTGAGCAATTCCTTAAAAACACCTCCCACAGCTGGGACAATTCCTGCAAAACTCATTCTTGGGAAGACCCTGGGGTTTGATTGAGGGCTCTGAAGATTTATTGACATTTCAGCGCAGAGCTCCTGTGCAGGGCAGGGAGAGCTGTGGTGGATTTTGGGGGTTTCCTTAGCCCTGAGCAGCTGGGCTGGGAAGATCCCAAAATGTCCCTGCTGTGACCCCCATGTTGGTGTGTCCCTGGCAGACGCTCCAGGAGCAGATCAAGGAGAAGATCCCATTCCAAATCCAGAAGCAGGAGGCGATCCAAAAGCCCGAGGAGGAGGAGATCTCATTCCAGAGAGAGGAGCAGGAGGTCCCGGAGCACATCCAAAACCAGGTATTGACTCCAGGAAATCCAGTCCTGAGCAGGGCAGGGATTGTCCCCTGTGCTGGAGCCACCCCTGTCCCTCCCAGCTCTGCACATCAGCAAGTGCTGTTTGACAGTGACTTCAGCTTAATCTTTCTTCTACTAAAAGGGATAAAAAGAAAGAAGAGAAAGAAAAGAAACGTTCTAAAACTCCCCCCAAAAGCTACAGCACAACCAGAAGATCCAGAAGCACAAGCAGGTACAGGAATGGTTTTCCTTGCTCTCTGTTCCCAGCAGGATTTTGATGCACTTCAATATTAAATAGAAAATTGTTGATAGAGCAGCTGGTCTGTGGAGGGTGTCCCTGCCCAAGGAAGGAGCTGGGCTTTCAGGTCCCTTCCAGCCCAGACTATGCCTGGATCCCACTGGATCATGATTCCAATGTGGGTGATCTGGTACAGGCACAAGAGCACCTGTGTCTGTAGGATACTTTCATTTTCCTGCAGTGTTTGAGGTAAATTCTTTGTTCTTAGAACAGTTTCTCCTTGCTCAGTGTCAGAGTCGGATGCTGCAGGGTCCCTGCCAAGCTCTTCCTGGTTTAGGCAGTAAATCCAGGCAAAAGTGTTTCATTTTTCTAAAAAAACTTGCAAATTTAACTTGCAGTTTTAACAACTCTTTAGTACCCTGTGGGATGTATTTGTATTTTTCAAAAACACGAGCTCCTGTGTCTCCCTGCAGAGAACGGCGGCGCAGGCGGAGCCGGAGCGGGACACGCTCCCCGAAAAAGCCCAGGTCTCCCAAACGGAAAATGTCCCGGTCCCCGTCACCCAGGAGGTCAGGGAAGCACTTGGCTGGAGAGAATGGTGTCTGGGTGGGAAATTCCCAAACTCTCACCTACAGGGAGGCTCCCAGGGGATTCTGTTTTGGGGGGAATCTTTGCTGCTCGTACAGGGCTGCTCTGGGGTTGACTGGGAGCTCCAAGGGCCAGGGGTGGTAGGAGGAGAACAATTGTGCCACCATTCCCAGTCCCTTTGGCTCTGCACAGTCAGAACCAGCTGATTTTGGGTGTTCTGGGTGTTTGTGACCCTGTCCCAGGGTGGGGAACTCGAGGTGCTCCTCTGTAAAACACTGGGGCATCGCTGTTCCTGCTGTCCAGGATTTGGACTCCACGATCCCTGTGGGGCCCTTCAGCCCAGGAGATTCCCTGCTCCTGTTTGCCACAGCCTTGCTGGGCCTTGGCTTTGTGGTGTTGTCCTTGAGCCAGAGCTGAGAAGTTGGGATTTGGGGTATTTCCTGAAAGGAGAGGCTGCTCCCTCCTTGCTCTCTGCTGTTCTCCTTTGGCTTTGCTGTGTGAGCTGTGGGTAACGCTCTGGACACAGCTCCAGCCATGGAACGGGGTGATGGGGGTGGGACTCATCCCCTTCCTGCTGATCCTCACAGGCATAAAAAGGAAAAGAAGAAGGATAAAGACAAGGAGAGGAGCAGAGACGAGAGGGAACGATCAACGAGCAAGAAAAAGAAGAGCAAAGACAAGGAGAAGGACCGGGACCGGAAATCCGAGAGCGACAAGGATGTGAAAGTATGTTCCAAAAATCCCCGGAGCTGCTCCCAGCCCCGCCCCGCCTCCCCCCCGGCCCGGCCCGCAGGGAGGTGCTAACGTGTCCCTTTCCCTGGGAAAGCAGGTCACAAGGGACTACGACGAGGAGGAACAGGGCTACGACAGCGAGAAGGAGAAGAAGGAGGAGAAGAAGGTGGCGGACGCTCCCTCCCCCAAAGGGAAGGAGCCCGGAGCCGAGAAGGGCAGCGGGGATCCGGGCAGGGAATCCAAGGTGAACGGGGACGACCACCACGAGGAGGACATGGACATGAGCGACTGAGCCCGCCCACAGCCCCTCCAGTGTGATCCTTTATGCTGTACTTGTTAATCCTCAACCTAGATGTATCCAGCTCCGAGCTCTCCATGGTCTGTCCATCCCAATACTAACTCACACCCAAAGCTTGAGACAGGGATCCCCGGCTCGGGGGCCCAGCTGGGGCCGGGCCAGGCCGCACGTCCCTCCCGCAGCACGGGCTGGGCCAGCCCTCCTCCCTCCCTGCTTCCCTCCCTCCGGAGTGTCCCGCAGTGTGGGGAGTGTGGCACAGCCCCCCTGTCCTGTGGGAATGTCCCTGAGTGTGGCACAACCCCCCTGTCCTGTGGGAATGTCCCCGAGTGTGGCACAACCCCCGGTCCTGCAGTCACCGAGGGGCTGCCGGCGCCTCCCCCACACTCCGGAGTCGGCCTTGGATCGCACCAGCTCTTTGTGCTCTTGGCTTTAGTTCTGGTTTTAAACCACGTGCTGGGCTTGGTTGGGTTTGGGTTCCCGTGGGTTTTGGTTGGCTTTGCCCAGGGTTCTGTGCCCTGACCTTCCTGAGGGCTCTCTCTCCACCGTGTTCGTTTAGCTCCATCCAGGGCGAGCTGGAAGGGTCTGAGTGAGCTCGGGAAGGGGAATCCTGCCCGTGCCCAGTGAGGGAGGGTTGGGGGAGCAGCCTCGCCCAGGCCTGGGGGCTCAGGAGCTCACCCACTGCAGCAGGGAGTGCATTTTAAAATGACCCTGGTCTGTTTTTAAAGCAAGTCCATTGATAATGTACTTTTTACTCGATCTCAAGTCGTACAAACGGATAAATTTGTGTTCCTGTCCTGGCCGTTCCCTCCCTCCCGCACTCGGTGATCCCATGGTATTTGCAGAGTAGTTACCCAAAGCTGTTCCTTAGTTCCAGCAGCTCCAGAGCTTTTACTTTTGTGCAGGTAAAGAGACAAAAGTAGCCGACAGTCTGTGCCATGTCGATGTACAGTTTCGGAAAATGTTTTACAAAACTTTGATAATAAAACCCTGAAACTTCAACTCCTCTTCCTAGAAAACTCCTGGGTTTTATTTCCACTGCTGGATGCACCAAACTTTACCTCATTCCTTACAGGGGAATTGTCCATCTCCCTGTTAGAGTGAAGAAGGAATTATTTCACTTGGGAGGGGAAATGGGTCAGAATGGGAATGTGGAGGTTGATGGGACCTGGCAAATGGAAAGCACGAGAAGGCTCTGGGGAGACTTGGAGCAAGCTCAGGGCCACAAGCACAGTTATAAAAATCTTTGTTTTAACTGGCAGTGCCTGAAGCCCTTCCTGGAAGGGTTCCTGCCCCTTTAGAAACAGGTTTTCCTGCAGAGGGAGACCCTGCTCACTCAGCTCAGGCTGATGCTGGGGGCAGGAGAGCAAGGATAAGTTTAAAAATTAAAAATCCCAACCCCCAAAAAAGCCCCCAGCCCTCCCTCAAAAAAACCCAAAAAGTCTCCAAAAATCCCCTCAAAGCCCTCCTGCAGGGCCAGAGCCTCCCTGGAGATCCTGGCTTTGCTCTCCATTCCCCTGTGCTCCAAGGGAGCCCATTCCTGGAGGCAGGAGGTGAAATCCCTGGAGGAACGAACCCAGTTGAGTGAATTTGAGGCTCCTTTTCCCCCCTCCCAGGCAGCTGTTCCCAACCTGCTCCCTCAGCTCCGGGTGAGGCCAGGAACTGCTCCCCACATCCTTTCCCCATAAAACCTGGGATTCAGAGGGCTGAGAAGAGGCTGTAATGAAAATGCAGGATTTTATTTTAAAAATGACCAAGAAAATGCCCTTGCAGAACGCAGCAGCAGGAGCTCATTCCCTCCCTCCCATCCCACTCCCACAGTGGAGCCGAGGCCCGGGGAGCGCCGGGACAGGAGAGGGAAGCCTGGATTGCACAGGTGGAGCAGCTTCCAAATCCAACAGCATAGTTTGGTCTTTATTCTAACAAATGATACAACCCAAAGTGACTATGAGTGAAGGGAAGAGAAAAACAGGGAGCAGACGACAGGAAAACGCAAGAGACGTGACTCGTTTTCCATGGGAGTTAACAAATGGTCAGGAAAAGAAAAGTGAAACTGCAGCATTACAGGAATTGGTTAATCCAGATTAAATAATGCAGTTCTCCTGGCAGGAATTACAACTCAGGAGCAGAGACAGTAAAATAACAGAGGGTCGCTGGGAATATCGACGGAGTTGGGTGGGATTCCAGCACAAACACATCGGGGGGACAATGGGGAATTGCAGTGGTGGGAGTGCAGTGGCTGGACAGCAGCTCCAGGAGAGGAAAACCAGGGAGTTCCCTTTGCCACGGGACACAGCAGGAGCTTGGAAGACCAGAGGACCAGTTTGGTTCAGAAACAACCCGCGGGATCCTTCCGCAGTGAGGTCGGAATTGGGTTGAGCAAAATTCCTGGCTGGCTTTTAAGAGCCATAAAATCCTCAGGATGAAAGAAGTGGTGGGAGGGGAGCCCCGAGCCCCCAGGAGCAGCGGGATGTGATTCCCACCGGCCTGATCCAGCTCCCTGACTCCAGCTGGGGTGTGCAGGAGGCTGCTCCTGGTCCCCCCGACATTCCCAGGCCACGGGGATGAGCTGGAGCTGCTGCACGGACACGATCCACGGATCCGTGCTCGCTCCCAGGGACCAAACCCTCCTGTAACACCTGGCCTGGCCTTCAGGAAAGTGGGAAGAGCCCAAGTGAGGCTTTTCCTGCTTGGAAAAGGAATTTCCCAGAGCCACGGGAGAGGGGAGGGACCCTGTGCCCCACCCAGGGCTGGGAACAGCCCGGAGACACAAACCAGCCCTGTGTCCATGCAACACAACCCAGTGACAAAAACAGGCTTTAGTGGAGAAAACATGGATATCAACATGGATCTCAACGTGGGCAGCCCCTCGGGATCCACAGGCTCAGCCCAGTGTCCCTCTGACTGAGAATTCCTGCGGTGCATCCATAGGGAATGGATGTCCCTGCGTGTGAGAAGTCCTCACCCGGAATGTGCAAACAGGAACCACATCCCAGGAGGGGGAAAAGTACTGAGAGCAGCTCTGGGAGCCCACGGGGCCACCCTGGCAGCTGGGGAACAATCCAGGGAATTCCCATCCCTCAGCTCCACAGGGAGAGCAGGAGCAGCCGGGGTTTCCTGGGATAAAGCAGAACAAGGACAGTTCCAAAGCTGTGCCTGCGTTCCAAGGCAGAACAAACCTCAGGAGCCGCTTCCTGCAACCCTTCCCACAGACCCTGCAAGTGTCCCAGGGAGCAGCCGTGTCCTGGGGGATTAAAACCCCCCAGATCTGCAGCCAGAGGCCACAGGAACCACAGGAAGCACTTCCAGGACCTGCTCTGGGCTTTGGGCAGACTCCCACGGATGGATGGAGCCACAGGAGCCTCAAGCCCATGGGAAGCCACCTGAAACCCTTTTTGTTTTCCAGTTCCAAGCCCAGGATCCACCCTGGGATCCAGCAGTGGCTGCTTCCATGGAGCCAAGGATGAATTTGGGAGAACCAAAAATGCAAAGGAACACAAATCCATGGATGCTCCCAGTACCACTGAGGAAAGGGAGTTCTGACATTCCCCTTGGGGAGGAACCTCTCGCCTTCACTGGAATTCCCAAGGAATGGGGTGCCCTGTACAGCACCAGCTTCAGCTCCACCCCTGGCACAGGTCCTGCAGCTACACAAAACACCCTGAAGGGACCCTTGGGAGGGGACAGGGACACCTGGGAGGGGACAGAGCCCTGTGCTGCCCCACGGGCACCGATCCAAACTCCAGCTCAGCCCCACAAACATTCCCAGTCTGTCCCAGAGGACCCCAGGAGCAGCACAGACGGTGCCAGCTCATCCCAGAGGTGTGAAACACATCAGGAATTCATCATTACTCGGGAGAACAAGTTCCATCATTCCCAGAGGATGCTCCACACCTGCCCTGAGATGGCACTGCAGGAGTCACTTCCCTTTGCTTGTTTTCCCTAAAGTGGTATTTTAGATTTGAGTCTGAATTAACAGCAAAGCCGCACTGCTCCCCTGTCCCAGGGCTCCCCTGTTCCACAGAGGTGCTGGAAAGGACAAACCCCAGCCTCCCACTCCAGTGCTCCTGGACTTTGCTGACAGTGACTCCCTGGGCCTCCTCCATGTCCTTCCCCAGAGCAGCCTCTTTGGGATGGATCAGAGATTCCAGCAGTTTGGAATCCCCTGCTCTCAGGTGTGCCTGACACCTTGCCCTGTGCTGAGCCCCTCCCTTGTCCCTCGTGCTCAGCACAGCTGTTCCCTCCACTGAGCATCAATGATCCTCTTCATTATAAACTTTGATCCTTAACTCTATGGAATTCCAGAAAAAGTTTTACCTACAGTGCACAAAGAATATAATTTGGAAAATATTTACATTTTTGTACAATGACACCACAGCACTTGAATCTAAATTTCTTCATACAAACAAATAGCACCATCAGCCTTCTGCACAAATCTTGCCTAACAAACCCCAAAAAGGTGGACTATTGTTAGATGAGGAGACTGGAACAACTGGGAATGGGAATAAGCTCGAGGAGCTGGAGTACTGAAACATCCATGAAGATGGACAAGATGAGCTTTAAGGTCCCCCCCACCCCAAACCAGTCTGGGATTCTCTGTGATTGAACCACGAAGAGGCAGGAAATGAATGTGGAAACAGCCCAGTGAAAGCTGCCCGTGAGCACCACGATGACCCCGAGTGCAGGAAGGGTAAAGCCTGAGCTTTTCCCAGTGCCTCTGTGCATCCTGGTTTTCCAGGCTGCTGAGGGCACACACAGACTGTGACCTGGTGGTGCTCGGCCTTTCTGGGACACCTCTCCCAAGTGAGGCTCAGATAAAGGATTAACAAGTGACATTCCTGGCCAGGCAGCCCTGGAGGGCTCCCCAAAAGCACAGGGAGCCAGGGAGGGAGCAGAGAGCAGGGAGGGAAGCGGGAATGAGGGATCAGGCAGGGACAGCACCGGGCTGGGCTGGTGCTGAGGAGGTGCCTCGCTCCCTGCAGAGCACAGCTGGCTCTGCCCTGGGGTGCAGAAGGAAATCCAAGTGTCAGTGGTGCCCATTTGGTTCATTCATCTACAGCCAAGGCATTCCTTGGGGATACCTTCCAACATTCCGTGGCTGAGCTGTGAGCTCAGGGAACAGGGAGCACGGGAAGGACGGGGGTTCACCCCCAGCCCCGGGCCCAGCTCGGTGCCAAGGTCCAGCAGCGCCTAGTGGATCACCACAAGCATAAAAAAATTTAAAAACCAGCAGCTCCTCCCAGCTGGGGGTGGCAGCTCCCGGGCCAGGACTGGCTGTGCCAAAGGGAATGGCAGCAGGAGGCTCTGGGAAGCGGGAGCTGGAGGGGCTGGATGCCCAGTGCGGTGCCAGCACATCCGCACTGCTGCTCTTCCCTTGGCTCACCGAGTTCTTCCCTTCCCGCGCCCCACGGCTCTGCTCCGCTCTGGGAGCCATTCCCCCGGCCTGGGATCCGCTGTGGGCGCTCCCCAGGAACCTTCCAGCCCCCTTAGAGGTCCGGGAAGCGGCTGGGATCCTCCTTGTAGTCGTCGGGAATGGTGAAGATGGAGTCATCGAACTCGTCGTAACGGAACTCCTGGAACGTCACAGTGGCCGTGATGGTGGGGAACACCGGGATGTCTGCAGGGCAGGGACAGGCCACGGTGAGGACAAGGAAAAGCCAGGAATGGCACCAATCCCCATCCCTGCAAGTGTCCAAGGCCAGGCTGGATGGGGCTTGGAGCCAGCTGGGATAGTGGAAGGTGTCCCTGCCCGTGGGAATGGGAGAACAAGCTGGAATCCCAACCCAAACTGCTCTGGAATGCTGTGAAAATACGGCAGAGGTAGAGCACAGCCTGTCCAGGACAGGCAGGCTCACACAGCTCCCTGCAATTCCACTAACCCTGTATCCCTTAGGAAAGGAGCTGCTGCTTCTGGGATCATCTATCCTGTGAGTTGATTTTTAGACATTTCCATCTGTTAAAAGTGCAGGAGTTCTATATTTTTCACTTAAAATAAATCTATCACCAGCAATCTTTGAAGAAAAGGAAACACAGTTACAAAATACTCCACACCTGAGATCCTCCCCTAATGCAGGAATAATCCAGCACATCCCACTGCCCTTGGAGCAACTTCTGTGCTCCTGAGCTCTCCAGCAACACATTCCTAGGAGACAGTTCTTCCCCAAAACTCACAAAAAAGACCTTCAGAACATACTGCAAGAATAAATGCACATACTTAGATCTGGACTGGGTATTTGGGAAAATTTCTCTGGGAAAGTATTTTCCAGTCCTGGAGGAGTCCCCATCCCTGGAGGGATTTCAAAGCTGTGTGATTTGGCACTTGGGGCAGTGGTGGCCTTGGCAGTGCTGGGGAATGGCTGGACACAGTAATCCTGGAAGGCTTCTCCAACCTAAAATTCTGGATATAAAAAGCCCCAGGGGTTGTTGAGTGCTCTTACCTAATTTGACAGGAAAGCCTGGTGGAAGCTTCATTTGAACAAATTCTCTAAGTTTGTTAAAGTGCTTGAAGGGTGCAATGACTTCTAAGACATTCAACAACCTGCAAAGGAGAGCAGAGCCTGTGACAGATCCTCCTGCTACACCCTGGCCCTCTGGAACATGATCCAAATTGCCCAGGGGACAGAGAAGGTGACAATGACATCATCCCAGTGACCCAGAATTACAATAAACCAACCCCAGGATAGCAATTCCTTCTCCTCATTTTCCACAGATGAGGGATGAGGTACCAGCCCCTTTCTCCATGGACGTGCGGAACTGACCTGGCTTTGCACTTAGGAGACACAATTTTGTGCTAAAACTTATTATGGGGAAAACCATTTCAGAATTCTGTGGGATCAGGCACCAGTTTCTGACAACCCTGCCCAAAATTCTGCTCTTATCAAGCCAGGTAAGGGCTCCTCCCCCAGCCCCAGCAGCTCCCAGCTCCCCAGTTTAAGGGATTGCTCTCCCAGCTTTTGCACTGGCAGCTCCCCAGTTTAAGGGATTGCTCTCCCAGCTTTTGCACTGGCAGCTCCCCCTCCTGGGGACCTGGAGGGTTCTGCAGCTCATGAACACATTCCAACATTCCCCACAGGAGTAACTCCCATGGCCAGGAGATCTGACTCACGATTCGATTCCTAAGGGGAATTCCTGGCTCATTGCTATCGTGGCTTTGAAGGTTTTCTTGCTCTCCTTGCAGACCAGCTCCCTGCCCAGGTGAGGAGCTCTGTGAGGGAGAGGGAGAGGCAGTCAGTGCTTGCCAGGGAAACCCTGGGTTCAGAGGAAGGAAAACAGACTTGGGTTGGAAAACATCAGGGAAGAATCCCTGCTTTCAAAGGATTTGCTTTATTGTAAAGCTGTGCAGAATAAATATAAAAACCCCTCTTAATTTAGATTACTCTGAGTTCTGCTAAACCAGGAGAAAAGACAAAACCAAGAAAACCACTCCAATAAAATAACTCCTCATAAACACGATGTTAATAAACCCTACAGGAAGTGTTGATTAACCACTACCAGAAATGCCTGTGGCAGGGGGTGGAACTGGATGGGCTTTAAGGTCCCTTAAAAGCCAATTTGGTCCAATCCAAAGCATTCCAGGATTCCCTGCAGTAGCTGAGGCACTGACACCATTCCCACACACAAGGATCACTTCTGGAGAACAGAGACACCAACTACACACGCAGCACCCACCAAGTGGAGAACCCAAACCCCTCCCAGCCCCACCCCAGGGATCCAGAGGGGTCCCTGGAATCCCTGACAGGCCCAGCAGCACTCACTTGCCACTCTCTGCAGAGATGTATTCCTCCCAGGAGATGGTGTTGGGCGACGGCGGCGTCAGCGACTGCCGGCGCACGGGCTGTGGGACAAGCACAGCTCAGCTCAGTCCTGTCCCCACAGCTCACCCTGGCTCCTGTTCATCCCAGCTCCTGCTCATCCCAGCTCCTGTTCATCCCAGCTCCTGCTCATTCCTGCTCATCCCAGCTCCTGCTCATTCCTGCTCATCCCAGCTCCTGCTCATTCCTGCTCCTGCTCACCCCAGCTCCTGCTCACCCCAGCTCCTGTTCACCCCAGCTCCTGCTCATCCCAGCTCACCCCAGCTCCTGTTCATTCCAGCTCCTGCTCATTCCTGCTCATCCCAGCTCCTGCTCACCCCAGCTCCTGCTCACCCCAGCTCCTGCTCCATCCCAGCTCCTGCTCCATCCCAGCTCCTGCTCCATCCCAGCTCATCCCAGCTCCTGCTCTTGGCCCCCAAAAGGCACTTTCTATAGGATTGGGCCGAGCTGCTCCATCATAATGAGTTAATTCAGGGCTCTGAGCGCCAAGGCAGCAGCTCCAGCTCACACAGAAATAAATTAATCACTTTAAAAGCTCTGTGTGTGTTCCCAGCTGAAGCCTGGCTCGTTCTGAAGAGCTCTTGATTTCCTGGTGCTAATCACAGGCTTCCTCCCATTTTAATGAAGCTCAAAGGAACACGATTGCCTTTCTGGCTTCCCTTTCATTCCCAACAATCAACATTGGGTCTGAAAGAATCCGAAGTGATTTGCCACAGCCAAACCCCTCATCTCTTCTAAGAGACAAATTAAGGCTGAATACCCAATATAACCACAGAAATCCCTCCCTGTGTGCATTAATCAGGGTAATTCATTAATGCATCACCACAATTATACTTGTGGGTCATGTTTATGATTTTTAAATTATGCCAATCAAAAGAAAATAAAAACATTATCTATGTATTTTGCACCCTGAGTGGTGTGCAAGATTATTTTCCCACATCCTGGGAAGAGTTTATCAGTTTTACCTCAAAATTCTGCTCCATGAGGTTTCCCCCTTTGCTCAGGCTCTCCATGATCGCTTTATTCCGAAGGATGTCCTCCTCACTGAGATGTTCCCTTCTTTTCCTGGATTCCAACACAAGTCCATTCACCAAGTAGAAATCTGCCAGGAAGTTTCCTACTCTTTCCTGCACGAAAGGAATCGGGACATCAATGACTCACAGAAGGTAAAATAAAAACGTTTTGATTCTTGATGATCAAATAATGGCAGTAAGGGAACTTGGGGACTGAGCTGGAACTCCTCCAGGCCCCCATATGGTAATCCCAAAAATCCAGCAGGAACAGGTACTTCTTAGTTCAGTACTTCCTTCCCCTTAAAGAAGGGAAGCTTTAAGACAGAGATTGTTGAAGAATGTGAGTGAAACCCCTTTCCAGAGCACTCCCATCCCTGCCTTTCTCCAGCAGGAGCACACAGAATCCTTTCTGCACCCCCTGGATCCTGCAGGGATCAGAGCCTCCTGGAATAAAATCATTCCCAGTACAATCTGTCCCCCACTGCCCAACAGCTACACAATCTTCCTTCCTAGTTTTTCCTGCTGAAGGCAGTCCAGCAGAGAGATTCCAAGTGGAATGAAGTTGTGATAATTTGGGATACAGGGAGAGGGATTTTTCCTTTGTCCTGAACAACTCCTTTCAGAATCCTGGGCTGGTTTGTGTTGGAAGGGAGCTCAAAGCCCACCCCATTCCAACTGTCCCTTCCAACTGGGGCAGGGACATCTTCCACTGTCCCAGGCTGCTCCAAGCCCTGGGCACTTCCAGGGATCCAGGGGCAGCCACAGCTTCCCCAGGAAATCTGTTCCAGTGCTTCTTCCAGTGCCCTTCCCTCCTCCCTCCTGCCCAGCACCCGGCTCTGAGCTTCCCTCCCACTCACAGTTTTGTCCTCCCTGAAGAGCCACCCGGTCTGGGCCCGTGTGAACGTGATGGATTTGGTGGATAAGGTGGCAGAGTAAATATCACTGCTCATCAAAATGTCAACCTCCTCTTCTGTCTCCATCTCAGATTCCTGGAGGAAAAATTCCAAAATACTCAGCAGAACTTACAGACAACAATTGCTTCTTCAAAAGATACACCAATAAATACAAATCCATAAGCCTTGTCCTTTGGATCTTTTCCCAGAAGCAGCATTTCCTGAATTTTCAAGCGGTTTTATAAAACCTCTCTGGCCAAATGGTTTCCAAATAGTTTAATCTTGAATATTAATGTGAATAAAGCATCCCAATGGGATTTATGCAGCAGCTCAGCAGCCACACCCTTTCCACAGGCAATAATTCATCTGCTTAAGTGATTGGGGGATAAAGCTGTCATTAAAGACTTGACTAATTACAGGGGGTCCAGCCAGTCAGACCCTCACAAGCTGGACTGGACATGGAGTAACTAAAAGGATGCAAAGCAGTGGGAACAGGTCTGAAAAGCCACCTGAGGACACCCAAGTTAAGGCCAGCAGAAAGATTAAAAAGCAGCACATCATAATTTAAACCACATCTTTCTAATCTATTGCCATTGCAGCTTTTTCTCAACCAGAAATCTGGATTCAAAGCTGCTTTTCCTGACAAAATTCGATGTCACCTTCACAGCTCAACTGTGGAACAACTGAGGGAAAAAAATCCTTTGGTTTGCAGTTCTTTGGGTGTTTCTGAGGCAAATTTTGTTTGATACATTCCAAAAAAAGCCTGGGATGTGTCCCACCCCCTTCCCAGAGCTTTACCTCGTGGTGTATTCGCTGGTAAACTTTTTGCTCATTGTCTAAAACTACAAAAGATTCGGAGGGTGCGGCGTCACCGTTAAAAATGAAGCTTAAATCCCCTCGTTGGCACTTCATGTCAGTAAAGTCTATCAGAGTTGTGTCCAGCCTGTGAAAACAACCCCAAATTTAACAAAAATGACCCATAAACGCAGGAGGAAATTCAGCTTTCAAGCAGGGAAGTGTAATTTCAAAAGCAAAAACAACACATAAAGGGCTGAGTTTTCATAGGATTTTGTAAGGGAAGCCTGGATGCAGAAATCAGCAAAAAACTGCTATGAAGTTTTCTTCAGAAAATTGTATTTAATACTGCCAGCATGAGGAGGGGAGGGGGAGAGAATTTATTCAGTGCTACACATTGAGAAATAGCTCCTCAGCAGGTTCCTACACAGGCCCTGACCTGAGTAACAACACTGGGACATGACCCAAAATTGGTAGAGGACTCAGAAACAAACTCATTTTTTTTAAAATTTGTCTTATTTTTATTGCTATTTCTACTCTTCTCCCTCAGCAAAACCAAGGAAATGCTCCTGCAGATGGGAATAACTGGAAGAGGATGGAGCCCAGGCCAAGGATTTCTGTAATCATTCATATCCAGTATTTTCAGAGCATTTATTTCTCTTGAAAAGGTGGTTAAAGAACCTGAACTGGGTGACTTCAACTCTCAAGTGGTGAAGGATTAAAACCCCTCATAGATTTGCCTCTGATTCCAGTGAAAAACCTGTATTTATCTATTTCCCCTTAGTTCAGGCCTCATACAAGCAGAGCATTCAGAAATGAGAAGGAAAGCAACAGCTCCAGACTCAAATTTCACCTAAAAATTCACTTTACAAACCCAAGATGCCCCTTTAATAGAACAAAAATTTCTACAGATTGAATCTCCAGGATCATATTCTTCCCTCTTTGTTTTAAATTTTAAATTTTTCCCTAAGGAAAATGCCAGAAAACACATTTGATTCCAAACTAAATCAGTTGAAGAGCTGAGCTTGGAGAGACTCCTGAAACCTCCTACTGAGTTTGTGCATTTGTCACATTAAACACCTTAAAGAGATAAATTATATGTATTTTTTTTAACTACAAACTGGAGCAGCAACATTCCTCCACAAAACACTGGAATTTATTTGCAATTGTGTTATAAATATCCAATCCCTGTTTTTCACTGGCAAGTCTGGTAGATAAAGCCTTATCCAGCTGAACTGCTCTTGCTCTATATTTAAGTTATATTCAGCTCAAAAGAGATAATCAGAGAGCCTGAAATTCCAAGGCACTGTGCTGTGTCATGGATGTGCCCAGGCTCCTGGGGGATTCTGGCAGACCCACTGGGACCCAGCTTTTCCCTGGCACAGAAGTACAAAAGCAGCACTCACCTGATATTTATACCTTGTTTGTGTATTTTACATGCATCAGAAGGCAGAATTCGGGAAAGTAAAGGCACTAAAGGAAGGAGAGAAAAGGTAATCAGGGCACTGAGATCCTTCTGCAAAGTATTCCCATCAAAAGAGTTTCATCAGTTTGATTCTGGATGTGTTTTAATGCAAATACAGCATTTTCCATCATCATCTCAATCAAACACAACCAACATCAGTAGTTATATTGGATAAAATTGATTTTCTTTGTAATTGTAATTGCACACCCTGCTTCCAATATCAGACAGAATTTGTATTTCCATCACAGGCAGAAGATTTAAAAATCCCAATAATTGTGGCTGCTCACAGTTTGAATTCTGGGATTTAACAGTTTATACAATGCACCAAGGGAAAGCCTGGCTCCAATTAAAGCAGAACAGCCACAAGCATAAAAATGGTCCAAAGTATTAATATTCATTACTGAATTAATAAAACAGATAAAATCATGGAATCCCAGACTGGTTTGGGTTGGGAAGGACCTGAAGGATCATCCCACCCCCTTCCATGGCCCAGGATCTTAAAGCACAGAGCTACTTCCCCCCCTTACTGAGTCACTGGAGGAGAGAATTCAGCTCCAAAAGTGAATAAGCAACAATAAATCTGGAAAAAGCTGTGTGTCCTTTCCTCAGGACTCAGATCTCGAGCTCTGGATTGTGACTGTTCCAGCACAAAGCAGAGCAGAACAAGTGTGCTGCAGGCTGATTGCATTATCTCCCTGGGGAAGGGACATGAAAGCACTCACCCCAACTTTGAAAATCCCAGTGAAGCTCTAGATAGAAGTCACCTAGCTGAGAAGAAAAGAAGAATGTGTTAACAAGCTTTTCAGGCTAAATAACTGTAAAATCTGCTGAAAGACAGGCAGAAGTTGTGTTTGGCAAACAAAGAAAAACTTTCTCTGCCGTTGTACTTGAATTTGTACTGAACTTAAACATCACTGAAGCTTTAGCTGCAGCAGAATCAATAATGATAAAATGAGGTAACTCATTTGAACTCACATTTTTCATCACTTTTTTAATACTAATTCAACTATTGAGCCCTGGATTGCAAAAGACTTACTGTAAACACGTGTGTAAAAAACACCTGTGGGGCTCTGCTTGCTTTGATTGATCCAATCCCACGGAATTAGAATTAATTATACATTAATTAATGAGTCAAGTTTCAGACAGGAGTATTGCAAACACCAATTTCCACTGGCCTTGTGGAAATGTGCTGAAGTCATCAGGTCAGAGCTCGTGGCC